>OY723404.1:71094848-72294848 GCA_963210345.1 Inga oerstediana | reverse complement strand
AATGGGAAATTTCATTTCGTGAGAAGAAACTGTACATGGACAGAGGCTACTGCCAGATGAGATTTACATATTGATACTTGAAAGACGAAAAGTATGAACATTGATTCCATCAGCAGTATAAGACTCTTGTGCAAAGATTCTATAGTTCGTCACATCCTTTAATTTCCAGCATATGATACAAATGCCAATCTTACAAGAGGTTCGAAGAATTCGATCCAGCCATGAAGCAATATGTAATCAAATTTTATCATGTATCCCAATTCAGAGACTCACAGTTACAGGTGAACTGGCCTGATGTTGTTGATTTTCGGAAGCATGAAGGTGCTTGCGACGCACAGTAATGATCATATTATTGTTGAACTTAGCATCATTTTTATCACTTCATACTTAATATTCCAAAAATGCGCTTATCAATATTTTGTTTTCTATTAATTGTTTATAAAATATGTTAAATAAACAGATTATGGGCAGCTACATTATGAATCTAAAGCAATTTATACTAATGAACCAATTCTTTACATCATACACTCAGACTCAAGTAAGCAATTATAGATCCTGTCCTTTGAACGAGTGGACCATCTTTTTTTTTTTTTTGGTTTAGATATAAATTGAACTATCTCCATTCGACTTGATTCCTTTTCCAGTGATTCTCAGGGTGCTGCCACGTTTTCCCTCGCTTGTGGAGCAATTTCTTCTCCATCAATCCCAGGCTCACTTCCTGCAACTCCCAAGCTAAGCAAAACCTCCTCCCACTTCTTTGCAGGTCCCTGTTTCCAAAACACAATAAAGTTATAAGGTTAAGATAACAATTTACTATATGAGAATTGATTTTCTGGTCTCTCAATGGCTTAATTTTGAATTTTTGTTCACAGCTTTTGGGATCCTACATGATTTCTTCATTCACTCACCTTCCATGAAAGATCTTGAGCCATGCAATTCCTGATCATTTCTGTCAAAGCTGGAGTTCCATAAACTTTAAGGGCCCTTTTGACATTGGTAGCCAAAGCAGCTGCATCTGCAGGATCTACAGCTTCACACTGAAGCCAAAAAGGGGAAAAGAAAATCCAAAACGAAAATGGTAAGTTCTTAGTCACTATGCTACTATGGTCATACTAAAAATTTTCAATTGCAGGCAGCTATTACTTCAACATTGAAGGGACCCATCTGAAAACCTGTGAAACCTTCCTTCACTGTATCAACTAATCCACCAGTTGAGGCAACTATAGGTACCTAGTAAAGTGCAGGACAAAAATGGAAGAAAAATTTCAAGTTTGCAGGGTAGGAAAAGTATCCTAAGCAATGGATGAATATGTAGAGTAGGAAAAATACAGTTCCATAGCGCATGGCTTGCAACTGTATGAGCCCACAAGGTTCAAATCTACTAGGAACCAATATATAATCAGCACCAGCTATCATCATATGGGCTAAGGGAACATTGAATTTTGCCACTCCTCTGGCCTTGTCAGGGTACAATGTCTCCAGCTGCTGAAGCTGCTTTTCCATCTGTTTCTTACCTGTTCCCTGTACCAATGGCATGTATTATAACATAGCTTTAAATGTGATTTACCATTTCCCTTGAGATTTGATAAAAGGGTTCAGGAAATAAATATTTTTTGCTATTGATACGATGCTTACAAGGGCTACTAACTGAACATTCTTGTCGATAAATTGGGGGATGGCCTCCACAAGAATATCAGAACCTTTCTGCTCTTCAAGCCTACCAATGAATGCAATGAGGGGAACATCTCTGTCTACTGGCAATCCAACTTCTGCTTGGAGAGCTTCTTTTAGAAGAGGCTTTGCTGTCAATACCTAAGAAGGGATGATTTGAAAATAAAACATTTCAGCCAGTATATTTATAATTAATTAACACAGACTGGAGATGATTTCACTTCTTATAGATCTATCACTCTTACAGTTGAAGCATCATATTTGACGTTTATGTATTTGTCAGCAGATGGACTCCACTCCTGGACATCCATGCCGTTGATAATTCCAATAATGCCGGTTCTGCGAATGATGTGATCCAACTCCACTCCTTTTTCAATGCCGGAAGCAAGTTCAATGGCATAATATGGACTAACTGTTAACACTAGGCTTGACTCTAGAATTCCAGCTTTCATCCAATTTATTTTCCTTCCTATCGCTGGTTTAATATGCCTGCATATTTCAAACATGCAAATCTTCAGGCTGTTCAGTGGGGACAATTCACAAGTTATGAAAGGCCTACCCATCGATGAAGTCAAAGGAGCTTCTGAACTGACTCGGAAGATTGAGAAGAGAAAAATCGTTGAACGCAAATCTGCCTTGGTAAGCAATGTTGTGGATACAGAAAACAACCTGGGAAAAACAGAAGCCAGAATCAATATTTGAAGAGCTTCTGATTTGGTCAGGAATGCTAGACTTAGTAAATACGGTATAATATAACTGTATAATACTTCATTGTAATTTATAGACCTACTTGGGCATTCTTATAGATGCCAAAAGGCTTGTACATAGACTTTAAGTAGCAGGGGAGAAGGGCAGTGTGCCAATCATTGGCAATGAATATGACATCTTCACCTGTACATGGGAAATTAGCTTGTCAAGCATTAATAGCATGGTTGAAAGATTTGGTTGCATCTCTGAAGAACCTAGTTTGGGTCCCTAGAACTAACCATATGGTCCAGAGAAATAACTACTGCTGTTCAAATTCAGAACCCTTGGTGCTTCCAAAGCTGCCTAAAAATCAGAAGAAATAAGCTCAGGGAAAATAAAGACTACTGAATTAAGATATAAGAATTCTGGTGTACATAGAGACACATGAAATGGATGAGTTACTCTGAATATTAAATATATCATATAACAGAAATTGCAAGCAGCTTTAGTGTCAGAAATATGCTACAAATTTTAATCATATACAAGAGGCAAAGCATGCTATTGAATACTATTTACACAATATCACAACTAAATATGATAAGTTATAGAACCTGGCAGAATATGCTGAACCGTAGTTGGTTATCCTCATAGTCCTCTCCTGTGTATGGTCCATACAATTTGGTTCCAGTTTTTCCCCACACCTTGAAGTTTAGCCTTTTGTAAGTTTCAAAATAAATGTATTCTTTAGTTCAAGGCTAAAACTTGTGAAAATATGAAAAGTTGCAAACCTTTTCAAGGAAAATTGGATGATCCACAAAGACACGGTCAACTCCTCTTTTGTAGCAATGGAAGAAGCGAACTTTTTCAACTCTGTCTCTTACTTTAACCTGTAGCAAGCAATTCAGATAACCTTTTTATGTAAGAACAACACAACAGGATGAAAGCTCCTCCACGAAGATGATGGCTAGATTGTGTACCTCAATTGTAACATCTGTATCCCATGCATCTTTGTATTGGTCATAACGTGGAGCTATGGTCATAACTCGGTGCCCATTAGCCTACAGAAGGATTAATTAGAGAGAATCTTGCCATAACTGAAAACTCAAAGTTCCCAGCCAGCATATCACTCTTTCGCTCTTAAATGTAGTACCTAGTTTTAGTGACCTAGGACCAAAGGTAGTATTAGTAAATGAATAATGAGAAGGGAAATCCATTTGAAGGTACCTATACTTTTCTTCAACTTCAACTTTTAATTTGGTACTTGTGTATTTTGCTCTCCTAATTAAATGCTTTAATTTTACTCTGTTAGAACCATTAACTTCCTGTGTAAGGGCTAACTGTACTAATAGAACAAAGTTGTAGGAGCTAACGTGTTAACAGAGCAATAAACTTACTGCCATGGCTGGTGGGAGACCTCCAAGAACATCCCCAAGGCCACCAGTTTTGCTCCACGGACCAACCTCAGTTCCCACAAAGACCAAATTCATGCCACAGACGATGACACCTGAAGGCTTGGTGTCCTTACATTTAAAAGCCCTTGTCCTCCTAGCTTGCCGAGAGGTAGCTTTTATTGGGGCACTGTCTAGCAGCTCATCCACTGGGTTCAAAAGTCTTAGACCATTATGAGTATTTTTTTGCTTTAGAAACCTTATTCCAACCGAAGAAGTCACTTTAGAATCAGATGAAACAGAAGGTTCATGATTGAGATGAGCACTTCTGGTTACTAAATTGCTTGAAGCACTCAGCACTGCCATCTCTGATTACTTAAATTCTGGAGAACAAGGATGCCATTAAAATACAGTTGACAGGTTATCGATGAATAATCATCAATCAATCAAGAACCCTCACTACAATGGCTGAAAAATTCTTGGGGCTTCCTTAAGCACACACTGCGCAATTTTATAAAAAGCTAAAGAAATTGTGCTCTTTCCTCCTTGAAATGCATGTGATATTTAACTCTTAACTATTTAAGGTAAAATCGCACAGTGCATATGAAATAATGAAAAGAACGGAAGTAAAAGAAACTTTCTCTTGCAGTGCATTGTTGAAAAGGGATGATAATTACTCACATTGGGATACGAAATCAGAGAACTTGAAAATTGAACTAACCAGGCGACGAACGAGGGAGAGACTCGAATGCATAAAACCTGAGTGTTGAAGTTGAAGCATTAATAAGCATGAGAAATAAAAGGGTGCAGCTTTTGTACTGTGTGGTTTAGCTCGCAAAGTAACATTTCCTTTCAGATCCACGTGACAGCCGCAGGATTGTTCTTGAGTGGGCATCACACATGGCCAAAAATTATTTAGAGGCTCACAATGCCTCGGAGATTCCTTTTGGGACCACGGAGAAGCTGCGTCCTACGAATAAAATGGAATATGCTCACAAATCGTTAATTCAAACAAATAATAGAATTTAGTATCTTTCAATATTATAACTGTTGTCGTGAACGGAGCTTTATGTGTAATTTCCCCCACCAATAAAAAAGGCTAGGTATAATTTCCCCCACCAATCAAAAAGGCTAGGTATAACACAAACCCAGAACACTACTGAAGCAGCCAGGCCGCACTGCAGGCACCCATAATGCTCTCTTTTGATTTGAATACGTTGTTTCATTAAAATCCTCGGAAATAAGCTTTTCCGTAATTGTTCGAACTTCTGACTGATGGGGAGACCTCATTGGTAGGCAATCTCGTAAGTCCCTTGTAAGCGCTCGAAGAGTCCTGCGGCCGTGCCCTGGCCTTGGTAGGGGACTGGTGCCGAACCTACCTAAACGTTTTTTTACCAAAAAAAAAAAAAAAAGTAATGGTCTAGTAAATTATTACTTCTCGTTTAGTTTTATCCGTTTAGGCATCTCCAATTAATTGTCACGACTCACGAGTTTCACATTAGAAGCCTCGTAAATTAAGTACAGTTTATGGGTTCAAGAAACTCTCCTAGTACCAATACAGTTGATTTAGCAGTGTAAAGATTCATTAGATTCTGTTGCATCTGAAGTTCAAATTCCAAAAAAGATACTAAATGATAATATCAAAATTTTCTCTCCCAATAAACTAGTCTTCACTCTTGAGGCGGGAGCAACAATTACCTTAAAATGACTATCTAGATAAGGTCTAATTGGAGGCTAAATGAAGTATTATAGTGTGTAGCGAATAATAAACACCTATATAATACAGTATTACAGTATTGAAGATGTTATTGAGTGCGTTGTAGTGATATGTGGTTGTTGATAGCTGTCAATCATATAAGTGTGTGTAAGTGTTCGTTTGAAATAGCTTACTTTTAGGTAATAAGTGTTTATAAATCGTGATTTACGAGGTAAGTATGTGAGAGGAGTTTTATCTCAACTTACCTAATAATAATAGTCCAAAGTCCTGTTCCCCCAAGGCAACTTGAGAATGTGCACAATTTGCCTTTTCTGTCTGGGCCTCAAACTAAAAGTCTCTTGATGAAACTTGGGCCAGCCCCATTTTTCTTCTTGGATTTCAAACCTGTGGTTTCAAAATGTGTGCAATAATTGTGGGCTTCAATCATGTCCTGGCCACAATGGGTCATGGATCGCAGGATTTGCTCATTCTATTGGAAACTGCACTGTGATACTCTGATAGATTTGCTCATTTACAATTAGACATTTGACAA
Organism: Inga oerstediana; assembly: GCA_963210345.1. Classification (NCBI taxonomy): domain Eukaryota; kingdom Viridiplantae; phylum Streptophyta; class Magnoliopsida; order Fabales; family Fabaceae; genus Inga; species Inga oerstediana. The sequence goes on along the minus strand of OY723404.1, from coordinate 72,288,853 downwards.
TCTTCTTCTTCTTAATTGTGAGTACATTAGCTCTGCCATGTTTGAAGATTTGAAAATATAAAAACGTCACTTTTTTAATAACACCATCTATTCATTTCATAAAAGCCTTAAACAATGAAACAATCTTGGATCTATGGAAAAAAAAAAAAACCTGTATAAACAAGTCTTTGAGAAGATCAAAACACTGACCACTTTAATTTAGAGGAAAAACCCACACAAACACGCACACACATGTGGACCCATTTGTGGATAGCAATGTAGAACATTGGAACATGCATAGGCCAATTCATGAGAAGCAACACACAAGTGGAAAAGCAGAAAAAGACTTGGAGTTTATCCACATCCAAATGTCAAGTTGACAAGTGATCATTTCCCATTTCCATTGGTATGACATTTCGGCCTTCAAAATTCCAACAAAAACTCTGATCAAGACTCCTCACAACTCACCATGCTTTTCACACACAGGTTTCCACTAATTAAGTTGTATACTCTATTCCTTATATTAATGAGTTACTCATTCCTAGACGCCTTTTCTTTTATATTTGTCCAAAATTTGAGAAATAAAAATGTAGGATTTAGGTGTAGGACATATAAATGTGACAAAAATTAGTTGGAGGCAATGTTTTAAAAGACAAACCAGAAGTTGAGTCGGAAAGGTTAGCGGGTCATGGTTCGAACGGTCGAATCAATTGGATCGTCTGGTCGAACCGGTGACATAATAATTAAATAAACATAATATTATATACACATATAACATCAAATTTTTAAATAATTTGAATAAAAATTTTAATAATCTAATTTTATGACTTCAAACTAGTATGCAACTGAAGACAAAATTTATTTCAATTAAAAAATTACATCCATTATCTTCGTGCTATATGATGGGGTCATTTTTTTTAAATAAAACAAATTCATATATATATATATATATATATATATCATTAAACAAGAATGAAAAAGTAAAAGTTAGTAGAATTTTGTAACAAAACTTGGTCATGTGGGGAACTGCAATTACTTCTTTGTATTGATATGACCACACAAAAAAATCAACTTCATCGGCATGTGAGTGTCTTGAAAATGGAAAAATTAAGGTCATTTATTTTTTTTAAAAAACCATCAAAATGCGGACCCGCAATGGACTGGCTGGCTCAATCGGTCCAACCGTCAACCAGAGGAAAGGGCAGTCCGTTTTTCAACATTGGCTTGCTTTACTAGTCAAGCCGGATCTAACCATCCAAAGTTGGCTTTTGGGCCAGAAATAGGAAAAACCTAGAGAATCGGAGCTGGTAACAGGAAGCTGGATGGTTGAGGAACAAGCCAAAAATATCCAAAGAGCTCCCAAGAAGTAGCGAGAGGAAGAAGAGAAAATGAAACCAAACCCAATATTTAACCATAAAAGGAGTTGATTTATTAAAAATGATGAAAATTATACATGATAATAACAAAAAAAAGAGTTTCATGCTTTCTTTCATGCTATTTGATTTCAACCATTTCGCCTTGATCTGAAAATGCCGGGAGGTTTTGGACTCGACAGCTTTTTAGAGGGAAGAAGTGAGAGAAAGTGTTTTCAGATGGGAAAAAGGCAAGGAACGCAAAACCGTACCGGGCAATGAACCGGTCACAGCACAGGTTAATGAGTCAACCGGGGTCTAACTAGTAGTTGAACCGGTCATATTAAAATATTATAATTTATCAATAACAATATATATTAATATATTTTTAAACTTCTATAGATAAAAATGAAGATTTTTAGAAAAAAAATGCTTAAAATCTATTAGTATTGATTATAATGTCTATACTTATGCAATTATATCTCATTTCCTATAATTATTATATCTTTTTAAATAATTATTTTCATTATCTTCTTCATTTTTTTTCTTTCTTTACCTACTTTTCTCTTCATCTTGGTCTTCAACCTTCTATTTTTCCCTAAAAAAGCACAAAATAAAAAATAAAAAAATTAAACTGGTCCAACCAGTTGAACCACCGGTTTCATATCGGTCCAACCGGTCTCACGATTTATTATCAAATCAGATTGAACCACTGACCGGTTCTCGATTCAACCGGCCGGTCTGGTCCGATTTTTTATTCTCTAGAAAAAGGAGGCTTCCATATCGAATAGAGTATTTATGAATTAAATAAAATGATTATTATACATTTAGACTTAGGAATAATAAAGTATCCATGCAATCTTTGAAATTTGAAAAAAAAAAAAAACTAATAAAAAAAGTTATACATTTTCGAATTTATGAAAAGTGATTTTAATTCAAAATATATATAGGGTTAAGATGCATGCAACACCTAAAGTATTTTCTCTAGATACATCCGGTGCCTTAAAATGTCTGATGGTACATCTAGCACCTTAAAGTATTTTTTCTAATGCATTGAGCATCTTAAAGTATTTTTCAAGTGCGTCAAATACCATAAACTATTTTTTGGTGTTTCCAACACTTTGAAGTTATTTTTTAGATTTATCCAACACCTGAAATTATATAGATTGTTAAGTATAAAATTGTACAATAAAATACTTCAATGTGATGGACGCACCTAAAAAATATTTCAAGAGTACTAGGTCCACTACAAGTTATTTTAGGGCATTAGATCCACTGAAAAAAAAATACTTTAGGGTGCTGATTGCACCTTAACCCTTATATATATAATTGTTTTTCAATTAATCAAATATAAAATTAAAACTAAAATAATAACTCAATGTGTCTGTTTGAATTAGTAGTAGAAATTATTTTTTTAACATAATTTATAATTTACGAGATAAATATATATAAAAAAATTTAATTTGACTTCACTGCTAAGAGTAAATTTTAATCCATCTAAAAATGGACGGCGAAGGCCTTAATCCAGCGAGCGGTCAGAGTTCAGTCTCGTCTTAGGCCCCACTTCCACCGCTCAAAACGGTTATTCGGAGCCTCCTTCCTTCGTTTCCTCCGCCCTCTTCCGTTTATATCGCCTGTTCCTTCGTCCTCTTTACTTTCCCTCCGGCCTCCACAGTCACACACAGCTCTTTCCCCATTTCTCTCTTCCGTTCTCTTTCCCTCCAAAAATGTCTTTCTCTGCGACCAAGTTCGTGCAACCCCTTCATCCCAACTCATCCGCTTCTAGATCCAATGATAAGCCTCTGTCCTTTCACCCCTATAGGACTAGCTCCTCTTTCCTTGGGTCCACGCACAATCTTCGCTTCAATGCTCTTGGTAAGATTTCTCGGCACAATTCCCACCGTCGAGCCTCTGTTGTTGCTGTTTCCGACGTTGTAAAGCAAAAGAAGTCGAGCGCCAATCTGGTAAGAGTCTAGACCCTTATTTTGATATCGATTTATGGTTTCTACGATTTTCCACTGGGAAATGTTTCGCTTGGATTCTGTGTAATGCGTTGCATAAAAGAATAAACCAAGCTTTCCACCCTGTCGAGCTTCACTGAACCCAGATAAATTTCTTATGTTGCGCTCAAAGCAGAGCTATATGCTTGATTTTAGTCTAACCTCTTTTCTTTTTCTTAAATTTATCTGTTTGTTGTCTTCTATGTAGATTCTTCGCATACCGATGTAATTTCTTTTCTTTTTTAATTTTCTGCACGAAATGTAAGAAGAGCTCTTGTTGGAATGAGTAATTTGGCATTTTGAGGGATTAAGTTCAATGCTTCTTTCTGTACCTAGAATGTTCAAGTTCATATATAGTGTATTAATAATTGGTGACTCATCTCACTAGATGTTAAAGGGCCACGTAAGCCGCATACATATACTCTTAGCCATCGAAATCCAACTCAAGTCAAGAAAATAACAAAGTGGTTTCCAAGAGATTCCTTCTTCTTCTCATCCAACAGATCTTATATAGTCTGTCAACTAATTTCAGATTGTGAAAATTGTATTGAATCTGACTTCGGAAATTGGAACTTGTGTTTAAACATGGTATTTGAGGTTATAGTTACTGTTTGGATTTATATATACAGCTTATTACAAAAGAGGAAGGCTTGGAGCTATATGAAGACATGGTATTAGGCAGGGCCTTTGAAGACATGTGTGCCCAGATGTATTATAGAGGCAAAATGTTTGGTTTTGTCCACTTGTATAATGGCCAAGAAGCTGTGTCGACTGGATTCATCAAGCTTCTGAAGAAAGAAGATTATGTAGTAAGCACATACCGGGACCATGTTCATGCACTGAGTAAGGGAGTCCCAGCTCGTTCTGTGATGAGTGAGCTCTATGGAAAAACTACTGGATGTTGTCGGGGTCAGGGTGGATCAATGCACATGTTCTCAAAAGAACACAATGTGATTGGTGGGTTTGCATTCATTGGTGAAGGGATTCCAGTAGCCGCCGGGGCTGCATTTTCTAGTAAGTATAGAAGGGAGGTATTGAAAGAGGCTGATGCTGATAATGTTGCCTTGGCTTTTTTTGGAGATGGGACATGTAATAATGGGCAATTCTACGAATGCCTAAACATGGCAGCGCTGTGGAAATTGCCAATTGTGTTTGTCGTGGAAAATAATTTGTGGGCTATTGGGATGTCACATCTCAGGGCAACTTCAGATCCTGAGATTTGGAAGAAAGGGCCAGCATTTGGAATGCCCGGGGTTCATGTAGATGGAATGGATGTTTTGAAGGTCAGGGAGGTGGCTAAGGAGGCTATTGAAAGAGCTAGAAGAGGAGATGGACCAACTTTAGTTGAATGCGAGACCTATAGATTTAGAGGACATTCATTGGCTGATCCTGACGAGCTTCGTGACCCTGGTGAGCATTTTGATTATTTTTCTTATCTTTCCTAAATTTACCATATATCTATTCTAGAGAAGCTGATTATGATGCTGTTTCTTTGCATTTCTAATGATATATCTAGTTACACAGTGTGATGCAGAATCCTCGTCTTTATTTTTTTAATATATTCTACCATATGTTACTGTGACTAATTTCCCAGCATTGGAATTTATCTCCCAACAATATATAGATTTTAATGCATTTCATTCAAATTGTTGACTAACACTTATACAAGGGTGCCCACTCCGTGTTTCTGCCAACTGATTTTTAATCTATAGATTAGCAAATATAAATCATGCATCTTGAGGTTGAACTTGCCATAATTCACTTTAACCTGTTGATGGAAGAATAAAGAAGTACCGTTTCGTCCTAGATTGTCGGCACAATTAATGATGGTCATATCTTTTGGATCAAGATTTCAGATTGTAATGAACTATGTGTCTCTAGCCAAAACTGTTAATTTCGTTTAGCTTCATCTGTTATTCTCTGATTTGTAGTGGAACCAAAACAAAAACATCATTTGAGTCTGTAACATGATACATCGCAGTCCCTTGTTTGAAATTCTATTTTAACTTTAAGATCGCATATTACAATATTTTGACTGGAAGTACAAAACACAGTCATGTCAGATTAAGATGTAAGCATCTTAGACACACATCTAATCTAACCCTCTCTCGCATGCTTCTATGTGGATGATAATGATTGTAATGCGATGAACATAAATATGAAATCATAGTCTAGAAGAGAGGTAGCATTAGTAGAGGGCAAAGTAGAGCCTAAGAGCTGCTTGAAGTAACCATGGCAGGGACCACATGACAAGATGAGAGGGTGGAAATCTGTCAAGGGATTTTTCTTTCTTTCTTTTCTTCTTTTTTTTCGGCCTGATGTTAAGGGAATACATGTGAGTGTTTGTTTGAATGAAGGCAGGCTGAATTATAGTTTGCTTGTAGAGACTACCCCCTTGAACCCTTGACTCCCTTTCCCTTTTCTTCTTCTTTCTTTCCTACTGTTACTCGTCTTTGCTATTACTGTGTTATGGTGGAGGTGATCCGTCTTTTCCATTGAATGATATGTATAGCGTAGGTACTGGGAATGTCTCCATATTAATAATGTCTTAATAAACTGGGTTTCTGCAAAGACATTACTCTCTACTCCTTCCTGTCCTTAATATAAGACATATTTTGAGAGTTAATCTTGGTTCTAAATATAAGACATAGTTTTCATATTTATCAATCTTTTCCTAATTTACCTCTATTAATGCTCTGTTTTCATATTTGCCAATTTTTTCCTAATTTACCCCTATTGATGCTCCTATTGTAGTAATCAAAGAGGAAAGGGAAAAAGGGAATTAAGGAAAACCATTAGGATGTTTTAGAAATTACATATCATATTAACTAATTTTCTTAATCTAATCAAATTAGGTAAATATGCCTTATATTAAGAACTGAAGGAGTATTATTGTCTGCATAATCTGCCAACTTCTAATTTGTTAACTGTCTCCAACTGTTTCTTATTTGGCAGCTGAGAAGGCACACTATGCTGGTAGGGATCCTATCTCTGCATTGAAGCAATACATGATTGAGAACAAATTAGCAAGTGAGCAGGATTTGAAGGCCATAGAGAAGAAGATTGATGAGGTGATTGATGACTCTGTTGAATTTGCGGACGAGAGCGCTCTTCCATCTCGAAGCCAGCTTCTGGAGAATGTGTTTGCTGATCCAAAAGGTTTTGGAATTGGACCAGATGGAAAGTATAGGTGCGAGGATCCAAAATTCACTGAAGGCACCGCTCACGTTTAGTTTATTCAACTTTGGATACATGTTCTTTAGTAGATATTTCATTATTACGATACTCACAAATTGTATTTCTTTTTCCAATACAAGAATGATTTTTGTAGGTTAAAAATGTTTTGTCCAATATGTATTTAGCACACATGAAGATAATTTTTTAATAAAAAAACTCATTTAACTATTCGATATGAATTATCTGTCTGAATTAAGAGTTGAGAAACAGAAGAGATTATGAGAAGAAACGTCATATTAATAATTTACAGCTAGAGCAGTTATTCTTTATGCCATTCACGAATTAGGGGTGTTTATGAGGTCTAAGTGCCCACAATGCTAACTCAAGCCTGACAAAAAAATACCCAGCCCAGCCATAAAAAATATGCCCATGAATTATTTAGGCATCTTCATGCCGGGCCAAATACCAGGCCTAGCTGGGCGTCGGGCAAGATGTGCAGCCCTGCCCAAAATGTGTATATAATTTTTTTTAAATATATATATATATATATATATATTATTTATATAATTGAACAAGTATTCACTTACCATTCAATTAAAATTTAAGGAATGAACATATTTTGTATTCACTAAGCATATAGGCATATTTCATACACATATTTAATTAAGAAGTGGGTAAATTGAGTTTTTGAAAACTAAATTATTATCAAATAATGAGAAAAAAATCTCTATTGAATTAATTTGTTTTATTGGCCCATGAATCGAATCTAAGTAATAAAATCTTAAAAGGATTATGGCATAAAGTATATTTTTGAAATACCAAACTATACATTTTTTTTGTATTATTACAATTTAATACTTCATTATTTTTCAATTTTTAAGAGATTTTCGGGCACACAAGCCCACTCTACCCAGCCCAGCCAGATATTACTCGGGCTTCCATCGGACCGGGCCGGACAGCAGGCTGCAAAATGCCACCCGTTCTTCTTCCGAGTTAGGCATCAAGCATGGTTCATGCCCTGCCCATGAAAATGAAAAAATTCTTACAAGTCAAATTGGTTGAGTTACAATTTATAAACAGTTTAAATTAATTTTCCCTTCGGCCTATATCTCAAATTACAAAACTCACTGGGGGGAAAAGATGGGCGCCCAAATAAAGCAAATCTGGTAACTGGCGGGGGTCTGCTCAGGCAATGAATGGATGTTTTTGCCTCTTCCTTAATTTAAAAACGTAGGGAACGGCATTCATATCATTTTAAAAATTTTGAAATTATAATTTTTCTTTTTTGCTCTAAAATAAATTACAGCCATTTTTCTTGATCTTTTTTACCTTAATTGCTAATCATCCAAAAAAAGAATTATTGAGATAAATCTTTTAATTAATAATTTATCCAAAAATTTAATTATAAATAAAACACAATGGTCTATAGAATTCATACAGCTGACATCACATAATGAAATGAGAGTTATTATTGTTGTTGATTTCTCCATCCAATGGCCTTCCACTCCCACGCCTCACAACTTAACCAGTCATGAACATTAACAGTTAGCTTAATATCTTTTGATGTTCTGAAACTTGAACTAAACGTCTACAAAAAGTACTACAAAAGAAATGTCTATTTTCCAATTGGAAGGTAAAAACGAGAAGTGCAATGCCCAATTTCTTACGGGGCAAATCAGTTTACACTTGCTCTCCTGCTATTAGAATTAAGGGGGGGAACACTCAAGTATATTGGACGCTCAAACAAAAATAAGAACGTTGTAAAAACATATTGATTGAAAAAGAACAAAAGAATACGAAAGGGCTTTACAGATGGATATTACAACTTAAGGGCAGCTATTGCTTCTGGTTTAAAATCAACCCTAAGGCCTAACACACGCCTTACTTCTGCTGGAGTTAGCCTCCATGTCATCGGACCTGAGTTCTCACCCCAGAAATCTAGAATTTCAGATACCTTTTCTAAGTTCAGAATAGTTGCCATTTGTGTAAGACGTGCGAACTTGTCTCTAACTGTCCTCTGCGTCATGCCGGAGAAATGGCTCACTAATGCTCTAACATCTCTGTCAAGCTGAAGGCCTCCAAGCTGACTAAATCTCTTCTGCATCATGATCACTTCCAATCTCTTCACAATAAAATCAATGACTAAATGAACGAAAGTATCATAATTATTAGCAGTCATCAGTGGTTGTAGCCATGCCACGTTTGTCTCCACAGCATGGAGAAGCCTCTGAACCCATGGATCATTCAACTCATTATCCGCATACTCAGCCTCCGACAACTCATAGCTGACTGTTCCTACAGTGTCCAAAATAGGACGTATCCGCGGCGTAACAGTCGCCACAAGTTGTTCAACACCAGCATTTAAAGATTGTTTGAAAGCAGTGCTCATATCTCCCAACTCAGACAAACAGGATTTTACCTTCTCTCGATCAGTTGGGGCAGGGAAAACCTACATGTAATAAGTCGGTTAGTTAGTTCTGTTATTTCAAAATCATATTTAGTCAGGCGACTGCCATAAATAACATGACCTAAAATTCCTATTATGGCAATAATTTCATCAAACATTCCAATTAGTATTAGTAATATACATATATCCTATCAACACAAGATTTGGAGAAACAAGGGCCATTTCAAAGCTATGCGGGGCATTGTGTCGAAGCTTAAGACAATTTTCAAATTGGTTAGCAAAACTGCAACACTGAAGAGGCAAGATTGCAACAGACTCTTCATATTGGTCCATATATGGACATGTATAAGGACAAAGAGAAGGAACTGGAAGAGAATCTATAATTAAGTAAATCGAAGTTCCATGTATGGTGGTCACCAGGGTTGTAAGAGACAGAACCCCCCCCCCCCCTCCAAAAAAAAAAAATTCACGAGTCTGTTTCATCCAAAACATTTAAAAAGAAACTGCTGGGATAAGAAATACTTGCAAGCTGCCTAAAGTTTTAACCAAGGCTCCTCTGGATTTCATTGCTCAAGAAATCTGTAGCAAGTGTTTAGGTCTCTGACAAGTTAAATGAGTTTCCATCAATGAATTTTCTCAAGCCAGAGTGGAGTGTGGCTGCAACATTCCAGCACTTTGGGAGTGAGGGCAGGATATGATAGGCCATCTTTGACATAAAAAGACCACATTCTAGCAGAACTAATGCAGTGTTGGGTATAAAGTGGGAATGAGAATGAAAATGGGAATTGGAATAAGCATGGGAAAGAGGCTTTCCTGAAAACCTATTCTCCTAACTATGGTTAGAAGATGTATTACTAATTTCCAGCTTACCAAACACACGTCTAACTTTCCCTTTCTCATTATCTTTCTAGAATTTTTCTGCATACTAAATGTACCATAATGGGTGAGTATTTTTTCACTCCAGCAAACATCCCTGACAGTGGGAGGAATTTAATAATTTGAGTTGAAGTTCTTCATTCTGTTTATTATAATTGTCATGCCTCACAAGAGTTTCCATGTTAAGACACCTATTCTCAAGGCCTCAAAAAATAGGCATGCAATTGCTTCCCAAAAAAACTAACAGAGCTACACTTTTCATCACCACCTCAACTAAACAAACTAGACTTTCTAGCAGTCCTAATGAAGTTCAAGCAAGACCGATCCAGAGAACAGAATTTAGTTTCAGTCCAAGAACTAAGATGGGTACGTTATATGTTTCTTGCAGTTTTGGTAAAATGTAATATATGGGCCTATAAATGTTGATTAATTTGTTTCTTATCTTGTGCAATTCTTAATTGCTCCAACATATGATGCATCGAATTATTCTATGATTAATCTCCTTAGCTTCTAACAGAACATGGGCGCATATGGCAGAAGGCGTGTCAAACATATTTCTGGCCATAATGAATTTTTTGGTGAAATATGAAAGCAAGGTACTAGGAATACACCACTTACCTCATTACATTGCTCTTCAATCTCATGTTTTAGTTTCAAAACGTATTCACTGCTGACATCGATATTGTTTAAAGCTGTTGCAATTTCTGTCCCAGTTTTCTGCACGCCAACGCCACCTAAGAACAACTTAGCACCAAGGTTTGGCTCCCTCATTTTGTGTTGCAAGGCATCATGATATTCATTGGACAGTAAACTACTAGCACCACTCAGAACTGCCACAACAGAATTAATATTTGAAGTTGATATAGCTCTACGTAAGCAACTTTGCAAGACATAAAACACATCATCCACCATTGAAGTTGTAAGGCTGTCAGACACTTGTTCATTTATCCTTATGGCCTTCCTCACATTCTCTACCATGAAAAATCCCTCCAAAATAACATAAAATCCAGTTATATCTTGAACAACTTTACTGAAACTGCCACTCCTGAATGCTTTTGTTGCACGGGGGACCAAATCTGGATCTACAGAAGTAAGCCCTTTGATCTTTGAAATCATGAAATCAGTGTAGTCCTCACCCAGTTGCATAAGTGACAGAATTTCTTCCAAGTACATTTCAATCTCGCGTGGGTCAGGTCCCTCAGGATCTCCTCCAACAGCAAGCATACTCTTGGTCTGGGCATTTATTTCGGATGATAGCTTGGCCAACTTCCGATACTCCATATACTTCTTCAAGGTCAAAGAACCTCGGGAGTCACACTCCTCTTGAAGCTCACATATCGCATACACAATCCCATCTTCACCACATAGGCTCCTCAAGATCTCATCATTCTCTTCAATGGCCAATACAATGTCTTTGAACAAATTCGTCAAACACCCGACAAAATTGACTTGGTTTTGATTGACATTACCAGTATTATTACCCAAACCTCTTTGTTCCGTCAATTCCACCAACTGTTCAAACTCCAGCCTAGATCTCATCCCAATGACCTTCTTCAAATAGCCAACATAAACCTGCAGCCCCTCCTCCTCGAGACCAAGCGGTGAGTAAAGCCGGATAAACCGTAGAATCGTAGGGTGGTCACGCTGATCCACAGCTGTCGAAAGCTTCTTCCTCACGACCCCTTCGAGCTGCTTCTTGGACGCCATCAACCTCTCCCTCTGATCCGACTCCGATTCCTTGTACTCCAAATCAATCTTGAGGAATGTTTGAACGTACTTCGCTGCGGATTCATAGTCCTCTATTCCAAGCGCCTTATCGACCCCCTCCAAACAATTCCCTCTCTCAACGATGGCATCGATGCGGAGCAGCGTGGAACGAACCCGTGACTGAGCCAAGTCAAGCTCCCGGACCTTACGGCTGACATCGTCGGCGAGATCACAGGTTGAGCTAACATTGGACAGCATGTGGTCTGAATCTGCCTTGACAATGTCAAGTACCTCGGAGGAGCGCTGGAGTTGGAGGAGCTGTTTGTCAAGGTCGGTGCGCTGAGACAAGAGGTTGTCTAACTCAACGTCGAGGGATCGCTGATAAGCTATGCACTCATGGAGAAGCCGAGTTATGGCTCCGATGTCGGTGAGTGAACGGACATAATCGAGTGCCTCCGGTTCGCCGAAGGCTAAGGAGGAGGATAGAGTAACAGAGGAATCTTGATCAACGGATGCGATTGATGCGGTGGGAGTAGAACCCATTCTCTCTTAGCTCTGTCCTGAAGGAGAAAGAGTTCAGCAGCCCTGAGATCTGAGCAGAGAGAGGGAGGTGAACTGATCCGGACGGAGAAGACGGGTAACGAATTTTCTTCAAGCGTCAAAAAGAACGCTAAACATACTTACCGAAGAATCGCTTCTCGTAGCCGTGGTTAATTAGCGTTTTTTTTTTTTTTCGGAACGTTCAAATATGGTTAATTAGCTAATCAGTATATTTTTTTAATAATATATATATATATATATATATATATTATAAAATGTTCCTATTTTAATAAAGATATTGAATGTGAGAAATAAGAAGGGTGAAGAATTAATAAAGTTATGAAAAGGACAAAAACAATTAAGATTATATATTTAGGATCAAAACAAAATGTATAAGATATAAGATATAAGACATAAGACGCAAGTGTTTCAAGTTTGAGCTGTAATTTTATTACATTTTTGCCATATTACAAATTGAGACGTTCAATGAAAATATTGATATGTAGGGTTAATATAGAGCTGTCTAATAATATAAGGCTTAACTAAATTCCTTTAGGTTTTGGATTTGAGTGTTAGAAGAAATATTTATATTAGGAGAGGCAGCCCTAACCCTCAAACCGGATATAAATGATAATATCAAAATTAATATTGATATATAAATAAGTATGTGTGTGTGATAGAAGAAAAAAGGGGAAATTATCTGGCAAAAAAAAAGGGGGGGAGAAAATTGAATTTGGTGTTCATGCGATAGTGTTTATGCAATAATACAACTAATTGCAATTCTATTAAAATATTGGATTAAGAAGATTAATTTAATTCTAAATAAGTACATGAACGAAAACTCAATTCTTAAAGGGAAAACAGTTTTCAAAATGATTTTTTATGCAAAAAAGCGTTTAGAATTTTTTATTTTTTTTTATAGTAAAAGAGAAGGTATAGCCCTACAGGCTCTATGCTACTGACTCAGTACAAATATAATGATTTTCAACATCTTTCATGATCAGTCGTCTGACTTCATCAGGTTCTCTGTCAACCACAAGAAAATCCACCGTCATATTCCATGCTCTGTTTGTCAAGTAATCCGCCACCCTATTCGCCTCCCTACAACAATGTAGAATATCTACCTCCCAGTCACGTTTCAGCATCGATTGGATTTCCAAGATTAAAGTAGCATCATGATGTTCATCAGGAACCATTCCTTGAATAAGATCCAGTACTTCGCTGCAATCACTCTCAACAATAATATGCCTAAATCCTCCATCCCAAGCTAATTTCATACCCCACAAAATTCCCCAGGCCTCTGCTGTGATTACCGACCCGCTTCCAATCCTAAACATAAACCCTTGAATAAATCCGTTTTGTTCATCCCTTATCACCCCACCACAGGTACAGCATCCCGTCGCTTCATTCCTGGATCCATCTGTATTAATTTTAACCATCCCAGGAGGTGGAGGTCGCCAACCCATTCTTGTTGCGGTATAAGATCTGGGTTGCATGTGGGTAGACATACCCCAAGACAATACCGAACCAGTACGTGCCAATAATTCCTGTTTGTTCCATTGTTTATTGTTGAAGATACGGTCATTTCTTGCCAACTAAATGTGCCTGCATAGTACCGTAAACCAATGTCGAAACTCATAGCCATACACATGATCACGACGGCGTAAACACCATGTTAGCCAAGTGTTTCTATCATTTGAGCCAAAGAAATGCCGATGCCATGGACTAGGTAATGTCTCACTCCATATATCTTTTACCATCACACAATCTCAAAGTACATACATAATTGATTCAGTCTTTAATTCATGAGTTTTCCTTCACTTATTATAAGGAAAAACAATAAGGGGGAGATATTTTCAAAAGGAAAATCAAATAACAACAACAACAGGAACAATCAATTGAGGAAGTTTCAATATGCAATATAGCACATTCATAAATGCATATATATATATATATATATATATATATATATATATATATATATGCAACATAGCACCTAGGCTTGCATAGAACAAAAGGATCACTTCAAATTTATCCAAAATTATTATTTTGGATAAGGTGTTGGAGCTCCGATTGGTTTCCATTGAGTCGGGTGTAACCCGATTTATATGCGTTATCTCTGGGCTTTACTGCCGCAACAATCGGAGGAAATGGAAGCTATTCTCTGCCTCACTCCACCTTCCTTCTCAGCATCAAGAAAGAAGCCTCAAATCGCAGCTTCAGCGAAACGGTTAGCTTCATGCTCATCGTTTCTTCCTTCTTCGGTTCATTCATTATCTCTCGGCGCTATCTTCTCTCGGCAGCCTTTCACTTTGGACCCTTCGGCTTACTCTTCTTTATGCAAGGGGCGAAGCAGGAAAGCTAGGGTTCTAGCGGTGGTGGATGAAGAAACGGTGCTTGCAGAAGAAATTACCGGAGAAACATATGTGGACGCAGAAAACGATGACGTTTCCCATGAGAGAGAACCAAGTAAAGTGAGAAGACCGTGTGAATTGTATGTTTGTAATCTTCCAAGGAGCTGTGACTCAACTCAGCTTCACGATTTGCTCAAGACTTATGGAACTGTCCTATCTGCTGAGGTTTTTCATGCTTCACCTTCTCTAAATCTCTCTTGAATAGTTTGCTTAAATTTGTTTAATTTCTTTTTCTCGAGCCTCGCTGGTTAGTCGTGAACTTTTATTACATCACTGTTTAACTCGTCCTCTCTAAGTAAATGTCTTGGAGTTTGCTTTTTTGTCATGATAATCTTAAATTAGCAATGCAGAAGAATTATTTGAGATGAAATATCAATGAAATTTTCTTCAAACTTCCAAGATTGGAACTCTCTGTCTTCCCAGTGCACTTCATTTCACCCCTCCATTCTAACTTTCTCAACCCCCAAACATGCAAAGAAGCACAAAATCGTGATTTATTTGAGTTTTGAAAGTATTGAATCATCATCATGCCTTGTGTTTATAGTTTAAATGCTCTGCCGCAGGTTGATCGTAATGATGAGACCGGTGAAAGTAGAGGATGTGGTTATGTCACAATGGGATCAATAAACTCCGCAAAAAAAGCACTTGCTGCATTGGATAGATCAGTTAGTGAAATTGGCCCCTTACTTGTGGTTGATTCATTGTGTTCTGTCTTGTGTTTTTTATCTGAACATTTCCCTTATTTACTCAAGGATATTGGTGGGCGTGAAATGCGGGTTAGATTTTCAGCCGAGATGAATCCTGGAAGGAGAAATGTTGAGGCGATGAACTTGTCACCCCAGAAAGTTATGTACTATGAAACTCCTCACAAGTTATATATTGGCAATCTTGCTAGGGTTGTTAAACCTGGAGACTTAAGGAATCATTTTCGAAGATTTGGGACTGTGGTTAGTGTAAGAATACTGCATGATCATAAAGTAGGGAGTAGCCGTGTTTATGCATTTCTCTCCTTTCTTTCTCAGTCAGAACGTGATGCGGCATTGTCTCTTGATGGAACCGTAAACTCTGCTTCCTCCACTTTTCCTTTTTCGTGCTTGTTAGTTCAATAGTTAGCTTCCATTCCCTAACTTGGTTCTTGTTGCAGGCACTTTGTGGCCGTGTACTAGTAGTGAGAGAAGGCATAGAGAGGACTGTGCCATAGCCGGAGTTTTTAAGTGCAAGTCCAGTGAAGTTTCGTGTTTCAAGACATGTGAGCATGGAATTTCAACTTGAACCTTGATACTAATTCATTTTTTGTTGAATTGCAATGTTCTAATCATGTCATGTCCCATATTTGAGTATTCTCAAGTCTAGACCTGCTGTGAAAAACGCAATGCTGAAGAAAAATGTGGTTTATTTATTCCTCCGGCAGCGCCATCAAGATTTGGATCCATGCTCTTGTTTTTGCTGTATTTCAACGTTCGGCCAGCAAATATCAAAGGTGTTGCAAGGGTAGTAGTTCATTTATTAAATTTTGAATTCTATGCTACCTTGTATATTTCTATCAGAACTGTAATTTTGGCGAGCAGTGAGTATGAACCTGAGAACACTATTATGTCTCTTACATGTTACAGCACGATGCTTGTAAATTCTGAAAAGCCTGTCATGTTAAAATGCACAAACAGCCTTGAAGATTTAACAGCAGTAATATGGTGGCATTTCTTTTCACAAGCTTAATATATTAAAATTGCATTATAGTTAAACAAGCGTTCTATTCAAACATATGGTCAAAGCCTCTTATGTAACGCACAGTGTGGAAGGTTAGATTGTATCCATTAACAAATCAAAATCCTAAATGCCAAATTCATGTAAGATCATACACACACACAAATGGACGCATCCAGCAATGAATGGGAATTCTCACCTGAGGCTAAATAAGCAGGATCCAACATAAAGGAGTCCATAAACAAATTGTTAGCCATGATACATAGACGAAATGTATTAATGTCCCCTAGACTTAGCTCGTACCTTCCTAATCAAGTAATTCTCCAAACCAATGCCAGCCTCCACTATTCTAGTGCTACCTTCTATTTCAATCTTCATAACTTCTTCCAGAATATCATGATTATTAAATTCAGACCGGACAAGTTGGTTCAGACCGGAAACTGATATACCGATCGGTAAATCGGTTAGATCCGGAGAACAAACCTGTTCACTTTTTTTAAAAAAATCATTTTTTTTTGTTTCTTTATGATTTCATATTAATAAGCCTAAAATCTTTACTTTCCCACCGGTTCAGTCTCGGGTTAGCTCTGGTTTGACTCTAGTCTGACCTACCGACTCTTGATCTATACACACACAAATGGACGCATCCAGCAATGAATGGGAATTCTCACCTGAGACTAAATAAGCAGGATCCAACATAAAGGAGTCCATAAACAAATTGTTAGCCATGATATATAGACGAAATGTATTAATGTCCCCTAGACTTAGCTCGTACCTTCCTAATCAAGTAATTCTCCAAACCAATGCCAGCCTCCACTATTCTAGTGCTACCTTTTATTTCAATCTTCATAACTTCTTCCAGAATATCATGATTATTAAACCCAGACCGGACTAGTCAGTTCAGACCGGAAACTGACGTACCGATCGGTAAATCGGTTAGGTCCGGAGAACAAACCTGTTCACTTTTTTAAAAAAAATCATTTTTTTTTGTTTCTTTATAATTTCATATTAATAAGCCTAAAATCTTTACTTTCTCACCAATTCAGTCTCGGGTTAGTTCCGGTTTGACTCTGGTCTGACCTACTGACCCTTGATCTAATACTTTAGTCTGTTTAGTGACCGGTCGGGTTTAATAACCTTGCAAAATATCCATCATCTTCACATTATTCTCCTCCACCTCACAGATTCTAGGTATTATGATCGCCCAACCATCCATATGAGGCACTTCCCCATCCTCTAGTGATTTACCGAGTACTCTACAAGCTTCATCAACCTTACCAACATTGCAGAAACCCTTAATGAAGCCATGAATAACAGAGAAATGGGGAGACAAACCTTTTGACAACATCTCTTCCATGTATCTGTTTGCCTCATCAAACATTCCCTCATCACATAAACCACTCGTCAAAGTACGATAAGACACCAAATTAGGTAAGCAGCCATTTGACTGCATATCATCAATAACCTTACAAGCATCGTGAGCTCAGCCTTCCCTGCAGAACCCTAATATAACAGTATTATAGTGAACAATGTCAGGATTACATCCCTTAACCTTCATCCTACATAGAAGTTTGTATGATTCTCTGAGCTTCTTCTTCCTACACAAACTATTCAGCAAAGTAGTATAAGTTAAAGTAACTGGCACAAACCCTTTGTTTAACATATCCTCCAACAAATCAAAAGCCCCATTTACTTGACTCTTCCTACACAATCCCTGCATCAAAATTCTATAAGAATCTATATCTGGAACGAGATCTCTCTTGAACATTTTGTTGAACAGTGAGTAGGCAATACTTATATCCCCATTTAAACAGAACGCCCGCATCAGAATATTGTATGACTTTGTATTAGGCAAAACTCCATACCTGTGAGCATCTCTAAAGAGATCAAAAGCGGTTCGCACATAGTTCCGATGAGCCACGAGAATTTCAAGAATGTGGTTCAGGTGTTTGGGTAAAGGTTTGCAATCAAATTGCATCATGGTATAGAAGGTTTTGAGGGCTTTATCGGGCAAATCAGCTTCACCGTAGACTTTGATCAAGTATGAAAAGAGCGTGGGAGTAATGGGTAGCGAATCCGATTTCAAGCGACGAAGGAGATCATCAACGAGGGAAAAGTATCTGGCGCGACCCAGTTTGAGAATGAGAATGAGATAAGTAGAGTAAGAGTGACGGAAGTTGGGTTCGAGAGAGGCGTAGTCGAAGATTTCCTTGGCAAGAAGAGGGTCCGATTGCGAAGCTATGAACTTCTGGACTCTGGAAGGAGACCCAATTGATGAATTTGAAGCATCTGTATTGGAGGAATCGAAAGCTTGTTGATGCTTCTGGTGTTGAATTGGGCTCTGCAACTGATGAGGCAGTGAAGAGAACAAGAGGATCAATGGGTGTTTCCTTAGAGGTAAGATTTGTTATGGTTTGGAAGGAATGAAGATTTGTTCTGTGCATCTCTTGATTCTCTTCTGCTTCTGGTTATAGGAAAGAGCGAAGCCCAGATATGGTTCCGAAGACATGAAATTCAACTGCCGAGTTTGGACCATGCGCACTGGAAGCCCGCTTTCTTTTGGGTCAAAGAAAAGATCTTGGGCTTATCTAGCCCAGAGGCCAGAGGAATGCAGCCCATTTATTATTTTTGACAATTCAAACGGGTCAAAAAATGGTCATGCTTGTGGGATGCCAGTATTCATGCTTGGTATATGAAAGGCTTATAAGTGCTTATGTACATAAGTTGAGACAATACTCCTCTCATATGCTTACCTCAGATACCGTAAATCATAATTGAAAAATTAATTTTGAAGACTCCAATCGCTATTCCAAACGAGCATATCTATATCCCTTTACCAGCTGGGTTTGAATTTAGCGAAAGGGGTTAGTCCCTCACAATATAGCAAATCAACGTTTGAATTTATGCCAGGAGAAGTGTCCATATTTAGTTCCTGATAGTGCCTCAAACAAGATTACCTCCAATAGGAGAATACTTGTGCCTAGCCACCAAAAAAAAAAAAAGATTATATCTTTTTTGCCAGAAGCAAGATTATATCCCTTGATATCAGATTTTTCTATTAAAATTAAAAGCATATCGAATTAAAGAAACGATTATAAGCATATAACTGTATAATTAAGACATGGACTCACATAATGCATGTATTGCAAAAATGACTATTTTAATTAACAATTAGGGTTAAGGTGCAAAAATACCCATGAACTTTTTTCAAAAGTGCATCCAACACCATCAACTTTTTTTAGGTGCAAAAATACCCATTAACTTCTCAAAATGGGGCAAAAATGTCAAACCGTTAATTGGTACAAACGTCCGTTTTGTGGGACCCACAATTTTATTTTTTAAGGTGCAAAAATACCCATGAACTTTTCTAAAAAGTGCACCCAACACCATAAAATTTTTTCTGGGTGCAAAAATGCCCATGAACTTTTCAAAAGTTTATGGTGTTGGGTGCACTTTTTAGAAAAGTTCATGGGTATTTTTGCACCTTAAAAAATAAAATTGTGGGTCCCATAAAACGGACGTTTGTACCAATTAACGGTTTGACATTTTTGCCCCATTTTGAGAAGTTCATGGGTATTTTTGCGCCTAAAAAAAGTTTACGGTGTTGGATGCACTTTTGAGAAAAGTTCATGGGTATTTTTGCACCTTAACCCTAACAATTAATACCTTGAACTACTTTTTGCCACCCGTCACAGAATAATTAAAAATCAACCATATAAAATAAATTATTCCTTTCTATCTTTAATATAAGTATATTTAAAATAAATCATTTTTTTTAAGTATGCTTTTATTTAAAAGGGGCAAATAAGGGAGAAATAGAATAACTGAAGTACTACTTTTATTTATTGTAAGGCTTTTTTTTGGGTGTTCCAATTACTTTATATAAATCATTTACCAGTTTAAACAAGGATTAGATATATTTTTCATATATATTCATATTTAATAAGGCGGCCAAAATGTAAAAATTAATATGATGTTAGAGTTTTATATTAATAAGAATAATATTAAAAATAATTTGAATTTTAAAATAAATTTAGTATTTTTAACTATTTTTGTTACTACATGTGAACTACTACTCCTTTAGATCTTATTTATAAGCAACATTCTCTCAGATATGGTTAGTTTGTCATACACACACATAAACATTAATCTAACTTTGTCTACAAATTTAATGCATTTTTCTCTCTTTTCTCTCTATTTTTTTTAATTCATTATCTCTTATATCTTTTCCCACGCATTCACGCTCATAATCTTCTTAAATAAGTGTATATTTAAAAAATACATTTTTTATATATTTATTATTTTTAATTAATCTTAACTAACAATTAATTTTGTATAATCTCAATAGTTGATGTTTCTAAAAAGAATAGGAGGGAATACTTAGATGTTGCTTATTATCATCCTTTCTCACTTTTACTTGATTAATTACTCTATCTCGTCCTTTTTCATGAGTAACAACAATTAAAACTATGTCATTCAAAATGTTAGTTAAAATTTATAAATGTATAAAATATTTATTTATTTTTCTAATTATAAACTTATTTATAAGAAAATGCATGAGAGACAATAAGTAAAAATTGTTTTTTTTTTTCCAACAAGGAAAGTTCATTGAACCATAAACATTACTAGAGTATACAATGGAGTAAAATAATTAGGAACACAAAAGTAACAAAGACACCGACGGTAGAACATTGAACAATAGAAGACAATAAACATAAAAACACCATAAAAGACAGAAAGAAAACAACAAACAAGAACTAACCAAGCTCCTTGTGAAACGACCCCTTTCTCTGAACAACAATTTATCGTAATGATTTTATAAAATCTGGTTAACCAGTAATAATCGAAAACAATTTCCCATTTAAAACATATCAGAGTTCAAGGCACAAACTCGCCCACAAACCCACTACAAAGATATTCATTACTCAGGGCAAACATAACAACAGAAGAACTTTTAATTTTTTTTTATGCTTTCCTTTTGTATCAAAAAAAAAAACAACAGAAGAACTTACAGCCCATGATTTTTATGACATTGAATCCCACAATTAAGATTTTAAAACAGTTATCCAAACAGTAAATATGATATCTTTGAAAACATAATATGTCCTATAATGGCAATATAGAGAATAATACAACACCAATACCACAAGAGGCCTACAGG
Source organism: Inga oerstediana (assembly GCA_963210345.1). NCBI lineage: Eukaryota > Viridiplantae > Streptophyta > Magnoliopsida > Fabales > Fabaceae > Inga > Inga oerstediana. Next base: position 72,267,536 of record OY723404.1, on the reverse strand, counting down.
ATTCTCAACGTCTATGCCTCTGGTTGCTTCCCTTGGCCTCTAGCCAAATTAGAGGTCTCGCCTGAAAAATATTTATAACGACGGGGTGAGACATAAAGTCTCAGTAACCAAAAATTAATTTACAAAATATGCAGGAAACGATTGTAAGTCAGTGAAGCATCTTTAACTAACATAATATTAATAATATTCTCAATAATTAAACTTCATATAATATGTTCAACAATTAGAACCATCCCCACTCATCCATCCTGCTCCTCCTTATAGCTTCTGGACGTGGTACAGCCTATCAGTGCTAGTATACCCGGCCAAAGGTTGGCTAGTCACTTCAAGAATACTGCCCCTCCCATGCCACCACCAATATACCGTAACAGGGAGTTGTCCGCCCAAAACACTCAACTCAAAATCCGGGCCAGGAATGAGAGAGTCGATGGGCACATTTTCACCATATCTCTTCCACACAACCCACCATATCCCATAACAGAAAAACAATATATCATTATAATTCTCGAAACATATACAAATTATCATATCTTCTACAACATTCCATCTCAAACATCATAACCATCACAACAGTAACAATTTTAATAATATCTATGCTCATATATACAATTTTGAAAATACACTGCTTCACTAAACTAGGTTCATACTCAAACATACATATAATCTTTCAAAACACATACAAGTAGTATAGATGAAAGTAAGGTTTAGAAAATACCTTACAGTCCAAAACAAGCATATAAAATAAATTAACCCCGGTTACCTCAATTTCAAGCTTAACTTTATCTTGAGTACCAAATACGAACGATCACCGATCCCAAGAAAACTCTACATTATCAATTTAAGTAACAATTAACCCCAAGAAATACTAAAATAAATAATTTACACAATTCATCTCCAATTTTCCTCTACTATTATTATCCTTAAATATTCTAACTTCCTTAACAATCCTTAAACAACCTCTATATCATTCTCTCTCGTCAACCACTTAATTTTATAAATTAAAGTTTCACCTTTAACATATCTATTATTATATAATCATCAATATCAACCTTCTAAAATAACTAAATCTCTTTTTCTAATTTATATGAATATAGTATAATTATTAAACAATAATTGAAACTCTCACATAATTAAAATCATATAAAAAATCTAATTCTTAATATCAAATTATAATTTATAATTTCTTATACAACAAAATTTACCAAACTAAACCGATTAGAATATCTATAATACCTCCAACAAACCAAATAAATTATTTAATCCAAATTTAATCGGATAAAAAGCCTAATATATAATTATTCTTAGATTAATTATATAGAAAAATTCATTATAAAATTATATACCAACTACATAACAAAAGTAACCTGATTAAAATTAACCATTAATCCTCCTCTATATTCCTATAGCCTTATATTAACAAAACTCAATTTTGTCCAAAATCCTAATCTTAAAATTTTCTCTAATCCACACAAAATTACTATCATAAGAAAGAGAAAATTATTTAGAACATTTTCATAAAAGAAGAGTTGTGATCAGAAAAGAATTTGAGTACCTTATTGATCCCCAAATATATGAAAATACTCCTATGAGTATCACACCCTACACCATACGCCTTCTGCACAATCACTTCACGCAGACGATCTGCGTGAAGTGAGAAGGGAGAGGGGGTATTTATAATACGCCCCTCCCTCACCTCTAATAATTGGCGCCTAATGGCGCCAATTAATGAATGAGTGGAGGCACTTTCGGTGCCTCCCTTATTTTTCCAACTGTGGGCCACCCACAGTTTTATATATACATACATATATATATATATATTATATTATTATAATATTATTATTTATTTATTAATTATTATTTTTATTTTTATTATTATTTTTTTTAAAAAAAAGTTACTACTAAATTCATAATTATCTTTAAATTATAATTATATTTTAAAAACAAGGATGTTACAATTCTTCCCACCTAAATAGAATTTTGACTCCAAAATTCACAACCAACCAATAAATATGACAATCCACAACAAAAGATTTCAACACCGAAGTCAAAGCAGAATCTTCACAACACAATCGGCATGCCAAACACAACAAAAACACAAACCTTCTATACAAAATTAATCATAACATTACAAATTCAATTACAACACAACATAAACATAAATATCATCACTACTAAACATAGAAACATACTTTAAGTAAATAAGTTAGGGAAATCGCGCCGCATCCGCTCTTCAGTTTCCCAGGTGGCATCTCCAGGAGACATACCCTTCCAGAAAACTTTTAGAAGTCGGATTGTTCTATTTCGTAACTGCTTGTCTTTCACATCTAAGATCCTCTCTGGTTCAGACATATAGGTCAAATTCTCCTTTAACTCAATCTCTTCAGGCTCAATCACATGGGAAGGATCCGGATGATATTTCTTAAGCTGTGACACGTGGAACACATTGTGCACACTCGATAGGTGCGGCGGCAAAGCAATTCGATAAGCAACTGGTCCAATTCGTTCTAGAATTTCGTATGGTCCAATGAATCGAGGAGTCAACTTCTTGGCTTTAATAGATCTACCAATACCAGTCACCGGAGACACTTTAAGGAACACGTGATCACCCACTCCAAACTCCAAAAGTCTACGTCGCACATCCGCATAGCTCTTTTGTCTGCTCTGAGCGGTCAATAACTTTTGACGAATCATTTCAATCTTCTTTGTAGTTTCTTCTACCAGGTCTGGTCCAATCACAGTTCTCTCGCTCAATTCAGTCCAACAGAGAGGCGATCTACACTTTCTGCCGTATAATGCCTCAAAAGGTGCCATCTGAATACTCGAGTGATAACTGTTGTTGTAAGCAAATTCGGCTAAAGGTAGGTGATTATCCCAATTACCTGGTAACTCCATGGCACAAGCTCTCAGCATATCCTCAAGAGTCTGAATTGTCCTCTCTGTCTGACCATCGGTCTGTGGGTGATAAGCCGTACTATATTTCAACCTAGTCCCCATAGCCTCCTGTAATGCCTTCCAAAAGTTTGATGTGAATCTCGGATCACGATCTGACACAATCTCCGTGGGTACACCATGCAACCTAACTATCCAATCCACATATAATCGAGCTAACTTCTCCAAGTTATAACCAATATGGATTGGCAAGAAATGAGCCGATTTCGTTAATCTGTCCACAATGACCCATATGGTGTTACAGTGTGCTGTAGTCTCAGGCAATCCCACAATAAAATCCATAGAGATGCTGTCCCACTTCCACTGGGGAATCTTTAAAGGTTGAAGTAGTCCTGCAGGTTTTTTATGCTCAATCTTCACCTTTTGACAAGTTAGACACTTCATTACAAAGTTTGTCACATCATTTTTCATTTTAGGCCACCAATACCCTTGCTTCAGATCTCGATACATCTTTGTGATTCCTGGATGAATAGTATACTTACTCTGATGAGCCTCCTCAAGAATTTTCTTCTTGATTTCCTCATTGTTCGGGACACAAATCCTCTTCTTGTACCTCAATATACCTGTATTTCCAAAATCATAATCAGGTACTTCACCATTCTCCACCTCTTCTCTGATCCTTAGCAATCGACTATCTTCCATATGGGCCTTTCTTAAATCATCATAAAAGTCAAAATTTCCGATTACTGTACTCATAATCACCTCTGATTTTGGTTCGAGATAAACTTTTGATAACCTTTCTAGAAGGTTATGCTCAGTCACACACATATGAAACACGTGTACTGACTTCCGGCTCAAGGCATCTGCAACTACATTCGCCTTTCCTAGATGATATTTCAACTCATAGTCATAATCTTTCAACAACTCCATCCATCTTCTCTGTCGGTTGTTCAACTCTTTTTGATCTACAAGATACTTCAGCGTTTAATGGTCACTGAAGATCTCAAATTGAGACCCATATAGATAATGTCTCCAGATCTTTAAGGCAAAAACAACAGCTGCCAGCTCTAGATCATGCGTCGGGTATTTCTCTTCATGAGACCTCAACTGTCGAGATGCATAAGCCACAACTTTACCATCTTGCATGAGCACACATCCCAAACCCTTCAATGATGCATCTGTATACACCGTGTACGGTTTATGTGGGTCGGGTATGGTGAGAACAGGTGCAGTAGTTAACCGAGTCTTCAGCTCCTGAAAAGCTGCCTCGCACTTCTCATCCCAAATAAATGGTTGTTCTTTCTTAGTCAATCTGGTAAGTGGCGTAACAATTCGAGAGAATCCCTCTATAAAACGGCGGTAATAACCAGCTAACCCCAGAAAACTGCGTATCTCTGTCACAGACTTAGGTGGTTCCCACTTCAACACAGCATCAACCTTGCTTGGGTCTACTGCTATTCCTTTTTCGGAGACCACATGCCCCAAAAACTTCACTTCTCTAAGCCAAAATTCACATTTGCTCAACTTAGCATACAACTGATGCTCTCTTAGAATTTGTAGTACTATTCGAAGATGATTTCGGTGCTCCTCCTTATTCTTTGAATAAATAAGGATATCATCTATGAACACTACTACAAATTGATCTAAATAAGGTCTGAAAATCCGATTCATATAATCCATAAACACTGCTGGCGCATTTGTCAACCCAAAAGGCATGACAAGAAATTCGTAATGATCATATCTGGTACGGAAGGTAGTTTTTAGAACATTTTCTGCCTTTACCCTCAACTGATGATAGCCCGATCTTAGATCAATTTTTGAAAACATCGACGAACCTACAAGTTGATCTAATAAATAATCTATTCTCGGCAATGGATACTTATTCTTGATAGTGACTTTATTCAGCTGTCGATAATTAATGCAAAGTCTCAAGCTGCCATCTTTCTTCTTCACGAACAGGACTGGCGAACCCCATGGAGATACACTCAGCCGGATAAAACCCTTCTCTAACAAATCTTCAATCTGCTTCTTCAGTTCAGCCAACTCAAAAGGTGACATCCGGTAAGGAGCCTTGGAGATCGGTTCTGTCCCTGGTGCTAACTCAATGTCGAACTCAACTTCTCGTTCTGGAGGTAATCCAGTCAATTCTTCAGGAAATACATCAGGAAACTCTTTAACTACTTCGATCTGGTTAACATTTCCTTGAGATTCTACTTGAACCGACAAAAATACCACAAAGGCTTCACATCCCTTCCTTACACTTCTCTCTACTTGAGCCGCTGACAATATTACTGGACCTTGAGGAATTTCTTTATTTATTGTGCAAGCGTTAAATTGCACAGCTCTATTCTTACATTGCAAGGTTACATCGTTAGATGATAACCAATCCATGCCCACAATCACATCTATACCCCGCATGGGTAGACAAATTAAATCAATGGTCGTTTCACGACCCTCACATACAAACATCAATTTCTTACACACTATAACAGTTTTCACACGTATACCAGCAGGAGTAGATACAAACAGATCATATGGAAGATTACTCATGATAAGCTTTAATTTTTCCGCACAGTCATAAGAAATGAATAAATGGCTAGCACCAGAATCATATATGACACATAAAGGATGACCTTGAAGAAAAGCAATACCTTGGATCAAATTTGGAGTAGCTCTCGCCTCCTCAGAAGTCAAAGCAAACACTCGTCCGGGCATTGACAATCTAGATGTCTGGTCCTCTCTCCTTCCCTTCAAACAATATTTCGCAATATGACCCTTCTCCTCACAATTAAAACAAGTCCAACATTCACCAGGATGTACTCTCCCACAACGAGTACAAGGAAGGCGTTGTGTCACACTAGGAGTTGATGCTACTGATCCTTGTTGGGAGCCCTGATTCCCTCTGGTATTGTTGCCACGGCTTTGACTCATAGGATGACGATTCCTCTGCTGGAAGCTTCCCTGATGGAAATTCCTTCTGCTCCCAAAGCCACCAGAACTCGAATGGTAGTTTTTCTTATTAACACCTCCTGATATTGCCATATGGCTATTAAATCGGCCTTGAGAATCCCTTTTCATGGATTTCTCGGCATCTCTATACCTTCTACAGACTTCTCGAATTTTTGCTATCAATTCCTCGAGGGTAATGATGTCATATATCCCCATTCTTGCCTTGATGGTATCATTACATTTCTCGAACATTTGTCTGGCCAACCAGTTGTTATGTGCCTTATTTGTTTTATCAAACTGTGACACATATTTAGCCAAACCCATAAATTTAGCTATAAATGTGTTTTCATCCATCTCCCCCTGCCGAGAACGAAGAACTCAGCTTCTTTTTGGTGCCTCATGTCAATGGGAAAATAGTAATCAAAGAACATTCTCTTAAACTCATCCCACTCAAGTTGATGTCCATTAGTAAGTTTCACAGTATTCCACCAATCTAATGCACCACCTGCTAACAGGATCTTCGCAGCTATCACTTTTTGATATTTATCACACCCAATTGACTCAAATAACATTTCCAACCTATTAATCCAGCTTTCAGCATTTGTTGGTGATCCACCTGAGAATTTCTCAGGATGGAAACGATCTAAATGTTTCCATACTGTAAACATGTTTGGAGCACCCTTTTGATCTGCTGACTCATCAGGCTCGGAGTATAATAGATGTGGAATTGATTCCTTAGAATGAATACTATTCTCTTTTTCTGATTCAGCATTAACCTCCTCCTTATGATCCTTATTTTCCCCGCTCGGCCCTTTACTGGCTTTGCCCTCTTCTAGCCTTTTCAATCGTTCTTCTGTCGTAAGAGTCCATCCATATAGATGTCGCAACATTTCAGCCTCAGTTAATTGCTCCGGAGGCCTATTAGGTCTCTGTTGGCCATTGCCACCGAGATCTGTACTTCCTGTATTCACCATTTCTCCTCACCTAAGGGTAAAACCCACCCAAAGAGGGAGAATAGTAAGAACAAGAAAATAAACATAACATAAAAGGGAAGTAGGTGTGTAAGGATTCTATATTGCCATACTCTAAATATGATGCACGACAAGCCAAGAAATCTTAAACCATTGCTCTGATACCAAATTGAAACGATCCCTTTCTTTGAACAACAATTTACCGTAATGATTTTACAAAATCTGGTTAACCAGTAATAATCGAAAACAATTTCCCATTTAAAACATATCAGAGTTCAAGGCACAAACTCGCCCACAAACCCACTACAAAGATATTCATTACTCAGGGCAAACATAACAACAGAAGAACTTTTAATTTTTTTTTATGCTTTCCTTTTGTATCAAAAAAAAACAACAGAAGAACTTACAGCCCATGATTTTTATGACATTGAATCCCACAATTAAGATTTTAAAACAGTTATCCAAACAGTAAATATGATATCTTTGAAAACATAATATGTCCTATAATGGCAATATAGAGAATAATACAACACCAATACCACAAGAGGCCTACAGGATTCTCAACGTCTATGCCTCTGGTTGCTTCCCTTGGCCTCTAGCCAAATTAGAGGTCTCGCCTGAAAAATATTTATAACGACGGGGTGAGACATAAAGTCTCAGTAACCAAAAATTAATTTACAAAATATGCAGGAAACGATTGTAAGTCAGTGAAGCATCTTTAACTAACATAATATTAATAATATTCTCAATAATTAAACTTCATATAATATGTTCAACAATTAGAACCATCCCCACTCATCCATCCTGCTCCTCCTTATAGCTTCTGGACGTGGTACAGCCTATCAGTGCTAGTATACCCGGCCAAAGGTTGGCTAGTCACTTCAAGAATACTGCCCCTCCCATGCCACCACCAATATACCGTAACAGGGAGTTGTCCGCCCAAAACACTCAACTCAAAATCCGGGCCAGGAATGAGAGAGTCGATGGGCACATTTTCACCATATCTCTTCCACACAACCCACCATATCCCATAACAGAAAAACAATATATCATTATAATTCTCGAAACATATACAAATTATCATATCTTCTACAACATTCCATCTCAAACATCATAACCATCACAACAGTAACAATTTTAATAATATCTATGCTCATATATACAATTTTGAAAATACACTGCTTCACTAAACTAGGTTCATACTCAAACATACATATAATCTTTCAAAACACATACAAGTAGTATAGATGAAAGTAAGGTTTAGAAAATACCTTACAGTCCAAAACAAGCATATAAAATAAATTAACCCCGGTTACCTCAATTTCAAGCTTAACTTTATCTTGAGTACCAAATACGAACGATCACCGATCCCAAGAAAACTCTACATTATCAATTTAAGTAACAATTAACCCCAAGAAATACTAAAATAAATAATTTACACAATTCATCTCCAATTTTCCTCTACTATTATTATCCTTAAATATTCTAACTTCCTTAACAATCCTTAAACAACCTCTATATCATTCTCTCTCGTCAACCACTTAATTTTATAAATTAAAGTTTCACCTTTAACATATCTATTATTATATAATCATCAATATCAACCTTCTAAAATAACTAAATCTCTTTTTCTAATTTATATGAATATAGTATAATTATTAAACAATAATTGAAACTCTCACATAATTAAAATCATATAAAAAATCTAATTCTTAATATCAAATTATAATTTATAATTTCTTATACAACAAAATTTACCAAACTAAACCGATTAGAATATCTATAATACCTCCAACAAACCAAATAAATTATTTAATCCAAATTTAATCGGATAAAAAGCCTAATATATAATTATTCTTAGATTAATTATATAGAAAAATTCATTATAAAATTATATACCAACTACATAACAAAAGTAACCTGATTAAAATTAACCATTAATCCTCCTCTATATTCCTATAGCCTTATATTAACAAAACTCAAATTTGTCCAAAATCCTAATCTTAAAATTTTCTCTAATCCACACAAAATTACTATCATAAGAAAGAGAAAATTATTTAGAACATTTTCATAAAAGAAGAGTTGTGATCAGAAAAGAATTTGAGTACCTTATTGATCCCCAAATATATGAAAATACTCCTATGAGTATCACACCCTACACCATACGCCTTCTGCACAATCACTTCACGCAGACGATCTGCGTGAAGTGAGAAGGGAGAGGGGGTATTTATAATACGCCCCTCCCTCACCTCTAATAATTGGCGCCTAATGGCGCCAATTAATGAATGAGTGGAGGCACTTTCGGTGCCTCCCTTATTTTTCCAACTGTGGGCCACCCACAGTTTTATATATACATACATATATATATATATATATATATATATATATATATATATTATATTATTATAATATTATTATTTATTAATTAATTATTTTTTAATTATTATTTTTATTTTTATTATTATTTTTTAAAAAAAAAAGTTACTACTAAATTCATAATTATCTTTAAATTATAATTATATTTTAAAAACAATGATGTTACACCTTGCACACCTTTGTTAATCATATATAAGGAGGAGGTTGCCACACCCAATCAAGACCGTCCAATGAAGCTTTGGCAGACCAGGTGGCTACCAAATTTGCTTCAATAGGAATCCATCCATGAGAGTGGTTCTGAATCAAATTCCTCAGGACACGAATTCTCAAGGAGAACATCACCTCTCTAGACAAGGGACAAGGCAAGCAGATGAACCAACATTTTGTCTTCATCAATGGAGAGTACAATTGAAGGAACTACAAAAGCCGATTTGACTCTATTTCCTCCAGATTTGGTGGTACCCGTCTGAGATCCGTCGCCCCAGATGACACCAAAAGTGCCATACCGATGAAACCACCTCCCCATTACCTCTGCTCTCGAAATCCATCCCTAATTAGCGATCTCTTTGGTGACCATTGTCGGGTAAGTAGTCCATTGTCGCCATATAGCCTGAAGCCCAACCCATCGTCATTGCTTTGTGAGACAGCTAACTCCCCCTACCAAAACCTTCCACTCCACCAACCAAATAACACACTCCTATCAAGAAACTTAGACTTTGTTTGATTCAACGAAGGTTAGGTTAAGTGAGGTTTACTTAAATTAGGTTAGAAGAGGTTATAATGTTGTTTGGTTCAACGAAGGTTAGGTTAAGTGAGGTTCATTTAAGTTAAGTTAGGTTAAAGGAGGTTAAAATGCCCTTCTACATATTTTCCTTCTTCTTTTATAATGTATTTATTAATAATAATTATTTATATAAAATTATTATTTATAAAATAATTATTCGTGTAAGCATATAAATAATTATTTATAAAATTATTATTATTTGGAAAGTTCGTTGAATCAGGAGGTCAAGTTTTAAAGGGGAGGGCAGTGTTGGAATTTTAAAAAATTGTCATGGGCAATTTAGTCACAATTGAAGACAAATATTCTCTCACCTAGGAAAAACCCTAATTTTGGAGGGTTCACAACCTAGGTTAGATTACCACTAGAAGACAAAAAAACATCCAACACCTAACCTAACCTCCTTCCAACCAAACACCACTTTTTTACCCCCAACCTCCAACCAAACAAAACCAACCCCACCCCAACCTAACATAGCCTCCAACCAAACAAAGCCTCAAGGGGGACTACACCTCTAATAAGAGGACAAGTACTCCCACAAAAAGAGGAGATGAAACCCTAAAAAAAAAAAAAGGGAAAAGTGGAAACCTAGCAGAGGAGCGACGCTCCATTAGGGTTCTTTTTCAATAGGCCACACCTTTTAACCAAACTCCATCAATTAAGTAAAAATTTACTGTAGAATGATATTTTTTTTTTTATCAAAACTGTAGAATGATAATAAATGACATATATTATCATAGAGATAAAAAAAATGATAATAAATGACATAGAGATAAAAAAAATCAATTTAAAATTTTGGACTAAAAATGCTTGTTATTTACTATGTTTGTTTGGAACAGCGATTGTAAAAATGATTTTTTTTAATTTTACTTTTTGTAATCTCACTTTAAGTAAAAATCAGATTGTATAATGTGATTTATGTTTGGATTAACGGTTGTATAAATGAATTTTGTAAAAGTAAAATTTGTTTGGATTGGCTTAAGCATAAATGATTTTTATGATAATGGTAAGAGAGAGTGGGTGAAAAAATATTTAAAAAATAAGCAAATATTTAAAAATTACTCTAAAATATTAGGTGCTGTTGGAAAAATAATTTAGAATGGGTGAAGATCAATAAATCAGTATTATAAGTTTTAAGTGCTCTTTACTACTAAAAAAAATAAATTAAAAGTAAAATTGTAGTCAGTCTCCTAAGACTGGGTATGGGTTAAAAGCACTAAAAAATATTTTAAAATAATTTTTAGAGCTGAAAAAGTACATTAATGGTAAAATTGTAATCAGTCTGATAGCACACTAGATACAACTGAAAAAATATTTTAAGGGGTTAAAAGCACTAAAAAATATTTTAAAGTAATTTTTGGAGCTGAAAAAGTACATTAAGGGTAAAATTGTAAATCAGTCTGATAGCACACTGGATACAACTGAAAAAATATTTTAAGGGGGTTAAAAGCACTAAAAAGTATTTTAAAGTAATTTTTGGAACTGAAAAAGCACATTAAGGGTAAAATTACAATCAGTATGATAGTATTCTGGGTATAACTAGAAAAATATTTTAATGCATATCGCACTAATCAATAGCAAAAACCTCCAAAATACAATTTAAATATTTCGTGCATTTTATCACGAATATTCTCTAAAAACCCAATTCTATAATCATTAAACCAAACGCTCCATTTTTCAAATACAATAGACAAACACACGAAAGCCCACAAATCACCCGAATTGGCCTACAGATCGCAATGCCAAACATGCACTATGTTATTATGACTTTGACAACATCAAAGCTGCTCCAATAAGAAGACAAATAATGTTGATTAGTATCGCCCACGAGGGAGATTATCACTCTGGTCTTATTTATAAGTCCAGTTTTAGGATAATAAATGTATTTTATATTTTTTTACCCCTACTAATTACAATAAATAAAATGAATTTATTCATGTTGACTTTTGGAACCAGAGTGAAATTAGAAATTTAGCTCATAGTTAATGAGTTAACTAATTCTCCTTGATATATGAAAATTAATTAAAAAGAACTTATAAATAAAATTAGAATAATATTCATTGTACCAGCAAAAAGCAGCGGAGGGAGTATTGATTAGTTTTATTGCACTAATGATGTCTTGTACCAACTATCTCTCTTTTGCCGACTAATCTTATCATCTAGTATTTGAAAGAATTTTGTTAAATTTTCGATAAGCAATGCTAAAATTATCTTTTGCCAAGAAATTAAAATCATTTCGTTGAGTTATTAATAATTCAGTATAATATTTTCACTTTTTTTGCCAGAAAGGTATAATATTTTCACTAAGAATAATTATTTATAATTTGTGTCCTCTGAATAACTATCCACTTTATTTATTCGTTAAATAATTCTGGGGAGTTCTGGCCAAGATTTTTTATAAAAAGGAACTTCTAGATACTGGATAATAACAAAATATGAAACTATGAAAGTGGGGGTGGGGCCGGCAGGTGACATTTAATTAACCATATAAAGAAGATTCATTTCGCTGGCGTGAGTCTCGCAAACAAGTCTACGCCAAGAGCCACAAAATCTGAAAGGATTTCCTGGGCGTTCCACGTGTCGTTTTTCTGGCCACAATATCAAAAGTGGGCGGCTTGAATGCCGACGTGGCAATGCTCGTCGAAAATATCCTCTCCCCGTGAATATAGTAAACAATGGCCCAGATTCAACCACGTCAACTACTCCCTAGAGCGGCCCAATAAGGGCCATCCTTTTGATCAAGCCCCCACTGAACAGAGAGAGAGAGAGAGATTTCAATGGGAGATATTTTTAGCGGTTTTCGCGGTTGTGAACGAAAGCTGGTTTTCGAAGAATTCAAATCCCTCTCTCTCTCATCTTCCATTCAATTTTTGCGGATTTTTCAGATTTTGTTGTTGTTTAAGGATGGGCTAGATTTTGCTTCCTATTCACTATTTTTCTGATTTTCTCTTCTCCTTCACTTCATTTTGCTGCTCCTGCCGTTCCTTCATTCTATTTGTATGGTTCTGAAATTTTGACTTCTGTTTCATTCGTGTCTGCCTTTTCTGGTTGTGCTTGAGTCGTACTATACTCTTTGAGAATGGGTGAAGTGGTCGTGCCGACGGATGAACCGGGGATGGGGATGGAGATGGAGGTCGGGTTGGAGACCGAGGAGGATCAGAGCAAGAAGATTGTACGCTGGGAGAAGTTTTTGCCTCGGATGGTGCTTAGAGTATTACTTGTGGAAGCGGATGATTCTACTCGTCATATTATCGCGGCCCTTCTCCGGAAATGCAGTTACAAAGGTATTTTTACTCTCCGTTTTTCCGAGAATGTTTATTTTGATCCTAATTAAATGACGTCTTCGTTTTGCTGTTGTGATGTATGATCCATTTCACTATCGATTCTCTCTGTGGATTTTGCTTTTTCTAGCGTTCATTTCTGGACGTTTCTTTCATTGTAACTTTTTTGACAAGGTCAAAGTATATCAAAAGATTTGGTTGTTAATATACCACAGCCTTACCCAGTGGGATAAAACTTGCTGTTGTTGTTTATGTTGTGTTGTGCCCCCTTATTTCCACTAAATTGACATAAATCTCTTTGGCAATAGACGAGGTAAATTTATGTTAAATTAATGTCTTGTAGGAGAAAGTATGCTTGTAAGGCCATATAGGGCTTTTTGTAGTTTCATTGCTTACAAAACCGGCCCTGCTTTCCCTATCTTTACTGTTAGTACATGCACTAAATATATACTTTGGCAGTCTGTGTTTTTTACTTTTAAAATATTCATTACTTTTTAGCTGTGTTTTATTTTAGTTGACATAGCGATCTGATTACCTGATTTTTTATGTTAGTACATCTCATTGCTTAAGTACTTTTCTCCTTAGTTGTTGGGAACTAAGTACATTTCCTTGCAGTAATTATGTTAACTGCACTTATTTACCCATTACTGAGGGTTTGGGAAACACAAAGAGGACAAACTCTTTGATGTCATGTTTTGCAATGATTAATTTTGAGCGAACAATTTACCTCTATCCATTTTTGGTGGCAAAAGAAAAAAATTTCATGGCCTCTTTTGTTGTTATAAAGAAGTTATTGTTTCAGGAGGATTACTTTAAAAAATGTCTGAAAGCTTGGAGGGCATTGTTAAAAATAATTCCTTCAGGCTGGGATCATTGGTTATTTACATTTTCCTTGAAAATCTTAATATAAAACACTTTCGAACTTCATCTATGAGGTAATGTTTTTTCCTTGCAGTTGCTGCGGTTCCTGATGGATTAAAGGCATGGGAGACACTGAAGCGGAAAGCTTCTGAAATAGATATCATATTAACAGAAGTGGAGTTGCCATCAATATCTGGATTTGCACTTCTTACTTTGATCATGGAACATGATATATGCAAGAACATTCCTGTCATAAGTATGTTAAATTGAATGGTGAGCCGTCTTAATAAACTATCTTGTCTAGTTTGATGAGTCTAATGGGCTTGGGTTTATTTTCATGGTTGTGCAGTGATGTCTACTCATGATTCAGTTAGTTTGTCAGTGAAATGCATCTTGAAAGGTGCAGCTGATTTTCTCATAAAACCTGTTCGGAGGAATGAGCTGAGGAACTTGTGGCAACATGTATGGAGAAGACATGAGGCATGTCTTATCCTTCAATCTTTTAGTTCTAATACATTAGTATTTTTTCTTTTTCCTTTTGCATTGGCTTGCTCATGTGACATATATTTAAATGTTTTTTTTTCCTTTTGTTCAATTGTATATTATTTATCCAGATTAGCCGGCAACGTCAAACTTTACCATTTGCACAGAAAAAACTGGAAACTACTTCTGAAAACAATGCTGCCAGCAATAATTCTAGTGGTTCTGTGGCTTCCACACAGAAAAATAATGGACGACCTGAGAAAGGGAGTGAGGCCCAAGTAAGGTCCCGTTTCCCCCTTGCCAAGTAGACCCATGTTTCTGTTAGCATAAACTAGTAAAGTTATTCATAGATATGTCAGCTTTTCAGGTTATTGTCTGTTCTGTGTTGTTAATTGATATATGTAAAAGCCACTTATAGCTTGAGGATAATTACCAGTTAAGATTAAGTTGGCTTCATAAAAATTCACGTAGAGGCTACATGTTTTGCCAACTCTTCTGCAGAGCACTTGTACATCGCCATTTTTGGAAGCTGAGAGTGCATACATGCAAAATATGCATGATACATCCCATCTGAAGAGTTCTTCGAATTCGAGCAACATTGACACGGTGCAGAATGAAGACTCAACCATATTGGGTTTGGAAAAGCAATCAGTTAAGCTTAACAATGAAACTGGAGGTATGAAAATTCGTCTTTTTATCATCAATCTTTGATAAAAGCTTCTTATTCTCTTCTTTCTTGACAATTTTAGTGTCTCACAGGTCACAACATATTTGTCACAGATAAGTCAGGGGCATTGTTATCACTGGCTGCAAAGTGTGACAAGAATTTTAAATGGACAGATTTTGGCCAGGATCAAGGACATGATTGTGCTGACAAGGAGAATCTAGTTGAAGTTCTTAGAGCAGAGTCAAGCAGAGAAAATCATAACATGGATACAGAGATTCATGAATGCAACAATGAACTGGTAGAACCCTCTAGAGGAGCAATTGATTTGATTGCTACATTCAATAATCTACCAGTAAAGTATGATGAAAGCTGTAATCTCAGTGGTAGTGGTGCAAAGGAGTTTGATTTTGATCCACGATTGGAGCTTTCTCTAAGACGTGATTTTCTTGGAAGCTCACCTAAACAAACAATTGATGAAAAACAGGTCTGGAACCATTCAAAGGCTTCTGCCTTTTCTTGGTGAGTCCACTGTTTGCTAGTGTTTTTGTGAGTTCTCAACTGATTTCAAAACAGAGGACACAGGTGTCACAGTGTTTTCCTTGAGCTATCAGCTAAAGCAATTTCAATCAGCCTAAATAATGTTGGATTTTTCTTGCCTTCTATCCGCACTTTTCTTTATATATCCTTCACTCTTGTTTACTCTGTTCTACTTCTACCTCTAGAGGTAGTGAGGGTAGACGCTGACTATAGGGTAGAATTACATGTGGACTAAAATATGCTTTTGAGAGCCCCGAGATTTGTCTAGAATCTACCTGATAGGAGCTGACTGAACGGCATACATGTCTTTGCATCTGAAGAGAGCATGTTTATGAAGTGTTGTAATTTCATTTAGTTGCAATTTGACCAATTTCTAGAAGATATTGTTAAAAATCAAGGGAGTTTGGTTTCTCATGAGGCAAACTTTTGTTAATTTTAAGATTACGCAAGTGTCATTTACTTACATTTCTGCTGTGGTTGGTCCCCTCAAAAAAAGGTCTGATGTTTCTGCTTTTATCGTCAGAGAGGGGAAATAAAGAATCACGAAAGCATTTATATTAGTTTTTCTAATGCGGATGCAAATTCTAGGTTACTATATCACAGGTCTTTTGGTTCTATGACAATCATATTTACAGGTATAGCGGGTGCCAGTTTCCATCACCATCTGGAAGCTCTGCTAAAGCAGGTGGCCACAATGGGAATTCTCATGAAGCCAGTAAATTATCTATCAATACTGTTGACACTTCCCGTCAATATGGTGGCACGAATCATAGTTCAGAGAATATGGCGACCCTTGCCATTGGTCAATCCGGTCAAGTTGAAATACAATTGCCAAACAGCCAACTTGGACCATTTCCTGCTACTGGTGTTGCGTCTGATAACAAGCCTACTGGATCCGAATATGTTTTTCCGTCTATGCTCCAAACACAATCTGATGTTCATTCCACATGGAGTCCAAAACCTAACTTCCCCAAAGAGAGATCTCCTTCTCCCATTCTCACGAGTAACTCTTTCCAGTCCAATCCGGATAGTCGCAATTCTGAACAACGTTGTCACTGTTCTGATGATGCCACCTATACTTCTCGTGATAAAACTGCAAATGAAAAAAGCAATTTGGATCCTGCGAGGCAACATTCTTCTGCTGTTGATCAGAGCACAAGCAATGCCTCTTGCCATGACACTGCAAATCAGAACAGTAAGGATGATAATACTAGTGCACAAAAACTCGCATGCAAAATTGATGGAAATGCTTCTTCAGCTGCAGAAGTTGAGAGCAACACTGAAAATTATGGGGACAGTGGCCATCATAATAATGATGGATTTAGAGGGACAGATTCTCATTGTCCCAGCCACAGAGAAGCTGCTCTAACAAAGTTTCGGATGAAGCGGAAAGAGAGGTGCTACGAGAAAAAGGTACTGCAACAAATTCTTCAGCTACTTCTAGGATGAGACACCATTAGTTCAATTTTCACTTCTTTATGCCATTAGCAGTTCTTACTAGTTTGTTAACTACAATAGCTTGTTTCACTATGGCCCCAAGGGAAAAAAAATAAA
Source organism: Inga oerstediana (assembly GCA_963210345.1). NCBI lineage: Eukaryota > Viridiplantae > Streptophyta > Magnoliopsida > Fabales > Fabaceae > Inga > Inga oerstediana. Next base: position 72,250,187 of record OY723404.1, on the reverse strand, counting down.
GAAAAGGGCTTGTTTCGCCGCATATCTCGTGATCCTGAATCTGATAACGGTCTTGTCTAACTCACTTATTAGACGTATTGATTCAAACTTCTTGTCTGCAGCATTGTTAGATCATGAATGCTCATTTTTTCTTTTTTCAGGTCCGATATCTAAGCAGGAAAAGGCTAGCAGAGCAGCGTCCGCGGGTTAAAGGGCAGTTTGTACGCCAAGTACAGTACAACGATCAGCCTGTTGCTGATGTTGATGGTGGTTCCTGAAGTTTGTCCTATTTCTTCTTTATTAAGGTTCAGGAAGCTCCACATTCATTTCTGTGAAAGACTAGCTGAAGAATCCGTGTGTCTGGTGGAAACTTATTTTCTTTAAATTTTTTTTGTTCGTGTAGCGTGAGGCAAGAGGGTAGGATGTTAACTTACCAGGTAATGGGTAGTGTTTTCGCTGTTCTTAGTGGTTTTCATTTAGCTGGTTAGTCGATGATAGTTTTAGGTTTTGTAATTATCAAGTGGGATGCTGGGATTTGTTAATTTTACCTAATTGTGTATGTTTCTTTTGATGAATACTGCTAATTTATGCCCATGGGTTAGATTTCTTATCATGCACTATTCTAGTGCTGTGAGCAAACGATTTCTTGCATTCAAATTGCTGTACATAACTGTGATAATTGAGTAAAATTATTTGAACACAATTTACCCAATAGTACAAATAAATTTTATTTTCAAGTAATGTGTAGATGTTTTGCCACTTTTGAACCATTTGCCACTTCCACGGCATTTGTATATAGACTTTTGCTTTCCCTTCGGGACCTGAATCCTTTCGGTAACGTCAGCTTCATATGTCCAACATTTACGTCATTGAGAGAAAATAAGGGACGAGAAAATACTCGGAGGAAAAATTTTCAAAAATGGTATTAAACATTTTTTTTTCATTTTTAAAAGTTTTCTCTTTTAGTATCTTCTCTCCACCTCTCTCTCCAACTAAACATGGGGTTAAGATTTTTTTTTTTTGGTGGAGGAATTTTGTCTGCATTTGTCACGCTATTCCTGCAAAACCAAATCACATTAACTTGTAAGCTATACTCTTCCAATTATCAAAGTCGGTCTCTCCACTTCTCTGCACCGACTCTCCAATATTTATATCATGAGTCTTGTATCAGAATGGTTACCTTTTTTAAAGGCCTTACAAGTCATGGATTTTCTAACTTTTAACGATTAGTTTTTAAATTGTGGTTCTCAAGAATTTATGTCCATCATAATTTACAAATGGATTTTTATTGAGAACCTGATATTCACAAGGAGGACTACTCATAGAGGATTTTGATAAGTAGAAGACTAAGTAAAGTGTCGTGGTGTGGAATTGTTAGGAATCCATGTGGTGTGTTTTATAAGTTAGAGTTTAATTTAACACTTGAATTTTTTGAATATTTCGGATTGCATAAAATTTTGATTAATGAATATAAAAAATTTTGTTCATGACTTACCATTTGTTCGTTTTATTATTAATTATACTAAATTCCTTTTTCTTTTTCAATTACACTTTCATATGCACATCTTTTTGGAAGCTATTAGTGATAAATTTATTTTTATTTTTGCCCTTTCAAATTACATATGCTCCCCTATTTTAAAAATATTTAGGCTTAAATCAAATATATCAAATAAAATTCAAACCTAACTGAGATATTTAAGTTTAATTTTTTTATGATTTTCATCAATAAATTGATAGTGTAATTTGTGAAAGTGTTATATTATGTTATATTACGGGGACGAAATAAACCTCTAGAAAAGGTTATATTGGAAATGTTTGAGGAAAATTTTTATTTATGCAAATACAGACCTAACTTTTCCACAACTATAACAAATTTGCAACAACTAGTTTGAATTTTAATGGTACTAGTTGAAGTTTTTTGTAAATAATAAAACAAATCAACCGAATCTAAATACACGAATCTTCGCAAAATTATTTAGATGCACAAATCTATATATGCCACGTTCTTAAAAAGGTCATCAATTGCAACAAACATTTTAATAAATAAAGGATATATAAAAATAATAATTTAAATTGAATCTTTAAAAAAATTTGAGATATCTTGGATTTTTGTAATTAAAGAAAGAAACAGCGTATTAGATGAAATTGAGGGGAGAGGGGTGTCTCCGTTAATTTCTCTCTACATTTATTCTTCGTTGAGAGTATCTACCATTAGATCAGCTTCAATGATTGAGATTTACCATGGTAGATTTTTATTATGATGATATTTTTTTATATATTATTAAATTTCAACAATTGAAAGTTTATCTCATGGTAGATATATTCAGTGGAAAATAAATGGAGAAGGAAATCAATAGAGACACCCTTCTCCTAAAATTGAGAGGGACTTATAAAAAGCACAGTGACCGATCTTAGTATATATAGATATAGCTTACTACAAACAAGTTACTCCCAACAACTCAAAATATTATGATAGAAAAGTTCCTGGCGAAATATATATATATATATATATAATAGAAAAGTTAGTAAGAAGTCAAAATTCTGTGTTAGGGTTCTATGATGGAGAAAGAACTGATCCGACCTCATAGGAATGGGAGGTCATCAAACTCCCAAAATGGAAATATCAATAAGGTACATGATTTCGAAAATTAAAATTTAATTAATTTGAACTATGATGAAATCTTTAGTTATACGTAGGGCCTGATTGAGTTGGCATTTAAAAAATACGATCAAATAAGTTGAGACAAAACTCCTTTTACATACTTACCTCATATAGTACTATAAATCATGTTGGAAAAAGCAGTTTCCACCACTAATTCAAATAGACATTTAATCTTTAGTTATACTTTGAGAATAAGAGAAATAAAGAGAGAGGTTTTTGGAATTTTTTCTTGGAATGTTTTTCTTCTAACTCTCACTAAATGAGATTACCCCATATATCTGGTACGGGAGTTATCATGATATGAATTTCAAATCACAAGGATAAAACTCCTTATTTAACCCCATATTTTTCCATATATAATAGCTCCAAATGAATTGGGTTTGGGCCCGATCTACCAAAGGTGGACCAGCCATATTCCAACAATACAATTTAAGTAGACGTTTGTATCGAGTTCAGCATAATGGATCATATAAGTCTTAACTCATATATGACAAACATTAAGAATTAAGCGCTAACCATCATCCCAGAAGTTTTAGTAAGGGATTATAATTGCTAGAGCGTTCAAAGCTTTAACTAATAACAAAATTTAGATATCATAAATTTTTGTTTTAAGATATTAAGGAGTCACAATTGTTAGGGCTAATCATTTTAACAAGTCGAAATATTGCGCTTTAGGAATCTCCAATGGAGAGGGAACTGATCCTCTTGTATGAAGCGGCGGCGGACAAGGCATCAGCGACCTCATCCGACTGAGAAAACCGATGCCTGGACGCTTTCAGGCTGCTGAAGAAGTTTCCTGTGAATTATGAGATCTTCAAGAGGGCTTTCTCAAAGATTTTAAGGGAGGCAGACGAAGCTATCATGGATCAAGTTAAAGCTTGTGATGCTGCTAGTTTTTCTGTGATGGTGTACTCTCTAGTTCCCAATCCCCTCTGCTTAGCATGCAGCCTTTTTACTTCGCAGGCAAGCCACGTCTACATGAGTATACGTAGCTTTGTTGTTGTCCATCAACTTATAAAATGATTAATTAGTTTCTAAATGGAACAAAGTTATACTTCTAAAGCTAATAATATATACAAGGGTCTGATGATGAATGAGGAATAAGAAATACATCATATTTATGTGGAGAATGACTTGAAAAGATAGAGGCAACGAATTAGTGTCCTTTTCTTTTCTTTTTTTTGGTACAAAGGCAAGCATAGCTTGAATAGATAACAAGACCTAAGGGACAGGTCCTAAAGTGTGTTCATGAGCTATATCCCCGCATTCCAAGGCAAAAAGATGAAAGCATTTCATAGGGAAAACTCCTATTTCCATGTATTCCTGGCTATTCAAATGAGCCATTCGCGCCAGAAAGTCAGCACAACGGGTGCATTCTCTATGCGAATGGGAAATCTCTAAATCCCAGTCGGCATAAATAAGGGATCTGGTAGCCGATACGATATCATACAAAGGGTGATCAACGCCGCAATTGGTAGAAAGAAGGTGGATGGCCTGAAGAGAGTCTGTGAATAGCCTGATTTTCTTAAGACCCATCTGCTTACATAGTTGAAGATCGCTTTGGATTGCATGGATTTCCGCAGCAGTCGGGGAAGCATTTCCCAACTTCTATTGAAATCCACGTAACCAGTTACCCTGGCTATCACGGATAACACCTCCACAGGCTCCCTGACTGCTACTGAAAGAAGAACCGTCTACATCAATGCGAATGAAGCTCTGAGCAGGGGGTTCCCAGCGGGTGAGCCCTCTATCTGAAACTTGGAATATCTGGTGATTAAGACGTCCATTTAGCGTACTTTCCGAGAGGTGATAAATGCATCTGTGGACTATCTCCTTTGGGTTGGCACCTGAACCATCGAAAGCTCTGCAACAACAGTTTTTCCAAAGGAGCCAGCACGTGGTAGTGAATACTCGCTGCCATGCCCATCTAGACATCCTCCTATTGCCTGGTGAATTCTTTAAGTTCCAGTGTAGCCATTCCTGCATTACCAGAAAAAAACATAGTAGAATATAGATTGTTAGTTAAAGGGACCCAAACAAATGTCGACGCTCATGTATTTAAATTAGTGTCCTTTTCTAATGTGTTATGTGGTTCAAGGACAAAACAAACGTCGACGCTCATGTATTTTAACTCAAGTGTAATAATCCATGTTACGCAGATTAAACAATTTGGCAAAAAAAAAAAACATAAGGAATCGATCAAACATTATAATGCATATATATATATATATATATATACTCCCATGTTATGACAATGACAGTTACGACTTAATTACAAGTTATCCAAATATAATCCACCACTTTAGCTTCATTCCCACTCTTTTTTTGTTCCCTCCACACTCTCAACTAATATTCTGTATTCTTTGTCCCTCCAAGTAAAAAAGCAAAAGCAAAAAGAATCACTCAAGTAAAATATATAGCCCACATAGCCCCCAAGTTTTGATCACTACCAATCATGATCCTCTAAACGGATCATTCATGCTTACTCAACAATAACTTATCGTAATAAACCCGTTTCATAAAACCCGTTTAGTTTTTACTTCGGCTCCAAGTGACCAGATTCCAATTTCTGTGGTTTATATCCTAACTTGAATTCCTCTGGTCCATCAATTTGGACTTCACTATCCTCCACTATTAACATTGTTCGCTAGCCACCACTCTGTCTCTGTCCAAAGTCACATTCATACACAGACACACACATCTCCTTTTAACTTCGCTTCTTCACTATATCAATGGAAGATCATCGCCAAGTTCCTCCTCCTCCTCCTCTAAGAGAAAACCCTAATCTTCGCCAAAACCAAAACTATCAACCACCACCAACCCCTGTAAAGCCCATGCGCATGCCCAAGCCCATGGGCCCAAGCTACCTGCCGGACGAGCCCAACCGGCGGACCCTCTGCATGTGCATCACCACCGTCGTCCTCTTAGCGGGCCTCCTAATCCTTGTCCTGTGGCTCGTCTACCGGCCCGCCAAGCCCCACTTTGGGGTGGTCAGCGCCGCCATCTACGGCCTGAACGCCACCACGCCGCCGCTCATGACTACCTCCATGCAGTTCACTATCGTCATAACCAACCCCAACCAGCGGGTTGGGATCTACTTTGACACACTCAATGCCTATGTGTCGTACCGGGGCCACCCGATCACGACGCCGGTGGGGCTTCCGGCGCTGTACATGGAGGAGCACAGCTCGGTGTCAGTGTCGCCGATGATAGGAGGGTCGCCGGTGCCGGTTTCTCCGGATGTGTCTAATGGATTGGCGATGGATGAGGCGTATGGTGTGGTGGGGGTGAGCGTGATCATGCAGGGTAGGTTGAGGTGGAAGACCGGAGGTATAAGAACAGGGCATTATGGTATTTTCGTCAAGTGTGACGTCATGATGAGTTTCAAGAAAGGGGTCTCCGGTCAGGTTCCTCTCACCGGAGCTCCGGCCTGCTACGTCGATATATGAAGAAGAAGAAGAAGAAGATTGTGTGCTACGTAGCGTTCATGAAAGAGCAATATATGAACATGTAGTTTTCTGGATCAATTTACTTCCTCTCATGTACTCTACATTTTGCGGTTTTTTTTTTTTTTTGATCTTCACACACACATATATACTCGCCAACTTTGTTTTTCCGTGACCAATATTGTACTTCAATTTTCTTGACAGTCACATCATAAATATACATCCCAGAGGGTTAATTAATTGTATCTGTTCTTATGCCTCTACTTGTGCAGCTTCTTACACTTGTTGAGTCATGATCTATATAATTGGAAGATGTCTTTGTGTGCGTTAAATTTTTCTTGCTCATAAATTCAGTACAACATACAAGACTTACCCATGTAATTAATTACAACTACCCAATCATTACTTGTAATAAATTAGACATAGATATAAAGTAATGTGTTTGGAAGAGTTATACTAATTAGGCTCGACGGTGCTAAAACCTAAAAATATCTATATGATTATTTTTAGTTGATAGTTCATCCGTTAAGAAGTACTACTACCTCCGACCCTAAATATAGGACAAAGTTTATAGTGCACTATAAACTTTGTCCTATATTTAGGGCCGGAGGGAGTACTATATAATAATTTCAATATTTCACCCCTAGTTTGAGCTAATATTGGTATTGTCTTTTATATTATCATCCGTCATCTAATTTAAGTTCATGATTGCCCATTCCAATATAAATGTCTCCTCTAGATCTTGAATTCAAGATTCAGAGGGATCTAACGGATATTTTAACTTTATTATTTTTTGTTTAAGAACACAAAATATATTTTTATCTACAAAATTATTATTTATTTTATTTGTATTTTCCAGTACTAAGAGAATCGGAAATATTACAAGGATTGATATTTTTCTGTTACTCTGAAAAATGAAATCTCAGGAAAAAGGTGCATTACTGATTCAGCCAATATGGGCATGGCATCTAAGAAGAAGATAATGATAAAAGATATATGTTAAGATTCTCTTTTTCTTTTTTTGAATGTAAGGAAGTAAGATTCTGAGAGTAAAGCATTTGCATTAGTATCTGATTCTGTCATTAAACTTTAAACTGATGGACCACGACGTGACTGATTAGTGTGCAATGCGCAACAGCTCAAACTTTACCTCAGCTTCTGAATCAATCTTTCTGAAGAATACAGTTAAGTGTGGATCTTCATGTCATTTACTCAAGCTAATTAACAAAATCGCTATTATTTACGCCTTTAAAATTTATTACTTGGTGCTTATTACGTAGTATTTACCAGGGTTCTCAGACCCGGACCAGTCCGGCCCGGAACCCGTCGAACCGGTCAGTAGACCGGTCCAGGTCCCAATTTTCAAAAAAAAAAATTTAACTTTTTCCTTTAAAATTTCATACTATAAGCCTAAAATCTTCAATTACTTACCGGTTTGGTCCCGGTTTAGCTCCAGTTTGGCCCCGGTTTGACTCACTGACCATTAACCCAGTATCCCGACCGGTTCAATACCCGATTCAGGTTTTAATAGCTTGGTATTTACATGCCATTTGAAAATTGTAAACTTTTCCCAAGTCCCACTAGAATGTGAGGGACGAAAAAAGAGTTTATCACTCTAATAATGTGGATCTGCCATTTGGGCTACATACAAATTCTGTAATGGGCTGGGCCACAAGCAAATTCGGTAATGGTCCGGGCTCCATACAAATAAAATAATGGATTGAGCTACGAAATATATTATATAAAAAGGCAGAGGTACAAAAACATCTATAAACTTTTAAAAAAATTTGAAAATTTGACTTTTAAACAGTGTTATGGAAACCGGACCGGACCGGCCAGTCCGGCCCGGTAACCGGCGAACCGGCCGGTTGGCCGGTCCGGTTTCCATTTTTAAAAAAAAAAAAAAATTTTTTTTTTAATATTTCCTTTAGAATTTCATACCAATAAGCCTAAAATTTCCAATTTCTCACCGGTTTGGTCCCGGTTTGGCTCCGGTTTGGCCCCGGTCTGACCCACTGACCCTTAACCCAGTACCCCGACCGGTTCAGTACCCGGTCCGGGTTTGAGAACCTTGCTTTTAAAGGATACAATCCTCAATTCAATTCATAAATATGAAAATTTTTTATTATAAATATTAAATTTCTTAAAATTTATTAGTAGTAAGTAAATTTCGGGGTGCTGTTTATATTTAATTTTCGAATTAGGATTTAACACTAAATTTTGTTACTTATTATCCCGCGGTGTTGTGTTTTCTAAGCCTGTAAAAATTATTTTGCTACAAAAATTTTTTAGGGAAAAATACATTTAAATATCATTTGAACTTCAAAATCTTAAATTAGTTTTGTTGATAATAGGAGTAATGGAATTAAAAATATATATATAACAAATGACAACTAAAATTTTTGAAAAATCACTGATTTAAAATTTTGAAATTTAAGTAGTATTTTTTTTTTGTCTTTTTTGCAAGTTTTTAAAGTTTATTGAGTGATAACATTATTATTAAAATATATTTGATTATTGACTTGAGATTTTTTAAAAAATAGTAGGATATTGAAGTCTTCGGAGAAAATTTTTAATGTGAGCAAAAAAAAATTGACCCGGAAGTCGAAACAGCAAGAAAACAAGACGGGAACATGAAGACGAAAAAGACAGTAACATTATCACAAAGAGACAAATTATGTGGACAGCCTATCTGCATCAATACGCACTACGCCTTCACTGCCTCGTCAGCCGTCAGGCCTAATTATTGATCCTTTCAGGTCTCAATTCATTTGAGTATTCATTGATCTAAAAAATAAATAAAAAAATCATTTGAGTATTTTCTGTCCTTTTCAATATTTGAATTTTCCAAATCTTTCTTTTATTATATTTATTTTTTAATATGACTATCAGACGGTGTCAAGTTCACGCATTACTGAATCGAATGATGGGTAGCTCTACCAAAAATATAGCATGTATTCACACAAATTTAAACTCAAAAACATTTTGTTTAAACGGTCACAATCTCTTTTATCATGACCAATTAGGAGTAGTATTGTTTTAGGGAAATTAAAAATATTTTAGCCATTTAAAAGATAAATATGAAAATTTAAAAGACAGATATAGGTATTTATAAGATAAATAAAGGCATCTACATGACAAGTAAAGGAATTTAAAAGAATCTAGAAAATTAAAAATATTTTGGCTATTTACAAGACAAATATAGAAATTAACAAGATAAATATGGGCATTTACAAGAAAAATATAACAATTCACAAGATAAATAAAATAAGGGTATAATTATCTTTTCACCACAAAACTTGATTTCATTGTAACTTAAAGATTATAATAAAATTTCAGAATCTTGTAGAGATTAACTGAAATTAAATCGCGTTCTTGGGGCTAACTAAAATTGTCACTTGTTCTTATTTCCACCCGAAGCTTTTTTTTTTTGAATTGAAGTGACAAGAGAGAAAACTCTTGAGGTCATTACGGGCCATTACATTGGACCTAAGTATAGAAAAATACTAGCTAGACCCAAAATGTTAGCTGAGGTCAGCTAACATTTGGATCGAACAAAAATCAGGAGATTGATCCAAAAGAGACAAATCATTTGTCGAATGGAGGGCCTTCCATGCCAAGATATCAGCACATATAATGGCTTCTCGGTGACTATGAGTAATCTTTAAATCCCAATCCCTATAAATTAGTTTCCACCCCCGAAGCTTTTGACCTTTGCCTTGTGCTCATGAATTTGAATAATACCCGTGTTTCGCATTGTGTTGTGTGAGAGATACTAGGATAAATTATTTTTTAACTAATTTATAAATAACTTATAGTCATTAAATGATTTTTTTAATTGTTAGATTTTAGGTCTAAGTCTGTCTTTGATAGGCTGAACTATTTAATTAGAAAACAAGTAACTTTATTAAATAGGAAACAAGTTAGCATTAATTATGAATTGAAAAACAATTCAACATTGATTATGAATTTATTAATTGAAAAATAAGTTATTATATATTAGAAAATTAATTGAGAATTAATTTTCTGATTACTAACTTGGAAAGCAAGTAAGAGTGCACATAATTTTCTAATTAGTGGTCATTCTAAACCTCTATAAATAGAATGTGCTTTCTGCAATTATAATCCATTCCTGTTATTAAACCTTTTGGCAATCTCTCTTATTTCATATCATATTTCTTGTTCTGGTGCAATGCTGTATCAACCCCATTTAGATTTTAGTAGTCTAATATTTATGTAAACTTCCATTACCCGGATTCAACTCGACCCAGAATGTGTCTCTTCTTTCTCCTCATATTTTTCCTTCATTAATAAATCAATGAATTTATTTCTATGAAAATAGCTTTATTATAATTTTGGAAGTTGGTATAAAGAAGACGGGGGAGAATAACATGGAAGAACTATCAAATATATAAGCTTAACTTTTCTTAGTGTGTATTTATTTTAACATTTTATAAATGTGTTTATAATAAAAATATGTGAGAGGAATTTTGTCATGACTTAAAAAAAAAGATTTTTGAAATAATGGTTTAGAAGTTTTCCAAACAGACATTTATGTACATACACTTTTTCAAAAAGTTTGCTAAAATATTATGCTTCAGACGCCTTTGTTAAAGAAGGTGCCAACAAGACTCTCTCCCTCTCCCTCCCTCCGTCCCTCTCTCGTGTTTCTACTTATATATTGTGGGATGGGAGTCATTTTTTGTTTTTACCATTTCATGCAGATGCCCCCAATACATATATAATCAATATCATTTTTGACCCCAAAGTGAGGATATTATATGATAAAAAATATTAAAATATTATTAAAAATTACAAGAAACTCACAAGTTTTTGGGCCATAACCATGACTGTACACTCCACATGCCAAACTCACAACTAAGCACTCAATAATATTAATAGGTCTATACTACAATTTATAGTTGGTTTCTCCCTCCTACAAATTAGCGGTGGATCACCGAATGAGTTTATATAAGTAAAACTTAAAAGAGGTCAGTGTTCAATACTGTTGTAAATTTGTTTCTTTTTATTGGTGAAATTTTTAGCAAGATTCGCTCCCATTCCTTTGTCTCAAAAATACTAGCGTTAACTCAAAAATACCGTTGTCGTGAATATTGTTTGTTTGATCAAATAGACATGTGAGACAAATTTTTAAAATTGGATGATACTTTACTACTACGAACAATTTTTAATTTGAATAACTCCGTAGTATTTTTTTAAAGAAAAACATTTTAAGCTCAATAATTATGACAAAATTTCTAAATAAAATTTGAAAATATATGACAAAGTAAGAATTTGTCACCAAGCGAGGTGTCTAAAAAACCGAGGCAGAGGGGATGTGAGTAGGTGCAGACAAGGATATTGTTTTTTAATTTTAAATTTATATAAGATCCACTTAAGCAATTTTTAACAGTATTTTAACATATTTTCGCCCTATAAAATTGCTTAGAAACATCAGGGACTGAGTTACAAGTAACTCAAAAGTTTAAGGACTGATTATAAGTAAGTCTAAACTTTAAGGGTCAAAAGATTAATTTTTCTTATTGTAATAGATGAAAATTAGTTGGATTTAACGGTTTTACCGAATTTTTAAAGTTTATAGTTACTTTTGCATTTTTGATAAAAGTTGAAGGTTATTTTAACATCCTAACCCTAATGTAAATTTTATAATTTACATTTTTTGCATAAAAAATCCACATAAGCGAGGATATTGCAGAATTTCATATCAAATTATTAATTATATTTTCGCATCTCATTTAATACGATGGAAAGATATATTATTAAAAATTAAATGAATTAATAGCATGAGGTCGTACAATAGGGAGAATGATAAAAAAAGAACTTTGAAATTGTAAAATTTCAAATCAATTATTTCCCATAAAATGAGTTGTGAATTGCATATTAAGTCTCGACATTATTTTATCAATTCCTAGTAACATACCTAATTTGAGATTTTGTAATTTCAAAATTTTTTTTTTTCATTTTTCATATAAAATATGGATGAGTACATATTAGAAAAAACCAACATGATATAATTTGTTTATTATTGACTAGCTTGATGCCCCGCAGGGGCACAAAAGACTAGCTTTGATGTATTACCCAATGATTTAAATAAAAAATATAGAAGTATAAGTTAAGAAATTAATAATTATAACATAATCACCTTATCAAAGAAATGAGAATATATGTCTACCGAATGGGGAATGCACAGGAATCTTCCCTTCCTAATCATGCCAACTGCAAAAGGGAGAAGTATCATTACTTTTAAATGTCAGATCATAAAAATCTAAGATATTATTACCTGATAAGTATTTTATCACACAAACTTTGTTATAAATGTTTTTTCAGTGTGAACTCAGAATGTTTAAAAGTTACTTATTTATAGAAACGCATGTTTACTTCATATAGCTTATTTTGGAGTAAAAAGTGTTTATAAATCATAATTTATGATATACGAGGTAAGTATGTAAGAGAAATTTTATCTCGATTTATGTAATAAGTGCTTATTCTTAAAAAATAAGCTAATCCAAACCTGTTTTAAAACCTGTTCTCGTCTCAACTAACCACCAGTGTTATTAGAATCGAACTGGACCGGCTAGTTTGGGCCGGCTGTCCACTCTGGTAGGTTAGACTGGTCTGACCAGTTCAACCTTTTTAAAATTTAAAAAAATTAATATAATTTTTTCAATTTTTATTCAAAATTTCATAAAAATAGCCCTCAAATTTTCATTTCCTCATCGGTCTAGCCTTGAGTTAACTCCGGTTTGACTCTATTCTGACTCACTGACCCTTGAACTAGTACTTTGACTAGTTCAGTCGCTGGTTATAGGTTTAATAACCTTGCTAATAACTTGTTGATTTGTTATAATTGTTTAAATACTCCATCTGGTTCTTTTTATAAGCAATTTTTAAACTTATTGTGCAAAATGAATTGGTAGTTAAGATTAGTTAAAAACAATAAATATGTCAAAAATGTTATATATCCTCCAAATATGCCCCTATTTATGAAAAAAACGTAGGAGAGAGAATGAGTAACAAATATGAGAGAGTATAAGTATAAAATATGAGAGAGAATGCGTAATAAATGAATAAATGAAAAAGAATTAATGGTGAGTGGAGGATAATTAATATAAAGATGTGTATTTAATAGGGGTAAAAAATGAAAAGATAGTTTAAATTTTTAGATTAAAGGAAGAAGGTGTTTATAAAAATGACTAACCCTAAGGGTGTGTTTGGTTTGAGGATAGGGGAGGGAAGGGAGGGGAGGGGCGGGGAGGGGAAGGGAGGTAAATTATAATTTTGTACTTATAAAATCCAAAATTTACCTTCTCATTCTTTTAAATATTGGGTTCCCACCCAAAATTTACCCTCTCATTTCTTTTAAATTTTGGGTTCCCTCCCAAAATTTAAATATTTTCAACCCAAAAAAGTAATTTAACCCCCTCCCCTCCCCTCCCCTACCCTCAAACCAAACACAACTTAAAGGAGAGAGAGAGAGAGTTACTTATAAAAAGAACTTGAGGGAGTATTACAATATTTTGAATAACTGAAAGTAGGTAAACAATTAAAATAATGAGTTCACAAAAAAACAATAAAAAATTTTTGACCTAAAAAAAAAATTAATGTACCAACTACCAAATGATAATCTATTTTATGTTTTAATTTAAAAGATAACACAATAAAAAAGATTAAAATTAATTGCAATTTATTTTTATTATTAATTTTCCAAAAACCATAATTGATGCCATAAAATTTTAATTATATACCATGTTTAACGAAAAATTATAATTTTATTATAAAAATATTACAAAAAAATAATTTTTATATTTTTAATTCAATAATTTTATATAAAATATAAGAAACTAAACAAATATAATCTTGAATAAAAAAGGTAAAGAACTTTTCATTCACTTCAAATTTGGCCACACGTATGTTTTCTTTTCTTTTTTTCCGAGAGGTTGCGGGATTGGGCAAACACTATATGTCCTTGTTTGGAATAGCTTATTTTTAGGTAATAAGTGCTTATAAACCGTGATTCACGATATACGAGGTAAGTATATGAGAGGGGTTTTATCTCGATTTACGTAATAAAGACTTATTTACCCCAAAACGTGTTTCCAAACACAGCCGTATGTATTCAGAGCTTTCTGGGTCCTATACGATAACTTCACCAAACCAAGCGTCAGATTCCTAATCGTGGTGTCACCCATCGGAATGAGCTTTCCTGTTTATCCTTTGGGTGAAGAAGAGAAGCTGCTCCAGTGCTCCTATTTAGATTGTTTAGATGGGATTTGAATTATTTAAATTTAATTTTTTTAAAAAAATTATTTTAAGAGGTACAGAATTTAAAATAAAAATAATTTAATTATTATTTTTTTTAAAAAATAATTTTTTATGTAAAAATAATTAATTTAAAAAAATAAAATTTCGACGGTCCAGATAGAACCATCGCAAGAGGATTGGCACCGAAACGGGTCGTCAGCCATCTGCAGACTGTTATAAGATCATCTTCATGAGCATGGTGCATTACTTTTTCTCTTCAAAAAGGGGAAAAAGAAATCGGTTTAAAGAGTCGTCTCTTCATTTCGTTACTCATTTTAGTCCTCGCATTTGGTGAATATTTTTGTGCATGACTTATCTCTTGCGAGTCCCCCTCTTTCCTCCTCCTTTCTGTTTGAGATATTTTAATCTATGCGCAAGATGATTGAGGTATATTCCTGAATTTCTTTGATCCTTCCCCGTCTTTTTTCAGATTCCGTTTTCATGTTTTCCCTCACATTGATAGAATAAGAGTGGGGTGAATGATATAAATGTTTGAACCCAAGATTGATACCTGAAAACGCAAGAACAAGCTCGGAGTCCAGTGATAAGCGGCGCTAGCAATGTAAGATTTATTTCCCAGTTTTATGTTGTTCAACTACTGGATTTATGACTTCCTTTTGTCTTGTCAAAAAACTCAAGGCTTTATTGTTAATTGTATGCTGAATCGGCTATTGGCAGTTTTTCTGATAAACTATTGTTTGGTGATTTTTGTTTTTCTTATTTACGGGGTCTTCCCGTTGAGCTGTCACAAACTTGTAGTTTTGTGAGTTGTCAAGAATCTCAAGATCATTGTGGTTTCTGTTCGACGTTAAAGTAAACGTGAGAGCGAGAGTTACCTGATCAATTGAATACTAGCACCGTTGTTTTGTATCTATTTTTATGGGCAAGTATTTATGTTCATCTTGGAGCATCTTTTAGACAGAATCTTTCAATGCTAGGACTGGCAGAACAAGTTCGTGGTGCTTGTATCTGCGTGTAATTATTTGTGTTCTTGCTGCAGGTATTGTTTGCTGTGTTGATTATGCCTATTTCTTTCATTCTTCGTGAACCCTGTGAAGTCAAAGTGTTATTCTTTTGTTCTTATTTTCCTATAACATTGAGATATTTGTTATGTTGTTTTTGACATCTAATATTGCTTTGTTGGTCTATCATTTGACGGTGCTTAATTTGGTGATCATGGTTTGACGTGATCGGTCACTTTGAAGTATATCCTTTCAATAATGCTACGGTTTTGAACTTCAATTGCTTGTTACATGCAATTAAACTAATTATATACATGCTTTTGCCCTTAAATGTGATTGTATTCCTTGAAAGGACTTCAAAGAATTAAAATTTTATCCTCAGTGCGTTTCAGAATTATCTCTAGCATTTGATGACTTGTTGAGATTTAAATATGAGGTGATCAATTATGTTAATAATTTATGTTAGTAATTTCTTACAGCCATGTACATATCCGTTTACTCGTTATTTTGATCCAGTGGGCTGATGCATGGTAAAGGCTGTTGTTTTGCTTCTTTTTGTGCTGGGGATTGTTTGTCAAGACACTAGATTATGAGCTCTTGTATTGGTTCGCCTTTTGTTTGTAAGGGCTTATTACTGTGCTTGTTTCTTATTGTCTACCAAACTTGGTGTTTTGTTTTCTGTCAACTTCAATTTTGTTGTCCTTGTCTTATGGTTGAGCTTAAAAATTAATATCTTTTCAATGAGCAGAATGGTAGCCTTTGGTTTTTCTCTTCATATACCTAATCTTTAAGAGTTGACATATGTGAAATGGTACGTGATCCAGTATCTGTTATTGCGTAACATCTAAAATTAATGTAGCCGTTGCGTTGTTTATCTTGCCAACAATGCATTACCTGCTCAATGGCCATTTTACTTGGTTGATCAGTGCATATACAGTGGGCTTAATGTTAACTCAGCTTTAAAGAGTTGATTCAAAGCTAGAGACTACCAGTCCTTGTTCGTAGTTTCCACTATGTGTACGATAACTGCTTTGTTTAGTGTTTGTGATAGGGAGGCTTGATAGCCTTCTAGCCTATTTCTTTTTATTTAAATAAACACACTTGAAACATACAGTAATCATCATCCAAAAGGCCAAATGCTGACCACTTCATGTGCATCTGCTTGCTTGTTCTTAGTATGTGTTCTGTGTGTGCTGTTACTGTTATATGTAGTGTCTGTGGTAGGAAGGTTGATAGCCCTGTAGCATATTCCTTCAAATGTCAAGCCTTTTGAACGTTTCTAGTGTGTTTATTTAAGTATGAAGCGGTGAAGATCAGCATTGGTTCTGGCGTATTATTTCTTTTGGTCTTGAAATTCTATTTCAGTTCCAATAAGATGAAACTATCTTCAAACTGAAGTATCTAACGTGATGCTCTTTTATAGAAGATCTTGGGTTTGATTTTCTTTTCTGAATATCCACCAATATTCCATGGCTGTGGAGTTTGTTAAATAGTCTATGAAAGAACAATCAGTGATTCATTATATACATAAAAGGTGGGAAAATAAAGGTGTAAAGTCACTATAGTAATAAATTAGGCAGCATGTGAAAAGTAGCAAATTTGAAGTAAGTTCGTATATTTAATTCCTTTGAAGTCGAGTAAGAAAGTTTCTGCATTAGTTGAATACTACAGAACATAACCCTTGTGACAGTTTTGATGCTTTTGGGATGATTTAGAAAATCATCAGAACTTGATGTTAACCCTAGTTCTATTGTTTTGTTGGATTATGGTTGGCACAGCCGCTCCCTGTAGTGGATTTAATGAGTTTTGCTATTTTCTGAATTCCCTTTGTCTTTTCTTTGGTGTATTTATAAGCATATTCCATTTGCCATACAATTCTTCCCTCTCATATGCTGGTTTTGTGTTTCGTTTTTAATTATTGAAATAGTGTGTGTTTTTTGTGCCTTTTGTGTTTATTTTTACACAACTGAAGGAATATTACACTTTCCTGTTGGTATCTCAGATGGAAACACAAAGCTCTGAACATGCCCAAATTATTGAAGTCAGTGGTGATTTTCCTGAAGGGAGAAGAAGTCCTGGAGGAACCAAGATCTGTGGGGAAGCACCCTGTGGATTTGCAGATGCTGGGTCCATCTCTAAGGATGCTAAAGAACGATCAACTTCAATGCGAAAGCTTTGGACTGCTGTGATCCTCTGTGTACTTTTCATGAGCGTTGAAGTAGTTGGTGGCATTAAAGCCAATAGTCTAGCAATCCTGACTGATGCAGCTCATTTGCTGTCCGATGTCGCAGCCTTTGCCATCTCCTTGTTCTCCTTATGGGCTGCTGGATGGGAAGCCACACCCCGCCAGTCATATGGATTTTTCAGAATAGAGATTCTTGGTGCCTTGGTTTCTATTCAACTAATATGGCTGCTCGCAGGGATTCTGGTATATGAAGCCATAGTAAGAATTATTGACGGTTCTCATGCAGTGAATGGCTTCTTAATGTTTTTGGTTGCAGCATTTGGTCTGGTGGTTAACATCATCATGGCTGTGTTATTGGGCCATGATCATGGCCATGGACATGATGATCATCATCATCATGGTTTAGGTCATGGCCACAATCATGGTCATGGGTTTACAGTGTCTACCCACCATGATCATCATCATCATCATCATCATCATAGTGTTGAGGATCACAAGCACCATCATGATGAAGAAGATCCTCATCATTCTCATGAGGGTGATAAGCATCATCACCACGCTCATGACAGTGCTGCTGAGCCACTTCTTGGTGGATCAAAAGACAAACCAGAAAAGAAGAGGCGATGGAATGTAAATGTACAAGGGGCGTATCTACATGTTCTAGGGGACTCGATCCAGAGCGTTGGAGTTATGATTGGGGGAGCTATCATATGGTACAAGCCTGAGTGGCAAATAGTTGATCTGATTTGCACTCTTATTTTCTCAGTAATTGTTCTGTTAACAACAATAAATATGCTAAGAAACATACTCGAGGTTCTGATGGAGAGC
Source organism: Inga oerstediana (assembly GCA_963210345.1). Taxonomy (NCBI): domain Eukaryota; kingdom Viridiplantae; phylum Streptophyta; class Magnoliopsida; order Fabales; family Fabaceae; genus Inga; species Inga oerstediana. The sequence goes on along the minus strand of OY723404.1, from coordinate 72,231,803 downwards.
ACGCCGCGTGAGATTGACGCAACTAAGTTGGAAAGGGGTCTGTTAGATATGAATGAAGTAGTGGCAGTTCATGAGCTGCACATATGGGCAATCACAGTGGGGAAGATTTTGTTGGCTTGCCATGTTAAAATCAGACCTGATGCTGATGCAGATTTGGTGCTCGTAAAGGTGATAGAGTATATAAGAAGGGTTTATAACATCAGCCATGTAACTATTCAAGTAGAGCGTTAGCATATGTGTTTGGGCTGTTATGGGGAGTGATAATCTTTAGAGGGAAAGATCTAAGTTAGACTTCTCACATTGTGTTGTTGGAACTCAACCTTCTCTGAGGTGGTAGAAGAAAAATTTAAGCAGTATCATGTAGTTTTTTCTTATCAAGAAGTTCTAAAATTTGTATTCAAATTTCATGTTTTTGTTGCTACAATAATTCTTGATATCCGATTCTAGTGATTCGGAAGGGCATGTATTGGTGTTTTAGTGGTTGGGGGGTGTGAGTAGTTTATCATGTGTTGTAAGTTCAAATCCTTGCTTTGGATTTTAGTCTATGAAAGCTTTCATTAGCTGCCTTCGACAAAGCATGCCCTGTATTCTCGATTTAAAAATGAAAAAAAAAAAAAAACGTGATAATCCCTTGATGTTAATTCTACTTTCTTTTTCCGATCAAAAAAAAAAAAAATTCTACTTTCTTCTGGTTCAGAGAAGTTTCTTCTTTTAAAATCCTACAGATTGAAGAAATGTCAAAACACTAGGACGCGGGGCTTTGGAAGACTTTTTTTTTTTAATAAATACTGAAGTCATTGCATTAAGGAATCAAACCATCAAGAGTACAAATCAAGGTTCTTTCATCAATCTCCACCTCATGGAAACAAGGTGTAGGTTGATCAAAGATGCACAAGTTGCTTTCTATATGATATGAGAATCTAGACAAGTGGTCAGCCAAATACAAGTTTTCCTTATGACTATGGGCCAATAAAACATGCCAATCCCTTGAGCACAACCTAGCATTATCAATGACGTCTTTGAACCGGTGACCATCTTCACAACCTCAAGTGATAAGATTAATAACTTCTAAACAGTCTGTGTGTAGCACGATGTTCCTGTAACCTTTATTCTAATACAAATTAAGACCATGAATGATGCCTTAATTGAAACTTTTTCTTTGCTGTGGTGCATTTTTAACAATTACTCCAAAATGATGAAAAGAAAACAATCAATTGCTTGTTTAAAGCTGGTTATAATAAGAATATTCGTGCAAAGCGAGAAAAAATTTCTTGTTTATATTTATCTTGACCATAAATTCTCTTCTTTAAGAGAAGTGCTCTCTGTTGAGATTGAAGGATCACATTGAAGCATAGAGAAAATACTAATATTATTGATTCTTTTTTAGAATAAAAGAGAATACAATGATGCCTTTATATAGGCAAATCAATAGGTTAATCCTAACCCTAAAATCTAATCCTAATAAATACTAAACGATATCCCTAATAATAATAATTAATTAATATTTCTAAACTTCATATTCTTAACACTCCCACTCAAGTTGGAAGCAGCTTGCACATCCAGCACCCAATCTTCAAGAAAACAATGATCTACAACCTAGAACTTAAACAACAAAGGCAATAAAGGCTGAGGTAATAATCCACTAGCTTCATTAGGAGCTTGAACAACAAAGAGTACCAAACTAGATTAGAAGTCATAACAAAAGATCTTATAAGGGACCAAACCAACAACCAATAGTCTCACAAGGGACCAAAGCGACAACAAACGTCTCACCAGGGACGAACACCAAACAACGTCACCAGGGACCAAAACCAACAACGAACGATCTCACCAAGGACCAAAGCAACAACGAACGGTCTCACAAAGGACCAAAACAACAACAAACGTCTTATTATGGACGAATACTAAACGGTTCAATCTTCGAATGTCTCAACAGGAAAGAACACGAAAGGTCTCACCAGGAACCAAAATCAAAAGAATGCAGCCAGAAGAAGACGAAACTCATCCAAATCTGAAACCATGAGATACAAGAATGAAATCACCAGGGGTAAAAGAAAGAACCCTAAGGCTCTGATACCATGTTGAGATTGAAGGATCACATTGAAGCACAGAGAAAATACTAATATTATTGATTCTTTTTTAGAATAAAAGAGAATACAATGAGGCCTTTATATAGGCAAATCAATAGGTTAACCCTAACCCTAAAATCTAATCCTAATAAATACTAAATGATATGCCTAATAATAATAATTAATTAATATTTCTAAACTTCATATTCTTTAACACCCCTTAGGGAAAAAAAAAATACCACACGCTATTAACCATGCTTCTCTCTTTTATTTTTCTATTCTTTTATTTGAATTAATGTCGTTTTTGTTTGTTCCCTTTCAACTCGCGTACATATCCAAGCCCAAGAGGCTTCTCACACATTTCCTTCAAAAAGTTGGTTGATGTCTCGATCAAGATGTTAACCAAGGTAGGAGCAAAGAGGGTCCTACCACGCAGTACATTATGTTTTAGTCTGAACTAGTGACAAAGCTGAAGGTATGACCACCACATGAGAATGTCTACCTTCTTACGTGTTTTCCTGATAGCTACCTTACCAATTCTAAAGTGTTTTACAGAGCTGGCTTTACCTCTTTCAACATTACTTTGCATGTTCACCTCTTAAGGGGATTAAACACATAATGTCAAGTTTGAAACTTTATGTTAAAAAAACTCCATAAATGTTTCTGGATCAAACAAATTTGTGAAGAAACTTATGAATTTGTCAGATATATTTTTAGTGGGATTGATCTCTGTCATGCTTGTAATAAAACAGAGTGAAGTTACCTCAGAATCTTTAGAATAAAATTTACCTTCAGTCCTATGCATAAATTGACCATCTTGTGAACGCTAGAGGACAAACATCATGTTTGGGAGAAAAGAATTTCTCTGATTGAGTGGCTGAAGCCACAGCTCCAAAACCAAAAGATAAGATTCTCAAGAATTTAAATGATTTTGGAGTTTCCAAGTGAAGGCCTATCTATTTGGTGGAATCTATCTTCATCTTTATTAAACAAAATAGGGACCTAATCTCAGCCTGCTAGTTAAACTTATTACCAACCAAAAAGCAATTCCCAAAAGGAGATAAAGATCTTCACAAGTAAAGTGGATAGAGAATATACTCTGTTCAATTGCTTCCTAGTTCCTACGACGTAGAAAGGTGATGGCTTTGGACACTGTCAAGATGCTTACACAGAAAAAGGAAAATTGAGACGAGACACAAAACTTTGCTTGTGTAGCAGTGAACAGAATGATAACACAAAATGGATCGAACCTTATGTAGGTTGTCTTTATTAGGCATTTTTTAATACAGAATGTGAGAGAGATTTTTTAGTTTAATGGCTTTGTGTGATAGAATATTGTTTCTGGCTTTGACAGAAGAGATGAATGGCTTAGACTAGCGAGGAGGTCTTTTGAGGGCAGAGATTAGGTTTCCACTTTCTCTTGGCTATCATACAGAGACGTGGCTCATGGTGTACTAGATTATCCAAATCCGCTAAGTCAACTAGGGTCCACCCTGTATTTCACCTTATCAAGATTCAAGAGTGTCAACTCTCCTTTCACATGGTTTATTCGTTTCTTAATATAAGATATATTTATTTTATTTGATTAAATTAAAAAAATTAATTAAGTTAGTTAATATAACATATATTTTTTAAAACACTTAGTTATCTTCCTTAATTCCCTTCTTCTCTCTTCTCCTTGTTATTATTGATGGAACATCAATAGAAGTAAATTAGAAAAAAAATTGATAAATATAAAAAATATGTATTATATTTGAGATCAATATCAACTCCTAAAATACCACTCTGGTCCCTATTATAAGTTTCTTTTACCTAAATCCCACATACCAAGAAAAAGTAGTTAACCCAATGATTATAGGGTAAATTTCCAACTATACCATCATTTATGAATGTGTACTTTTCAACTTTTTCTTCTTTATCTCTCTTTAAATTATTTCTTTATGGGTACAATAAATAGGGGCAAAATTGTCATAAGGTCATTTATGTACTGAAAGTGGACTTATAAATAGAACCAAATTTTTTGATAAAAAATGACTTATAATAGGGACCAGAGTGGTATGTCCTACACTAAGGACAGGGGGAGTATTATTTTTTGAAAAAAAATTGAAAAGTCAAGCTTAGAACTTGAAGGTTACAAAACAAATAATAACACTACAAAACGGCTACAACAAATCTGCCCGCAGGAGGATGCTGCTGCTAGGATGGGGTCGTTGATTCTTGTGGTGGCAGCCATTTTTGTCGTTGATGCATCAATTGGGCTGAAAACTTTGTGCCTCAATTTACCTTGATCAGTGATTCCATGAGTTAGTACAAACACACATGATGTGCAGCTTTATGCCTTACATTGTCCAATTAGATTACAAGTTTTATTCTCTTTCATCACAGTGATGTTGAGCCATCTTAAAATTTGAATCGACCATCAAATTCTACTTGGTAAAACTGTAAAAGCAGAGATTCCACAAAACCTTCAGCTTGCTGATTTTCCGATTATGAATGCTGTTTAGTCCTCGTTTAGCTTGCTTAAAACACTCATCTCTCACATCACTTTAATAGGGGAGAATCTGATCACTAACGCAATCCTCCAAGAACCAAAGAAGAAGGGGACATTACATTTGGGAAACGAAACTTACAGCTAAAGGGGCCCTAAAAGATAGAATAGAAGGGGTCGATGAAAGGAAGGGTTTTAAAACTTAGTAGGAGTAATCATCAGGTCAAGTTTTGGGGGCTTCGATGAAGCAAAGCAAAACAAAACAAAAGGTTTAGGTCCCGACACAATCAATACTCAAGTGGTATGTAGCTGGTGTGGTGGCACCAGGCATCCCTTCAAAAACAATCAATCATTAGAAACAGAGCACACAGCAGCAGGGCAATGCCTGACATGTCAATGCAACAACAATGAAACTCCTCTGTAGGCATCAACATTTGTGCTAATTCTGAAAGCTTGACTTCAAACAACTCTTCTCCGTTTTTCATTCACTCACCACTGGTTTGTGTAGTGTTTATGTTTATTGTAATCATAAGGATGGATTAATTCACATTGATCAGGTGGAAATTGAAGTCATGGGATTTTCTCTGGTTGTAATAATATGTAACATCTCAGAGTATCCAAAGAGGTGAGCACAAACTTACTCATAGAGACGGAACATCAAGAAGCTTATTCATGGAACACATTGGCTACAGTAGTGGAGAAGATGCAATGAAATGAAAAGAGCCATAGATGGGGCCCATAAAGAGGCATCTCTTCTGTTTCTTGAACATTTCCAGACACTAAATTCATGCAAAGAAATGTACATTTGTGTTTTGCAGGCAAAATGATAGGGAGGGTTGTCACTTATGTACAAAATGGTCAATGTAGAAACAGAGCCTCATGGAAGGAGAAGAAGTTTTAATGTCAACACTTTTTTCCGGAAGAAGTTGACTAAAAATACAGAGATTCCTGATAATAAAAGAAATGAAATTGCAGAGCATGATGATGATGACTAGCCAAAGTGAACCAACTGGGGTTGGCTCTTGGGACTTGGCAATCACATACTTTTTCCCCAGTAGGGATTGTAAAAAGCTGAGGGTCGACTATGACACATCGTGAAGCTCTAGAGAAGGCCCCTAATGATCTTTTTTTTATTGTTTAATTATGAAGAGAGATCAAACAGATTCTGTCTTCCTCCTACTCATGCTATATAAAGGAGGCTTAGCTAGTTAGCCCTTGTACTTGCACACCCCATGTGCTGCGTCAATTGACGGGTGGGGTCTCAAGGCAGGGTGAAAAAATGAGCCATCATCTCTATTCTCTTGTCACTTGTGGATGAAAATTTGACCTTAGAGAGAGAGAGAGAGAGAGAGAGAGAGTATGGAGAAATTGGGAAGTGACTCTTCATCAGACGAGTGAGTGACACAATCCATGGAAGCCCTTTCCAATGCTTTTTCCCTGCATTGCCTTGATTTGCTCCGCCCCACTCTGCTCGAGAGACAAAGAGAAAGAAAGTCATAGCTATTACTCTTTTTCGAGTGATATATGAATTACATCTATCAACTACTTTGCCATGCATAAATTAAAATTAAAGTCGTATTTTACAAAAATTAATAATAACAAATGGGGAGAATTACATTGAGGTCCTAAGGAAGAGGAGAAATGAAGAAATGGTCCCTATAGATTACAAAATGAAAAAATGGTCCCATGGAGTTGTCAATACAGGCTCCTGAAGTTGTTAATGAGTTGTCAATACAGGCTCATGGAGTTGTTAATGGGACCATTTTTTCATTTTGCAATTTATAGGGACCATTTTTTTATTTTTTTTCTTGCATGGGACCTAAATGTAATTCTCCCTAACAAATGCCATTGAGACGAGAGTTAACTTGTCTATCCTTTTAAATCTATATATAGTCCAAGAAGACATTAATGATATTTATCAATGTTATATATAAATAATGCCAACATACTTGCCTAGAAACAAAATATCAGTGTGTGAGAGGGAGGGAGGGAGGGAGCGTTTGTGTGCCCCACAACTGTTCGTGCTGTCTGCTGGACAAAACTGCCATCCCCCAATAATGCTTGGGATCTTGTAAACCAGACAACCCTAACTCTCTCTCTCTCTCTCAAGCTCTCACCAACTCTTCACAGTTCTCAAATACATCATCAGCTATATCTCTTCTGTCCGAAGTTGTAACCCGGTTTGAGAGTTCAGTAAAAGCTCTTTCATTACCCTTCCATTTTATCAGCAGCGATTTGACCCAAATTACCAGTTTTCTATTTGTACCTCCCTGTGCTGTGATAGTAGCCGTGTCGTTCCACGCACCAGCATTTATTATATTCTATAGTATATAAGAGCATCGTTAGCATCAGAAAACAAAAGAATATATAGCCGAAGGGAGGAATATATATATATATATAGGATCTCCCTTCTTCTGCCCTCTTTAGGATAAGCATTTATTACTATTGTTCTATGAGTATCACTATACGGAATGTTGGTCACCAGCTACAGCAGTGAGAGCGAAATAAATTAAGTTCTCTGTGCTCCTCTCTCTCTCTCTCTCACACTCAGCTCTGATGATGGAGAGGATTCAAGGCCCCATCAATTCCTGTGTATGTTACTTTCCTAGTTTCATGCTCATCTTTCTTCTCTCTTCTTCACCCTTCATTTGCCTCCAACCCTATATCTAGAATCAAAGAAAGTACTGCATTTACTCCCCTTAGAAATGCTTGCATTTAATACATTCTGTTATTTTCCAGGAAATATATGTATCTGCACTGGTTTAGTGGTTTCCTTGTTTTGACATTCTATTTCTGTTCTGATTTTCGTTGCCCCACCTCTCTTTAGAGATCCTCAACCCCAAGCCTATTATTGGAAGCATATACTACATTCTTTCCTTTTTATTTTTTATGGGCCAGTCTGAAAAATGAAATAAACATAACTCTTGTTCTTATCTTTTGCTTATTGTGTTCTCAATAATTTTCTCCAGCAGTTCTTTGGTGAGCATTTGGAAGTAAGTTGTTTCGAGCAAGGCTTCATCAACACAGAGGATGAGGAACAACTTTATATATCAAGCTTAGAGGATGAAAAGATGCCTTTTCTGCAGATGTTGCAGAGTGTGGAATCTCCACAACAGTTTTTCCCATTCTCAGAGGCAAATTTTCAAACATTTTTAAGGCTTCAGAACCTGAAGAAACAACCATGGGAAGAAAAAGCTTACATACCCAGATTGGAGACCCAAATCCAAGCTAAAGAACTTGAAAGCTGTGTCACACACGACGTCTTCGAGATCCACTCGCCAGTGAAATCCGAAACCATCCAAGAATCTCATCTTCTTCCTCGCTCAGCCACAATGGTTCAGAAAGAAACCACCAATAATCAAGCAGAAAATTCTAGCAGGGAACCCAAACGGAGAAAGCGAAAGAGAACGAGACCAGTTAAGAACAAGGACGAAGTAGAGAACCAGAGAATGACCCACATTGCTGTCGAACGGAACCGGCGACGCCAGATGAACGACCATCTCAGTGTTCTGAGAACACTCATGCCTCCTTCCTATATCCAAAGGGTAATAAAATTATCGTTCATTTCCCCCTAATTCATGTTTAAAAATCCAATCTCTGTTCTTAATCCCTAGATTTATCAGGGTGACCAAGCGTCTATCATCGGAGGTGCAATTGATTTCGTGAAGGAATTGGAACAAGTACTTCAAACCCTCGAGGCACAGAAGAGGATTAGAAAGAACGAAGATGTTGGATGTTCTTACAGAGGAGAGACTGTGAAACCATTGTCACTGAGCTGCGAAGAAGGAGAAGAAGAAGAAGAGGTGAAGGAAGCAGAGATTATGGAGGTGGTGGTGATTCAGACGCATGTGAACTTGAAGATTCGATGCAGAAAAAAGCAGGGGCAATTGGTGAGAGCCATTGTTGGGTTGGAAGAGCTTAGACTTAGCGTTCTGCATCTGAACATTACCTCCTCGCTGGGATCTGTACTATACTGTTTCAACCTCAAGGTATTACATTTGGCATTCTCTTTTTACTTTTTTCTTTTCTTTTCTTTCTTTTCCTTTTCGATTTTGTTGTTTTTTGAAAAAGAACCAATGGGTCAACTCATCCAAAGGGAATCGAGTCAGTGTACCGTTCTTCTTCTTCGGCGTTTTGACTTGCAGCCTAAGCAAAACCTGGCTTCCCCATTTCCAACGACGTCTATGATTTTTTTTATTTATTCTTTAGATCTTTTTATTTTTCTTCTTCGGCCAGGTTGTACTTTGGAGGAGGTTAAGATTCTTTATTTTTTAATATTTCAAAATGTGTATAATTATAATAATGATAAAAATATAATACCCCTAGTCTTTAATAAATTAATATAAGACATATTTAGATAGTTGATTTTAGTCATAAATATAAGACATAGTTTTTATATTTATCAATCTTTTTCTAATTTACCACCATATATACTTCCTTAGCAGAAATCAAGGAGGAGAATGAATGTGAATTAAGAAAGATTAATATGATGTTTTAGAAGATACATGTTATATTAACCAAGGTCTTAAAAACTGAACTGGACACTAAACTGATTGGGGTACTGGATCAAGGGTCAGTGGATCAAATCGAAGTCAATCCGGGGCTAGACTAGTGAGAAAGTAAAGATTTCACTGTTATTTATATGAAATTCTGAATAAAATTAAAAAAACGATTTAATTTAATTTTTTTTAATTTAAAAAAAGTTCACACCGGTTCAACCTACCAGACTGGTTTGGACCACCGGTTGGTCAATTTTTCATACCCTGATATTTACTAATTTCCTTAAAAGAATCAAATTAGGTATTAAAGACGTCTCCTATTTTAGACTGATGACTGGAGGGAGTATAATACAACTCTTTTTCAAATTTCATTTCATGTATATGGGCCATGTCATATTTATCCTAGTTTTGAGAGTATGAAAAATTTAGCATCCAAAAATAAATCTTAAAAAGTAATATGATCTTATCCTAGCATATGAAAAAAAAAATGAAAGAAGTTAGGTATCGCGTGAATGGAGTTTGATTTTTATTATATATATGATGGTGGCAGATAGAAGAAGAGTGTAAGCTAGGGTCGGCGAACGAGATAGCAGAAGCGGTGGCAAATATATTCAGAGTCATTGATAATTATTTAGAAGCTAAGGAAGATACGTATGAAGCAAGGCCACTCACTGAGATTGAGGTGGCAAAAGAAGGAGAAGAAGAATAAAACGACGACGTACGAAGAGGAAGAAGAGGGCAGGCTTTGGAAGGGAAACGGGGAACACAGGGCACTCAAAAGCTTGGCTGCTTTATCTAAGTGAGTTGTATCTGCCTGCATGTACTTTTTAACTCGTTCGACACTCTCTTCATCAGTGAGCAAGTAGTACAAGAAACCAGGATATATAGGGCAATCATATAATATAATTATCGTATGAATCATGCGTGCAGGTATTTGTGTAGTACTAGTATATCATGTTTATTGGTCGTTTTGTGGATGGATAAGATTCTCAATGCAAGTGTGGTTAACAAGAGAAGACTATTATTATTAATTATATGTCTGTTAGGATTGCCAAATATTTTCAATCACATTATCTCAACTGCCTTGTCATTTCATCATGTAATATCAGCTTCATTATTTTTTCTCATGTCTTTCCTCATTAGCTGCAAAATGTAACGCCTACTTGGATTATTGGCGCTAATAGGGGTGTCTATTTATCTAGGTATGCGTGGGACGTTGACTTAATTTTATGTCAAATACTGATTCTATAAGTCACAGTACATATTTAACGATGTCATCAGAATTAAGAAGAGATGACTGACTCATTAACCTTTTTTTCTCACAATTTTGTTCATATTTAAAAGTCAGGTTCTCAGATCCGGACTGGCCAGATTGGACTGGGAATTGGCCAATCGGTCGGTAGATTGGTCCAGTTTGGGTCGATTTTTTTTAACAAAAGTTGATTTTTTTCCTTTAGAATTTCAAATTAATAATCCTAAAATCTTTAATTTCTCACCAATTTAGCCTGATTAGCTCTGGTTTGACTCTAGTTTGACCCACTAGCCCAGTATCCCGACCGGTTTAGTGACCAGTTTGGGTTTAATTACATTGTTTAAAAGTATAAAGAAACACTACATTAGGCTACTGAGCACTTGGATTGACTGGTTAAGTCATTTAACTAGTGATCTTGTGTTCGAATTCTGGGTATGTAGCCGCAATAATTACTCAAAGGTAATGAGAATATTCTCACTATGGATGATCGCTAGTAATTGTGGATATAAGTGGAGAAAACCAAAAAAGAAAAAGAGAGAATTGTTCATAAATACTTTATTGAAAACTTACTTGCTAAGTGGGACCTGAGGGAATATCTTTGCATATAAGGGAAGATTGTTCGAACATAAGGGGAAGTCACATAGGGAAGATATGTTGAACATAAGGGAAAATCTTTTACATATAGGGTAGATTGTTTGCAGCCGAAGGTCCCATTTGACAAATAAGTTTTCAATGAGGTATTTATGGACAATTTGCCCAAATAAGAAACACTAAATTAGACTTCAAGTATTTTCCTAATAAATTGTAATAAAGGTAATAATTAAAACAAATTTATTAATGATTCACCAAATTAAGTTATATTATGTATAACCAATTTCTTTTCAGAAAAAGCTCTCTATTTGGGATCGGAGGGAGTAGTGGTAAAAAAAGTAAGTGAAATGAAAATGTGGATAAATAGAAAATAAATGTAAAGGTTTATACTTTATACACACACTCCATCAATCCTAAATAATATAAGATAGCGTTGATTTTTTTAAAGTTGTTAATAAAGTTAATTAAATTATTTTAAAATATTTACATTTATCATTTTTTCTCCAAACCATTTTGCCTAACTTATAAATTGACATATAATATAAGGATACATAATATATTACTCCTATATAATTAAGTAATTTATTTAGCTTCCTTAACATTTTTAAAAAAAGTCAACTGTGTCTTATATTTAAGCTTAGAGGGAGTGTATAGTACCACTCTTGTCCTATTTATAAGTCCTTTTTGACAAAAATATTTTGTCCTATCTATAAGTTCAGTTTTAGTGTAGTAAATGAAATTGTGACAATTTTGCTCCTATTTATTGTACTAATGAAGAAATAATTTAACGATAGATAGAGAAGAAAGAGTTGAAAAGTACCCATTCATAAATGAGGGTATAGTTAAAAATCTACTCCATAATAATTGGATTAACTAACTCTTATTAATATATAAGATTTAGTTAAAAAAAATTATAAATAAAACTAAAATGACACGTTGAGATTGAAATGGGCCACGGGGAAGAGGACGCATGAAAAAGTGTAATCATTGATGCGTTGATCCATAGAGACCCGGGGGGGGGGGGGGGGGTTAGTAGGAAGGGAAGCAATGATGCTTCTCTTTTCATTTTGACTTTGAGGGTTCGAAAGATTGCTTCATAATTGTTATCGTATTTTTAAATAATTGTAAAAGAGATCATAGCCCATGAACCCATTCACTTTCTGTTAACTTTTTGTCTGCACACATTTTTTTTTTTTGCCGGTCCCCCCACAAATTATTTTGCTTTTAAGGCCACTTCAGTGTTCATGTTATATAAATCCACCGTCAAACATAAAATTAATAGCAGTAATGTGCTTCTATTAGAGACTTGTACAAGTAATAAAAAAGAAAAAGTAGATGAAGTAGGGAAATATGAAAGAGAGGGGGTGAAAAGTCAAAAAAAAAAAAACAGAGGAATAATTGAAGTGAGGGAAGGCAACAAACACCACAAGATATGGCATCATCTGAAGGACGGAATATATAATAATATTATAATATTATTAATATTAAAAATTAATAACATTGTGGGGTCGCTCTCACAGTCCCACAAGGCCGCAATAAAGCAGAAGCCACGCTCTCCTTCATTACTCTGAGAGCGACCACACCCTAACTTCTCCTCACTATTACGAAAAATGACAAATGAAAAAAAGAAGAAGAGAAATTGCTTTTTAAATTATCTGAGAGAATGATAATTCAGAACAAGATCGAAATGTTTATGTTGAATAAAGACATTATCTATTACTTAAATATTATTTTTTACAACTTTCTAAAGGTGAAAATTATTATTTTTATAACTTTTCAAGATTTTTCTTGCGGCCTCATTTAATTTCTTTGAAATTGAATTACCATGAACAAATAAATTATTGCTGCCTTTAGCCCAAGACCTCATAAATTCTCTTTCCTTATTCGGTATTCTGATCTTTCCCCTTTATTTATGTCTCCTTCCAATTGAAGCACTTGTTTTCGATCTCTTCCTTCTTTAATGAAGTTATTCAGAAAATCCTCTTCTCATGTAGTGTTCCACTAATAAATAAGCCCTCTTGATTTAATTTGGAAATATTAAATGCATTAGCAAATTTTATAATCCATATAATACAACTCATTTTTTAAAGAAAAAATTGTGATAAATAAATGAGACCCGAGCCCATTGCAAAAATAAAATAGGTATAGGGGTTAATTTTCAACGATGCTTTGATATTCACACAAGTATGGGGCGAGATGGTTGACTGTCTGTATGGATTAGCCGTAGAGGAGTAATTGATTTTATAATCTGATTTTTAGAAAAGTTAGATTGTAAATGTGATTTATATTTAGATTGGTAGTGGTAAAAATGGTTTTTTTTTTCTAACTTTAAACCTGTTTAGATTAGTATTTGAAAAGCCCGTTTAGATGAAAAATGACTGAAAAGGGTATGAATCTTATTGAATACTACACACACACATATATATATATTATTTGTATATATTGTGATAATTGAAGTGAAAAAATATAAAAAAATTTGATAAAATAAAAAAAGTTCAATTATTATTGAAAAGAAAAAGAAAAATACACTAAAGTACTTAATTAAAAATGGATAAATTTATATTTATATTAGAATGCATATATGAAATGGATCATTATCGGATCATCTACCCCTAACAAGTTGATATCTGATTATGTCACAACGTGATTCATTTATATTGAAGATAATCTACAAATAGTTGATGTGGATGCTACATCAACTGGATCAGTATTATCTTCGCCACGTATATTTTCTTGTTCAGCTTCTTGAAAAACCACATCTGTTTGGGAATTTTTTCGGATAAGATCATGTATAGCAATTGTTGTACAAACTATGTGGACATGTGTTTCAAAGCTATATGACTTCATTTCCCCCCAAGAGTTGAAATCTATTCTTCCAGACTTTAAATGTCCTTTCTATAGTAGTTTTCAAACTTGAATGATAATAATTGAACATTTCATTGGGATTTGCAAATCCCTGTTATAGCCTGAAATTTGGAATATAATAACGCTCACGTTTATACGGATCAAGATATTCAACTCATGTTGGATAGTTAGCATCGACCAAATAATATTTCCCTGATAAATACACACAGATTTTTTTTCCACTATAAAATTATAGCAAATGTGAGAGAGAGAGAGAAAAAAACCACACAATGTAAGTGTTGGCGATGAATAGATATCTTGAGGTAGATGGGGGAACTTCATAGATGGAGTTGAGATAGTAGTTTGGAACACACAAGCATTATGTGCAGTTCCCTCCCATTCTACTAACACAAAAGTGAAGCACATATCCCAATCACATGCGGCCATGATATTCTGTGTTGGATATCCCTTTTTCCCTATATATTTCTTTTGCTTAGAGTAACTGACCATATACCTGATGTGAGCTCCATCAATTGCTCATATTGCATCCTTGAAATATGGGTAATATTGTCAATCGTTGCAGATTTTTGGGTGAAAATGACTGAACTTGGGATCAAGCAGTTTGAAAATTTCTGTCGATAGATTCACACAAGCATGTGAAACCATGTGGAAGATCCTACTGACAGGTTCTCCTGAATGTTGAAATTGTTCTTATTGGATTCTATTTCTTTGTGCATGTCCAACATATATAAGAACATGACAACCCTTTCTTCAATTCTAATGTTCTTAGTCTTCTGTAACCCATGTTCTACCAATTTAGAGCATACGAGAAAGAAGACATGTTTTCCCACTTAGAAATTTTCAGGACAAACTGTATCATGACCTTCCAATACCTCTTGCACCCACTTTGCACATTTTTGCTTACTAGTTTTGCGTGGCTCTTTGAAAACATAAGGCACGAGATATTGAGCCATCAAGACACCCACTTATTCATACTCTGTCATCTCTTCATCTAAAAGGGATATGAGTTAGGACCTTCTATCTACACGAGATCATCCTACTTCCTCCATTCCCTCTGAAGTATTGTCACCACTCGAACTTGCCACGGACGATGTAATTCGTGTGATTGCCAATAGCGTATGAAATGAAATACAATTATAAAATGTGCAAGTAAATTGACATCATATAGTAGAAGTTGGTAATATTCACAACTGGCATATTAATAATAATAATGCGCTGTCTAACAAAAGTAATTACTACCAAAACATACATAAGGTCAGACATATCATCATAATTACACATAACCAAGTTTGTAAAAGTGACATAAAATGGAGTTCAATTATTCGGGGTAATCTGAAAATGTGGGCCGTTGTAAGCATGGTGCTGCAACCACTTTAGCAAGGTAGGTTTATTTTCTTTCATTGAAAAAAATATGTCACAGCCAATCTGATGCATCATCATGTTACAACAGTGGAAAGAAATGTTATCATCCTTAATAACTTTAGGAATGATCAGTAATTCAGCTACAACATCACTCACTTGTGCATCATGCTCGGAGATCTTTTTTAGGGCATCTGATCTATCCTGAGATGCTGTAGCTATCTTACTAACCGCATTTGCTATTACCTTCGAGGTTGGCATTTTTTTCTTTTTTGCTTTCTCTGACCCTTCAATTCTCTTTCTCTTCCCACTACTTTTCAAAGCAGAATGTGTGCTTAGTGGAGTGTTTGTTGTCAAGGTGATTCTTTTCAAATCAACTGTCACTCCTACCCTATCTCCAGTAGAAGGACCTACAAGATTTTTTAGGTCCATCGTGGGTCGGTAGACGTCGTCGTCACCTAGTGACATCCGTTGTGTAGAAGACAGTGTGAACATGTTGGCACTCGATGTCATAACATCCTTAAATAGTATGTTCAATTCTTTGGCAAGTATGAGGCTTTTGTAAAATTGCAAAATTCGGCTTACTAATAATTGGTGCCAAACCCTTTTATTTCTTATCATTACCGTGCGCATTAGATGAAAAATGACACAACAATATTGGCGGCTGCGACGGTTATTCTCCACCAGTGATGGTGATAATTCTGACGGTCAGAAAAAAACTTGTGAGAGTGATGAACACCTATGAGATCGATGATGAGCGATGAAATAAAATGATGAGTTATAATCTAGGGCAAAATTGATAGAGGGTATTTTTGTCAAAAAAATATTATAAACAAGGCTATTTTTGTCTCTAAAATTTGTAACCCCAGGATTGACAACGCAATACCAGGGGGAGGTGGCTTTACAGTAATCCCACTTTCATGGTACTCCCAATTCCTAGTTATCCGCAGTCCCTCAAACCAAACGATATATCCTTTATCCAATCCCAGATCTAATCCCAGTCTCTACCTCCCAGTACTTTATACCAAACAGAGCCTTAGGATTCGAGAAGCTAAGGCCTTTTATTAATTAGTTGATCACTTCATTATCTGCATTCGGTGGGCTTTTATCTTGTTTGGCACATTATGTATGCATCAATAGCAAGTTGGTAAAATCCTGAAAGCTCAGTGTAAACCAGTGTAACATGGTAGTATATAGTAAGGTTTAGACAAATCTTAGTGCTCGTTTAAGATAGTTTATTTTTTATTTATAAATGCTTATAAATCGTGATTTACTGTATACGAGGTAAGCATGTGAAAGGATTTTTATCTCGACTTACGTAATAAGCATTTATTACCCAAAAATAAGCTATCCCAAACTTCCCATTAGATGATTTTTTAAGAAAATTATGATTGATCCAACTCCAATGAAGAGATAACATAAGCTATGTTTGGAATAGCGTTTTTTTGGAAAATAAGTGTTTATTACGTAAGTTGAGATAAAACTCCTCTCACATACTTACCTCATGTACCGTAAATCACGATTTATAAATACTTATAAATAAAAAATAAACTATCCCAAATAAACACATAATTATATAGGATTGGGCATAATTACCATTTACGAGGAAGAGGGCATTATTGGAGTGGGCCTGAGAACGTTATTGTTTTCCACACCTGTCGATCTCTGTGTTTGTCCATGTGTGTCTGTATTATACGAGTATTATTTGCTTAACTTTTTAATTCCAAAGTTGACGTGACCATGCCATGCAATCTCTGCGTTAACTCTCTCCATATATGCTTTGATTGAGACGCCACATAGCAGGTCTTTCTTTCTTCGAATGGAGCATCCATTTCTCTTTTCCCCATCATTTCCATGCAAATTAACTTGTCCGCCTTATTATTGTCTTTTTTATGAGATTTATATGATAATATAAATCAACAAGTCTAACATATACTCCTATATGTTTCAAGATTGAGGAATGATGCCTGGGTATTATACGTGTCTAATCACTGCACTTCAATATCATGCAGTCCAAACATTATGGAAAAGGACTCCTAAACTAACGGATTTATGGTCTATATTATATATGTAGTGTATTAACCGCTTATAAATGATGTGATTATTTAGCCTGTGTTTGGTATCACTTATTTTTGGACAATAAGTCTTTATTATGCAAGACGAGATAAAACTCCTATCACATATTTACCTCATATACTGTGAATCACGATTTATAAGCACTTATTACCCAAAAATAAACTATTCCAAACGAGCACTTACCAAACATAAATTTCATGCTATTAATTTTAAACCATATAGCTACTTTAAAAAAACTTGACTTTGGGGTTTTGATAATATTCCTTTAGACCTTTGGCTAAGATCAAATGTATGTTTCTCCTGCAATCTGTCCATGGATTTCTCACTAGTATAATGTTGGGAAAATAATGTGAACTCTTAAATGAAGGATTGTAATCATTAAAAAAAATGTTACAAGTAAATAACACGTAATGACAATTTGTTTGTTTGGAGCTATTTATCATAAGTACGTTCACATAAGTGGAGACAAAACTTCACTTGTATACTTTATACACTATAGATCATAATTGAAAAATTGCCTTTGAAAGCTAAAATCGTGATTCCAAACAAGCCTAATAAATTCATACCGCTTGTTTCTAAAATTTTTAGTGACTACATTTCTTGTTTGGTAACTCATTGTTTTACTGTAATGATTTCGTGATCCAAATACTTCTTTAGTCATTAATATAAGATATATTTGAAGAGTTGATCTGGGTTCTAAATATAAGACATAGTTTTCTTATTTATCATTCTTTTCCTAATTTACCCATATTGATGCTCCCTCAACCATAATCAAGGAGGAGAGTGAAGAAGAGAATTAAGGAAGATAACCACAGTGTTTTAAAAAATATATGATACATTAACTAATTTAACTAACTTCCTTAATGTATGTTTGGGTTATAATAGAAGTTGTTTTTAAAACGTGATTTATTATACGAGGTAAGTATATGAAATAATTTTTATATCAACTTATGTTAATGTCCTTTTCGAACAATAACTCAAACACTATATTCTTAATGTAATCAATTCAGTAACTGGGTGTGAAAGGAGAAGCAGATCCCCATGGAAGTGGAGAGAGAGAATGAGAAGGTGAAAAGTTAAGAGAGGAAAATGGGGAATTGAGGTAATTATATATGCAGATCGATCAGAAGTGGTACGAACCATTATCGCTGGCCTGGCTAGCCTGCAAAAACTTAGCTGCAGATGCTTCAAATTCCAATGACAAACCCTTCTCCCTCCTCCTCCCACCTTTTCCTTTCCTCTTCTTTACTCATCACCTACGCTTCACAGTGTAAAGTTTCATCTGAGCCTTCTCTATTTTGAGATTTCTCACTTTCTGTCCTTTCTCCTTCCCAATTTTCAACTTTTCTGTACTTTCCAATTTTTCTGTGACATATTTATATATTAATCATCACTAGTATTATATTTGGATTGTTGTCTTGTTATCAAATATCAACCCCCCACACTCCCACAAATCACATTAATGCCAGGCAAGTCATGTCTTAATTTCTCGAAAATAAACACTGATATGCGAGGCCAAATAAAGTGTTTGCGTACTTTAACGTGTGTTGTAATTAATTTTCAGATTCCAAAAAACGCATATTGAATCGACAGAATTTAATTATAGAGGATAATGTCACCGGAGTAGTTGCATGCATACAACAAGATAATGGCATTAAGTTTGTTTGAACCAGCGGCTGAAAAGTTTGCAAGTGTTTATATGTATATAAGTAGAAATAATATTTTTCTTACATACTTACTTTATATATCGTAAATTATAATTAAAAAATTATTTTTAAAAACTTCAATCACTATTTTAAATAAATCCATTATTATATAGTGGGGTCGTCCACGAAAGATGCATTGCATCATCATCTTGGTGACATAATATACGCCTGAGGATGTGGATAGGTTTGCTTGTTGGTAGTGTGTTTCGCCATATTTTGTCCTGAGGAATATCACATATATCATATATATATATATATATATATATAAAATAGAATATGGAATAAATTTATTGTCTGACCATGAAACCTATCAGAAATGATAGGTAAAAATGGGAAGAAGGAAGAAAAAGTAGAGGCATGGGGGGGGGGGGGGGGGGGCAGAGATTCGGATCGTGGGGCAGGCAGATCATAGACAGAGAATCAGAGATCTTGTTGCAGACTGTCTCTATAATTTTATTATTATTAATAGTACTATTTTTTTAAAAAGATAGGAGGAGCATCTTGTATCGTAGCATCATCTTTGGTCACCCTTATATTATATATGTACTTCCCTATTCTCTGCCTATATTTACATATAAATATTCCCCTCCAATTTTTTCACATCTGTACTTGTTACTTCTTTTGTTTTTAGCCAGCTTCCTCGTCCCTGGACCTCGTCCCATTCTTGCATCTTCATCTTCCTCCTGGAACTTTTTTTTTTACAAGTTTAAAATTTATTTGAAAGATATCCTCGGTTAAAATTATGATTGGAGTATTTAAAAATAATTTTTAGTATACGAAATAAATATATGATATGAATAGTATCTCGATTTATATGCATAAATATTTATAAGCCTTTTATAAGTAATATCAAACATGTACGATAAGTGTCTTTTTTGTTTAGTTTTTTAAAAATGATTTTTTATAACAGTCAAGATGTGTAAGCGAGAAGAATTTTATCTCAAAAAAAGCATGGTTCCCGGACCCGGACCGGACCAGCCGGCCCGGACCGGAAACCGCCGAACCGGTCACTAGACCGGTCCGGTTCACGGTCCGGTCCGGGTCCCAAATTAAAAAAAAAAAAAAAATTTTAACTTTTTCCTTTAGAATTTCATACTATAAGCCTAAAATTTTCAATTACTCATCGGTTTGGTCCCGGTTTAGCTCCGGTTTGGTCCCGGTTTGACCCACTGACCCTTAACCCAGTACCCCGACCGGTTCAATACCCGGTCCGGTCTTTAATACCTTGAAAAAAAGTATTAAAAGAGGCTGCCAAATGAGCACTAAAACCTTTTTCAAGCAATTTTTTTGTAGTAATTTATAGTATATAAGATAAATATGCTAGAAGAATTTTATCATACTACACGTATACATAAACCGTGATTTTAAAGAAGCACTGATTTCTCATAATAAAAATTAATTCAAATGTTAATTTTTTACTCGCAACAACTAATTTCAAATGGGGATCTCTTTGCTTTAAAAAAAAAAAAGGGGCAATTACAATGAAGTCCCACACAAGAGAAAAAAATGAAGAAATGGTCCCTGGAGTTATCAGTGTAAGCTCCTCGACTTGTTAATGGACACTCCTCGACTTGTCATTAACGACTTCAGGGATCATTTTTTCATTTTTTCTCTTGTGTGGGACTTCATTGTAATTATCCCAAAAAAAAAAAGCTATCTAATGTCGCTTTTCAAACTTTTTATTTCCTATTTTATAACGACAACAATAATTATGATATCATAACGTATTTTGTACCGTTGATCAACTATCACAGTGGATTGGAGGGGGTGGTTTTCGATGATGAGGGGTAGTCATATTTTTCTTCCTCTTTTCGTTTTGTTTTGTCAAAATGTTGATTTGTATGTTCCTTTGTGAATGAGATAAAAAAAAAGAAAAAGAAAAAGAAAAAGAAAAAGAAAAAGAAAAAGAATATTGTAAGTAACCATGGACGAGGCTTTTCGATGCAACCCCGATACCGTCCTTGGATTGATATGCCTTTTCACTTTGCTTGTTTTATATACAACAAACAACATTATGAATTTTTGATTGTATATCGAATAAACTAGATGAAAAACCCCGCTGCCCCTCTCACCCCAAGGAAACTTGACATAATTTTTAAATAACATTAAAAAAGTACGGAAAAAGAAACAAACTCATGCAAAGCAGGAAAATGTCAATATATGGAAAGATGACAGTGCTAAAAATCTAACTTTAACTAATACAAATGTTAACACATAGTAACATATATGTGTTAAAATTAGAGAAAATATAGAAAAAGAACTTTCAAATTATAAAATCTCAAATTAGATTTATTATTAAGAATTGAGATTTGGTTCAGGAAGAAAATGGTCCTTTTCTTGGATTTGGACCATTAGATTAAAATATTATTATTATTATAATATATTAAATTTGAACCATTTGAGATCTTAATCCAGCGGTCCAGGTTAAGAAAATGACTTTCCTTTTCTTTAAAGAAAAGGATGGTAGCTGGATTTCTAAGAATGGATAAAGTAATGATGAGACTTGATAAGTAATTTCACAACTCATTTCATATAAAATACCTGATTTAGAATTTTATAATTTTAAAATTCCTAATCTTTATCTACTATTCTTCATATACTTGTGACCTTCAAATCTTTTCAATGAGTTCAATCACTGGCTTGTTTCCAACTTTATAATCACAACCCTCCAAATTTTCTTCCCAATCTATTTCTCTCCAAACGCATTACACCCTCTTGTTCTTAATATAAGGATTATATAACTAACTTATAAATATAAAAAAATTAGTTAAGTTAATTACTTATATCAAATATGTAATAATTTATCTAAAACACCTTATTATTATTTTTTTTGGCCGGTCTAAAACACCTTAAGTGCATGTTTGGCATCACTTAATTTTTAAGAATAAGCATTTATTACGCAAGTCGAGATAAAATTCCTTTCACATACTTACCTCGTATACCGTAAATCACGATTTATAAGCACTTATTGTCCAAAAATAAGCTATCCCAAACGAACACAACCTAATCATTACTAAAAGAAGCCTCCAATATGTGCAATGAATAAGAAGAACTTGATAAAAAATTATATATTTAAAAGTCAAATTGATGTTTTACATTTAAAATCCAAGGGAACTCTGCTTCTAAGCCTCATTTAGAATAGGATGGAGTGACAGGAAAAGCAGAGAAGCTGGAAACATACAACAAACCTGAGAACAGCAACAGTTCTGGGTTGGGCCCAACGAGTGGCCTCTTGGGCTTTTGTCACGTAATCCAAAAAATAATTTTTTTTTCTGGTTCACGATAATAACATAATCTTGTAATGTATAGGGATTGGTTTTGGCATGGAGGAAGAAGCAGCGTGGTCTGGCAAAAGAAACGCCATAGAAGCCCTATCTGGTAGGGCCTAGGTCAGCACCACACGATCCTCTCCCGCGCAAAATGAGTGGCTCTGCATTTTCTTTCTGTGGCATTACCAACCAGAACTTCTTCTCTCCTTCCACCAGAATCAACACCTCAAATATCTCAATCTCGCCCTAAAAGCCTCTTCTTCTCATTCTTCACGAAATCCGTACACTGAACAAGGGCTTCTCACAGCAATGGCTTCCACCTCCTCCTCCACTCTCACTATCTCGTCTTCTTCCTCACTCGTTGATGCCAAGGCTCCCAGACAATCGGCTTCTGCTTCCTCTCAATGCGTCAGCTTTCCCTCTCTCGCTCCTCCCCCGGTTCAGTCACACAACCGTCCCTGGAAGGCCACGGCTTATTGTAAGTCTATTCCATTAACTCCCTCCCCCATCTTTTCTTTACTGTGTTGTGTCTTTTCAGTCACAAACTATTTACCGTGTTGCATACATCAGGCCTGCATGCACAATTAATCACCAACACCGAAATTAAAGCAATTACTGACGTGTATGTAAAGCACACGCAATTCAAGAATGAGTTGTGTCTATGTTACTATTAATTAAATGGTTTGTGGACGGATTGTTCTAAGATGCAAAATTTTGCAATGGAAATTCAAAAGTCAAAATGAAAAGAAAAGAACCATATTTTTGAAGTACAAGCACATTCTAAATATTTAACTGCACTCACACATACAGAGTCATGTTTTGTTATGCTGCAGTGAGTTGTGTCATGTATCCGTATCAGTTTTGATACATCATACCTGCTTGGAGTCTTGGCCAAAACAAAACAAAAGCCTCACTAACGTTGTCACCATGACACCATGCAAGTTTTCAAACTTTATATTAACAATTGGTGTTTTATTGTGCATCCTCTCCGTAAGTCTGTCTGACTGTAGTATCCTGTCTTTTCTTTATGTGTTCCTAACTCAAGCCCTGGCTGCCAGTGGGGTGATACTATGAGATTATTTGTGGAATGGTTGTTTCAAGTCGCAGAATCGCCAGAATGTTCTGGCAACATCCACAACACTGCCATATAAACATAAGCCTTATGGGTTTACTGCTAATCTATCAAGTATGGGCGCTTAAAAAACTAGTCGTATCTATGTCAAATTGTTGCTTCAAAGACGATGTGATCCTTAAAATGTTTGTGTTACTTTGCCTACTGTGAGTTTAGCTGCCAAAGCTTTTAACGCATTCAGGAAGTGGTAATTCATTAAAGTGACTGCTTCAGGTCGCAAAATTGCTCGCAATGTGCTGGCAATGGCAAGCTCAGCAACAGGGGAGGCCCCTCCAGCAATTGTTACAAGACAAGAGATTTCAACTGATGTTGTCACAGCTGAGCCCCCTGAGATTGTTAAGAAGATTCAACAAGCTGTACGCTATTCAGATCCTCTGCAGTCAATTGTATAATATATACAGAGATGACACACACACACACACAATTATGTATTAATGGGATTAGATTCCAGATGCAGTTTCACTGTATTACTTCCCTCTTTGAATGAATGGCCATATGAGTAGAGAGGATCTGCTATAAGCTAGAGGAATGATGTTGAATATTTTTGAACTAATTTATACCTAATGGTTAAAGTGACTGACTTAAACATTATGTTGGGTGCATAGTGGGACAAAGTTGAAGATAAATATGCAGTGAGCACAGTAGCCGCAGCAGGTGTAGTTGCATTGTGGGGCACAGCTGGGATGATCTCGGTAGGTTATCTGAATGCTTTTTTGGTAGTATTTAAATGCTTAGTTTGTATTCTTTGATCATAATTTCCCACAATTTACAGTCAGTTACAAGTTCTGTTTAGTTCAGTTGGTGACTATTTATGGCTCTCTCCTAAAAACAGGCAATTGATAGGCTTCCTTTGATTCCTGGAGTGCTTGAGGTTGTAGGCATTGGCTTCTCTGGGGTAAGTTTAATAATTTACTCTTCTCAATTGATGGTTATGACAATTTGTTCAAAATCTGGAGAACTGAGTTTGCTTCTTTTGAAAAACACTAGAACATTGAAGTTTTAAATGCACTATGCTGATCCAGGGAAGTGCTCTATAATATCAAGAGAGGAAGGGGAATTTTTTTTTTTGTCAAGAACCTAGAGACCTGCCTCATAGTCCTTCTGTTCTGTCTTTTCGTACTACTTCTTGGGTAACAGTAACAGATATTGCTCGTCTCTCTATTGACTCATCATCTCTGTTCTTTTCTACAGTGGTTCGCCTACAAGAACCTAATTTTCAAGCCAGACAGGTGAACCTTATAATAGATTTGAACGTTTTAACTCAGTCAATTCATAATCAAAATTTTCAAAATCCCAGTTACTTTTCTCTGTTTTAGTCATAATCAAGCCATTATTCATAAGCATGTTTAATGGAATGACAGGGAAGCTTTGGTGCGAAAAGTAAAAGAAACATACTATGAAATAATTGGGGAGCAGCAGCTCTGGGAGTGAATTGACACGAAAGCAAGCATTGATGGAACCATTGTTGATAAATGCTTTCCGACCATACTGTATTACCCAATGTACGTAATGTTACGTAATTATCTGTACTGAAAAATAAACGTAACTTCGTGTCATTACCACCATTATCTCGTACAGTCTTTAAAGGGTGGGAAAAACAATAAAGTTATGATATGCTAAATTCACGTTAGCACAAGAACATTCTCCCCCCTGGATTTGTTATCTACGTTACATATCATGAGTAGATCGCTTCTAATTCATACAGATATATCCTTTGGGATTCATTCAATCCATTCAGAATTACATTAATAGTCGTTTAGCCTAAAAAAAAAGCTATTTAGTTAGATCTCACCTCAAGGATGATTTTGAAGGCCTGCGAACACTAGAGGAGGAAGAGAATTAGGGATTTATGTAGGTGTTTTATTTTTCAGAAATAATAATTTGAATACTAAGCTCTAATTATTTTTTTAATAAAGTGAAGGCACGTGTTGTTTTATTTTTCAGAAATAATAATTTGAATCCTAAGTTCAAATTATTTTTTTAATTAAGTGGAGGCAGAAGGCACGTGTTGAAAAGTAGAGCTGGGAAAATGGGCCGAGCCCATCGGGCCGGCCCTTTTAGGCCCTGGCCTTTCAAGGGCCGGGCTTGCAAATTGTAGTCTCAAAAGAAAGTAGAGCCTAAAAGGGCCGGCCCTGTAGGGCCTCGGGCTTAAAAGGGCCGGCCCTTTAAGCCCGTTTATTTTTTATTTGTTTTGCTTGGATAGGAACCATGTTACATTTTTGAATTGCCTTATTGAAAATATATGTCACTCTATCCTCATATTGTATATTATATAGAGTATGATTTTTGAGTATATTGTTTTCTCTAATTGAATCATATTGTGATTTTTGAGTATATTGTTCTGCCTATTTAGAATAAAATCATATTATATACTATTCTGCCTGATAGAGTATGATTTTTTATGGAGATTGTGATTATTTGACTACTTGAACCTACTCCTCAAAGTGAAACACAATCAAATGTCCTTGAAATTGATGATAGTGGCGAAGAAGGTGAAAATGATAGTCGTCATACTCATGTTGTTTAGAGGTTAGAGTATTGAGCTTCTTGCCTTCTTACCTTTGATTATACATTAGTAACTGTGTTTGTTGTTGCAAGAGACGTATTATTTAAACCTTAATATTAACAACATTTATGTATTAAATTAGAACTTTAATCATTGTTATTTATTAATTATATCTCTCCGGGGAAAATACACAGGAAAAATATTTAAATATTGTGAAAAGGACTTCCTGGCTCTGCGGGCTGGCCCTGGCCCTGATGCTCTCGGGTCGGGCTTTGAAAAACTATAATTTTCCTGACCCCAAGCCCTTTAGGGCCAGCCCTGATCCGTCAAGGGCCGACCCTGATTCCCAGTTCTATTGAAAAGGCTATGTGTCTATGTGTCACCCTTTTAGTTTTTACCAACCCAACTCGCCAATTTTCAATCTAATTTGTAAGACAAAAGGGGTGATTAAAAATATTGATCTAGGATGATGAAAGGTATCGCACAAACAAGGCATCCCCAATATCGTTTGTAATTTGAGGCAAAAAAAAAAAAAAAAAAAATCGTTTGTAAAGGTATTTTTTGTAAAAAAAGTAATTTAAATTGGAAATTTTGTTTTCAAATCAAAGTAAATCAAGATAAGAACAAACAACTGTTAAAAAATACAGATTTTCAATCATATTGAATACGTAATTTGAGATAATAATTTACAACCAAATAAAATTTAAAACACCAAGATGATATGCTGGAAGATAAAATTTCAGAAAAAAGGATGGTGACCTTCATATCAAAGTTGAAAACAATTTAAAATTGCCAATATTTTCAAATCCAAATAAATATTAAATATAAAATAAAATTATAGAAAACTGATAAACAATGGTTTTCAAAACAATATAGGATCTTTAAATCAAATCTTAAACAATTTTAAATTATAAATTCTTTTCAAATCAAACTAAATAAGCACTTTAAAATAATAGTAAACTATTGAATATTTATTTTAAAATAAATAAAAATATAAAAAATTAAGAAATTTAAAACACAGATTAAAATTGCAAATTCTGTTTTCAAATCAAAGTAAGAATAAATAACCGTTTAACAATACACATTTGAGGTAAGTTTACAACCAAATAAAATTTAAAACACTAAGATGATATGTTGGAAGATATAATTTCAGAGAAAAGATGGTGATATCAAAGTTCAAAACAATTTAAAATTGCAAATATGTTCAAATTAAAATAAATATTAAATATAAAAAATTACTTTAAAATCATAGAAAGCCGTTAAATATTGGTTTTCAAAACAATAGGATCTTTAAATGAAATCTAAAACAAATTTAAATTACAAATTCTTTTCAAATCAAACTTCGTAAGTACTTTAAAATAATAGTGAACTATTGAATAATGATTTTAAATCAAACAAAATCAAAATTTAAAACATTAAGAAATTTAAAACAGTTTCAAATTGCAAAGAGGATATTTTTTTTGAGCAAAACATAGTCCATTTTATTAATCAGTAAAAATATTACACTCACTAATCATTCTGTAAATCAGAAACAACAAACTAATCTAACACATATCCTATCTTCTTAAATCATCATAAACCTATACCACAATCTATTGAAAAAAGAGATAAAAACAATTAGCCAATTCCTTCACTAGAGCTTGCAGAAACATTCAGATTAGTCCGGTTCTGTAACAAGATCAAATGAAGAGGGTATGGTGGCTTATTTAGTCATCATTGAGGTACCATTTCTCTAATTACCTTAGCTGTAGTGAAATCAGCAGATTTGTTGCCCTTTCTTGAGACCAAGGACATCGACCAATTCCCTTTGGACCTTCCTAGTTCTAAACACTTCTGCAACACATCTTCACTTCTCCAATCACATCTAGTTAGATTTCTGTTCTATACCCTCTGAAATAGTCCAGGCAATCAGTTCCACCACTACATTATTCTCACCAAATAATTCATTATGTTCAATGCCTCCAATAAAGCCATAGATTCAGCCATGAAGGCTGAATCAACTTCAACCTTGAATCCCAATCCTCCCAAATACCTCCTTATGCTATTTCTTCCCCGTAGACCAATCCCAGCTCTCCCTTCATTAAAAGCTCTATCAATATTTACTTTCACCAATCCCTCCTTAGGCAATTCCCATTTCAGTTTCCTTTCCTCCACAACCGCAAGCTTTATTTTATCCCTTCTTCTTTCCAATACATTCCAATAATCCCTTACTAATCTAATGGCATCAGCTACATACTTGTAAGCATCAATCTCTATTTTTTCAAATACCAATTTGCATCTTGCCTTCCATATCCCCTAACATATCCCAGTAAAGAGAGCCACCGCATAATCATCTGGCCCTTCCTTATCTGCTACACTCCTCTAACCATTTATCCATTTTGAATCCTCCTATTCTATCGAATCTCAATGCCAAAGGAGAACCCAGCCAGCATTGTGTAGTCCAAGGGCACAAAAACAGTACATGCTTAATGGATTCCATCTGCACATTATAGATATCACATACAGGATTAGCTACACATTTTCTCTTATATAAAGCCTCATTTGTAGCCAAAGCCCCACTGATAGCTCTCCATAAAAATTGATTTACTTTAGCGAGCATTTTAACATTCCAAATACTACTCCATAGCTTCTTTGATGGCTTATGAGATGCACTGGGATTAACTACCTTCTTCACATCATTCTTACTTAGAGGCACCTTGTATCCCATCTTCACAGAATAATTCCCATCCCTACTCTTCAACCACATCATTCTATCTTCAACATTAACCATTGGAATTCTAACATTGCAAATAAGATTTCTATCCTCTTCATCCAGCCATTGCTCAAAGCCATTGAAATCCTATTTACCATCTCTAATTAATTGTTTAACAAGCAATGCTTTCCTTTCCTCATCAAGAGTCCTATCCCTCAAACCATGTTCAACACCATTAGGTATCCACTTATCACTGAAAATCTTAATTCTGTCACCAACTCCCACCTTCCAACATAAATCTTCCTTCAATGGTTCTCTCCCCTCTAAGATACTTGTCTATCCCTATAAGGCTTTACTCCCTTTCTTAGCCTTTAGGAAATCCTCATTTGGAAAATATAATCCCTTCAAAATCTTGTACCATCCATCATCAGGCTTCTGTAGCAACCTCCAAGCAGTCTTAGCCAATAATGCACTGTTAAAAGTTTCCAGATTCCTGAAATCCATTCCCCCTTCCCCTTTTTAAACACTCAAAAACTTTCATGCCTTCTAGTATATTCTGCCTTCATTCACTTCATGTCTCCACGAGAACCTGGAAATCATACTATCCAATTCAGAACACACCTTAAGAAATCTAAAGCATGACATTGGAAAAATAGGTATAGCATTGGCCACAACATTAATCAACACTTCCCATCCAGTAAATGTTAGTAACCCCTGCTTCAACCCTTGTAGCTTCAATCCCATCTTATTCTTAACAAAATTAAGGGCTTTAACTTTTGGTTTACCCCATAACATAGGTAAACCTAAGTACTTCCCAGGATTATCACTTGCTATAATGCTTAATGCCTCATAAACTGTAGCCTTTTGTAATTCAGAAGCATTCTTGGAAAAGAAAATGCAAGACTTAACCAAGATAATTACCTGACCATAAGCCTTGTAATAGCTATCCAATATATTTTTCAACAATCTACAATTCTGTTTCCTTGCATTAACAAAAAATAATGGATTATCTACAAAAAAAAAAAAAAACAATGAGACAAGACAGGACATTTAGATGCCAGCTTAATACCTCTGAGCTTTCCTCTTTCTACATGCCATTGAACCATTAGAGATAACACATCCACGGCCATTATAAAAATGTAGGGAGACAAAGGATCTCCCTGCCTAATCCCTCTTTCCTTATTCAAGCCAGAGATCTTCTTACTTGAGACCACTAAATTCAAACTAGCCGAGGATACATACTCCATCACCCATGCTATCCATTTCTCCCTAAATCCCATTCTCCTAATTACTTCTTTCATAAAACACCATTCAAGCCTATTATAGGCTTTATTCATATAAATTTTAACCGCAATTTCAACCCTCTTACCCTTCTTTCTATTCTACAAAGTAATGAAATGCTTTATGAGCAATAAGAATGTTATCTTAGATAAGCCTCCCAGCAACAAAAGCTCTTTCGTTCTTAGTTATGACTCTCATCAAAAGCAATTTCAACATATCAGACAAAATTTTTGATACAATTTTATAAGCAAAACTGCATAGCCTTGTAGGTTTAAATTGCCCTATATTCTTTCTTGTTCTTCTTTAGGGATTAATACTACATTAGTAGTATTCAATGACTTCAAACTAGTTTTATTCTAAAAGATATCCTCTACCATATCTATCACTTCATTACTCACCTCTCCCCATGCAGCATGTTAGAAAATTCTAGAGAAACCATCTGAACTTAGTGCTTTGGCGCCATTTAATTGAAATGCAGCATTCCTTATTTCCTCTTTAGTAACAAGCCCTTTCCAACATCATATTATCCTCATCAATGATCTGTCTTTTAACATATTTCAAAGCTTCACTCATATCTCTATCACGTTTAGAAGCAAACAAGTCTGAGTAAAACTTTATGAAAGCTTCATGAAGCCCTTATAAAAGATGAAGATGGGACATGGAGAGAGCACAATTTGTCAAAGAAGGAGGAAGCAACTATTGTTGACTGGAGAGCTAATCGCTTGCCTATAAATTGCCATTGTCGCAGGGGAGCGGAGAGGTTCCTTCTCTGACAGAAGGAAGATATTGTATTATATCTTAGAGTTAATTTCATACATTGTATTACTTTTTGCATGCCTCCATCTTAGAAGGATTAGGTAAACCTCTTTTATGGACGGTATAGGTAGTCTTCCTTTATAAACGGTATAGGTTGCCAGCTATATGGAAGGTTTTACCTCCTATAAAGATGGCTAGATTTCTCCATTATTATTAGTAGCGTTTATATGTTTGACAAATTGTGCTCTCTCCATGTCCCACCCTCATCTTTTACAAAGTCTTCATGCCTCACTCTCTTTTCAGTCCTGTGGATATCCTTTCTTCTCTTTGTTGTTTTTTTTTTCAAATAGTGGGGTATAAGGGTAGCTTCTTCTTTTGACCTTTTAGATCAGCAACTTCAAGTTGATTTTCTCTACTAATCCATCGTACCTGATAAAAGCAAACAAAGAAACACTACTACTAATAATAACATCAAAAACTCTTTATATATATATATATATATATATATTAAATAGTGCTGTATGTGGTTATCAAAAGAAAAGTAAGGAAATATTTATCAATTACACCCAAATTCATTACATTAAGTTCAAATATCGTCCACAAAATTATCATATAAGGAAAAATAAATATGCAAATATTTTACTTAGCACTTTATTTATTTCTTCATATCCTTCCATTCATTCCCCATCAACACCCTTCAATCTTGTCACCTTATTATTTGCCTTTCTTTGCAAGATTGTTGAGTGAAAGAATCTAGTGTTTCTGTCTCCACACCCTAACCAATTAACTCTTGATTGTTGCCACTAATACTTCTCTTCCCTATCCCAAGTCTTTTCTATTTCTTAAATCAATCTCTCAGGCTCTGCATGTTTATTAGCATCCATAACCCCTTCATTACATTTCTGTAATTCCCAAGACAACTTATCTACAATTTTCCTAGCATTCGGAAATGTACTTCTTCCTCATTCCATTAAAATCTTCTTGCATGAATCAAGCATACTCACTAACTCCTCCACTTGACTTACCTTCTCTTCCCTCCCCCTTAACCATCTACTACTTACAATCGAGCAAAACTCTTCATGTTTTGCCCAATTAGCTTCAAATTTGAAAACCTTAGGAACCCTCTCATGTTTATTATATTCACAATCAATCACAAGTAAGTGATGATCAGATCCAATTGGATCCACATGAGTAACCACAACATTATAAAAGGCGTCCCTAAATTGCACATTTTCCACAGCCCTATCCAACCTCCTATTACTCCATGTGAATTTTGCACCCTGAAATCCCAGGTCAAACAATTTGCAATCAGCAAGCACTGTTTGAAAATTCATGACCATTCTAATATCTACTGGTAGCCTTCCCATCTTCTCATCACTTGACAACACTTCATTAAAATCACCTATACATATCCACCTTCAAGATATATTTGCTGCAATGCTTTTGAGTTTATTCCACACCACCATCTTCCCTTGACTGTTGGTGCTCCATACACAAAAGACACATAATCAGTCACTCTTATCACACTAGAATTCATAGACACATGAATGATACTTCCAGAGCTAAACCAAATGTTAATTGTTACCTCCTTCTCATCCACCATATTGCCAATCCTCCTCCTATACCATTTGGTTCCGCATAAAATTCTTCATCAAACTTGCAAGTTTGTCTTAATTTCTTCATCCTCTTACTATCTATCCTTGTCTCTATAAGGAAGATTAATGAGGGCTTGTTATTCAAACATTCCTCCCTCAATTTTTTAACTGTCAAGGCTTTTCCTAAACCTTGACAGTTCCATACTATGAACCTCATTGCTCCTTAGTGGCCGATTGAAGCTAGCCACCAAGACCTTTAGCATTCACCAACATTCCCACTCTATCTTCCCTATCATACATCCCTCCTTCCCTTATTCCTCCCCCAGTTCCTACCTCCTTCCTCTTAACATTGTTCACAATCCTTCTTCCAATTCCCTTAATAACATTCCTTCTTTTTCCTCTACCATAAATCTTGCTTGGCTTTAAATGATCCTTAACACCTTTGATAATTTCTTGTCAAAATTCAACCTCTTCCTCTTTACCTCTATTTTATCCCTCTCTTACTCTAAACTTCTTTTTAATCTAACCTTCCTTAAACCTTTCGTTACCTCAGATATTGGAGATGCATCCCTATACACCACAATAGCTCTAGAGAGATCTTCCTTTATGATGGAAGATTTAGCAGCAATATTTTTCTCATCAATCACCATAGCCACTTTACTCTTAGCCATACTCTCCTTCACCTTATTTTCTTTTTCCTTCTTCAAACTCCCTCTACTATCCTTCCTTGACATTGTATCCACTTGGTTTCCCTCCATTCCTACCTTTCTACCCTCTTCCTCCTCTAACTTCTTTTTAATCTAACATTCCTTAAACCTTTTGTTACCTCAGAGATTGGAGATGCATCCCTATACACCACAATAGCTCTAGAGAAATCTTCCTTTATGATGGAAGATTTAGCAACAATATTTTTCTCATCAATCACCATAGCCACTTTACTCTTAGCCATACTCTCCTTCACCTTATTTTCTTTTTCCTTCTTCAAACTCCCTCTACCATCCTTCCTTGACATTGTATCCACTTGGTTTCCCTCCATTCCTACCTTTCTACCCTCTTCCTCCCTTGTTTCAACAGATTTATCTCTGCTATTTATTTTCTACACATAACAACCATATTCTCCTTCCTAGAAATACCCTTAACACCATGTAGAGGTCCAGGTGCGTATTTACCTTGAGCTAAAGTATCTACTAGTGCGTATTTATTCTTTACATCCACAAATTCCTCCCATCCTTCTTTATAGCATTTAATCTCAATATCTACTAGTCTTGCCACCTAAACACTTAACCAGCTTCCAAACGGTAACTCTGCACCATCCTTATCATCACCCTGTCTCAAGCAAACATGTTGATCATGTCTATGTCTACCATAACGGTAGCAAAAATTCTACAATCTTTCATACTTTGCCTTAATCCAAGTTGGATCTCTATTTGGTCTCGGTATCCATATTCTAGATATCAACGGCTTTCTTAGATCCACCACTACTTTAGCTCACAAAAAACTTCTAACCAATAATTCGCCATCACCAGCTCTAGGATTTTCAACCATCGCCACTTCACCTATCATCGATCCCAAAGTTATTGCATTCTCCATGTCCATTCCTTTCAGTGGTAAATCCTGAAGTTGAATCTAAAATGGACAGTAATTAAAGGCCACCTCCTTATACACCATATATTCTTGCCATACTTGTATATTCATCAATACTCCTTATATCGTCCATGGCCTACCGAGTAAAATCAGTAGACAATCCTCTTTCTGCCAAAATTCACAGATGAAGGCATTTCGATCTACATAGATAATTTTCAGATCCTCCTTCCTTTCCAAATTCCATTCCTTGTGGACTACTCGGATTGTCGTGAGTTTATTCACATTCTTCTCCGTTATTAGCTTCCCTACCAGAGCTCCACCATCCGTTCTCCTACTGATCCTCCTTGCATCGTCTCACTAATCCTCACTTCTCCAAGCTACCATGATGTCGATAGCTAAGAGCACTTCCTTCCTTCGTCGATCCCTACCATCCGTTCTCCTACTGATCCTCCTTGCATCGTCTCACTAATCCTCACTTCTCCAAGCTACCATGATGTCGATAGCTAAGAGCACTCTTTATCTCCATCGTAGTGGGTGGCAGAGCAACTCTTCGGCTAACTCTTCCCTCAGCTATAATTGCCGTGACAAGCTCTCACATGGAGACTCCAATGACCTACTGTAATTTTTACTTTGTCAAATTTTTCTGAGTTTGTTCCATTTTTTGAAAGATGATTTTTAAAATCAAACTATTGAATAATGATTTTTAAATCAAACAAAATCAAAATTTAAAACATTTTCAAATTGCAAAGGTGGTGACCTTCGTATCAAAGTTCAAAACAATTTAAAATTGAAAATATTTTCAAATTAAAATAAATATTACATATTAAAAATTACTTTAAAATAAAAAAAAGCTGTTAAATATTGGTTTTCAAAATAAATATTTAAAATAAATATTACATATTAAAAATTACTTTAAAATCAAAGAAAGCTATAAAATATTGGTTTTCAAAACAATAGGATCTTTAAATAAAATCTAAAACAAATTTAAATTACAATTACAAATTCTTTTCAAATCAAACTTAGTAATAAGTACTTTAAAATAATAGTGATTTTTAAAGTACAAATTCTTTTCAAATCAAACTAAATAACCATTTAAATTTAAAACAGTTTCAAATTTAAAACATTAAGAAATTTAAAACAGTTTCAAATTGAAAATTTTGTTTTCAAATTAAAGTAAATAGAGGTAAGAATAAAAAAAAGTTTAAAAATCAAATAGAATAAGTAATTTCAGATAATAGTTTACAACCAAATAAAATTTGAAACACTAAGATGATATCTTGGAAGAAAAAATTGCAGAAAAAAGGTGGTTACCTTTGTATCAAAGATCAAAACAATTCAAAATTGCAAATATTTTCAGATCAAAATAAATATTAAATATAACATAATTATCTTAACATCATAGAAAAAATTTAAATTTTGGTTTTCAAAGCAATAAGGTTTTTAAATCAAATATAAAACATGTTTAAATAACAAATTCTTTTCAAATCAAACTTAGCTACTTTAAAATAATAGTAAACTATTGAATAATGATTTTTAAATCAAACAAAATCAAAATTGGAAATTTTAAATCAAAATCAATATTGAATAATAGTAAACCCTTTTAATCAAACATTAAGAAATTTAAAATAGTTTTAAATTGGAAATTTTGTTTTGAAATTAAAGTAAATAGAGGTAAGAAAAAAAAACCGTTTAAAAATGTTGTTTTCAAATAAAATTAAATAGAGGTAAGAATAAAAGACCTTTTAAAAATACAGATTTTTCAATCAAATAGAATAATTATTTTGAGATACTAGTTTACAACCAAATAAAATTTAAAACACTAAGATGATATATTGGAAGATAAAATTTCAGAAAAAGGATGGCGACCTTCGTAGCAAAGTTCAAAACAACTTAAAAATTGCAGATATTTTCAAATCAATGTAAATATTAAATATAACATAATTACTTTAATATCTTAGAAAAAAGTTAAATATTGTTTTTCAAGACAACAGGATCTTTAAATCAAATATAAAACAATTTAAAATTTAAAGGGTGTTAATATAACTTTTGGTCCCTGAAGTTTGATCCAATTTTGGTTTTGGTCCCTCAAGTTTGAAATCGGTGGTTTAGGTCCCTGAAGTTTCACCCGATTTTGGTTTTAGTAAAAAACCAAGTCCTTTTCAAACTTGAGGGACCAAAACCAAAATCGGATGAAACTTCAGGGACCAAAATCATCGATTTCAAACTTGAGGGACTAAAACCAAAATTGGGTGAAACTTCAGGGACCTAAACCACCGATTTCAAACTTGAGGGACCAAAACCAAAATTGGATCAAACTTCAGGGACCAAAAGTTATATTAACCCAAATTTAAAATTATTTTCAAATCAAATTAAACAAGTATTTTATAATAATAGTGAACATTGATTTTAAAATCAATCAAAATCAAAATTTAAAACATTAAGAAATTTGAAAGAGTTTTAAATTGCAAATTTTTTTTTTTTCAAATCAAAGTAAATCAAGGTAAGAATAAAAAACCGTTTAAAAATGCAGTGTTTTCAATCAAATTGAATCAATAATTTGAGTTAATAGTTTACAACCAAGTAAAATTTAAAAGACCTGGAAGATAAAATTTCAGAAAAAAAAGTGGTGACCTTCATATCAAAGTTCAAAACAATTTAAAATTGCAAATATTTTCAAATCAAAATAAATATTAGATATAAAAAATTTACTTTGAAATCATTTGAAATTGTTAAATATTGGTTTTCAAAACAATAGGATCTTTAAATGAATTGTAAAACAATTTCAAATAACAAATTCTTTTGAAATCAAACTAAATAAGTACTTTAAAATAATATTAAACTATTGAATATAATATTGATTTTAAAATCAATCAAAATCAAAATTTAAAACATTAAGAAATTTGAAAGAGTTTAAAATTGCATGTTTTGTTTTCAAATCAAAGTAAACAAGGTAAGAATAAAAAACTGTTTAAAATTACAGAATTGTCAATGAAATTGAATAAGTAATTTGAGATAATAGTTTATTGGCAAAAAAAAAAAAATTTGAGATAATAGTTTACAACCAAATAAAATTTAAAACACTAAGAAGCACTTTTCCGCAAATCGAGACAAAACTCCTCTCATATACTTACCTCGTAAATTGTAAAAGCTATTCTCCAAAAGCTAATCCGAACACCCCCTAAGACGATATGTTGGAAGATAAAATTTCAGAAAAAAGGATGGTGACCTTCATATCAAAGTTCGAAACAATTTAAAATTGCAAATATTCTCAAATAAAAATAAATATTAAATAAAAATACTGACTTTAAAATCATAGAAAACTGTTAAATATTGGTTTTCAAAAAAATAGGATCGTTAAATTCTTTTCAATCAAACTAAATAAGTACTTTGAAATAATAGTAAACTATTGAATATTGATTTGAAAATAAATCAAAATCAAAATTTAAACCTTAAGAAATGTGAAAGAGTTTAAAATCAATCAAAATAAAAATTTCAAATAAAAGTAAATCAAGGTAAGAATAAAAAACTGTTGAAAAATACAGATTTTTCAATAAAATGGAAGAATCAGTAATTTGAGACAATAGTTTATAGCCAAATAAAATTTAAAACACTAAGAT
The DNA here is from genome assembly GCA_963210345.1 of Inga oerstediana. Taxonomy (NCBI): domain Eukaryota; kingdom Viridiplantae; phylum Streptophyta; class Magnoliopsida; order Fabales; family Fabaceae; genus Inga; species Inga oerstediana. The sequence continues at coordinate 72,194,466 of OY723404.1, read as the reverse complement.
GATATTTTGGAAGATAAAATTTCAGAAAGAAGATGGTGACCTCCATATCGAAGTTCAAAACAATTTAAAATTGCAAATATTTTCAAATCAAAATAAATATTAATTATAAAAAGTTACTATAAAATCATGGAAACCTGCTAAATATTGGTTTTCAAAACAATATAGGATCTTTAAATCAAATCTTAAACATTTTAAATTATAAATTCTTTTCAAATCAAACTAAAGAAGTACTTTAAAATAATAGTAAACTATTGAATATTGATTTTAAAATAAATAAAAATGAAATCTAACATTAAGAAATTTAAAACACAGATTAAAATAGCAAATGTTGTTTTAAAATCAAACTAAAAATAAAAAATTGAATATTGATTTTAAAATAAATAAAAATGAAATCTAACATTAAGAAATTTAAAACACAGATTAAAATAGCAAATGTTGTTTTAAAATCAAACTAAAAATAAAAAACCGTTTAAAAATACACATTTTTCAAGTCAAATTGAATAAGAAATTTGAGGTAAGTTTACAGCCAAATAAAATTTAAAACACTAAGATGATATTTTGGAAGATAAAATTTCAGAAAGAAGATGGTGACCTCCATATCGAAGTTCAAAACAATTTAAAATTGCAAATATTTTCAAATCAAAATAAATATTAATTATAAAAAGTTACTATAAAATCATGGAAACCTGCTAAATATTGGTTTTCAAAACAATATAGGATCTTTAAATCAAATCTTAAACATTTTAAATTATAAATTCTTTTCAAATCAAACTAAAGAAGTACTTTAAAATAATAGTAAACTATTGAATATTGATTTTAAAATAAATAAAAATGAAATCTAACATTAAGAAATTTAAAACACAGATTAAAATAGCAAATGTTGTTTTAAAATCAAACTAAAAATAAAAAACCGTTTAAAAATACACATTTTTCAAGTCAAATTGAATAAGAAATTTGAGGTAAGTTTACAACCAAATAAAATTTAAAACACTAAGATGATATGTTGGAAGATATAATTTCAGAGAAAAGATGGTCAGAGAAAAGATGGTGACCTTCATATCAAAGTTCGAAACAATTTAAATTGCAAATATTTTTAAATAAAAATAAATATTAAATATAAAAAATTACTTTAAAATCATAGAAAGCTGTTAAATATTGGTTTTCAAAACAATAGGATCTTTAAATCAAATCTAAAACAAATTTAAATTACACATTATTCTCAAATCAAACTTAGTAAGTACTTTAAAATAATAGTAAACTACTGAATAATGATTTTTAAATCAAACGAAATCAAAATTTAAAACATTAAGAAATTGCAAATATGTGACCTTCATATCAAAGTTCAAAACAATTAAAAATTGCAAATATTTTCAAATCAAAATAAATATTAAATATAAAAATTACTTTAAAATCAAAGAAAGCTGTTAAATATTGGTTTTCAAAACAATATGATCTTTGCATAAAATCTAAAACAAATTTAAATTACAATTACAAATTATTTTTAAATCAAACTAAATAAGAATTTTAAAATAATAGTAAATTATTGAATATTGATCTTTAAATCAAACAAATTCAATAATTTAAAACATTAAGAAATTAAACAGTTTTGAAATTGAAGTTTTTGTTTTCAAATCAAAGTAAATAGAGGTAAGAATAAAAAACCGTTTAAAAATGCAGATTTTTCAATCAAATAGAACAAGTAATTTGAGATTATAGTTTACAGCCAAATAAAATTTAAAACACTAAGATGATATGTTGGAAGATATAATTTAAGAGAAAAGGTGGTGACCTTCATATCAAAGTTCAAAACAATTTAAAATTGCAAATATTTTCAAAACAAAATAAATATTAAATATAAAAAATTACTTTAAAATCATAGAAAGCTGTTAAATATTGGTTTTCAAAACAATAGGATCTTTAAATCAAATCCAAAAGAAAAAATTTAAATTACAAAATCTTTTCAAATCAAACTTAGTAAGTACTTTAAAATAATAGTAAACTATTGAATAATGATTTTTAAATCAAATAAAATCAAATTTTAAAACAGTTTCAAATTGCAAAGATGATTTTTAAAATCAAACTATTGAATAATGATTTTTAAACCAAACAAAATCAAAATTTAAAACAGTTTCAAATTGCAAAGATGGTGACCTTCATATCAAAGTTCAAAACAATTTAAAATTGCAAATATCTTCAGATCAAAATAAATATTAAATATAACATAATTACCTTAAAATCATAGAAAAAAGTTAAATGTTGGTTTTCAAAACAATAGGATTTTCAAATCAAATCTAAAAAAACTTTAAATTACAAATTCTTTTCAAATCAAACTTAGTAAGTGCTTTAAAATAATAGTAAACTATTGAATAATGATTTTTAAATCAAAAATAAAAATAAAAATTTAAAACAGTTTCAATTGCAAATGTTGTTTTGAAATTAAAGTAAATAGAGGTAAGAAAAAAAAAACCGTTTAAAAATGTTGTTTTCAAATAAAATTAAATAGAGGTAAGAATAAAAAAACTTTTAAAAATGAATATTTTTCAATCAAATAGAATAATTAATTTGAGATAGTAGTTTACAACCAAATAAAATTTAAAACACTAAGAAGATATATTGGAAGATAAAATTTCAGAAAAAAGATGGTGATTTTCATCATATCAAAGTTCAAAACAACTTAAAATTGCAGATATTTTCAAATCAATATAAATATTAAATAGAACATAATTACTTTAAAATCGTAGAAAACAGTTAAATATTGGTTTTCAAGACAATAGGATCTTTAAATCAAATATAAAACAATTTAAAATTTCAAATAAAATTAAATAAGTACTTTATAATAATAGTAACCTGTTGAACATTGACTTTAAAATCAATCAAAATCAAAATTTAAAACATTAAGAAATTTCAAAGAGTTTTAAACTGCAAATTTTGTTTTCAAATCAAAGTAAATCAAGGTAAGATAAAATTTAAAACACCCGGAAGAAAAAATTTCAGAAAAAAAGATGGTGACCTTCATATCAAAGTTCAAAACAATTTAAAATTACAAATATTTTCAAATCAAAATAAATATTAGATATAAAAAAATTACTTTGAAATCACTGAAAACTGTTAAATATTGGTTTTTAAAACAATAGGATCTTTATATGAATTGTAAAAAAATTTGAAATAACAAATTTTTTTTCAAATCAAACTAAATAAGTAATTTAAAATAATAATAAACTATTGAATATAATATTGATTATAAAATAAATCAAAATTTAAAAAATTAAGAAATTTTAAAGAGTTTAAAATTGCATATTTTGATTTGAAATCAAAGTAAACGAAGGTAAGAATAAAAAACTCTTTAAAAATACAGATTTTTCGATTAAATTGAATAAGAAATTTGAGATAATAGTTTACAACCAAATAAAATTTAAAACACTAAGATGATTTGTTGGAAGATAAACTTTCAGAAAAAAGATGGTGACATTCATATCAAAATTCAAAACAATTTATAATTGCAAATATCTTCAAATCAAAATAAATATTAAATATAAAAAATTACTTTTAAATCGTAGAAAAAACAATAGGATCTTCAAATCAAATTTTTAAAAAAATTATTTACAAATTATTTTCAAATAAAACTAAATAAGTACTTTGAAATAATAGTAAACTATTGAATATTGATTTTAAAATCAATCAAAATCAAAGTTTAAAACATTAAGAAATTTGAAAGAGTTTAAAATTGGAAATTTTGTTTTCAAATCAAATTAAAGCAAGGTAAGAATAAAAAAATGTTTAAAAATACAGATTTTTAAATCAAATTGAATAATCACTTTGAGATTGTTGGAAGATAAAATTTAAAATAAGTAATTTGAGATATAATAGTTTACAACCAAATAAAATTTAAAACCCAAAGATGATATGTTGGAAGATAAAGTTTCAGAAAAAAGATGGTGACCCTCATATCAAAGTTCAAAACAATTTAAAATTGCAAATATTTCAATTCAAAATAAATATTCAATATAAAATAATGACTTTAAAATCATAGAAAACTGTTCAATATTGGATTTCGAAACAATAGGATCTTTAAATCAAATCTAAAACAATTTTAAATTACAAATTCTATTCAAATCAAACTGAATAATTAATTTAAAATAATAGTAAACTATTGAATAATATTGATCTTTAAATCAATAAAAAATTTAAAACAATAAGAATTTTTAAACAGTATACAATGGCAAATTTTGTTTTCAAATCAAAGTAAATCAACGTAAGATCACTAGATAAGAGTGCCGCAAAATACTAATTTATGTTGTTGCATTTTACGCATGAAAACACAGACCTAAAACTGAGAGCTGGGAGAGACAGAATCACAGAAAACCCAGAGTTGGAGGATGAAAGATTCAATAAAAGAATAAGAGAACATAAAGCAGATCTCAAGCAGACTTTATACCGTTGAAAAAAAAAAGGAATGTAAAGCAGAAAAAAGGGGTGAAGGCGCACTACTACAGAATATAGATACTGCTACCCTAAAAGACGTCCCTTTTTAAAATAGGGATGTCTAAAATATAGGCGGTGGCATTTTTGTAATTATGTGTGGGAACTTGGTAGCTTTAGACGTCCCAAATTCAATTTGGGACGTCTAAAGTTAAAAAAAAAAAATTAATATTTTTTTTTTTACTTTAGACGTCACTTTAGACGTCCCAAATTGAATTTGGGACGTCTAAAGTAAAAGAAAATTTTTTTTTTTTTTTTTTTTTTTTACACTTTAGATGTCCCAAATTCCATTTGGGATGTCTAAAGTGGTACTTTAGACATCCCAAATTCAATTTGGGACCTCTAAAGTGATGTCTAAAATAAAAAAAAAAAAATTTACACTTTAGATGTCCCAAATGGAATTTGGGACATCTAAAGTGTAAAAAAAAAAAAAAAATTATTTTTTTTTAACTTTAGACGTCCCAAATTGAATTTGGGACGTCTAAAGTGACGTCTAAAGTGGGACTTTAGACGTCCCAAATTCAATTTGGGACGTCTAAAGTAAAAAAAAAAAAAAAAAATTTTGACTTTAGGCATCCCAAATCCCATTTGGGAGGCCTAAAGTCTCTACTTTAGGCGTCCCAAATGGGATTTGGGACGCCTAAAGTCACACTTTAGGCGTCCCAAATCCCATTTGGGACGCCTAAAGTAGAGACTTTAGGCCTCCCAAATGGGATTTGGGACTCCTAAAGTCATGTCAGAAATTCTGACATGTGTGAGACTTTTTTCCCCTTTTCTTCATTCCCATGTCAGAAACCCATACTTCTTTTTCCATCTTTCCCATCCCCATGACTTCTCTTCCCTTTTTTCTGCATTTCCTTTTTTCTGTCATTCCCGTGACTTCGTCTTCCTCTCTTTCTTTTCTTCATTCCCTTTTCCTCCACCTCCTTCCATTCTCATAACACCTTCTTTGCTCTCACCCTCCGGCGTACACCTCCTCCACCTTTTTTTCCCCCTCCACCCTCCGGTGTACACCTTCCACTCTCTTTGTTGCTTTCAGCCTCCGGCGTACATCTCCTCTCTACTGTGTATACACAACTCCTCCAACGTCTTCTCTCCACCTTGGAAGCACATAGACATTGTTGGCTGCCCTCTCCCCTGGTTTCATCAGGTTTGTTTTTTTTTAAATATAAATTTACATGAAGAATTAAGTTAAACTTGCAATATGAAATTATTATAATGCTTTCAATTTATTTACATGATTCTAGTTATTGGAGTGTTTTTCCCTTGATTGTTTTTTTTGCCAGAATCATAAACTAGTTGTTAGTAGTTATGCTATACTAATAATGTTTTTGTTTTATACGTTTGGAGCTTGGAAATCGAGGAAAATACATATGTATATTTATTTTGATGAAATGAATAACAATTAGTTTGTAGTTGTGTGGTGACAAATATTTTGACACTTTCTAGTTGTTGTTATACATATATGATATTAGGTTGTATGAGTTGTTGTTGTTATTATACATATATATATATAGTAAAAAGATTGCAGTGCTAGAAGTTCTTACCATTTCGTAAGGGACATTTTTTTGTTTATGAATCCATCTTCAATTCTGTTTCTGCAATTTTAATTTACTGGGTAATGAAGAATATAAATAATTATTTTTAAAATAATAAAACTTTTTAACCTCCCAAATTAAGAATTTGGGAGGTCTAAAGTCCCCCCGTGGAGGACTTTAGACGTCCCAAATTGAGATTTGGGACGTCTAAAGTCCTCCACTGGGGGACTTTAGACCTCCCAACTTTTTTGGGACGTCTTTTCTTAAAATATACTACGCCCCCTACATAGACGTCCCTTAGTTTTTGGACGTTAAAAGTGCTAAATTAGGGACATTAAAACCCCTTTTTGTAGTAGTGAGGGTGGCGTACCTTTGAATGTGGTGTTTGACTATTTTGGTGTTGCCTGTTAGAAGCAGCGTAATCTCTGCGTCTTTGAGTCTCCGGCGAGTCTGAAAGTTGCTCCGGTAAGGCGTTAGAGGCAGAGTTTGGGGTGGAAGAGATAAAGAGACGTTGGGTGGAGAGAAGGCAAGTGTGGAGGCGACCGTGTTTCAAGTGAAGCAATAAAGAGACGTTGGGTTTACACCAATAAAAAGAGACGTTGGGAGAGATATGGGCTGTGTCGGTTGATTTAAAACAAAGCATATCAGAATTAAAACCAATCAAAAATTCCAATCTAATTTAATTATAGCCGTTGCAGATGAGACCGCCAAAAAGGAAATCAATTCTGAAAATAATTATAACAAATAAGTTTAAAGCAATTGACAATCCTCCCATTTAAAAAGAATCAAATATAGGTGTTTCTTTTTTTTTTTTTTAAATCTATTGCAACCCAACTTAGGTTCATAATTAATTTTCCGTTAAGCTCTAAAAATCTGTATAAAACAAAATAGTATTCAGTACTCACATATCAAAAAATGTGAAATGAAAATTTTAATAATAACTTGGAAGGAGGAATAAGATATGTTACTTTCTCATTATCTCTCCTTATTTTTCATATACCTATTTTGAAAATATTTTATTTTATAAATTTGTTTTATTTCCAGTTCCAAATTTAATATTTCAAAAATATTTTTCAAATTTACACATGACTTAAAATATAAAAAAATTATATCAAAGAAATAAAATACATCCATGTACTTTATAAATTTAAGAGACTAAAATTAAATTTGACACAAATATAAAGAACCAAATATATATTTAGCTTTCAAAATATTTTGAAACTTATCTTTCCATTTCTCTCTTTATTTTTTGATATATTTATTTTTAACATTTCAGATTATTTTTATGAATAATCAAAATGATATTAGTAGTATAACCGAGTCATACATTAGTTACAAAACAGAAAAGGAACAAGGACAATTGTTAAGAGAAGAAAAAAAGGTCAGCCAATGGGATACGTCAACAAAAAAAGAAGGCAAATTCAAGAAGGAGATGATGGCTTCATAAATGATATTGACAGTTAGATCTTGTGAACTGTTGAGCTGGAGATCTTCAATCTGTCTCTTGCAATGTTTTGTTGAAATTATGAATTGTAAATTATAAATTATAATTATAATTATAAATTAATTAGTTAGGTGTGTATATATATTAGGTTTGTCTTTCTGTCAAATAGAATAAACCAATTTGATAGGATCTCCCTTAACATTATCATGCAACTTTAATTGTGAATTAGTTAGGTGTGTGTATATATATATATATTAATTAGGTACATTAGGTTTATCTTTCTATCTTTCTATTAAAATAACTAAAACCAATTTGATTTGATTTGTCTTTAATATTATATAACTTTAATCCATATTTCAATCATTTGATGTCAGACTTAATCATTCATTCTAATATGTTTGTGTAGAATTAAGATCAATAATAATCCAACTCACATTTGCCAGAACACATTTTAGTAAGAAATGATTGTTGTTGCTTCTTCCATGGGAATTGTTGTAGAGAGAAGCCTTGGAAGCATATCTAAGAGGGACAGAAGGAAGACCTGTTTGCCATGCACCTTTTGAAGATAACTGTCCCTCCATTTTGGCATAAAATTTGAGAATGAAGGCTCTGCGGATGTGCCACAAAGTGCAACAGAGGAGAAAGGGAAGACTAGAGAAAGAAAGTGCAGTTTGGATTTCAGGTTCTTGAACACATACAGCTACTTTCATCATTAAAAGAAACACATGCTCTTATGGAATGTTGTGATAAGAGAGGAAGCTACAGTGTTCTTCCACTTCTTCCTAATAATACAACTGGATCACATAATGCAAACTGAATATCATATTTCATTCATTACTATATAGGCTCATTATAAAATGCATAATACCCCAAAAAAATAAAAATATTTATTTGAACCATTCCATGATCCAAAAGTTACGAACAAAGCATTCATATCGAATGCCTCTAAACCCAGCTGATGTGGCCAAATCCATGAACTCTTGCTCACTTCTCTCTTTGCCACCTGGGTTTTGTGTCATCATAATCAGATCCTGTTGGGAAGTGCTTTTTGCAGCAGCAGAATTCTCTGGAACAATGGGCAAGACTGCGTCCACCACAATCACTTTTCCATCTTCGGGAATGGCTTTATAACAGTTCTTCAAAAGCTTCAAGCACCATTCATCACTCCAATCATGAAGTATCCACTGCGTACAAAGCCCAAATTAATTAACCTCTCATCAATAATTATCATTGATTATATATATATATATATATATATATATATTGTCACTACAAACCCACCTTCATGAAGATTGCGTCTCCTTTAGGCACACTGTCAAACATATCTCCTCCCACATGTTCCACTCCTGCAACGTCACAATCATTGATTTAATATCAACCGAAATTCACCAATAATTTTGCCTAATTAAAGTAAAGCTCATATATACTCTTTTTAGTACCTAGTTTCTATTATAAGTCACTTCTAACTAATTCATATGTACCAATAAAAACAGTCAATAGTATTAAACTTGTCATAAAATTTAAGTTATTTCTAATATTACTGTTATTAACAATATTAAACTTCAGCATCATATTAACTTGATCTCTCACTGCCCTTAAAGTATGGGTATACATATAAAAAAATATTTAATAGTTCTTAAAATTAACAGATACATTATAAAAAAGACCAAAAAACCTTCTAGAAAGTGTGATATAACATGGATGAGAGAAAATACTCGGATAAGAAGGAGCGTGTTGAATGACGTGAGGCAAGTCGAAATTGATGGCTTGAATATGAGGATATTTAGAAGTGATCAAGCTTAGAGTAACACCAAGACCTCCGCCAACATCGACGAGTCTAGTGAGATCCTCAAAACCTTTGTAGGATTCAAGAATCTTAGTCACAACCAAAGTGGTCTGATTCACCATTGCCTTGTTGAACACATCGTTAAACCTTGAATCCAATCTTGGATACTCAAAAGCGTGTGATCCATGTACCCTATTGAACGCTATTCCTCCTTCACATATTGCATTTTTCAACTCTCGCCTGCAATTTTCATATTCATATCAAGTTTACTGTATATATGTATATCTTTTTTTTTGCCATCTACTGTATATATGTATATCAAGGTCACTGTAAGTCCTGTCCTACTGTTCACATGTATATCACATACAGAAAAAAATATTTAATATGAAAACTTAAAAATAAAGCAAAAACAATAGACCAGAGACAATGGGAGTAAAAAGTCAATTAATTATCTTTATTTTAATATATTTCTATTGAATGATCATAAAGCTTATAACTAGCGTCAACTATTCAATAATTAAAAATTTAAATTGATTATCTTTTTAGTCAAACGATGATATTATATAAAATTCCGTCAAATAAAAAGAAAAGGAGTAAATAAATGAAGAAGATAAATTGAATCTTTTGTTCAATATTTCATTAGAATGACTGTATACCCGTAAAAATCCAATTTAAGGAGTTCACGTCATTTTTTACTTGCATTCTTTATAATAGTTTAAAATTTAAGGAAAAAACAAACAAATACCTCCAACATTTTCAAAATCCAAATCTCCCCTTAAATCAACAAATCTCAGATCGGTCTATGGGATTTAAAAATTTAGGTGAAAAAACCTTATTGCCCCTTCGCTTTTTAAAATAAAGAAATTCCACCCCTCCCAACCTCCGGCAGCCACCCTGCTGGAGCTGTTTTCGTTTTTTTTTTTTTTGCCATCTGGAGATATTGAAAATTTTATTGATGAAAAGAACTTGAATTCAAATATAAGTACTTTTTGTGTATAAAATTTTAAAGAGTATCGGTACTTTTTATATAAAAAAACATATTATGTCTAAACTAATAAAATTTTCAAACAACCCACTTTTCATTGGGTTTTCCAATTTTCTTTTTATTTTAATATTTTTAAACAAATGGACAAAAGCGAAATAAAAGGGGTACAGAAATTTGTTGGGCATATTCTAAAATATATGGAGGCCACGGAATAAAACTTTTAAGCATATTTTCCTGTAATAAGAATAGAGCGAAGAGTTAATAAAAATCGAAAATCCTATAAAAAGATGGTTGAATAAATCAAATTCTAATTTGGGTCACTGAACATAACAAATTATAAATTAGATTATGTGACATAATTAGGGATTTAGAAATTGAATCAAATTATATCCATGCCCCTTAGTTGATATATCATATATCCAGACCACCGACTCAAATAAATTGATCAAGAAGCAAAAAAAAAAAAAAAAAAAAAAGAATCCTAACTACGTGAATCACACTAATTATCATACACACATATGTATAATCATGCCTCACAACACTCACATTCACAGACATGGACATAAATTTAGGAATTTATTATACCATGGAGTTGGAAAGCAATGGCTTCGTTCTCCTGTAACAAAATAACTATATGTTTAAAAGAAGAGAAAAGAAATGATATGAAATATAACAATTGACCTTGCTTCGGATCTAAGATCACCAATCTTAGAATAGAGAACGGAAGGTACTAACAAGTATAGAGAACAAGATTATAGTTTTCAAGAATTTAAATTCAAATTCCACCCATTTTCCTGTCCTTGAACGTCAAAGGAAGCACCGAATTCGAATAAATATGAAAAAACTGATGCCACAATAATTCAATGATACAATTATAAATTGTACCTACTTTTTGCTTCTATGATTTTGGAAAATGTGGGAAAGCTTTTTAGTAAATTTTTTTTCCTTCTTAGTCAATTTATTTGAGTTGCCTATATATATTCAACTAAGGGGTATGAATATAATTTGGCCCAATTTTTAAATCCCTAATTATGTCACATAATCTAATTTATAATTCGTTAAGTTCAGTGATTTAAATTAGAATTTAATTAATTGAAATGGATTTTAATAGGATTACCCTAAGAAAAAAAGACCTACTAACCAGCTATCAAGGAAGACCTTATCTTGAATCAACGCAATTAAAGGACCCAACGACACTCCATCCTCATTTTTCACAAAGAATTTGGCCGCCGGAGAGAGGCCGTACAGTCGTCGGAAACACCCCAGCCCTCGATCCTCGCTGGGGATAACGGAGCAGGAAAGAATAGAGTGAGAAGCTAGAAGCCGGAGGAGGCGATCAAGCGCGGAAGGCGCTTCGGAGTTCTTGCAAGAAAGCTCCGTCGCGATCTTGGCGGCAGAGATCCTAGCATCATGGCCAGCTCTATGAATGACGTCGAAGACGCCGAGCTCCACCGCCGTTTGCATCGCCATGGAAATCGCAGTAGAAGTGGCGAGCTGCATGGCGTAGGAGAAGCCTTCTTCTTCTTCAACGTCATCATCTATTTTTGTTGGTTGCTGCTTCCGTAGGAGGTGATTGCTCGCTTCGTTGTGAAGAGGCATGGAATGAGAATGAGATCGTTGTGATTGAGCCATTGTGAGATTTTTGGTAAGTTGGAGGGAGAAATGAATAATGAGTAATGAGTGATGATATGTGTTTAATCCATCAAATGCTATATAAGTTGGTAGATTTTACCGTTCTCTTTCTCTCCCATTCCCTTCTACTACTCATCGCAGTCTTTAAATTAAAATTTGAGCGATTCAAAATTAATATTTTAAAAAAATTAATAAAATATCAAATTATTAGAAATTAAATAAATTCAAAAATTATTAAATTTTAGTTATGATAATTTAAAACTGCAATAAAAAATATTTAAAAGCAAAACTTTTATAAAACATTAAATCTGAATTGTTCAAATTTTAATCTAAAAGCTGAGATGGGTAGCAGAAGGGAAGAGGAGGAGAAGAAAATGGTTAGAGTAGAGGACAATAACCAATCCCAAATTTTATAGAGTTTCGAAGAAGGATTAACAGTAATAGTGACATCCCTGATTATAATGTAGTCCTGCGGCTTGAAATGAATTCATCACTTCATTTTTCTCTTATGGCTTAATAATTTTTGTTTTGGTAAAATTATGGCTTAATAATTTAAAGACAATATTGATTGATGAGTGTGGGGCACGGTGGCCGGAAAAAGTTGCTATAACAACCAAATCCTTAAAACTTGTCTCCTATCACTTAGGAAAGAGTCGGTATTTTAAGCCAACAGACAAAGTCGGTATTTATTATTACTTCTATCAATTGAGATCACTTAAATTTAGAAAATAAGTCCTTATTACGCAAGCCGAGATAAAACTCATCTCACATACTTACCTCGTATACCATGAATCACGATTTATAAACATTTATTGTCTAAAAATAAACTATTCCAAATGAGCTTATAAACAAAGCAATAAAGCGCTATGATAGAGATTGACCAAGATGGCTGTTACGTTGAAGATAAAAAACCCAAAAAAGGACGGTTGTTGTGGCATTCTGATCCGATCGCACAAAATCCCAAACCCCACCAAGCATAATCGTGGCACTCCCTCTTCCGTTACTTTCTTTTTATTTGTTTTGTGAGATTAATATTCTGAATAAATGATAGAAAACTAGTCAAAATGATGGTCCCACTCTCACCCGATCACCAAGACAAGATGGTTGACCTGTTAACGCTGCCTAGAAGTAAAGCTTTTTCTTTTTTTTTGTTAAAAATATGTTTGATACTTTATGTTTATGTTTATATCAAATTTCATTTTAATCTCTTATTATTATAAATTTATCTATATTTAAGGATTATTTTTACCTATATTTAAATATCCAAGTGCTAAATATGTCTAGGTTGAGGGTGGAGGAGAGTCCTTTTAGTTAATGCTCGTTGCTACCCTGCTTATCCCAGCTTGAAAGGCAACTATTGACTCCATAGCTCACAAGTTGAGTCAACTGTGATTCTTCTTGTTCCGCTGTGAATGGTATCATTATCGTAGGGCCCTATATTTCATGATTTTTTAGATGCCACCATTATTTATATGGTCATATATTTAAAGGTTTTTTTTTGTCAACGGACGTTAAATATATCAAACAATATTTAACGGTTATTTATTAAAAATTGACAAACATAATACCAAATATAAGTTCAGTTTTGATTATCAGTAAGGTGTTTATTTGATGTTTGTTAATAAATAACTGTTAATAAATATGCGTATATACTAAACGGTGGTTTAAAACAACTATTATATATATATATATATATATATATTACAATATATATGACGGTTATTAGTGAATAACTTGAAGTATTGGTTACAATTTTTTTTTTTAAAAATTGGGGTTCATTTTCGATAACTCCCATGTATTACATATACAAATACTACCTATACATATACAAAAATCACAATAGAGGTCCATTCCAGTAGTCAAAATAGAAATCAAAACTATATTGAAACTAAAAGAAAAATCCAAATTAAACTAAAACCAAAACCAAAACCAACTAGCTAGCTAGCGATCTCAGTGATTTGCAGCAACCCACTGCTTATAAATAGTCATTGCCAGCTCTTCACTACTACAAAAATCACAAGTTATGACACTTAATTTAAGGAACACTATGGCGCTTCCTAAGCGCCATAGCTTCCAGCGCTATAAAAAGAAACTACGATGTTTCTTAAATATATGGAAGTATTATAACTTGATTATTTATTTATTTTTAAATATCTTTCTATGGCGCTTTCACAGGAGCTTCTCCAGGGAAGTGCCATTGGAAGTCATTGACTTCCAGTGATTGGAAGTGGCAAACTTCCAATGGCGCTTCCACTGGAAGGGCCATTGGAAGTAAGTTTTTTTTTTTGTTTTCCTTATTTTGGCTTAATTGTTTCCTTTCCTATTGGGTCTTATTTTACAATCCACAGTAATTTACAATTTACAATCCACAGCAAAAACCCAAATTAAAATAAGACCAAATCAGAATGAAATAACTCAAAATAAATAAATAATTCATAAAATCAGTACTAATGTATTTAATTACAAGTAACAATTGTAATGTACAACTAATTTTAAATACCTACGTATGTACCAATGTAGGCAAGAAACAATTTTAATGTACAACTAATTTATAAACAACAAAAGAATAGGCAAGAAACAACCTACGTATGTACCTAAATATTATCTAACTGCTTGACCATATATTTACACCATTCTTCAACAATTTCATCTACTTGTTGGTTAGTCAATTGGGCACAACATTGATCTTCATCATACTATGTAAAATGCATGCACAGAACGAAATAAAATAACTAAAAATCAATTGACTTAGACACTTGTCAATTAAATTTAAAATACAGTAACTATAAGTAAAAAAACTTACTTGCATAGGAACATAATTTTGATGATAAGTAACTACATCTTTCATAAATTTCATAATGTAATAACCGCAATTATTATTGTTTGATTGGAATGGGCACTGTAACAATATAATGAAATAGTTAAGTAAATTTTTGAATAACAAAATTTGAGTAAATTCATATATAAGTACCACAATCTTCCTTCAGGTATAGCTATTGACTGGGTTATTGAGTTTAGAATAGCTCAATCCAACCTGGCTTCTGTAGGCGGTCAATGCGCTAACAAAACAAGTAGTAACTGATTAATTTTGGTTATTCAATAATCACACACGTAAATATTTACATATACACCCATGTACTTACTTATTGATTATAATCTTCATATCAAACAACCGGCCTCTAGAGGATCTAAAAAGTAAATGCAATGTGCCCTAACATATTTTGAAAATTTTACTTCGACAATCATGTTATGGTAAAAGTGAAAGAATAAACAAACATACATTAAAATACTGTCGCAAATGAGTTACCTCGGATTGTATGGCACAATAAAGAGCATATTAGGGGTTGCTCTTAGCATGAAGCAATCCTTAAGATCGTTAGATTGTGTTTCCATATCTAATCTCCCCGTATTCTATCCAAGGAGGTGTGGGCTAACAAATACGAATCTATACACACTTTCTGTGCCCAGTAGCAGATTGTGGTACAAGTGCCTTTATAGAAAACAAATAGTGTCATTAAAACCAAAAAATTGAATGATGAATAATAATAACAGTGATAGACGATGATGATAAAGTACCTAATCTATATGTTGATAGCCTTTGCACTAAGCCAATCATGACTAAGCACTTTATTCAGCATACTACCATCGACATGATCATCAATATCTGTATGATAGATGTCGATATTAAAATGTATTGACTGACCTCCTTGATGGATCAAATCTGGTGCCATTGATGCCAATTGTTGGCGATATGAGCCCATTTGTCTGTTGCTTCGGTTGCTGGTTGAGGGTTGAGACTTCTGTTAGGTTGTTGAACACTTTGAGTTCTTCCCACTCCCTTCAATTCGTTTTCCTTTAGGATGAGCAACAACATGCAAAAATCATGAAATTAAATAATATGATTTTAGATGAAAGTGCATAAAAAAGTAAAAGGAATTGTAAATTAACTACCTTTTGAAATGACTTAATTAGACTTATTGGCCATGCAATATAACTACTGACAACATCTTTCACCATTGTTTCTTCATCTTGAGAAGGGGTTGGTAAGACGGCATCTTCATTATTGCATACGTCAATCCTGATTCGGAGTTTGTTAGCGGGAAATGGTGAATTATGCAGTGTATCATTGTCGTTGTTGTCGGCCATGCCTATAGTAACTGTGTGCTTGAAAGATTCATAGACATGCAACTTGCACGTCGATTCACCCTATGAAAAATAGAGTTAATATATTAAGGTATACTAATTTATAATGTAACAAAAAGTTAACTAGAGAAGAAATTAATTACTAAAGGAATGATGACATTAGGCATGGAGGGGTACCTGTTTGCTGTCGCAAGTGCACGGATCGCGTCAAGTAATACAGTGATAAGTAAAGATCGTTCCCTCGAGGATTTGAGTAACAAATTAGTCAAGCAATAGGTTTGGTGAATTCAATTAAGTTGAGTCAAAACAATTTGATGTGTATGGGACAAGAAAGTTCAAAAGATATATTTGTAAAACTGAGATTTATTGAACAAAACTCTGATCTGTGTGACTTCAATCAAGTATAATAAGCCTAGGATTGTCCATCCCCTTAGTATTTCATAAACTTACTTCTTTTCCTTTCCACGAATCCTTTCCATGGGGTATATATATGTCAGTCTAAGAATTTCAAGTATATGATTAAGCTTTCTCAAGTCATAACCAATGTTATATCTTCTATTATCATGCACAATCTATTGATACAACTAAGAGAAGATATTCATTACATACCAATCTTAATTTGACAATACTAGGTTAATAACTATATCTCTATGTTACTAACAAACCATCCGTTTAGTTGTAAACGTCAAGTCTAGCATAATTTCACTCAAGTTCTATAATCAATTTAACTCTCTCAAGCTTAATTTAATTAAATACATCATCCACAGTGATGGCCAGTCACAAACAGCAGTAAAAATGGAGTAAAATCAACATATATATGCCATTAGATAATTAGAGAGGAAAAGAATCGAGTTTAATCAACACAAAGGTTCATAGACAATCCTAGAATGAAACTTTAGCTATCCATGTTCAGAAATGAATCACAGACATAAACTCTCATCACAACTATATCAGAATTACAGAGGAGAAATGGAATGAATATAGAAAAACCAGAGAATCTGAGCTGAAATCCCTGCAACTCTTCAATCTCTCTTTGATTCTCCTTGATTTCAGACACACCTAAGCTCAGAGGACTGTCTCAGCTGCTTCTCTAGGGTATTTCGGCTCTCCTCCCCCCGCTTTGGTCTTTTCATTTCCCTTTTATAGGTCCTGATTGACAAAATGCACAACAGTAGTTTCGGGGGCTGGCCGCGGCCAGTGAGTTTCTGACTACTCTTGGGCCACGGCCCAAAGATGATTGGCCACGGCCAGTAAGTTTCTGTCCTCTTGTGGGCCAGCAACTCTGCAGTGCCAATTTTTGTCTTTCCAAGATCTGTTTGCATCCCTTCTTGCCTTTCCCTAGCACACTTGATGGCTTCACTCTATTTCACATTCTTTTCATTGGAGTTGGCTTTCTTCTGGCTCCAGCTATGACTATATCTATACCCTTTCAACACAAAGAACTCATAAGCGATCATAGTTGAGTAGTCATGACAGTTATTAACATATTTCCCCAATTTTTACACTCTTTTTTTGGTGCCAAGTATGTAAAGAACACATTTCCTCTATTTTAGCACTCCCAAGTGCTCATTAGTACACCCGAATTGTGGAAGAAGTAGGAGGAAATGTGCAGTTCTGACAAGAATTTCATGAGGTTAACAACACCTATCCCTCGTACTCGAGCTGTCACACACTGGACTTGGTACTGGTCTAAACTGCAATAAGGCGTCAATTTGAGCCTTAAATAACATATTTTGCTCTTGCATTAAACGCATATGATCGTTATATTGTTCTACTTGATGCTTGTTCACACTAATCTCCTGTTCCACTTGATGCTTGTAGTCACAAATCTCCTCCTTTAGTTGCAGAAAGTCATTTTTGTTGGGTCGCTTTTGGGGTCTAAAGTACGATGTTTGGGTGATTGTAAAACCAGTACCTCGAACACGACCATCATACTCAGGAACTCCAAACGCTCTGTTGAGAAAATCGTCATGCCCAATATTATGCACCAAGTCTGGTTGCTCCTGTGTTATTGAGCACTATCACAAAAATAATTACAACAATATTAGTTATTATAAAATAGAATTAGTTAAGTAAAGCTAAATCTTTATTATATGTATAATCCACTACTTACATAATATTCCGTAACTTTTCTGGCTTGTTCGCCGGGAATTTTTCCTTTTTTGTTCGTGCAGCTGGCTAGCCACAAATCACGCTGAGGTATATGTGTGACATCAAATGTGATTCTTGCATCTACATATCATAGTTAGTTGTAGTTAAAAATGAGTCATAGAAATTATATTCAAATGAAATAATGATTAGTTCTTACTAATTGTTGCTCCAACATTGCATACGATACCGATCCTTTTATGTACCGGTATGGCAAGTTGGATGCATTTTCATGATTTTGCTCACTTCTTTCCTGTTTAGATCCAAATGATTCATATCTATAAATATTAATTACAAATACATTACAAGTAGTCCGTGCAACTAATATTATATTACCACAAATTCTGCAGTAGTATGTGCGCTCACAAACTCATCCCACTACTCTTGAGTTATTATTCCATTGTACAACTTCGACGGTGTACGATTGACATTATCATTATCGTCCCACAAGTAGAATTTCACAAGATCGAAGCGAAAATTTCTCAAAAGTTTACCGCATTTTCGTAGCACGAATTTCTCTTTATCTTCATCAATAATGAAGTAAGACTGTAAGAAAAAACACACATAATTTGTTAGATTGTAATTTCATGAAACAAAACAACCAGAATAATAAAGTAAATAATGTTTACCTTGACTGAATCCAAGATGATATCAACATAATCTTTCTTCGCCCGTCTCCAATTTGAAACTGTAATGGGGACTCTTTCTCTGACCATAGTCCTAATGTAATTACTAAAGGAGCTGGCATTCGGTCCGATTGGATTTCCCTTTTCATACCATTGAAGCTTTAACCTAATGCTCTTAATCCTTAGTTTGATTAGTCTGGACATTATAGTCCTGCCCCATGCTATATCGGCCCCAAATGCTGCCTGATCATCATGTTCGCTGGGAACAACTTCATCTCCATTGTGAGGATCCTTTTTCTTACAAGTTAAATAAACCAAACAAAACATCAGAGTATGCACAGTGACAATCATGACAATGAAAATAAATTATGTTGGAATATATGAACGCATTTAATAAAATATACAAGTCAAAAAATCTAGGCACTCATTATCATCTTTTCCTCTTTCTTGTTTGATTTAAAAACCAAGTCCCCTCTTCATCTATATCAATATATTATTAATTATTCTTGTTCGATGGAAGTACAATAGACCAATTCTTCATAGCAAGATCTAGAATGAAAAACACTTGTTCTTCTTGTGATGCTAAAATGAAAGGATAATCTTTATACCAAACTTTAGAAAGGTCTACTTGAACAAGCCCTAACTCATTTATATGTAATTCACTGTTGTTGTTAATCCACTTACATCTGAAGACAAGGACCCTCAACATAGTGTAATTTAACTCCTATATTCGTTCAATGACACCAAAGTATGACATTGTTGCGTAGATAGGGTGTATGTCTTTAGCACTAGATCTATGCCAAGAATCAGCAACAAATGTTACCCCACTATTCTGCATTGTGCTCCTTGTATCATGTTCTTGTGTGTAGAATATGTAACTATTGATTGCATAACCATTGTAAGATAATACATTGAAGCTTAGTCTATTCGATAGCCATTTCAAGTTTTCAAAAACTGAATCAGGATTCCTCTCTACCTCATTATTAATGTACCTTTTTAACTAACTTGGAAAATGTCGGTTGTGCTCTTTTGTTATCAAATTTTTATTCCTATCACCTTGTACCAATCGAAGAGCATCCTTATGTTCTTCAACATATGGTTCAACCTCAATAGTGTTATGTAGCACATACAAGTGAGCTTGCTCTCATTCAGTCACTGATATCCTTATTACATCATTCCTACTTGTTCTTTTTCCTGATCTTTGCCTATCATGATGAGACTTTGAGATCCTTATAGGGTCAACATTTGAAAGAAAATAGAACAGAAGTCACTTGCTTCTTCAACAATGTAATGATAAGCTATACAACTCTCTTGTTGATATCTATTTTTCACATACCCTTTTAAAATTTTCATAAATCGCTTATCTGGGTACATCCATCTCAGGTACATTGGACCTCACAATTGAGCCTCTTTCACCAAGTGTATGGTTAGATGGACCATAATGTCAAAAAATGAAGGTGGAAAATATATTTCAAGTTCACACAGAGTACAAACAATCAGCCTTTGTAAATCCGTAACTTTGTTGAATCATACACTTTATTGTAAATCAACTTGAAGAACATGCAAGTTCAGAGATAGTATTCCTTACTTTTTTGGGTTAGATTGACCATATACCAACCGGTACGAAATTTTGCATGAGCATATGGTAGTCATGAGATTTAAGGCTCTTTAGCTTCAACTCTTTCACTAATACAATGTTCTTTATATTTGAAGAATAGCTCTCTGGAACTTTGATTCCTTCCAAAAGCTCACAAAAACAACTTTTTCTCTTTCGTCGACAGAGTGTAAGCCGCTGGAGGTAGATAAGTATGGTGCCCTTGCTCAACCGATGCCAACTCTTCTCTTATTCCTAAGTTAACCAAATTCAACCTTGCATTCATACTGTCCTTGCTTTTTCCTTACATATTGAGCAACATGCCAATTAGAGTATCATATATATTTTTTTCTATGTGCATCACATTAAGAAAATGTCTCACATATAAGGACTTCCAATATGAAAGTTTAATGAAAATAGACTTCTTCTTCTAGCCGCTTGTCCCGATCTGTTTTGCAAAAGGCTTGCCAAAATTGTTTTCGAAGTGTTTGACCTTCTCAAAAATCTGAGCACTTGTCAACATCTTCGGTGGGCTATCTTCTTCTGACTCACCATTGAAAGCCTTTTTCCACTTCCTCCAATGATGTTTCAATGGTAAGAATCTTCGATGTCCCATATAGACATTTTTCTTACAATGATCTAGTTGCATTGAATGCGTGTCATTTTTACATATAGGGCACACACAATATCCTTTGACGCTGCATCTAGACAAATTATCATAAGCAGGGAAATCATTTATTATGCCAAACAACATGGCTTTCAAAGTGAAGCTTTCTTCCCTGTACCCATCATACACATTGAAGCCTTCTTCCTAAATCAGCTTCAAGTCATCAATTAAAGGAGTTAAGCATACATCTATATCATTCTTAGGTTGCCTTGGCCTAAAAATTAACATGAACAGCATCATAAACTTACGTTTTGTGATCAAGTGGGGAGGAAGGTTATAAATCATCAATATCACCGACCATGTACTATGTGTGCTACTCTGAACCCCGTGGGGATTGATTCCATCAGTTGAAAGTGTAAGGTGTATGTTCCTTGCTTCATTCGCAAAGTTAGGGTGGTCATTGTCAACTTTTTTCCATTGAGCTGCATCTGCTGGGTGCCTAAGGTTCGTGTGTTGATTGAATCCTTTCATTTACATGTCACGTCAATAGCTTAGCAATCTCCGCATTACTATATAGTCGATTGAATCTCAGAATAATGAGAAATTAAAATACCATACGACCTTTAAAGGACTTTTTCCTTTTTTCTTCCTATATCGAGTTGCATTGCATTTAGGACACTTCTCTAACATTGCATACTGATTCCAAAATAGTATGCAATCGTTAAGGCATGCATGTATCTTCTCGTTACTCATGCCAGTTGTAGAGCAAAGCATTCGCTTTGCCTCGTATGTCTTGATAGGAAGTACATTTTCTTCTGGGAGCATATCTTGCATAAGTTCAAGCAGTGCGGTGAAACCCAAAGCACTCTATCCATAGTGCACTTTAAAGTTGTACAATTGCAACATTGCTAGCAATCTTGTATATTTAGTACTACTAGCATACAATGGTTTTTTTGTATCACCTTTCAACTTCTCAAATTTTTGAGGATAGTTATGAAACACCCGTTCGACTGTATTTAACATTTCTTGAAGACCATCGTCCTTATCACACATGCTTAGGTCAAACTCATTCGAAGCACGGATCGTGGTATACACTTGATTACTACATGCATTATCCGTTTCACTGTGCCTTGTCCATCGTGTATATGATTGATCAATTTCATGACACCCTAAATGATCTAGCAAATCAAGTGGACTAATCCACTTTCCATAACACAAGATAAGCAAGGACACAAGATTTTGTTAGGATCATTTGTATGCTCGCTTGCAAATTTAATAAACTCTTTCATCTATATATTCCCTTGAGCATCGATCATATGACATCCATTTTTGATCCATCTATACCTTAAACATATTTTTAAAAGTGGCTAGTTGCTTGCCCTTATAGTTACTAATTACTTTTATCTTTTATTATTTATTTTAAAAAAAATTCAGCATTATAAGTTGTAGCGCCCGGGATTTTGAAAAACATGGAGCCGCCACCAAAATTTTTGAAAAAAGGATAATTTTGGAAACCTTTTTAAAAATGGAAACTGATCTACAAAAACCATTTAGGGTTCGAGAGTCGATTGTGTGTGGGGAAGGTGTTAGGCACCCCACAACACCCATTCATGAGAATGGTTACCCTAAGTTAATTATTTAAAAATACTATGGCCTTTAACTTTATTATAATTACCCAAATAAAGACAAAAATAAATGAAAAACTGAAGGAAAAAAAAAGGAACATTTATTTACAAAAAGAAAATAAGAAAACATATATTTATTTAAAAAAACATTTATTTACAACAAGAAAATAGAAAAAATATATTTATTTACAAAATTGGACTTGACCTAGGATGAAAACCTAGGGCCTACGTACCCTTTAGAGGGATCAAAGCCCACGTAGTTCGAGGGGGTAGAAAAGCGTGTCACTTGGTTGGTGATTTTTAGAAAAAATGTTCATTTAATTTATTTGAGAAAAATAAGTTTTTTATTTGGTTTGTATTTTTTATTTTTTTTTAAAACGTTTTTTTTTAATTTATGAAAGAACTTCTTTTATTTTTCATGAAAGAAAGTTTTGCCGTTTTATTTTCATTTATAAAAATGTGTTAAAATATTTTTTTTTGAAAGAGGACCTAAGAAAGGAATAAAGAAAAAAGAAGAAAAAGTAACACAAGTTAAACAAAAAGGAAGTCAAAGGTGAGGAGATTTATGCGTACCTTTTTCCTTTTGAATCCCGCTACAACAAGAGATAGGGTGATAGAACCACATAATAAACAAGAGGCAAGTACAATTATATTATCTATATTTATTAAGCATAACACCTAATATCATAAGAAAATAAGACATCACATACCTCTTGCCTATGTATGAGATAATTCAGTTGGACAATAAAATGCAAATCCACAAGACCACAATGAGCTAAAACACGTCCAGCAACATCATAATACAAAGTAAAGCAATGTAATGCATATTGGCTAAAGTCATAGTGCATGAATGATGAAGTAAGCATGAACCAAGGGATATTAGATGGAAGAGAGAAAAACGAGATGTAAAAGTGAAATCAAAGAAAAGGATGAAAACTCAACCACTGACCTTATCTCCTTGCTCTCCCAAAATTCTTGTCCCAAAATTTTTTCCCCTTTGCTTCAACCCTTGCACTCCTATTTATAGTCTCAAGGTAGGGTTTTCTTCATAAATGCTCCATTTTTTATTTTTTATTTTATTTTATTTTTCTTTTTTTTTGATTTTTTGTATTTTATGTTAAGAACTACCTAACTTAACCCAATCATCATCAATGGAGATTTTTTTTTATTTTCATTTTTTTTTTGTATTTTCTATTGATAAAACTTCCTAACTTGACCTAATTACCATTAGTGGAGATTTTTTCATTTTTAATCTTTTTTTCATTATTCTCCCCACAAGTAACTTCCTAATTTAAACCTATCAACATAAATGAGATTTTTTTTTTATTTTCCCTTAATGAATGACAATGCCAATCATATCAATTAAGGGATTTATTTTAATTTTCGTTTTTTTTTTAAAAAAATTTTCCTTTTCAATGATGATTGCCTATTTAGACACCGATCATCATCAATAGGAGGATTTCCTTATTTTTTCTTATTTTCGTTTTTTTTTAAATTTTTTCTTTCAATGATGATTGCCAATTTGAACACCAATCATTATCAATTATTTTTGTATTTTTTAGTGGGGTCCGGACAAAATGGGGTGTTCACAGTTGCCCCTCTTTACTTGTTTCGTAGCTGAGAAAAGTGAGATTCTCATCTATGAAGCAAGTAAAGATAAGAACACGTATTTTGTCCGGCCAGAGAACAAGGTGACCCCTTGGAACCAAAGAGGGTTTGGACAAAATACAGTGTCCATGCCCCTCTTTACTTGGTTCATAGGGGAGAAGAACGCAAGTGGAGATAGATGATTACTTGGAATGGAAGTGAAGCGCCTAGTAGCATAGGACTTTGGTGGGGCGTAAAAGAATTGTGCCAGCCGGTACTGGGCTTTGAGAGTGCCTGCTGATACAGGGCTTTGAAAGAATAGTGCCTGCCGTTACAGGGCTTTAAAAGAATTGTGCCAGCCGTTACTGGGCTTTGAGGGTGCCTGTTGGTCAGGACTTTGAAAGAATAGTGCCTGCCGTTACAGGGCTTTAAAAGAATTGTGCCAGCCGTTACCGGGCTTTGAGGGTGCCTGTTGATGCAGGACTTTGAAAGAATAGTGCCTGCTGTTACAGGGCTTTAAAAGAATTGTGCCAGCCGTTACTGGGCTTTGAGGGTGCCTGTTGGTACAGGACTTTGAAAGAATAGTGCCTGCCGGTACAGGGCTTTAAAAGAATTGTGCCAGCCGTTACTGGGCTTTGAGGGTGCCTGCCGGTACAGGGCTTTGAAAGGGTGCCAGCCGTTACTGGGCTTTGAGGGTGCCTGCCGATACAGGGCTTTGAAAAGGTGCCAGCCGTTACTGGGCTTTGAGGGTGCCTGCCGGTACAGGGCTTTGAAAGGGTGCCAGCCGTTACTGGGCTTTGAGGGTGCCTGCCGGTACAGGGCTTTGAAAAGGTGCCAGCCGTTACTGGGTTTTGAGGGTGCCTGCCGGTACAGGGCTTTAAAAGCGTGCCAGCCGTTACTGGGCTTTGAGGGTGCCTGCCGGTACAGGGCTTTGAAAGGGTGCCAGCCGTTACTGGGCTTTAAGGGTGCCTGCCGGTACAGGGCTTTGAAAGGGTGCCAGCCGTTACTGGGCTTTGAAGGTGCCTGCCGTTACAGGGCTTTGAAAGGGTGCCAGCCGTTACTGGGCTTTGAGGGTGCCAGCCGTTACTGGGCTTTGAGGGTGCCTGCCGTTACAGGGCTTTGAAAGGGTGCCAGCCGTTACTGGGCTTTGAGGGTGCCTGCCGGTACAGGGCTTTGAAAGGGTGCCAGCCGTTACTGGGCTTTGAAGGTGCCTGCCGTTACAGGGCTTTGAAAAGGGTGCTATGAACATGTGATGCCCCTTGGAGTAGTGCTTATGAGGATGATGACATTGATAATAATGATGACAGTGATGATGAAGAGGATGATAATGGCCATGATAATGAAGGGAATATCAGAATAGTGATGTCATGATGGAGGTGATGACACTAATAATGATGATGACAGTGATGATGGAATCCTAATAAGGATGATGAATGCAATGATAATGCTAATGATGATGATGATGATAGTAGTGATTATGATGATGTTAATGGTGATGTTGATGATGATAGTAGTGATGATGATGATGTTAATGGTGATGTTGATGATTGAGGTGATGACATGCATGCTAGTGAGGATGAGTGCAATAATTGTGGTGTTAAAGAATAGCCTGGTAGGTGATATTGCTCCTTCTTCGTCCAGGTGCCTAACCAGTACCCCGTTACTTGCGCAGTCTTGTCGAAGGTATGAAGATGTGTATAATGAGATTCACATAGATGCCACAGCCTAGAACCCTCAGTTTAGATTGTGTCCCTTTGTCAACTGTTTGACCCCACAACAAAAATTCTAGTTGGGACCTTCGCTAATGATCCTGAAATTGCACAAGTTAACTGGGAGTAGAGGACACCATGTATATCAACGTGAGTGTTTATCCAGACAAAAGTTGTGCTTTCATTAAAAAGAGTTACCCTTATACAAATCATGGCACAAAGTTTGACATGCGATAGAAGGGAAAGATATACTAAGGATGAAGATTCATTTAAAAGAAATGATCTTCCAATATTCAAGTGGATGCATGATGATGATCATATATTGGTGTAGACGTGATGTTATTAGGAGGTCCTTCGCTTTTAGTTCCGTGTAGTCCCCCTGATGGTGCCGCGCTTAATTGCCAGAGATATGCACTTTTCGATGAATGATTATGGAGTCTTCCAAATAGACAAGTAGAGAGAGTCATGGGGCTAGGACTGATAACCTTGCCCTTCCAGGTTTTTGACTTAACAGCTCCCTTTTTTTTTGCTCTAAATTTTGCCTAAGCCGCCCTTTCGGGTTTTCAACTTAGCGAGCCTTTTTTTTCTTGCTCTAACTTTTGCCTAAGCCGCCCTTTCGGGTTTTCAACTTAGCGAGCCTTTTTTTTCTTGCTCTAACTTTTGCCTAAGCCGCCCTTTCGGGTTTTCAACTTAGCGAGCTTTTTTTTTTTTCCTTTGCTCTAACTTTTGCCTAAGCCGCCCTTTCGGGTTTTCAACTTAGCGAGCTTCTTTTTTTTTTTTTTTTTTTTTTTTTTTATTGCTCTAACTTTTGCCTAAGCCACCCTTTCGGGTTTTCAACTTAGTGAGCTTTTTTTCTTGCTCTAACTTTTGCCTAAGCCGCCCTTTTGGGATTTCAACTTAGCGAGCTTCTTTTTTGTTTTTGTTTTTTTTGCTCCAATTTCTGCCTAAGCCGCCCTTTCGGGTTTTCAACTTAGCGAGCCCCTTTTTTGTTTTGCTCAAACTTTTGCCTAAGCTGCCCTTTCGGGTTTTCAACTTAGCGAGCTATTTTTTCTTTACGTATAATATTTCTTTACAGCATCTGAATTGATTGGCCTTGGTAGATCTTGGCCATTCATGTTTGTCAATATCAATGCCCCACCAGAGAAAGCTTGCTTAACAACATATGGGCCTTCATAGTTCGGAGCCCATTTACCTCTATCATCTTCTTGATTTTGGAGGATCTTCTTGAGGACTAGGTCTCCTACTTTAAACCACCTGGGTCGTAGTTTCTTATTAAAGGCCCTTGCCACTCGTGATTGATATAACTGCCCATGACATATGGCTGTAAGCCTTTTTTCTTCAATCATATTTAATTGTTCAAATCGAGAACGTATCCATTCGCTTTCATCTAGGTCTGATTCAGCCAAGATTCTCAGGGATGGTATTTCCACCTCAATTGGAGTAACAGCCTCCATGCCATAAACTAAAGAGTAAGGGGTTGCCCCAGTTGAAGTACGCATTGTGGTACGGTATCCGTGTAATGCATATGGAAGCATTTCGTGCCAGTCCTTATAGGTCACTGTCATTTTGCTGAGGATCTGCTTAATATTCTTATTGGCTGCCTCAACTGCACCATTCATCTGTGGCCTATATGGTGCAGAATTATGATGTTTGATCTTGAACTGATCACATAATTCTTTAACTGCTTCCCCGTTGAGGTTTGGTGCATTGTCAGTTATGATCCTCTCTGGTAACCCATATCTACAAATGACATTGGCCTTTAAGAATTTGATGAAGGCCTTCTGAGTAATACTAGCAAAGGAATTGGCTTCTACCCACTTAGTGAAATAGTCAATAGCAACGAGGATGAAACGATGACCATTCGAAGCTTTTGGGTTAATCGGCCCAATGACATCTATTCCCCACATGGAGAATGGCCATGGAGATACGAGACTATGCATTATAGTCGGAGGGGCGTTAGCTTTGTTGGCATATATCTGGCACTTATGACACTTTCTAACATAATTGATACAATCCTTCTCCATAGTTATCCAGTAGTAACCAGATCTTTGAGCTTGTTTAGTTAATGAGTGGCCATTTGCATGTGTACCGTATACGCCTTCATGGATCTCTGCCATAATCTTGTGCGCCTCCCTCATGTCTACACAGCGTAGCAATGTCCCATCAAAGCTTCTCTTATATAGGACGTTATTACTAATAAAAAAGCCTATGGCCAATCACCGGATGGTCGTCTTTTCATTATGTGTCACGTCTGGAGGGTAAATACCATGCTCCATATACATCTTAATACTATGGTACCAAGGTTGCTCGTCGTGCTCTCTTCCAATATTGAAGCAAAATGCTGGCGATCTTCTAGTCTTAATCTGTATTGGTTGAACTTGGATCCCACAATCAAGTTGGATCATAGCTGCTAAAGTAGCTAACGCATCTGCGAAGCGATTCTTTTCTCTAGCCATGTGATGAAAATTGATTACTTCAAAATTTTTTATCAACTCTATCAAATACTCTTGATAAGGGATCAACTTTGGGTCTTTAGTACGCCATTCGCCAGTTACCTGATAAATTATGAGAGCTGAGTCACCATAGACTTTTAGGTTTTTTATCCCAAGATCTATGGCAGCCTGGAGACCATTAATACAAGCTTCATATTCTGTCATGTTATTGGTGCAGTCAAATCCTAATTTTATAGCAATTGGAAATTGCTTTCCGTCCGGGGATATGATTACTGCCCCTACACCATTGCCATGCATGTTTGCTGCCCCATCAAAATACATTTCCCACCCTTTCGATTTCCTTTCCTCGATCGGGTCTTCTGTAGCACATATATCTTCATCTGGAAATTTGAAATCTAGTGGCTGGCATTCATCTATGGGGTTTTCCGCTAAGTGATCTGCTATCGTACCACCCTTGACAGATTTTTGAACAACATATCTTATATCATATTCAGACAATATTACTTGCCACTTAGAGACTCTTCCAGCTACATGCGGGCTTTCAAAGATGTACTTGAGTGGGTCTACTCTTGAAATTAACCAAGTGGTGTAGTAAAGCATGTATTGCCTCAACCTCCTTGTAGCCCAGACTAAACCACAACAAGTTCGCTCGATCATCTGGTAACGTGACTCACAGTCATTAAACTTCTTGCTCAAGTAATAGATCGCTTGTTCTCTTCGCTTAGATGCGTCTTGTTGCCCCAGCATGGCTCCCATAGAATTTGGTCGTATTGTTAAATACAAAATTAAAGGTCGTCCTGGTACAGGAGGAACCAAAATTGGGGGATTTAACAAATAATCCTTGATTCTATCAAATGCCTGATGGCAATCTTCATCCCACTTCCTGGTGCAGTTCTTCTTTAAAAGCTTGAATATCGGCTCACAAGTTGCAGTCAGGTTGGCAATGAATCGTGCAATGTAATTCAGTCACCCCAAAAAGC
Source organism: Inga oerstediana (assembly GCA_963210345.1). Classification (NCBI taxonomy): domain Eukaryota; kingdom Viridiplantae; phylum Streptophyta; class Magnoliopsida; order Fabales; family Fabaceae; genus Inga; species Inga oerstediana. The sequence continues at coordinate 72,165,130 of OY723404.1, read as the reverse complement.
TTCGAACTTCCTTTTCTGTTTGAGGAGGGGGCATTTCCCGTATTGCTTTTACTTTGTCTGGATCTACTGTAATCCCTTTTTGGCTTACAATGAAGCCCAACAATTTTCCAGATAAAGCTCCAAAGACGCATTTGTTAGGATTTAGTCGTAGCTTGTACTTGCGTAGCCTTTCAAATAGCTTTCTTAACACCACAATATGGCTTTCTCCCTCAGAAGATTTAGCTACCATATCATCCACGTATACTTCAAGTTCTTTATGCATCATATCATGGAAGAGTGCCACCATGGCACGCTGATAAGTTGCCCCAACATTCTTTAGCCCGAATGGCATGACGCGGTAACAATAAGTTCCCCATTGTGTAATAAATGTGGTTTTTTCTTTGTCCTCTCTATCCATAGGGATTTGATTATACCCTGAGTACCCATCCATGAACGAGTACCTATAGCTACGGGCTGTATTATCAATCAGGACATCAATATGAGGTAATGGAAAATCATCTTTTGGGCTAGCTTTGTTCAGATCTCGATAATCCACACACATTCGAATTCTGCCGTCCTTCTTTGGGATAAGAACAACATTTGCTATCCATTGTGGGTATTTAGCTACTTCTAGGAAACCCGCTTCTAATTGCTTCATCACCTCCTCTCGAACAACTAAGGACATATCGGAAGTGAGCCTCCTCAATTTCTGCTTTTTAGCCTTAGTGTCTGGGAATAAGGGGATCTTGTGAGAAGCAATCCCTGGATCAAGGCCTGGCATGTCTTGATAAGACCATGCGAATACATCCATGAATTCTTTGAAGAGTTCAACCATTTGCTCCCTTTCGGGGTTATCTACTATCTTTAGTTCTCTCTTTTCTTCCTCTGTGCCCATATTTATTACTTCAATTACATCTTCATGTGGGCACATTCTATTGTTGTCGGATTCGAGGATTTTTTTGTATACTTGAATGATCTCATCATCATACTCGCAATCATGCATATCAATGGCAACAAGCGAATCATCATTCAGGAACTCAGGAACCTCTGCGTTGGACAAGAGTTCCGAGGAAATCGATTTCCTGGAGGGCGAAAAATGAACAACGAATAAATAGAGGGAAAAAGAAAGGAATGGATATAAATAAGTGAATTTTATTCGCATATCATTCTTTATTCATGGTTTATATAAGAGCTCGCCTAAAGGCGTATACAAAGCATAAAAAGACAACTTTTAGCTAGGCATGTTACTCTAAAATGATAGAATTGAACGTGTCCTCGAACTCCCAATTTTCCAGAGCCCTTCCAGAATCATCAGCTGAAATCCATGTGCAAGTCTTTTTGCTTATTGTTGAAACCATTGCAACAATCGGCTTGTTTAGCACTTCAGAGGACATCAAGAATTTCTTCCTTATATGGGGATTTTAGAGTGCTAATCTTCCCTCCCTATCCAATGATTTATATTAGATTTGGCTTCATTTCCACTGTTGGCTGCCATCTGACGACTACGTGAGTGCGTGTTGTATGAATTTTTAGGGGGTAGCTGGTTAGGACATTTAGATGGAGCAATATTGTATCACCTGCCTATAAAGGAACAAAATATCATTAGTTTATTTGAACTCAAAATTTCAAAAGGGCATAGCAAGTTATCCATGGTGTATTGGCATAAAGGTATTCTGGCACAAGCATCCTCTAGCTTCCTCAGGGAATCCATTATTCCACAGGGAGAACTAGAGTTGATCATTAGATAGAAGGAACCCTGAGTCCCATCCTAGCCAAGATCTTATCATTGACCATAGTGATAAGCATGCAATACACCTTTCCTATAGGAACTTGATTTAAACCTGGTTCTTTTGCCATTTAACCTTTGTGTAAAATTTTTAGTTGCTAGATAACTTGCTTGTCCTTTATTAAAGAAAATAGCAGGAAGAGTCAGAAAGTATTTCTGAATGCATGCTATGAGATGATTACATGTGATTTCTAGCCTTGATGTGGGTGATGGACATTGAGAAAAAGAACTTCACCTCCTCAAGAGATCCAATACCCCATAGGGAGGATGAAGTACCCATTAACCTGCGAACGACCCAAGCTATTATGCGGCTAAGGGCTTTGTTAAATGTTTATTATGTCCAAGGCCCATATCAAATGAAGCTAAATGTCAATAGATGATGCAATGATACCTCATGAGACATGAAAGAGTGATGACTTATACTTCAAGTTTTGATATGGGTGATGGACATTAAGAAAAAGAACTTCACCTCCTCAAGAGATCCAATACCCCATAGGAAGGATGAAGTGCCCATTAACCTGTGAACGGCCCAAGCTATTACGCGGCTAAGGGTTTTGTTAAATATTTATTATGTCCAAGGCCCATATCAAATGAAGCTAAATACCAATAGATGATGTAAAGGCACCTCATGAGACATGAAAGAGTAATGACTTATACTTCAAGTTTTGATATGGGTGATGGACATTAAGAAAAAGAACTTCACCTCCTCAAGAGATCCAATACCCCATAGGGAGGATGAAGTGCCCATTAACCTGCGAACGACCCAAGCTATTACACGGTTAAGGGTTTTGTTAAATGTTTATTATGTCCAAGGCCCATATCAAATGAAGCTAAATGTCAATAGATGATGCAAGGATACCTCATGAAACATGAAAGAGTGATGACTTATACTTCAAGTTTTGATATGGGTGATGGACATTAAGAAAAAGAACTTCACCTCCTCAAGAGATCCAATACCCCATAGGGAGGATGAAGTGCCCATTAACCTGCGAATAGCCCAAGCTATTACGCGGCTAAGGGTTTTGTTAAATGATGATTATGTCCAAGGCCCATATCAAACGAAGCTAAAATGCTAATGAATGATATAATAATACCTCATGAGTCCTAAAGGATTATCTCTCATTGAGATGTTTTCTAACATGATTGATGTGATGAGATAATGGTCTTTTAGGGTCATAGACCCTTAGACTAAGGTTGGCTATCTAATGTATACACCGTCCTTGTGTTGTATCTTTATGTGAAGTGATGTTGGATACATACTCAGGTGAAGCGACAGTTAGTCACTTGATCCTAGGGATTTCATTGATTATGTATGGATGACAGTAAAGATGATCAACAATAAATAAATATATGCCCTCCAGTGTCCTATTTTAGGAATGACCCTAGGTTAGTGGTATCTATCCTAAGAAATGCAGGTACTAATTAATTGGATAGGTCGATAATTTCCGCTAATAGGTGCAATGGTTTCAAGGTGGTTCTAATTCTCACAGATAAAGGTCTCCTAACTGCCCCCATCGTAAAGATGAAGACCCCATTTGATGAAATTGACCTTCAGGGGGTTCTGAAAACCCCGCAGGGATCAATCTCACCAAATGAGTAACAGCTAGGATGAAGTCTTCACAGTAACCTCAGGGGGTTCTTAAAACCCCACAGGGAGACCGCTAGAAACTTCCACTCACCTAAGAAACTCACAGACCCGGGTATAGGGCCCAAAATGTGTGTGAGGAGAATAGTATATGTGTTCAGTGTGTGTGGAGAGCATACCAACCTATGGGCCTAGGTTCTACCCAACCCTCATCTGCTAAGCAGATCACAAGATAGATAGGGAAAAAAAAGAATAAACAAATAGATGAATAAAGAATAAAAAAAATAAAACAAATATTTACAAAAAAGAAAAAAGGTAATTAAAATAAAATTAAGGCCATATTATTTTTAAACATTTAACTTAAATGGGCTTGACTCTCAAACTGTCCCCAGTGGAGTCGCCAAGCTGTAGCGCCCGGGATTTTGAAAAACATGGAGCCGCCACCAAAATTTTTGAAAAAAGGATAATTTTGGAAACCTTTTTAAAAATGGAAACTGATCTACAAAAACCATTTAGGGTTCGGGAGTCGATTGTGTGTGGGGAAGGTGTTAGGCACCCCACAACACCCATTCATGAGAATGGTTACCCTAAGTTAATTATTTAAAAATACTATGGCCTTTAACTTTATTATAATTACCCAAATAAAGACAAAAATAAATGAAAAACTGAAGGAAAAAAAAAAGGAACATTTATTTACAAAAAGAAAATAAGAAAACATATATTTATTTAAAAAAACATTTATTTACAACAAGAAAATAGAAAAAATATATTTATTTACAAAATTGGACTTGACCTAGGATGAAAACCTAGGGCCTACGTACCCTTTAGAGGGATCAAAGCCCACGTAGTTCGAGGGGGTAGAAAAGCGTGTCACTTGGTTGGTGATTTTTAGAAAAAATGTTCATTTAATTTATTTGAGAAAAATAAGTTTTTTATTTGGTTTGTATTTTTTATTTTTTTTTAAAACGTTTTTTTTTAATTTATGAAAGAACTTCTTTTATTTTTCATGAAAGAAAGTTTTGCCGTTTTATTTTCATTTATAAAAATGTGTTAAAATATTTTTTTTTGAAAGAGGACCTAAGAAAGGAATAAAGAAAAAAGAAGAAAAAGTAACACAAGTTAAACAAAAAGGAAGTCAAAGGTGAGGAGATTTATGCGTACCTTTTTCCTTTTGAATCCCGCTACAACAAGAGATAGGGTGATAGAACCACATAATAAACAAGAGGCAAGTACAATTATATTATCTATATTTATTAAGCATAACACCTAATATCATAAGAAAATAAGACATCACATACCTCTTGCCTATGTATGAGATAATTCAGTTGGACAATAAAATGCAAATCCACAAGACCACAATGAGCTAAAACACGTCCAGCAACATCATAATACAAAGTAAAGCAATGTAATGCATATTGGCTAAAGTCATAGTGCATGAATGATGAAGTAAGCATGAACCAAGGGATATTAGATGGAAGAGAGAAAAACGAGATGTAAAAGTGAAATCAAAGAAAAGGATGAAAACTCAACCACTGACCTTATCTCCTTGCTCTCCCAAAATTCTTGTCCCAAAATTTTTTTCCCCTTTGCTTCAACCCTTGCACTCCTATTTATAGTCTCAAGGTAGGGTTTTCTTCATAAATGCTCCATTTTTTATTTTTTATTTTATTTTATTTTTCTTTTTTTTTGATTTTTTGTATTTTATGTTAAGAACTACCTAACTTAACCCAATCATCATCAATGGAGATTTTTTTTTATTTTCATTTTTTTTTGTATTTTCTATTGATAAAACTTCCTAACTTGACCTAATTACCATTAGTGGAGATTTTTTCATTTTTAATCTTTTTTTCATTATTCTCCCCACAAGTAACTTCCTAATTTAAACCTATCAACATAAATGAGATTTTTTTTTTATTTTCCCTTAATGAATGACAATGCCAATCATATCAATTAAGGGATTTATTTTAATTTTCGTTTTTTTTTTTTAAAAAAATTTTCCTTTTCAATGATGATTTCCTATTTAGACACCGATCATCATCAATAGGAGGATTTCCTTATTTTTTCTTATTTTCGTTTTTTTTTTAATTTTTTCTTTCAATGATGATTGCCAATTTGAACACCAATCATTATCAATTATTTTTGTATTTTTTAGTGGGGTCCGGACAAAATGGGGTGTTCACATAAGTCCTAAAATTTAAAGTTTTCCAAGTATTAAACACGCTCTTTAAGTCACAAATAAGTTTTAAATAACTTATCTTATTTTAAAATTATTAATTATAATGCTTTAGTATATTTAATTGATTCGAATAGATTGTAAAGAATAATATGATATTGAATTATTGATTTCCCATTTACTTCAACTCTTTCTAACTTTGCATTAATATTGAGAAATTATGAAATTTGATAGCAAAATTATTGTTTTTTCTTTTCATTACAAACTTCTATATAAATGACATTTTTTAAACTTTTTAAAATACTTCCTTTGCTATTATATCCTACATGAGAAAAAATTTGTTAAGAGATATTTTGTTATTAAAATCTAAGAAATATTACATAATTCAATGATATTTAACGCTCTGCCTAGTTCAATACTCCTTTAATGCTTGGTAAATATGACACATAAGAAATCTTCAGGCACTCAACTATTCTAAATTGATGAGAAATCTTCAGGCTCCCAATTTTAAAAAAGAACAAGAAAACATTAGACATAAGCTTCTACAAAAAGAAAAAAAGACTTACAAGCTAAGGAACTTCTATAGGAGGCTGAGAAGAGACCAAGCTTTAAGAAGACAGTTGAAACTTTAAATAAATACCTAAAAAAAATATAATGAGCACACATATAATATTCATGACAAATTTTTACCGAAAAAAAAAGAAGAAAACGTAAGGATTTAAGCTTTTGTATAAAAAAAGACTTACAAGCCATGGAACTTCCTGTAGGAGGTTGAGACAAAGAAAAACACGTGGGAGACCAAGCTTTATACTGTAACGGAAGTGGCGACCAAAAAATTTTCAAGAAATGTGCATAGGAGGAGACAAGAAAAAACAAAATGTGGGGGACCAAGGAAGCTTCTAATTCCTGCCATCAAAGAGAGGTGGGAGTGGGGACAATGGATAAGGAAAGGTGGTGGAACAATAGAGTGGGGATCGAACGGATACAAGATGGTAGGCCAATCGAGCTCTAGAAAATGGAAAGCTGTAGGGCGTGCGAGAAGACGATAATGGTGTAAAAGTGAAATATTTTATGGCACCTTGTTTGGCGCTTTCACATAAAGTACCATACAAGGTATAATGAAGCTATGGCACTTCCCCCAATCAAATAGATGCTTTAGCGCTTGGTGTACATCCTTTTAATTTATAAAAAAAAATTTAAAAAAACCTTGTATGGTGCTTGCTAACCAAGTGCCATACAAGGTATAAGGGAGCTTTGGCGCTTGCACGCCAAGCACCATTGCATCCCTTTAATTTATTAAAAAAAATTCAAAAATGGTAGATAGGGAAAGTGCACATTACCTGGGTTAGTACAACTTTCATTAAATTTTGTTTAGTGAGAAGAAAGTGACAAAAAACCTTGTACAAATTAATCATTTTGAACAAGCTAAAGTTTTTTTAAGGATAAAGTACCTACTGCATCCAACATCTTAATGTAATGTTTTTTTTTTTGTGTTTGTAGCACTTTAAAATTATTAATAGTACCTCTAGAACATCTTAAACCAAAAATAAAATTATGGTATCCTTGATTTAACTAAAAATAATATTAGGCGTTATGGATGCATCAAGAAAATAACATTAAGGTGTTCGATGCTAATTTACCCGTTTTTTATAAACAAACAAGCTAACATATTTATTACCCTAGAATAAATTTTGATTGGAGGAGTATTACTTTGCTCAGGCTTCATCACTTAGACCACACTAGCTAGCAGTTAAACATATACATGTAACATTCTTGTATGGCCATGATTAAGAATCTAAATGTGGTCCACAATAAATCTGAAATTTCCCGACTCAGCCCTTCAACAGCATCAAATTCACACTTATATATATATATATATATATATATCCTGCAACATAGTAGACATACACACATAGACCTATATACACACACACACACACTCCAATATTCTAGTGTTTTATGCAACCAACAAATCCTAAGCCCAAACAGATTTCCCTTTTTAATTTGTTGTGGAGCCCGGTGTTACACACACCAGGACAGGGGGCTGAGTTTGAAAACCACCTCCCTTTCTCTACACTATCAACAAACAATACTAATTCCATAACATGTTAATCAATCTTACTTCATTTAGCCTTGTTTTTCAGGGAATTTCAGAGCCACACAGACTAAAACAACAAGCCATATATTCGGTTAACACAACCAGAGAAACCCAAACATATACAACACTAGATTCAGTTAATAGAAATTCCAATCTTCAATTTTCTTTCACTTAATTAGAGATTCCCTTTTTAGAGAAGAGATCCAATTTTTTCCCCCAATCCCAAACAACAGCAATCAAAGAGATTGGAGATGGAAAGGGGTTTGGGAAACTCACCTTGACAAGAATCTATGGTTGCATATGGGATTCAACTTCCTTCTTCCTATCTAGAGAAACTCTCCTTTGGTCCTTCCTTGGATTCTCATGTGATCACTCTCTCAATTGCTCTATCTCTCTCACTTTCTCTCCATCTCTATCTCAGTTGCCATCCTCTGATCTATTTATTTGAGTGAGGCAGAGCAAACTTGCTCTATAAGGAGGAACCAAGACCACTGTATGGCCTTGCATGCGCCTGCCAAGGCTGGCCACTGTGGCCTTAATTGGTAGGCATGCCAAGGCCAATGTGAAATTTCAATTCTAATATTGTTAGTCTTAAATAATGATTTTTTTATTTCAGTCATTATTATTTTTTGAAATTACTCTTAATACGCCAGCATTTAAGTTGTCAACAAATTTAAAATTTCAATGTCATAATTTTTTATGTTAATAATGTTAGGGTTAAAGTATTAAAAAGACACTTTAAAAAAATTAAATTAAAGACCAGTGCAAACATTGTGTAAAATTAATGGACCCGAAATGCACTTTTGTCCTCTTCTGAAATATGAATAGAACAAGTAAATGAAAAATGACCTGATAAGCAATTTCTTTGAGGTACTGAAAGGTGGCATGAAACTGGACTGTGGGACCTTGTCTGGGACGCTGTCAAATGTGAATACAAAAAAGTGAGCATTAGGAGGTGCTTGACAAGCAAGAGCTTCCAAGTCAACACCATTTAAAAAAAAAAAAAAAAACCTTGGAAGGCGCTTGACAGCGCTTGTCAATGCTCATTTTTATTAAAAAAAATTAAAAGCCTTTTTAAATACCGATGATTTATCTCTAGGTTTTAACCTCTAAACCAATTCTTAAATTCAGTTGAGTGCTAGAAAATGAGTTAGTTATATCAATTATATTTTTAATTAGGTTGAGCAATTTTTATTTTATTTTTAAGAAAATAAAGGAAATAAAGGGAAACAACATGGATTTAACTTCACGAGTATTAAAGACCTATGATTATTATTCTATTTCTATTTCATGAACTAGTTAATTTACCCTCAATAAGTAATAAAACGAAGAAGTGTGTTTGTCTAAGATTCAAAGGTATTCGATAATGCTCTCTCGAGTCAATACCAAATATTTATCTGAATAAACCAATCAATCTCTTGCATTAATTTATAAGGACTAACTTTAAACACCAATCTTAATGTGACAATGCTAGGTTAGTAACTATATCTCTATGATATTAACGAGCCATCTATTTAATACTTAAACTTCAAGTCTAACATGATTTTACCCAAGTTCTACACTTAAATTATCTTTTTCAAGAATAATTTAAATGAACAAGACGACTAAATGGTAATAAGGCATTTATAGGCATTATGAGCAAAATAACATTGACACCAAACTTCATTCGATGCAAAAAGAGAATAAATAAATAATTTAATACATAAATAGGTTAAAAAAATCATGAGAAAATTAATTCCTCATGTTCATTAAATTCAAGTCACACTACCAACAATAAAACATTCCAGATAGTTCAAACCAAAGAAAAGAGAGATATGGAGAGAACTGGAGACAACTAGACACAGAGTAGAAATAGAAATCGTTTGCTCTAGTCCTTATGTGTGCAGCGACTATGTTCTTACTCCCTCCAGCCTCGCTCGTCCGACCAGATGAAAGAAAACTACAGCTTGATGCCGTCAACCTCTCCTCCGTTTCCCTTATTCAGCTCTCGCTCCTCTCGGACTCGTCGTCGCTGTTTGCTTTTACTCACAGCACTACCCAAGACAAAGACGAAGACTAGTGCCTTCTTCCGTTCAGCTCGTTCTCACTGTCGGACTCTGCTTCTCGTCTCAACGTCCCAGTGTTTTTATTCCTCTTGCTCACGTCTGTGGTTCTGATTTTATCGTTTCTGAGAAGCTCTATAGATTCACCGTTTCCAGATTTCCCAGAATCCTCTAGATTTCCAGAAAATACCACGCTTCTAGCTTTTATTTTTTGGAAGATTCCGTAATCTCAGATTGTGATATATCCCCGCATTCAGCTGCCTATGTGTAGCCTTTGAGGTATGAAAACATATCTCCACACACGTGATCCTGAGGCATCATGGGAGGAAAAGTCAAAATATAATAATAATAATAATAATAATAATAATAATAATAATAGTCAAATATGAAATATCTTATTTTAATCTACTTTTTTTTTTTCAGATTATTAAACTATTTTTCTTTATCATTAATATCTTTATTTTATTAAGAATTTGATATTTATAATGAAATCCTTTTAAATCAGTATCTTATCAAAATTTGACTAAAATCCTTTTGATTTATTATAGATGACTCCCAAATATATTAAAATATGTCTTAAAATTATCTAAAAATAAGGAGTTATCACACCCCCACACTTGCATCAAATCTTGTCCTCAAGATTCTAATTCGTAAACTACCAAAGAAAATACTGGTAGTAAGATTTTAAAAAGAACATTATAATAGTAGAATCAACTTAAACTCTCAAAAATTATACCTTCACGGAATTCTTTTCCATATTCTAAAAATGCAAGTAGCAAGGCAAATAACTTGACAAAAGATAAAACACAACAGAATGTCCCTCACAAGGCAGGTGTTTACATTCAACTCTCAACATAATTAAAGGCTTGTGTCTCACTCAATTCCACTTGTAGCAACCCATATACCATAGGCTTGTTTATCATCTCAATATCTACATTATTATCCCAATGCATATACAAATCAAAAGGGCTTATTAAAAGTCTAGCTAGTGCCAATAATTTCAGGGAAAGACATGAAGAATGAAGGGATATTTTAAGAGGAATGAATTTTTTTTTTATCTTGAGCCATTGCAGGTCCCCTTTTTATGAGACCCTACACATGGGTGATGCAACATTGGTTACTCAATTACTCCAACAGGCTCCTTAAGAGGCTTTTAACCTAACTCTTAATCCTCTTTTATTCAACCATTTGACGCGAGTGCCAACATTGGCGATGAAGTGCCCTTGATTACTAAGTTAAGTCTAGAGAAATCAGTGGAGTTGTTGTTGTTCTTATTCCTTTTCTCTTTTTTTTTTTTTGTTTTTTTGTAAACCCTCAATCCCCTTTATTTATTTACTTAGCACTAACTAAAGTAAAGAATGAACATGAATGCCCAAATTATCTTTATGTATACAAAGGGAGTTTTCAACTTCTAAAGAGATTCAAGACAAGTTCTAGAGATGAAATCAAAATAAGTGTACTCTCTCTTGAAAAATAAATATGTAGGCTCAAATTCCTCACAGGTTATTTGACATCATAAAGTGAATCACCCAAGTCAAATTTTGCCTATTTACTAACATTCAAGAACACAAAATCAAATCCTAATCAGATTCAATCCTTTCAAGTTTAAATCAAATCCACCTTAACATTGTTCGCAAGTAAAATCTCAACTTTAAAAAAAAATTTGTTATGCTCAAGAACCATTACAAACTTGAGGACAAATTATGCAAGTTATGCAAAATGAATGTTACCTCCCCCACACTTAAATTTCACATTGTCCTCAATGTTGCCAAAATCAATAAAGAAGGAAAGGAACTAGTACTCCCCTGGTTTTGGTTTCTGAATCTGATGTGTAGGTATTCGTCTAGTAACTTCAATGTTGTTTCAAATTTTTGAAGGAGGAAAGAGTGCATGAGTAGGAACTTGTAGCCATGAGATGAGTGATCGCCTTAAAAGCTGAATAAAAATGAGAAAAGAAGAAAAATAATAAATGAAAACCAAATCATTAGGTTGCCTCCCAACAAGTGCTAAGTTTAGAGTCTTTAGCCAGACGATGGTAGCATCTCAAGAATCAATTGTTAAGGGTAATGTAGTGGTCTGATGGTCTACTGCATCACCCCAATAGTTTTTCAATCTTTGCCCATTGACTTTGAATTTCTCTCCACTTCTACCTTCCAACTCCACTGCACTATGATCAAACACTTGCACCACAGTGAATGGTCCCGACCAACAAGATTTTAGCCTTCCTGGAAACAACCTTAGCCTGGAATTATATAAGAGCACCTATTGTCCTGGTTCAAAGGTCTTGAATACAATCTTCTTATCATGCCACTTCTTAGTCTTGTTTTTATACAATTTAGAGCTTTTGTAGGCATGAAATCGAAACTCCTCTAGCTAAGTCAATTGTAAGAGTCTCTTTTCCCCTACAACCATAACATCAAAGTTGAGCTTTTTGATAGCCCAATAAGCATTGTGTTCTAATTCCACCGGAAGATGACAAGCTTTCCTAAATACCAACTGATAAGGAGACATACCAATTAGTGTCTTGTAAGCAGTACGATAGGCCCATAATGCATTATCAAGTTTCATGGACCAATCTTTTCTTGTGAACCCTACTGTTTTTTCAAGAATCTTCTTAATCTTTCGATTAGAAATTCAGCTTGCCCATTAGTTTGAGGATGGCAGGATAGGGCTACCTTGTGCGTAACACCGTATTTTTTCAAGAGAGTTTTGAACTGGTTGTTACAACAGTTAGTGCCTCCATCACTTATAATGGCTTGTGGCACACCAAATTGAGTGAAATGCTTCTTTAAGAAGTTTACCACCACTTTACCATCATTGGTTGGACAAGTAGCTCGTTCAACCCATTTTGACACATAATCTACTGCCACAAGAATATATTGATCATTGAAGGATTTAGGGAACGGTCTTATGAAGTCTATTCCCCAAACATCAAATAATTCTACTTCAAGCATGTTATTAAATGGCATCTCATTCCGTTTAGAGATGTTTCCCAATCTTTGGCATTGATCACATTTCAAGGCAAACTCATAAGAATCTTTAAACAAGGTAGGCTAGAAGAAGCCACATTGTAAGACTTTTGTTGTAGTTTTATTACCTCAAAAGTGACCTCCATACTTAGAAGAATGACAACACTTTAATTTTTCCTGTTGCTCATTTTTCGGTACACATCTTCTTATTGATTGATCAGTACAATGATGAAACAAGAATGGTTCCTCCCAATAATATAGCTTAACATCATGCAAGAACTTTCTTTATTGATGATAATTCAAGTTAGGAGGAATAACGTCACAAACGAAATAGTTAACAAGGTCAGCATACCAGGGAGCATCAGAGTGGCTCATCATAGAAGCTGCTTATCCTGGAAGGTCTCATGAATGGCTTTGTCAGCTTCCAGTTGAGCATTAGTACTCAACCTTGATAAATGATTAGCAACTTGATTTTCTGTAACCTTTCTATCCACAATATCCAGATCAAATTCTTGTAAGAGAAGCACCAAGCGAATTAATCTTGCCTTTGAATCTTTCTTGCTAAACAAGTATTTAAGAGCTACATGATCTGTGTATACAATGACTTTGGCTCCTACTAGATAAGAATGAAACTTTCTAAAAGCAAATACCACAGCAAGAAGCTCTTTCTCATTATTTGAATACTTTTCTTGAGCATCATCAAGTATACAACTGGCATAATAGACTAGGTGAAAGGCTTTATCTCTCTTTTAGCCAAGAACTACTCCTATTAGAAAGTTACTAGCATCACACATCACTATGAAGGGTAAACTCCAATCTGGGGCTATCATTATAGGCACAGTCACAAGTTTCTTCTTTAGCTCCTCAAATGCTTGAAGGTAGGCATAATCAAATTTGAATCCTGCTTCTTTATCAATAAAGCACAGAGAGGCTTAGTAACGTTGGAGAAGTTTTTAATGAAGCGACAGTAGAAATTAGCATAGCCAAGAAAGCTCCTCACCCTTTTAACATTCGCCAGTAGAGGAAGTTGTTTAATCACTACAATTTTTGCTCTATCTACTTCTAAGCCATTCTTTGAGACTTTATGGCCTAGCACAATTCCTTCTTTCACCATAAAGTGACATTTTTCCTAGTTAAGCACTAGGTTGGTTTCTTCACAACATCTCAACACATTGGCCAAATTAAACAAGCATTTATCATAGGAATCTCCAAAAACTATGAAGTCATCCATGAAAACTTCCATAGTTTGCTCAATCATATTAGTAAAAATGGCCATCATGCATTGCTGAAAGGAAGCTGGTGCATTGTATAGCCCAAAAGGCATGCGTTTGAAAGTGAAAGTCTTATATGGACAAGTAAAAGTAGTCTTTTTTTGGTCTTCAGGGGCAATAGCAATTTGATTATAACCAGAATATCTATCCAGAAAATAGAAGAATTCCTTTCCAGCAAGTTTATCCAGCATCTGATCAATAAATGGAATAGGAAAGTGATCATTTTGAGTTGCTATACTTAACTTATGATAATTCATGCAAACCCTCCAAACAGTAACAGTGCAAGTAGGAATTAGCTCGTTGTAGGTGTTAGCCACTATAATAATACCGCCCTTTTTGAGGATACATTGGACTAGGCTCATCCAAGAACTGTCTGAGATAGGATATACTATACGTGCATCAAGCTATTTAAGAAATTCCTTTTTCACAATTTCCCTCATGATTGGATTCAACCTCCTTTGATGCTCAATGGATGGTTTATGCTTCTCTTCAATGAGGATTTTATGCATATAAGTAGAGGGACTAATACCCTTGATATCAACAATGGTCCAACCAATGACTCTTTTATAAGCCTTCAAGATGTCAACCAGTCGTTCTTCCTGGTGAATAGTGAGATCAGAAGTAATGATAACAGGAAGAGTATTATTTGCTCCCAAGTAGACATACTGCAAGTGAGATGGTAAAGCTTTTAGCTCAATTGAAGGTGGTTCCTCTAGGGAAGATTTTAACTTTGGTCTATCAATAGAGCCCAAATCAAGTGATTCAAAATACTTTCTTTCTTAAGGATAAGGAATCGATGCATCCATAATAGCTTTACATTCCTCTATTATAAAGTTTTCTGAATCAATCCCAAGGTATTGTAGCTTTAAGTGGGTCATCAGTCATACCTTTTTCACATTCCTTTTATACCACAGGATCAAGCATGTCAATGAAAAAATAGTCCTCCAGAATATTAGGAGATTTAATCAACTGATTCATGTTGAAGGTGACCTGCTCATCAGCTACTCTTAGAGTTAACTCACCTTTCTCTACATCAATCAATGTTGTAGTAGTTGCCAAAAATGGCCTCCCTAACAGTAAAGGTTATTCTTCATCTACCTCAAGTCAAGTACAATAAAGTCTGCTAGAAAGATAAACCTATCAACCTTCACTAATACATCTTCAATGATTCCACAAGGTTGAGATATACTTCTATCAGCAAATTGAAAGGTAATCATCGTTGGTTGAGCTTCACCCAATCCCAACTGGTTGGAAACAGACAAAGGCATGAGGTTAATACTAGCTCTAAGGTCACACATTTCTTTACCCAAGAATTTATCTCCAATATGGCAAGGAACAAAAAAGCTCCTAAGATCTTTTAACTTTGGAGGCATTTGCTTAATGATATTAGTGAAACTTTTAGTCCCAGCAACTATCTCAATCTCACTGAATTGTTGCTTCTTAGATAGAATATCCTTCATAAACTTGGCATATTTAGGCATATGTTCCAAAGCTTCAGCGAATGGTATTTTGATGTGGAGTTGCTTAAATATCTGAATAAACTTCTTGAACTGCGAATATTCTTGATGTTTTTTAAGTCGCTGAGGGAATGGTGGTGGAGGCACATATTTTAAAGGGGAAGTACATGTTTTCTCTTTATTCTCATCCATTTTCTCAATAGCAATAGATTTCTCCCTAACCACTTCATCAATATTTGCATGTATTTCATCTTCTTGCCTATTAGTAACCTCATTACTTGTACTCTTTTTCTTTCCACTTTGGCTAGAAATGTCACTTAGTTGCTTTCCACTTCTTAAGGTTACTGCTTTACAATCTTCCTTACCATCCCTTCTAGGATTAAGAATGGTGTTACTGGGTAGACTATTTCTATTGAATGTGTTCATTTGAGATGCTATTTGGCCCACTTGTATCTCAAGATTTCTGGTGGCTTTATCATATAGATTAACCTTGTTTATCATACCTTCTTGGCTCTTGAGAAGCTACCTCAAGAGATGGTTTGTCTTTGAATCACTTTCTCTAGATTTTTGTTGTTGCTCAAACCCTGGTGGTGCCATTGGCTTGCTAGTAGAAGTATAGTGATTAGGTGGATAAACACTTGATCCATTCTTCCAAAAGAAATTTGGATGATCCCTCCTACCTTGATTGTAGGTGTTAGAATAGGGATTGCCATGAGGATATCTTTAATTGTTGTTCAAGTAATGGACTGTCTTCATAGTATGTGGGCAATCCTCATAAGAATGTGCTTTTCCACAAATTTCACAGGAAAGGCCTGAGGCCTAGATAGCGTGAATACCTTTAGAAGATGTCTTCTCCATCTTCATTTCAAGTTGATCAAACCTCTTGGCTATAGCTGCAAGTTGAGTGGCAATGCCTTTAGATACACTAGACACATTGGAAGTATTTGGCTCTTTATAAGTCTTGTACCCAGATCGTGCTTTATCGGATTGTTGCAAGTGCTAAAAGCAATTTCATTATACAACTTTATTAATTTAGACATTTCTTCTTGCCAATTCCACCATTGCAAGCATTCTTGACCATAGAGACGGTGGGACTATCCAATCCAGCCCAAAAAGCCTCTAATAACATATAAGTCTTCTACTCATGATTAGGGTAGTTGTGCCACATTTCTTTGAATCTCTCCCATGCTTCATGCAATAGTTCACCTAGTTCTTGTGCAAAACCCAATCATTCAACTCTCTGCACTGCTCGTCAAGCCCTTGGAATGAATCTTGCATTGAATAGAGAAGCTAGGGTGTCCCATGTAGAGATAGAATTGGGAGGTAGAGCTATTAGCCAAGCTGTTGCCTTTTTATCTAATGATATGGGGAAGAGTCTCAGTCTTAGTGCATCAAAAGACACTCCCTATTGTTTGAAATTTTCGCACATTTGAACAAATTTTTTCAAATACTCAATTGGATCTTCATTCTGATTTCCTGTGAACATAATTGGCCTTACCTCTGGAGTATCTATATCATAATTGGCGTTACCTCAAAATTTCTAGCAGTAATAGTTGGGAATTGAATGCTAGATTGATAGGTGGTACTCTCTTGTTTCATATATTCATCGAAGGTACGATCCATATCTTCATCATTAGGGTGTGCCATGATCTTTGAATTAGGTGATGTTGGTTCTTCTGATGATTTTGATTCAGACTTAAGTTCTACTTCTTCAGAATGATGCTCGTCGTCTAGATTGTTAGGATGGATTACCAATGTGCCACTCATACGTCGAGAGGTACCTGTAAATCCAAACAACAACCGAATTTAATATCAAACTTATAAAATAAAATAAAATAAAAGAATCAAGAAAAGAAAGAAAATGCTCAAACGTCATTAATCACACAATTAAGATAAATAGTTCAATGAGTTTTTTGCCAAAGTCCTCGGCAACGGCGTCAAAAACTTGTTAGTTGTCTAGCTTTACCAATAGCGTACGGGTTGCAAGTAATATAAAAAGATCGTTTCCACAAGGACTAAGGAAAAAGAAAATGAGCTAGTTATACAAATTATATTTTTAATTAGGTTGAGCAATTTTTGTTTTATTTTTAAGAAAATAAAGGAAATAAAGGGAAACAAAATGGATTTAACTTCACGAGTATTAAAGACCTAGGATTATCTATCCCCTTTCTATTTCATAAACTAGTTAATTTACCCTCAATAAGTAATAAAACGAAGAAGTGTGTTTGTCTAAGATTTAAAGGCATTCGATAATACTCTCTCGAGTCAATACCAAATATTTATCCGAATAAACCAATCAATCTCTTGCCTTAATTTATAAGGACTAACTTTAAACACCAATCTTAATCTGACAATGCTAGGTTAGTAACTATATCTCTATGATACTAACGAGCCATCTATTTAATACTTAAACTTTAAGTCTAATATGATTTTACCCAAGTTCTACACTTAAATTATCTTTCTCAAGAGTAATTTAAATGAACAAGATAACTAAATGGTGATGAGACATTTAGAGGCATTAAGAGCAAGATAACATCAAACAAAACTTCATTTATTGTAAAAAGAGGGTAAATAAATAGTTCAATCCATAAATAATTTCAAAAAAATCCTAGAATGAGAAAATTAGCTACTCATGTTCATTAAACTCAAATCACACCAGCAACAATAAAAAATTCTAGATGGTTCAAGACAAAGAAAAGAGAGATACGGAGAGAACTGGAGACAACTAGACACAGAGTAGAAATAGAAATCGTTTGATCTAGTCCTTATGTGTGCAGCGACTGCGTTCTTACTCCCTCCAGCCTCGCTCGTCCGACCAGATGAAAGAAAACTACAGCTCGATGCCGTCGACCTCTCCTCTGTTTCCCTTATTCAGCTCTCACTCCTCTCGGACTTGTCGGCGCTGTTTGCTTTTACTCACAGCACCACCCAAGACAAAGACGAAGACTAGTGCCTTCCTCCGTTCAGCTGGTTCTCACTGTCCGACTCTGCTTCTCGTCTCAACGTCCCAGCATTTTTTTTCTCTTGCCCACATTCGTGGTTCTGATTTTATAATTTTTGAGAAACTCCGTAGATTCACCATTTCCAGATTTCCCAGAATCCTCTAGATTTCCAGAAAATCTCACGCTTCCAGCTTTGATTTTTTGGAAGATTCTGTAATCTCAGATTGTGATAAATCCCCGCGTTCAGCTGCCTGTGTGTAGCCTTTAAGGAATTAAAATATAGCTCCACAGGGATCCTGAGGCATAATGGGAGGAAAAGTCAAAATATAATAATAATAATAATAATAATCAAATCTGAAATATTTTTACCTTATTTTAATCTACTTTTTTTTTCAGATTATCAAACTATTATTCTTTATCATTAATATCATTATTTTATTAAGAATTTGATATTTATAATGAAATCTTTTAAATCGCGGTATCTTATCAAAATCTGACTAAAATTCTTTTGACTTATTATAGATGACTCCAAAATATATTAAAATATGTCTTAAAATTATTTAAAAATAAGGAGTCATCAATATAATAATTATAGAAAATTCCGTATGTAATTAAGCAAGACCAAAAAAAAAATTTCTATAGCCTTGGAAGGCCCGTTCCAAGGGTTTTTTTTTTTAAAAAAAATTTAAAGCCAAGGTTTTTTTTAAAAAAAAAAATTTAAAGCCTTAGAAGGCGATTGACAAGCAAACGCCTTCCAAGGCTCACTTTTATTTTAAAAAAAATAAATTTAAAGCCTTTTTTAATACTGGTGATTTACCTAGTTTGAGTGCTAGAGAGATCAACATCTGGGTTCAATAGATAAAAAGCCTCCAGTGGATCTATCAAAGGAAAGGACATTGGGTTCCCTTCTACTTGCGATAATAGTGGATTTTGGAAGGCGCTTGACGCTTGCTTGGCTGCAGTTTTTTTTTTTTTAAAATTCTTCTTACCTTGGAAGGCTCTTGACAGGAAAGCACCTTTCAAGGCAGCACCTTTTATTTTTAAAAAATAAGGCCAGCTATGACGCTTGCCTAGAAAGCGCTATAGTTTGCACTTTAATTTTTCTTAATTGTCTTGTGTGGCACTTGCTTAGGAAAGTGCTAAATAAGACTAACACTAGTTATGACACTTATAATAAGAAGCATCATAGCTTCTAAACATTTTTTTTTACCAAGAAACAATTATCTATGGCACTTCTTTAAAGAAGTGCCATAAGAGGAGTGTCACTAAATCCCTCTTTTGTAGTAGTAGTTTTATAACTTCTTCAATTTGTTCAGACAAATAATATTGTTCACAGTAAATATCCTCAAAGTACCACACACAAAAAAGTATGTTAATATATGAGACTTGACTTTTAATTTAATTTAAACACATATACATGCATTTATATATGCACATACATACCTTAATATTAATTGAGTCAGAATGTGGGTGACTATGTTCTTCATGAACTTTATGACATAGTACCCACAACAAGAGCTCTTATCTGGTTGCCGTTGACACTATAAAAAAAACAAATGAAATGTATTAGTTCAACGCAAAAAACCAACTCTGATAAGTCTAACACAAAATGGTAAGTATTGGTGAATTACCGTTACTCTATTCCATTTGTAAATAGATGAAATGCCTTTGTCGTGTAATGCAGGGTAGTTGAGGCCTTCGTCCGTGGCATAACAGTAAACAACTCAGACAAGATCACAATAAAAAATTAAGGCACTAAATTTATAATAAACTCTGACAGGACAATAAGAAATTAAAGTATACCAAATTTAAATCAACTTACTTATTCTAAACCTCGACCATCTGTAGTCGATTGTACGCATCCCCATAAATTGAATAAAAGTACCAAATCCTTTGCTTGAAGGGATTTGGCACGATGAGGAGCCAATATCCCCTAAGTACAATAAACATAATGAGAACAAAACTACTTAATTAATAAACAATTTAATGAAGTAGTATATTTACCCTTGGCAGTATGACACCAAGAAAAAACTGTCCTTCTTCTTTGGTGCCTTTCTAATGATAATGTTCGCCACTTCCCTTACTTTTTTCTCCACAAAATTTGCCTTCAAGCCTACATCTAACATTCCTAAATAGTGGTGGGTTGAGGAACATGAACGTGTCCTGTAGGCCATTGCGGGCTATGTGCTCCTTATGAAGTTACCTTACATACAAAAACAAGCAAATCAATATATATAAATGCTATAAGTAGCTACATATTCATCATAGTTGAAGAAATACTAGATATAAAGGTTACAAGTAGTCGAGCTTGCCATATCGCTCATGACGATTTCTTTGACTAATACCTAGTTGATAGCGTCAAACGCGCCTTCTTCCCTTCATATATCTTGCTTAAAGGGGACTTGTTTGGTGTAGCCTTCTTGTTCAGGGTCTGTTTCAGCGAATATGCTATCGTGTACCTCAAGAGCTGTTCAGCATTTATGGGAAACTGGAGGAAACAGATGGCTGAGGCATAGGCTCATCCTTTTCTTCGGCGCATAAGACATCAAACCATGATTGGACTGAGTTTCCAGATTACTCTTCCTCATCTTCGCCTAAGCAAGTTAAGAAGTTAGCAAAATAGTTATTTCACACTTTATAATTAGCAAGTTATTAGACGATGATATACCCTTTTTTATCTTAGATGGTATGACAATAAAGTGGTTAGGCCATGCAACAAAGCAAAGTACAGCTCCTCCCATTGTATCTGCGTCTAGGGTGGGCACCGGAAGGGCATACTTAGGGTCGATGGCGGTTTTAAGCTCTACCTTAACATGGTTCTAAGGGAGAGGCGGGTTGTGAATAGTATTCTCCCCCTGCAAGTTGTACATGTGGCCTGTAACAATCATATGCCACTTAGGGCTATCTGCCATATACTCAATTTCTGTCTCACCCTAAACAAAGAGAAAATACAATTAGTGTAAAGCAAAAATAAATAAAGCATAGGCTTTAGACATGAGTCATACTACCTCAGGTAGAGTTTGAGAAGGGAATGCGTAGCTATGTTGGCTCTTAGGGTGTGAGCCATTCCCTACTTCCCAGCTGGGTCTCAGCCCATGAACTGCTTAATAATAGCTTGTTGTGTTTCAACTTGCTGCTTCAACATCTCGATCATCTCTATATACTATTGAACCTTCTGATCATACACCCTTGTTGGCCTCTTCCGCTTCCCAAAGTATTCTTTTTTGCCAATGCCATAGCCGACACCCCTTAAAAGACCACTGTGGTGAAGATCTAGAGCCTTTTTCAAGACATTATCATCCCCAGGAAGCTTGCCTCGCTCTATTTCTTGACTTAAGGTCTCATGTAGCAACATGAAAGGTTAAATACCTTTTTATATGAAAAATTCAATTATAATTGAATCAAAATCATCAGTACTTACGATTCTTGGGACAATCTCCTACATGCAAGGATTATCAATGTTGCCCTCTTTGTTTTGCCTTGCAGCAGCTCACAACACTCCACGGTTGATAGTGACATCTGATCATGACCCCTGCTTTTCTATCAACTGTTGCTCGATGTTCGAGTTACGAGTGTAAATGATTTATTAAAAAGTGTAAGTGTACAATGTTGTAAACAAGTAATATAGAGGTGAGCAGAGTATCATTCTCATGAGGATTGATCACTAAATATCAAAATTGGTAATCTTAATTCTATTAATTAGTCGATTGATTAGTTGGTGATTGAGATTACAAAATTTAAAATGACTAAATATGAATGCAATTGATATGAAAATAACTATGAGAAAAAGCCTTAGGGATCAGATTTCACTTAACAAATTTTGGATTGAATCACCTATCTATTTTAGTCTAATATATTCCACATGGTTGATAGCCGAGTTTCCCTGATTTAATTACTAGCCTCTTCCAAGGTCAAGCAATTCTATAATTAATTGCAAATCCAATATATCCCTATATGAATTAAAACAATTAATCATGCATTAAGATTTATAGAACTCATCAAGACTACACAAACCCATATAAATATATTCCTATTTCACAAGCAAGTTATGGTTTTAATTATAGGATCTACACACATATATTTCCTTCTGGTCTCAATATATATATTGAAATCATTCAAAAGATGGTCAATCAATTGAAAACATTAAGAACAATAATCAAAACTCAATCATGAAGGAAAAATTAAAAATAGATCTAATAAGTTAAAATTAAATATGTCATTGTAAGTTACATCATCACCCTAGGAAAATGAAAATTTAGCTCATGATGAAATTAAAAACAAAACCAAAATAAAGTGAAAACTTTATAAACATTGGATAAAAATTAATTATTAAATTCTAAAATATAAAGATACAACGACAAGATGCATGAAAATGGAAAAATCTAACCTTCCTTATAGAAGGTAAAACCTTTCATGTAGGTGGCAACCTATACCATCCATGAAGGAGGTCTACCTAAGCCTTTCATGTAGGAGGTACGCAAAAAACAATACAATGCATGGAATTAAACTCTAAGATTGTGTTCCTCCTTATGTCTTCCACTCCTATATTTATAGATGAATGGGGTGCAAAGATTTTCACTTGTTAGGTATGAATCTTGACTTTAAGTCACTAATGTTGACCTCGTAGCAATCACGCTTCTTGATTGCATCCAAGTTTTGATAGTCAAAATGGTGGATTATCATGTTTTTGTCTTCATGAAAGTTGTAAATCTAGATCTTAGCTTGGAAACACATGTGAGAGCTCCTCATTTCAACATTTGCAGCTCAAGTTATGGTCAAATTAGTGGGCGAAGGTCAAACTTGGACAAATCCACGTTCTCAAATTCCTAGCAAAATTCAAAACTCTTGAAGATAGAATTGAATTTTTGCCTCAACATAAAAGTTATAGGGGTTTTTCTTAGCTTTTTATCCATATAAGAAACATCCTAATCCGACATCTAGAGCTTCAGATACTGCCTAAAAACTGAATGAAGGTTAAAATTTAGTATTTTTTGATAACTTCTATTTTATGCCAAAATATTTATTTATTTATTTATCAATTACACTCAAATTTATTAAATTAAGCTCAAATATCATCCAAAAAATAATCATATAAGGGAAAATAACTATGCAAATATTTTACTTATCATAGTTCGCATACCCCGGGCGGCCTCCATAGTATGGGTATTCGTTGTTCTTCACCTTCTTACAGTCTTCCGAGCTTAATTCCCATGAAAAGAAACAACAAAGATGTCAGAGTTGAACATTAATATAGAAGTAACATTGAATTTTTATTCCTTTAAATTTAATTTACCTGGAATGCTCTAGAGCATCATAATCGTACAAAAGTAGCCCATTCGGGCTGTTTGACAACTTTCTTTAGTAGCATCAGAACCACCGACTCATCTACAGCTTTAAAGTCCCACAAATATTTCTTTGTCACAAACGATCGGAACGAGCGTAGTACCCTACGAGCTTTCTCGAGCACGTAATCCTTCTTCTCCTCATCTATATGGAATCCAAACTACAAAACACAGAAATCATTGTTAGTGTTAGGTATACCGGTTAACAAGATATTATTAACTATGTAGTATCATATCTTATTGCCATTTCATCCTCGACTGCCTTCATCATTGAAGTTGTTGCCTTCTTCTAGTTGTTTAAAGGGATAGGCGTGTTGCTTTTTGCTGCATACCCGAGGTAGCTAATGAACTTGTCAGATTTTACAACTTAACCTTTCTTGTTCCATCTCACATTCAGTTTTCTCCCCTCCCTCTTTACTTTCTGAACCTCCTTCATCACAATAAAACCCTTCCTCAGTGCTCTTTCCTCTTGTGCTATAAGTTGTGCATCATTATCTTGCTACGCACTAGAGGGGTTGGCGTAGCTAGGGGTTAAGACCCTCAAACTTGAGCCACTATCTATATCGGATGCTGACATATTAACCTATAACAAATAAAAAATATTAAACCCTTGTCTTATAATTTCTATAAAGTTTCCTAAAACAAGAATAAATCATAATTGATTCATACAAACTCTTAAAATCCTAGCTCTAAAACAAACTCTTACCTTAGTTTTTTAATGAACTTTGAAAAATCATAACGTAATCTAGGAAACTCCAAATGAAGTGGTTCATCTCTCTATCTAAAGATGTTTTAATCCTCTACAACAGAAAAATAACATTAAGAATCAAATCATGAGCATAGATCAGGAATTCTAGCGTGAACATTAATTGCTAATTGAAAATCAGTATGCTGGCCGGAACATTCAGTACTATAATGGAAAGGGAGTTACTAACTTCAATTCTGGTGTTAACTTAGCACATCTTAGAAACCTTAAACCTATATGTACTTATGTTTTTCATACTTAAATATAATCCCTTGCATATACATCAATCTATTTTAGAAAAGGATAATCAAACTTCACCATCAATAGCTCAACTTAGCAATTTTACATCATTGTCCTTTCATCCAGCTTTACAAAAAATTCTCTCAGCCATGGTATTGAGGCGTTTAAGCATGTTAAAATCATTTAAGATCCTTAGTTTAAATTTGAAGGCTTCAAGCAATGAGATCTAATCAATCTTTACTCCCTAAAATTTGAAGCCCCCAAGCCCTTAGCATCATAAACCTTGACTATCCAAAACAGGGGAGGGAAGGAAAAATTATTAATTAAATTCATTGCTCTAATTATACAAACTTAATATATGAACTAAAATCATAAGAACTCAACATCATAGAGCTTAAAAATGAGATGAACAACCATTTCCTACTCAGTTTCGAACTCAAATCTTCAGTTTTGAAGAACCTTAAACCCATAACCTAGAGCTGGTAAAACAAATTTGGAGCCCGCCCCGCTTAACCCGCGGGCTAAGCCGGTTGGCCAGCTTATTTTTTTTTTATTTTTCTTATAAAATAAATTCAAATACCTTGATCGCCTTTCCTTTGATACTGTATTCATTGTTCAACTACTTCCTCATACTTTTTATTTGATAATTTTATTTTCATATTATATTTATTTATTCTACTATTGTTAAATTTAAAATAGATGTGTTTATATGATTTTGTGATGTGAGAAGATGGAAAAAAAAAGGAAAGTAAGAATGAAATTGACTTCCTCACACAAAGGTATAAAAGAAAGAAGTGTGATATGAGTGAGTTAAAGAGAAAGAGAGTGAAAATTTAAGAAAAAAAGTGAAATTTAAAATTTTTTTTTGCGGGTTGGCAAAGGGGCGGGCTGGTCTAACCTGCAATCCGCGGGCTAAGCCGAATTACCAGCACTACCAGAACCTATCCAATAAGCATAGAGCATCAATTTCGTATTATTAACTCTAGCTAAGGGCAAAAGTTTCTCACCTTTATGTGAATTCACGCGATACTTGTAGAGCCTCAAAGAACATTGAACCCAGAACGCATAACAAGCCATGAACACCTTCATAGATAGCCATGTACACGGGAAGGACGAGAATCATGATTCCGACAATGATAGAGAGGGAAATAACGTTGGGGGTGTTGGAAAAGAGTTTTCAGAGCTGTTCGTAGAGTGTGAAGAGAAATGGTGGGAATTTTGAAATCGTGATAGAATAGGTTTAGGAAGGGATTTTAAAGTACTATATATAACAATTTATTTTAAAAAATTGACAAATATATAAGTTTCATGGTGGTTTAAGAAACAACCGTCATATATTGATAGCATATATTTGACAATGTTTTACATACAACCATCAAGTAAACGTTACCATTTTTTTTCCAAAAAGACGAAACTTATATATCATGGTAGTTATATAAAACCATTTAATATTGTCTCATATATATAATGGTTGTTTTAAATAACTGTTATCTATTGTATTCCCTTAACTCTGCCTCTGTTTATTTAATGGTTTCAGGAAAACCATTAAGTATGAAGTGTCAACTATACGTGAATCTGCAATAATGTTTTATGCTTATAAAGTGTATTTTTAGTCTTTTAGTCTTTTAATCTTAACACCGTTAGTTTCATTCAACGGAAAATGCTAAATAGTCATCAAATTTAGGGGATGAATGTGCAATTAAATGCTGACAAACTATATTTATTTTTTAATATAATATTTTTATATTTAGATTAAAAACAAACGAAAACATTGTCCTTCGCCTCCTCCTCTTCAACCCCCCACCACACTGCATCTGATTCTCTAAATTATAAAATGCATAATACCCCAAAAAATAGAAATATCTATTTGAAGAATTCCATGATCCAAAAGTTACGAACAAAACATTCATATTGAATGCCTCTGAAGCCAGCTGATGTGGCCAAATCCATGAACTCTTGATCACTTCTCTCTTTGCCACCCGGGTTTTGGGTCATCATAACCAGATCAAGTTGGGAAGTGCTTTTTGCAGCAGCAGAATTCTCTGGAACAATGGGCAAAACTGCGTCCACCACAATCACTTTTCCGTCTTCAGGAATGGCTTTATGACAGTTCTTTAACAGCTTCAAGCACCTTTCATCACTCCAATCATGAAGTATCCACTACAAATTAAGCCCAAATTAATTAACCTCTCATTAATTATCATTGATTATATATATATATATATATAAATTGTCACTACTAACCCACCTTCATGAAGATGGCATCTCCTTGAGGCACACTTTCAAACATATCTCCTCCCACGTGTTCAACTCCTGCAACATCACAATCATTGATCTAATGCCAAACGAAATTCACCAATAGTTTTGTCTAATTTAACAAGTAAAGCTCCTATGTACTCTCTCTAGTCCCTTATTCCTATTATAAGTCATTTCTAACTAACTCACATGTACTCATAAAAATAGTTCTTGAATTTGTAATAAAATTTAAGTGATTTCTTATATTACTTTTATTAACAATATTAACCTGTAGCATCACATAAATCTGATCTCTCATTGCACTTTAAATGTGGGCATATATATAAAAAAAGATAATCAATACTTTTTAAAATTAGCAGATACAATATAAAAAGGACCAAAAAACACTTTTTAAAAAATGTGATATGATAGGGATAAGAGGAAGTACTAGGATAAGGAGGCGCGTGTCGAGTGACATGAGACAAGTCGAAATTGATTCCATAAATGTGAGGATATTTGGAAGTGATCAAGCTTAGAGTAACACCAAGACCTCCACCAACATCGACGAGTCTAGTGATGTCCTCAAAACCTTTGTAGGATTCAAGAATCTTAGTCACAACCAAAGTGGTCTGATTCACCATGGCCTCGTTGAACACATCGTTAAACCTGGAGTCTAATCTCGGATACTCAAAAGCATGTGATCCATGTACCCTATCGAACGCTATACCCCCTTCCAATATTGCATCCTTCAATTCTCGCCTACCATTTTCATATTCATATACTTTACTGTAAGTCGTGTGCAAGCTAGTCTTCACATATGACATATAATTTGCGCATAAAAAATAAATAATATGATAACTTAAAATAAAGCAATAAAAACGATAATAAGCAATAGGGGTAAAAAGTCAATTGGTTACCTTTATTTAATTATTTTTATATTGACTGATGATCATAAAGCTCAAAACTAGTTTCAACTATTCAATAATTAACATTTTAAAATGATTATCTTTGTAGCCATAAATCGATACTTTCTGTACCTATGAAATCCTATATAGTATTGGTACTTTCTAATGCACAAAAACATTTCGCTATTTCAGGTTCTTCTGAGTTCTGACCTATACAATTTTCAAACATTAACTTTTTACCTATTTTTTCCATTTTTCTCTAAATTTTAAGATTTTAAAACAATTACATATATTAATTTACTTGATAAACACGAAATAAAAGGAGTACAGAAACTTATTGTTCACATATTCTAAAATATATGGTGGCCAACGGAATAAATTTTTTTAGCATATTTTCCAATAATAAAAAGTAGAGAAAAAGGTAAAGAAAAAAGACATGCTAACCAGCTATCAAGGAAGACCTTATCTTGAATCAACGCAATAAAAGGTCCCAACGACACTCCATCCGCATTTCTCACAAAGAATTTGGCCGCCGGAGATAGGCCGTACACTCGTTGGAAACACCCCGGCTCTCGATTCTCGTCGGGGATGACGGAGCAGGAAAGAACAGAGTGAGACGCTAGGAGCCGGAGGAGACGATCGAGAGCGGAAGGCGCTTCGGAGTTCTTGCAAGAAAGCTCCGTCGCAATCTCGGAGGTGGAGATCCTGGCGTCATGACCAGCTCTATGAATGACATCGAAGACGCCGAGTTCCACCGCCGTTTGCATCGCCATGGAAATCGCAGTAGAAGTGGCAAGCTGCATTGCATAGGAGAAGCCTTCTTCTTCTTCAACAACGTCGTCATCTTTTTTTGGTGATTGCTGTTTCTTGTGATTGCTCTCTTCGTTGTGAAGAGGCATGGACGACTGAGAATGAGATTGTTGTGATTGAGCCATTATGAGATTTTTGGTAAGTAATGAGTGATATGTATGCTCAATTCATCAAAAGCTTTATAAGTTGGTTAGATTTATAGGGCTTTGAAGAAGGATTAATAGTAATAGTGACATCACTGATTAATAATGTGGTCCTGTGGCTTGAAAATTTTGTTAATTAAAAAAGAAATATATAGGGACATGTTTAGCTTTTGGTTCGCCCAATCACTTCCTTACTTTCATTAGTTTATATACTTTTTTCTTATGGCTTAACATATAATTTAAAGATATTGATTGATAAGTGTGAGATACGGTGGTAGATCTGGGTTCTCTCATAATTCTTTTTTTTTGTTCTCATTTCTACCTCAGATTTAAAAAAAAATAAATAGTCTAAATTTAATATTTTATTAAATTATTATTTAAACATAACTAAGTAAACTTAAACTATTAAAATATGATTCACACCATTCATACAATAATAATTAATAAAAAATTAATTTATAAAATACTATAATTATAATTTTTAAAAATATTAAATTTGAATTATTAATTTTTTTAACTTAAAAGATAGATATGAGATTTTGAGAAGAAAAAAAAAATTGTGAGAAAATTTTCTCCCCACGGTGGCAGGAAAAAGTAGGTGTAACAACCAACTCCTTTAAACTTGTGACTAAGGAGAAAATCGGTATTTACTATTACTATTCAAGATATATATAAACTATTAATAAAGAGCTATTATAGAGATTGACCAAGGCGGTTGTTACGTTGACGATAAAAAACCCAAAAGGATGGTTGTTGTGGCATTCTGATCCGATCACACAAACCCCAAAAGCCCACCTTGTGTTTGGGGGCCCTCCATCTTCCCCGTGCTTTCTTTTTATTTGTTTGGTGAGATAAATATCCTAATAAATGATACTCCTGATGCGATAAATATCTTAATAAATGATACCTTAGAGTTTTACTTACTTTGATTAAATTAAGGAAGTTCGTTAATTTGTATATATTTTTTAAAATAATCTAATCATTTTTCTTAATTTCCTTATTCCCTTTTCTCCTTAATCATTATTGAGAGAATATTAATAGGGATAAATTAAGAAAATATTAACAAATATAAAAATATATCTTATATTTAGGACTAAGATGAAATCCCCTAAATATGACTTATATTAAAGAACAGAGGAAGTAGAAAAAGGTTCGACAACTAACCTGACTCTGATACCAACTTGGGGGAGTGACCCCGAAAGGATCTAAATTAAAGGAAGAAGAAAGAAAGTTTGAGAAATAGAGATCGACATGGAGTCATTAGTTCATATGCAAATGACTAACTTGGGGGAGTGACCCCGAAAGGATCTAAATTAAAGGAAGAAGAAAGAAAGCTTGAGAAATAGAGATCGACATGGAGTCATTAGTTCATATGCAAATGACTAACTTGGGGGAGTGACCCCGAAAGGATCTAAATTAAAGGGAGAAGAAAGAAAGCCTAAGAAATAGAGATCGACACGGAGTCATTAGTTTATATACAAATGCAGAAATATGCAAGAAATTTAGAAAAAAAACAAATGAAGATTTATAAAACTGATATATTATTGAGATTTAAAATGATACAAACATAAAGAAATTACAAGGAAAGTAAGAAAACATACAAGGGTTATCACCCTAGAGGAGGAGGGGAGAGAGAATTGAGACTAAAAACTCCAAGTCTCGAGGTGAGTAACAATTGAAATGTGAAATGAGGTGTTATTTTATAGGCGTCCGGATCAGTTCTTATCCACCATTTTAACTTGGGGTAAAATTACTTTAACCAGAGTAGAAAACATGTTATTCGGGTAAAAGTACTTTTACTTTTGCTTTTATATAAAGTAAAAGGAATTACATCATTTTGTCTGCAGAAAGTAAAGATTCCTAACTTTACGTCTAATCTCTACTAAAATTAGAAAAATTGTGTCATCTAGTCTTGGATTCTTGTGCCGACAGTTTTGCTTCGGAATCAATCTTCGCCGAGGCTAATGATCTCATCATCCGAATCATGGCCAAAGTATTGGGCCGGATTTTCAGCTTTTGACCTATCTGAGGATTGGGTCGATATGCTACTCTGGGTCAGAAGCATATCGGCCCAATCCTCAGATGGGTCAGAAGCTGAAGATCCGGCCTAATACTTTGGCCATGATTCGGATGATGAGATCATTAGCCTCGGCGAAGATTGATTCCGAAGCAAAACTGTCGGCACAAGAATCCAAGACTAGATGACACAATTTTTCTGATTTTAGTAGAGATTAGACATAAAGTTAGGAATCTTTACTTTCTGCAGACAAAATGATGTAATTCATTTTACTTTATATAAAAACAAAAGTAAAAGTACTTTTACCCGAGTAACATGTTTTCTACTCTGGTTAAAATAATTTTACCCCAAGTTAAAATGGTGGATAAGAATTGATCCGACGCCTATAAAATAACACCTCATTTCACATTTCAGTTGTTACTCACCTCGAGACTTGGAGTTTTCAGTCTCAGTTCTCTCTCCCCTCCTTCTCTAGGGTGATAACCCTGGTATGTTTTCTTACTTTCCTTGTAATTTCTTTATGTTTGTATCATTTTAAATCTCAATAATATATCAGTTTTATAAATCTTCATTTGTTTTTTCTCTAATTTTCTTGCATATTTCTGCATTTGCATATAAACTAATGACTCCGTGTCGATCTCTATTTCTTAGGCTTTCTTTCTTCTCCCTTTAATTTAGATCCTTTCGGGGTCACTCCCCCAAGTTGGTGCTCTACCACTGAGCTAAAAGCTTAAGTTGGCAGCCAAGGTGAGGAACTTAACCTTTAACCCATGACCACCAATACCAGTGAGAGTCCGTTGTCCCGTAAGGCAAGGGTGGCACGTGACCCCATGAGAGAGCAGCCCATACTACTCTTCCACCCCTTTGTTTTTCAAACACCCTTGGGATCGAACACATGACCTCTGGCTCTGATACCATAAGCGTCAGGATCAAGTGCTCTACCACTGAGCTAAAAGCTTAAGCTGGTAGCCAAGGCGAGGAACTTAACCTTTAACCTATGAGCACCAGTACCAACGAGAGTCTGTTGTCCTGTAAGGCAGGGGTGACACATGCCCCCACGAAACAGCAGCCTATACTACTCCTCATGGCTTCAGTTTTCATAGCCTAGAGGACCCAAATTCGATTATTCGATTATTAATGTAAGTAACCTCTAACAATCTCACTCGAATCAGGAAAAGATGATTGACTTACTAACTTTGCTTAAAAGTACTTTTTTTTTTTTTAATTTTGCCCATATTTAAAAGCATAGAGAGACTACACATATCGGTCCATACTATTCAAGATATAAAGCTGCAGTAATTTTTAAAAAATGGTTGTGACGTTTCCTACCCATTCCTTTCTCGAATAGTATCGATCTCTCTTTTCAAATTTTTTTTATTAATTTCTAAATAATTTAAATATCATGCAAATACAATAAAAACAATGGAAAAATTGGTTTTGGTTTTTTTAAATTAATAACTAAAAGCTATTGTTTGTTGTATTTTTAATAAAAATAAGAATGAGTGAATGGAATGATATGGTATAGAGTGGTAAATATGAATAATGAATATTCTTGGTAATGAAGAAAGTAACTAACTTTGCTTAAAAATATTATGAGAGTTAAAATTCATTAAATTTTAAGAAAAAATTTAAGATAACACTTGAGTCTAATATTCCCAATTAATAGTAGCTCCTACAAGTATAGCTAACTACTACCTCTTGAGATATTATTTAAAACTATTCAATGTGCAATTGAAATGCATAAATATAACTTGCTTCCTCTTAATATGAATGTAATAACATGATACTCAATTGATCCAAGTCAATCATACTCTCTAACAATAACATGTATAAAACACAATAGCATTGAATCAAGAAGGAAAGTACATATATATAAATCCAACAGACAACAAAAATCCAATTCAATCACGTAGGTTCAATCCATAAGACTATTCAAATGGCAATCAAATCTCAACAATATATAAAGATAATCCTAAAACTTAGATAATCAAAATATACAAAAGAGAAAATGAATTGAACTAGATAACTCTCGGTGTAGTTCATTGAGCTCAAGCACAAGTCTCCACTGCCAAGAAGCAAAGGAATTAGCCACACATGGAATTAATCCCAGCTGCCACTTGTGAAACACTTGAAATTCATGAGGAAATTGGTGATGGCTGGACTGTAAGTAGAAGAAGAAGAGAGTGTGCGGACTCTGTCAAGTTTGGTGAGGAAATGAGAACTAAGGGAGGTCGATGATCTTTGGCAGTTGGAGAAGGTGACGGTGATGATGTGGAGAGGAGAGAACAGACCAGCGGTGGGTGAAATGGGTGGTGAGCTTTACCGGAAGTGGTGCCTGAAACTGGGAATGTGACTCCAGCAAAGGCGAAGAAGATGAAGGCGAGTCTGGAATAAGAAAGAAGAAGACGGTGGTGATGGTGATGATCTCGGTGACGGTGGAAGAGTGCCGAAAAAAATAGAGGAAGTAGGATTTCCGGCGACGACGCTCTCCAAACTCTCCTCCGATCGACTTTGATCTCTCGTTTCCTCCCCCAAATCACGTCCACGATTTGGCCTCTGCTTCCAGTGTATTGTCATGGCCACTCTGACTCTGTCTCTTGATTCTCAAAATTGCAGCCTTCGGCAAAGCTTTCTCCTCTCTCTCGCCCCTCTGTTTCAGGTCACCGGCGAGGAAGTATGGTGAGGAGGGAGGTCCTCGACGGTGGTTGTGGCTCTCCGTCTCTTTCCCTCTCTTCTCAAGCTCCTTCTCGTACAATCTCAAGCTCTCCCGAAGACTGAAGCTCGCGGCGCCAAAACTCTGTCCCCATCTCTGCTTTCGCTAGGAAGAAGGTCAAAAACTGACCTTGTCCCTGGTCAAAGTTTTGACCAGGGACTTAATGAAAGTTCAAAAGTTCTAGTGGAGGGACAAACCTGAAAATTTTGAAACTTTTGTAGGGTGAACTAAATTTTCAAAACTGATGGGCCATTTTTTGTACTTTTTCCTGGTCCCTTTTCTCAGCGATTTCAAATTTCCAGAAATTTGAGGGACTTTTTCGTAATTTCTCTAGTCCTCAAAATATTAATTCTGACTCTTCAAAATATCTAATTTCTTCTTAAACACCTACAATACAAATATTAAGTATAAAGTAGTATCAAAAGTCCAAGAAATCATTTAAATGAATAATTAACAAATTATGACCATTTTGCCCCTAATTACACTTAATTCAATGCAAATGTTCTTAATTCAAATTAGTGTTTAATTATGCAATAATGTCCCAAGAAATATATTAAAAATCTCAAATTAATCATTTAAAAACATATCAAAATATGGTTTAACCAGTCTTACTGGCAAGCTATCAAATGGATTCTTCACTAACTCTTACATATGGTTTAACTGTACATCCATCCAATTCTTTGCGTCTCATCGCATACACATCCTGATGATAGGCGTGCTACCTCTGGAAATTGTGTGTTTCTTGGTGGTCATCTCATTTCTTGGGGCTCTAAGAAGCAACCTACAGTTGCTCATTCATCTACAGAGGCTGAATTTCAAAGTATGGCTAAAGTGGTATCTGAAATATTATGGCTTCAATCTCTTCTTACCGAGCTTCGGATACAACCTTTATTTAAGCCACTCGTTCTCTGTGACAACTTAAGTGATGTACATTTGGCACATAATCTGCCCTTCATTAGCGTACTAAGCATATGGGGTTAGACCTCTTCTTTGTCAGGGAAAAGGTGCTTTGTAAGCATCTTGATGTTCTGTATATTCCAGCTGCTAATCAAGTTGTTGATCTATTAAATAAGCCTTTCTCTGGCTCCCTTTTCTATTCTTTTCAGGATAAATTTGGTGTTGGGAATGTCTCCCACCCCTAAGTTTAGGGGAGGCTATTAGAGTGTAAATAGTAAGTTAGGCCATCTGTCACTTAATTAGTTTTAGTATTGTCAGTTGTACACAAGAGGTTCAGTTTTGTTACACCAAGCTCAGGCGATGCGCTCGAAGTAATTCTCCTTATATAAATAAGATACACTACAAAAAAAAAGGTATTTCGTAGCGGTGCACTTGTAGCGGTTTAATATAACCGCTACAAATTATAGTATTTGTAGCGGTTTTTACCTAAACCGCTACAAATTTGTAGCAGCAAGAATATTTGTAGCGGTTTCCTACAAAAAACCGCTACAAATTTGGCGCGAAATTCCCGCCAAAACTTGTAGCGGTTATTTTGTAGCGGTTAATGCACATAAACCGCTACAAAATACCAAAGGTCAGAATTTTGTAGCGGTTTTTACTGAAAACCGCTACAGAATTTCAAGAGACTCCAAATTTGTAGCGGTTCTGGGCAATAACCGCTACAGAATTTCAAACGTTGTGAAGATTTGTAGCGGTTATTGTAGAACCGCTACAAATTTAATTATTTGTAGCGGTTAGAGTAGCGGTTATTTTTAATAACCGCTACTAATTACTGGTCTATTTAAACCCCCCACCTCCTTCATTTCTCTGTTTGCTCATTTTGTTTCCTGAGGTTTCTCTGAGTGATTTCTTCGAGATTTGAGCGTTCGGACGTCTCTATAGGAGTTTTTAGTCAGTATTCCGCAGTATTTACACTTGAGGTACGTATATAACACGTATTTTATTTATATTTATATTTTTATTATATTTTTGCATAATAATGTGACTAATTTTTTTTTAATTTGTACAGTTGATATGGCTTCAGGACAGGATAAGGGGAAGGGGAAGGCCCCTGAGGTCCCCAGACCGAATTTACGGGGCGGCAGCAGCCGGGCCCCGGGCAGAGGGAGGGGGCAGCGCGCAGGCAGGGCTACCGAGGCATCTCAGCCCATCCCGCCACAGGAACCGCAGACGATCCCACAGGCGACGACCTCAGCTGAGGTGCCTGAGTTGGACGTGCCAGAGATTAGCGTTGAGGACTTCCTCAACGAGGAGGAGTTCGAGATCCCGATTAGTGGGTTTAGGGAGATGGAGCAGTTCCTCGATGAGGAAGAGGCTCGGGAGCAGAACAACCCACGAGGGTCGTCTTCGCGGTCCACTGGGTTTGAGGTGCAGGTCGAAGGTAAATTTTTTAATTTTTTAACTTTTTAACTTTGAATTATAATTTATCTAACGTGCGGTCAACTGTGCAGATGAGCAGGGGAACGTGTCGACGAGGAGGCTGGATGTGACCGGTCTGAACAGCATGGACCGGTCCCTGCGAGTTGTAGTGCCGTGGAACGAGGGCACTGACCAGCCGATCCACAATGGGGGTCACCTGCTCAACCGCTTCCTGAGCGACCTGGGATCGAATTGGATGCGGTTCCCCCTTCACTTCCCGACGTGGAGGCACATTCCGAAGGGGCCGAAGGACCAGGCTTGGGAGGAGGCGATTCAGGTAATTAAAACTATTTAATTAATATTTTTTTAATTAATTCTATTTAATTATTTTTTTTAAATTATGGTTTTTATAATTATTGATATTTAAATGTATTTTTTTCAGCTGCGGTTTGCCGTCCGGGCCAACCGGAAGAGGTACGCCCTCGTGAAGATGGGCGACGCCTGGAGGAACAGGAGGAACCGTCTCTTCCACAGCGTGGATGGGGACGGGACGATGCCTCTGGAGCAGCTGCAGGAGAGCGTCCCGGACGGCGTGCCGCCGAACGACTGGGCGCGTTTTGTCCAGTTCAGGAGGAGCCCTGAGGCACAGGTAATGTATTTATTAGATTTTTGATATATAATTTTGTAATTGTTAAATATTAAATTATAATATCAATTTATTTTGTATTTAATTTTAAATTATAATACATTTAATTTTTTTTTCCAGGAGCTTGCTCGGAGGAACGCCGCGATCCGGGCGCAGCAGACGATCCACCACACAGCAGGATCGAAGACCTTTGCTGTGACCTACAGCGAGCTGGTAACTTTTCAAGTGCTTCACTTACTTTTAGCTCATAATTTCATAATTAATACTAATTGTTTTGTAATTGTTTCAGGAGACGAAAGCACAGCAGGAGAACCGTCAGACGGACTATGCGGAGCTGTACGCCATCACGCACAGACACCGTGACGGGACTGCGACCTCTCAGCAGGCAGAGGCGGCGATTGTAAGTTAATTTATTATTATATTTTTTATAAAACCAAGTTAATAATGAAAAAAGGTAATTATTAATTGTTTCATAAAATGGCAGGAGCGGATGCAGCAGTCGCAGGCTGAGCTGCGACAGACCCAGCCTGAGGAGTCACAGGGGTCAGTGGACCCGACGGCTCCTCTGAAGGCGGGTCTGGCTCAGCCTGAGCACCCCGGACGAGTGCGGGGGATGGGGATAGGCGCCAGACCCAGCATGATCTACGGCAGGAGCGCCGCCTCTGAGGCTGGCAGCTCTAGAGGGGTCAGACGTCGGAGGGACGAGTCGATTGACCAGCTGCGGTCAGATTTGCAGCAGCAGATGGCGCAGCAGATGCAGCAGATGCAGGTGCAGCAGCAGCAGCAGCTGCAGATCCACGCAGACGCTATATTCGCGCAGCAGACGCAGTGGCGTGAGATCGCAAACACTATGCTCGAGGAAGCATGGGGTCGGCTGTTCCCGGCACAGCAGCATCCAGCGGTCCCCCCTGTTCCTCACTACGTCGTCCCGACCACTACTCCTCCTCCTACAGCTCCTCCTCCTGCTGATGAGGATGGTGCGGTTCAGTCTGCGCAGCGGCCCGATCCAGCGGCATCTGAGGGAGCCCCACCTGAGGGAGCACCAGAGGATCAGCCCCCAGCTCCTTAGTTTAGGACTTTTTCTTTTCTTTTAAACATTTGTAAATATTTATGAGATTTTATTTCAGAATTTTCTTATTGTGTTTTATATAATTATATTTATATTATTATATCGCATTGAAATAATTTATAAATGATTTAAATCTAAATTTTAAAAAAAAAATTATATATATATTTGTAGCGGTTTTAACCTAAAACCGCTACAAATGTATAGATTTGTAGCGGTTTTAACCTAAAACCGCTACAAATATATACATTTGTAGCGGTTATTAGTACATATCCGCTACAAATATATAATAATTTTTTAAATAATTTATAAATTAAATATATATATAATTTATTTTTTTAAATATATTTTTAAAAAAAATAAATTATATATACATTTCTAAATAATTTATAAATGTATATTTGTAGCGGTTTTGAACTCATAACCGCTACAAATTTACTTATATATTTGTAGCGGTTTGCCTTCAGAAACCGCTACAAATATATAAGTTTGTAGCGGTTACACACTAATAACCGCTACAAAGACTCAAATCATTTGAATTTTGAAATTTGCCGCCTTTGTGCACATTTGTAGCGGTTATCTTATGTAAAACCGCTACAAATTAGAAAATTATTTTTATATTTAATGTTCAACGGCTTTAATATTAGTAGCGGTTTTATATATGTAACCGCTACTAATACGTTGAACGTTAGTAGCGGTTATAGATGTAAAACCGCTACTAATAGCCAACAAGTACATTTTAAATTTCCCTCCAATTAACTGCTTGAATATTAGTAGCGGTTTTATATATATATAACCGCTACTAAATTATAAACGTTGGAATTTCTGTAGCGGTTGTTGTAGCGGTTTAATAACCGCTACAAAATTATAAACGTTGGATTTTCAGAATATAAGGTTCTACGCATTCGTCATTATCTTCTCACTCATCTTCTTCTATATACTTTCTTCTCTCTCACTTGTAGCTATGGATAAATCATGGATAAGGTTGCCGCGCAATTCTCCTGAATATTTGTACAGATTAAACAGTTTCTTAGATTTCGCATTCACTCACGCCAGCTGTAACGGCAAGATCGTCTGTCCGTGTCGGAAATGCAAGTTCAAGAAGTGGCATGCACGAAATGTTGTGATGGAACATTTGCTTGTGAAGCCTTTCCCTGAGGACTATACGTTCTGGGCAGTTCATGGTGAGAAGGCCGGCGTTAGATATGACGAGGCTCTTCCTCGAAGTTCTCAAGTAGGCGTTCAAGTAGATGAAGATGATCCTGTGAATGATGCTGTGCGTGATGCGTTTGGATTTCAAGGCGACAACTTCAACGAAGAAGTGCACGGCTCT
Organism: Inga oerstediana; assembly: GCA_963210345.1. Classification (NCBI taxonomy): domain Eukaryota; kingdom Viridiplantae; phylum Streptophyta; class Magnoliopsida; order Fabales; family Fabaceae; genus Inga; species Inga oerstediana. Next base: position 72,126,317 of record OY723404.1, on the reverse strand, counting down.
GAGCCGGCTTTTATGGGGAATGAAGCAGCTCGGGATTTTTTCAGCTTGATGGATGAGGCAGATCGTCCTTTATATCAAGGTTGTCGCAAATATTCTAAATTATCTTTCTTGATCAAACTGTATCATATCAAGTGCTTGTGTGGGATCACGGATAAGGGAATGTCCATGTTGCTCGACTTATTACAAGATGCATTCCCCGACGCCGAGATTCCCACAACCTTCTACGAGGCCAAGAAGATCATCAACAGGTTGGGGTTGAATTATCAAAAGATTGATGCGTGCCCAAATGATTGTATGCTGTATTGGGGAGACGATTCCAGCAGGGAGACGTGCAAGAGATGTCACACATCGAGGTACAAGACAATTCGGAAGGGGAAAAAGCAGAAGAAGAAACCTGCAAAGATTCTCAGGTACTTCCCTTTGAAACCTCGTCTACAAAGATTATTTATGTCGTCTAAAACTGCTGAGCACATGAGGTGGCATGCCGTTGATAAAAATGAAGACGGTAAATTAAGACATCCGCGGGATGCAGCTGCTTGGAAAACGTTTGACAACGACTTTCCAGATTTTGCGACTGACCCCAGAAATGTCCGGCTTGCGTTGGCGACCGACGGTTTCAATCCTTTCGGGAATCTTAGCACAAGTTACAGCATTTGGCCGGTAGTCTTAGTTCCCTACAACTTACCCCCCCTGGATGTGTATGAAACAAAGCTCTTTCATTATGTCTATGATCATTCCAGGCAAAAAGGCACCGGGCAATGACATCGATGTGTATCTCCAACCGCTTATTGCGGAATTGCTTGACCTGTGGAATGTCGGCTTGGAGACGTACGACGCTCACAGCAAGACTTTGTTCAATATGCGTGCAGCCTTGATGTGGACGATCAGTGACTTTCCTGGCCTTGGCACATTATCTGGTTGGAACGTGCACACTGGGTCGGCGTGTCCGGCTTGCAATTTCGACTCTGACGCAGTGCGCCTTCCCCACAGCCGAAAGTGGTGCTTTATGGGGCATCGGAGGTTTCTCGATGGAACGCATAAGTTCAGATTGCAACGGAATCGCTTCAATGGGAAACCAGAGAAAAGAGGACCACCTCAGACTTTGTCCGGTACAGATATCTTACAGCAGCTTGAGCATGTTGACTTCGAGTTTGGAAAAAGCGACGGTTCAGCACAAACTCGCCAAAATACGCGTAGGACTTCGGCACCTCAGCAGTGGAAGAAGATAAGTATCTTCTTCACGCTTCCGTATTGGAGATCTAATTTACTTCGCCACAGTCTTGATGTAATGCACATTGAAAAGAATGTTTGCGACAATGTGCTGTATACGCTGCTTAACGAACCCGGCAAGACAAAAGATCACCTTCAAGCTAGGAAAGATTTACGCGACATGGGAGTTCGTGAAGACGCTTGGCCAGATGAGAATGACAGATTTACACCGGCAAAGTTTACCCTCACAAAACCGAACAAGGATGTGTTCCTCGCGACGTTGAAGAAATTAAAAGTTCCTGATGGGTATTCAAGCAACATTTCTCGATGTGTCGACTTGCAGGCTCGAAAGGTTGCTGGCCTGAAGAGTCACGACTCACATGTTCTTATGCAGCAGTTACTCCCTCTGGCTATAAAGAATACACTTCCTCCCGATGTTTCCATCGTTTTGGTGGAACTTTGTTCTTTCTTTCGGAAGTTGTGTTCTAAGGTTTTGATCGTTGAGGAGCTCGATCAGCTGCAGTCGAAAATCATTCTTACGCTTTGTCACTTGGAGATGATCTTTCCTCCGTCCTTTTTTACTGTGATGGTTCACCTCACGGTCCACCTCGTTCATGAAACAAAGCTCGCTGGACCAGTACAATATCGTTGGATGTATCCGATTGAGAGGTACTCATTTTAAATATGTGCTTTCATTTATTATCCGTATTTAATGTTTGCTCGTCGTCCTTTTCATCATTTTATATCAATTTTCTCTTATGTACTTCGTAGGTTCCTTGGGAAATTAAAATCTTACGTGAGGAATAAGGCGTGGCCAGAAGGTTGTATAGCTGAAGGCTATATAGGGGATGAGGTGCTATATTTTTGCTCAAGGTACTTTGATGATCTTGAGACGGCTTTCAACCGCCCGCCTCGTGTTGACGATTGTCCTGAACCTGCGCCGACATCAGGAGAATTTATCCCTCGTGTTGGTAAACCAGTTGGAGCAATTGAGAACTTCAAACTAACGGCAACTGAGAAGTTCCAAGCACATAGACATGTCTTGATTAATTGCACTCAAGTTGAGCCTTTCATACGGTAAGAATTGTACACTCACATGTATGTTATTCGATCTATATCTTTCGTAACATTTCTCACTTTCATTTCACTAACGCCTTTCCATTATTAATTGCAGGGAATTCAGAAGTCATGTCAAGCGTCAGCTCAGGATCCGTACACAGACATCCTCGGAAGTTGATAGGAGGGTCCACAGAGAATTCCCTGGCTGGTTTGCTCGCAGAATACTAAATGACCACAACCCACACTCACCGGATTTCAGAGCTCTCGCAATCGGCCCTCTTGATCATGCAAAACGGTTTACAGCATACAATGTCAATGGTTTTAAGTTTTGCACGGTTTCACGGGATCAGGGATTGCAAACACAGAATTCGGGTGTTTATGGCACATTTGGGACAAGGAGTTATGCGAGCAGCAGTGACGCCAACATGCAGTTCGGAGGCGTCCCTTACTATGGCAAGCTTCTTGATGTGGTCGAGCTTAATTATCAATGCCGTTTCACCGTGACGCTGTTCAAGTGTTTGTGGGCAAATACCACGACTTCTCGGGGACTGACAACTGACGACCTAGGGATCACATCAGTCAATTTCTCACGCCCGATTCATACTGGTATTTCTCAAGATGATGAGCCGTATATTCTAGCTTCAGAGGCACATCAGGTTTATTATGTCGAGGACGAGCGGCATAGGGATTGGCACATGGTCGTTCATTTAAAGCCAAGAGACCTTTACGACATGGGTGAAGGCGATAACATCGCCTACGAGAGTGAGCCATTTCAGCCAGCTGATTTTGAAAACTACTTCCCTGAAGGCGATGACAATTTACCTCTACTGCGGTGAGTTTTTTTAAGTCCACGTCATTTCAATTAAATTTTTTAAATTTAATAATACATCAATAACAATAATTTTTCTACAAAATTTCTGTAGGGATGGCGACGATGAGTGATCAAATTCAATTGTAAAAAATTTGTCTTTAAAAAATATGCAAAAAAATTGTGTTAAAATAAAATGTAAAAAAAAATTAAAATAATATTTGTAGAATTCAAGTGTAACAAATTTTTCTTTACAAAAAATTGAAAAAAATTTGTGTTAAAATAAAATGTAAAAAAAAAATTTAAAAAAAAATTAATATAATATTTGTAGCGGTTATTAAACCGCTACAAAAAAATAAATAACCGCTACTAAATAATAACCGCTACATTAACCGCTACATTAACCGCTACAACTAATTAAACCGCTACAAAATATAAATAACCGCTACTAATTAGTAACCGCTACATTAACCGCTACATTAACCGCTACAAATAATACGTAAATCCCTATAAATACCCTTATCACAACTCATTTCAAACACTCCCCAATTTCTTTTCACCTTACCCTTCTTTCATTTCCTCTCATTTACAACTTCTTTCGTATGAATAGAGGAGCTGAATAATACGATCAAATATGGTAACAAGATTTTCAATTTCTTTTAGAATACTTCTTTCATTTCTATAAAATTTATTCTAAACATCTTTTTTTCTAGATATATCTTAACTCTATCTCATTTTCATCTATTTTTCATATACAATTACATTATATTATAAAACATAATAATTCCTTATTACCTAACTATCGTTAATAATATTATTAATATAATTTTATACTAATTATATTCAATTACATTTTTTCTTTTTAATTTATTAATAAGTTAAACTATTAAATAATAAACTAATTGAAATAGATAAAATAATAACAAATTAAACTATTTAATATAATATTGAAAAAAAAGAAAAAAATCAATGTATAAATTTTAAAAAAAAATTAAATATTTGTAGCGGTTATTAAACCGCTACTAAATAACGCGCCTTTTTTAAAGGTAAATTAAAATTTTTTGGCGGTAAATTTGAATTTGATGAAATTAGTAGCGGTTCTAAGAACCGCTACTAATTTCATGAAATTCAAATTTGGTAGCGGTTTTTAAACCGCTACAAATAAAAAAAGTCATTTTTAACAAATTTTCATTTTTATATATTTGTAGCGGTTTTTTAACCGCTACAAAAAAAAATTCTTTTTAAAGCTGTAAATAAAATTTTTTATATTTGTAGCGGTTATATAACCGCTACAAATATCTCTTGATTTTGTAGCGGTTACTATTAACCGCTACAAAGTTTGTAGCGGTTATTTTTGATTGAGTAGCGGTTTTATAGAACCGCTACAAAACCGCTTGCAACGTACGATTTAGTAGCGGTTTTTCTAACCGCTACTAACATAGTTTGTAGCGGTTAGAACCGCTACGAATACCTATTTTTAACCGCTACTAAATCACGTTTTTTTTGTAGTGATAGATGCGTACTATAATTGATTGACACAAATCAATAATAGAGATTACAGAGCAATTCTCCCTGGTTATCATGCTCTACCTTCTTATCTCCTTTTTCTTCATCTTTCTCTTCTCTACATTTTCATTACACTGTAACTGATACATTTCTCTGAATGTTGAAAGCGCTTTCTATTGAAGGGCTACTTAGCTTCTTGATAATGTGGGGTGTATTTGGATTTAATTTGTATTATTAGCATTCGAAATACATTTTTTAAAAATTTATAATTATGATTTTGAGAATATATTTGACTTATGAAGTAAAGTTCTTCATGAACAATAAGAAGGGAATGGAGTATGCTATACTCTTGCAAACAACACAAGTGGATTATATATATAATGCAAACTGAAAATATCATAATGCTCGTTTGGAATAGCTTATTTTTGGGCAATAAGTGCTTATAAATCGTGATTCACAGTATACGAGGTAAGTATGTGAGAGGAGTTTTATCTCGGCTTGCGTAATAAGAACTAATTTTTTAAGAAATCGTGATTACTCAATTAGCGAACCGCATACACCACTAGAAGACATCCACGCATTAAAGTCGCACTGCTTTTGTGACAAACATGTACTATTAAACTTGATGACGATATTCTCATAATCCCTTTTCTCCTTTTTGTTTTTTTTTTTCAGAATCACATCTCCTCCCTCAGATTAAAAAATGAATGGTTTAGATTTAATATTTTCTTGAACTGTTATTATAGTATTTTATAATTTATTTTTTTTATTGCAGTTATAAATTGTGTAGATTATATTTTAACAACTTAAATTATTTATTTATCTTTAAAATAACAATTTTATAAAATATGAAATCTAAACCATCTTTTTTATTTTTTTTTAATTTGAGGGTAGTGATAAATCACAATTTTAATATATTTTATCCCACCTTATTCATTTATTTTGGATATTATTTTAGGCTAATTTGGATTTATTAGATGATATTTGGAAAGCTAGCCAATTTTAGGAAATAATATAAATCTGAATCAATTATGAGATTATTGGGCTTAAATTGATATTATTTTAATTGTTATATTATGAGTGGAAAAATATTTCCAATTATATGATAAATCACAATTTTATTTGATTCTTGCAGAGTAAGGAAAAGGAGATTAAAAAATCCTACGGTGCAGAACTTTTCTGAGAGACTCAAAAAGAATCCAATGATGAAATTTTATTGGGCTTTTGGAATTTTAAGAGACCCAAATTAGTACCCAAAACTTTCCCATCCTTTCATAAAAAATGACCTAGCCGCGGGACGAAAGGGGGGCTACAGGCGAGAACCATCACGCTGAGACGGGAAGACGCTGAGGCGCACTTGCAGAGAGGCTGAGGCATCACGCACTCGCAGAGGGGGATTGAAGAGAGAACACAGACTGAGACTCGCGGACGAAGCTGAGGTTCTATTCGGCTATCACTTTTTCATTCTCTCTACCTGCCACTTTACTCACTGAACGGCCCCACTTCGATCAATTGCTCTTCCTCAATTCAATTCCCCTTTTTCCATCCACACATACACACGCCAGAAGGTATTGAGAAATTGATTCATTCAAGTTTTGCTTCTCCACGCGGGTCCCACGGCCATTAGAGATCATCAACCAATATTTCACAATTCTTTTTGATGGCTGTGACGTGCTGGGAGTGTGAAGGAGAGAGGAATTTCATGGAAGCTTAAGTCTCTTGGGAGGCAACTTGGGAGGAGCATGGAGGAAGCTAGAGCCTAGGAGCTTACACTTGAAGACCATAAGGGAGTGTCTTTCTTTTATCTTTTTAATTTAAGACTTAAGATTATTTAGTTTTAAATGATTTTGAGTTGTAATAATTGAGAACAATCTAGTTTTAGATTGTAAACTTATTTTCATTTGGATTGAATTGATATTTTAGATTTTCTTTGTTCTTAATTGATTATTGGGATTTTTGTTTGCAAACCTTTGATTGTCAATTAGATTATTAATCGAGTTTTCATTATTAATTTAATTGTCAATTTGAGTTTAATCTCTTGATTGTTTAATTAGGTGATTAATTGTCGAATTGTTTAATTAGGCAATTGTGAACATAATTTCCAAAACTATCTTAAGCAATTTTGATTGGTTTTTAATAGATTTAATTAACCAGCATTTTTCCATTATGAGTTTTCTAGTGGATTAGGTGTTATTGAGCATGAGGGTTTCACATGTCTTGATTAGGTGATTAAATCTATTAATTCCAACTTTTCATGAATCTCCCTTTGGTCTAATAAATTGAATGGCTAAGAAAGCTAAATCCATGTGAATCCTGAGTTGTCCCCTTCATCATCATAACTGAATTAAATCCTTGTTGATTGTCTTGCTTTTGATTATTTTCTTTGCTTAGTATCTCAATTCATTTTTCACTAAAAAAAACCCCAAGATTGCATTCCAATTCATTTAGGATAGTTTCCTTCTCATATAGATTTTAGAGTCATTTGCATTTAGGTAGTAGAATCTTACACTTTAGTTTAGGTCCATTCTATTGCATCTTTTGTTACTTAAAAATCAATCCTAAAGAAAACCCATAGCTTGCTCCTTGGGAGAATGACCTAGGTTGACCCTAAACTGCATAATAATTTAGGACCTAGTTTAATTGATTGCTTTAGCGACAGAAGCACCCATCAATTTTGGCGCCGTTGCCGGGGAGCAGCGGTTAGGCTTTAGGTTTGAGTTTTTAGGCAACTTCTTAGGTAGTTGTTTATTGCATGACCCGATCCTCTTCTGAAAAATTGTTTGAATTTGATCCTGAGATTGAGAGGACACTTCACTAACGAAGAAGGACTAGAGCTAGTACTTTTGTAGGCAATAGTTCCTCTGTTGAGCCCATTGTTGATTCTTCTGATTCTAAGGTCAATATGGATGCTAATAATATTGTTGTTAATGCTGATGGGAATGTTAATGTTAATGCAAATGCAAATGCAATTGTAAATGCAAATGCAAACGCAAATGCAAATGCAAATGCTAATATTGTTGATCCTGCTATGACTATTAGAGAATTGGTTTCACCTGATTTTCATTTTCAAAATTGGTGTATCAATTATCCTGATATTAATGCAAATTTTGAATTGAAATCTGGATTGATTCACTTACTTCCAAAATTTAATGGCCTTTCAGGTGAGGAAGCGTACAATCACTTGAAGATGTTTCACATGGTTTGCACTGCTATGAAACCTGTTGGTGTGACTGAAGATCAGATTAAGATGCGTGCCTTCCCATTCTCTTTAGAAGGATCTGCTAAAAATTGGTTGCTTCGATTACCTCCTGGATTCATTACTTCATGGAACCAATTGAAGAAACTGTTCTTGGAAAAGTATTTCCCAGTTTCTCGCACTTCATCTATCAGGAAGGACATATGTGGATGTCGACAAGTGGTTGGAGAATCCTTATATGAATATCTAGAGCGTTTTAAAATGCTATGTTCTAGCTGTCCCCACCATCAGATTCCGGATACATTACTGATCCAATACTTCCATGAAGGTCTCTTACCTCTAGAGAGAGATTTATTAAACTCAGCTGCTGGTGGTGCACTTCTACACTTGACTGTGGATCATGCTTGGGAATTGATTGAAAGGAAAGCTGAAAATAGCCAACAATTTGGTACTAGACAACAGGTCAAAGTTAATGAAGTGGGACGAATTTCTTCTAATTCTGAATCTCGCCTAGAGAGCAAAATTGATAGACTTGCATCTGCTATGGAAAAAATGGTTATGTCTCAGATGCAGAATTCTTCTAATATGGCCACTCCTATGGGGTCCTCTACTTCTATTACCCCACAGGCTAACTCTTCTGCTTTAGTAGGGCCATTCTGCTCTATTTGCTCTTTAGCTACTCATGGTACTGACTCTTGCCCCTACATGAATGATGGAGTTGAATCTTGTAATGCAATTTACCCTTCTAAGCCTTTGACTCAAGGCGGCCAAAAATATGATCCTTACTCTAATACATATAATCCTGGATGGCGTGATCATCCAAATCTTCGATATGGAAATGGCCAAGCCCAGCAAGCACAATTCAATCAAAGTGGGAATTCTAGTGGCAAGATGTTTCAACAAGTTAGACAATCAATGCCAGTCCAAGATGAAGATTCAAGGTCAGAAAGCAAGATGGACGCTATGATGAAAATCCTGATGCAACAACAACAACTGATGCAACAACAACAACAGATTCAGGAATTTCAAGCTTTTCATACTCAAATGGGTCAATTTTCTAATGCGCTCAGTAATGTACAGAGTCAAGGTTCAGGAAAGCTCCCATCTCAAGTGATAACCAATCCGAATGTTAGACCTCAACAAAATCCTAATATTGGTGGAGTTAATGTTATATCTCTTCGACGTGGAAAGATAATCCCTTCTGCAGATCCTGTTACCACCAATACTTCAAATGACAAGGAAGTTGTTAATGACTCTCCTTCTACTCTTCCTTCTACTTCTACTCCCATATCACAGGATCAGTCCACTTTATCAAAAACACAAGTGGCACCTCATGAAGAACAAGAAAAGGGTGAGGAAGGACAGCAAGTGATCAAACCGGCCCTGCCATTTCCTACTGCAGTGGCTAAGGCTGAAAGGAGAAAGAAGGAAGCTGAGATGTTTAATGAAGTCTATGATATCTTCAAGAAAGTGGTGATCAATGTTCTACTAGTTGACTTAGTCGCACAAGTGCCTAAATATGCAAAATTCTTGAAGGAGTTATGTACTACAAAGAGAAAATTTAAGCATGAAGGCAAGGTTGACTTAGGAGCAGTGGTCTCCTCTCTATATCAAATGCCAATGCCAGTAAAGTGCAAGGACCCTGGTAGCTTTCTCATCCCTTGTACTATTGGTGACATTGACTTCTCAGATGCCTTAGCAGACTTGGGAGCAGCTATCAACGTTATGCCAAAATCAGTCTTCAATCAACTCAAGGGTGTAGAGCTTAAGCCCACAAATCTCATTGCATCCCTTGCTGATAGACGTTGCACAGTCCCAAAAGGCGTTTTGGAGGACATCTTGGTTAAGGTAAAAGATTTCATATTCCCTGCAGACTTCTATGTTCTTGATATGGATGATGGTAGATTTAGGCAGAAAGGACATTCATCTTTGATTCTAGGTAGGCCTTTCCTTAAAACTGCTAGAGCTATGATAGATGTGCATGCTGGTAGCCTTACTCTAGAATTTGCTGGTGAAACTATTAGATTTAATGTGCTTGAATCCATGAGACATCCCCTCGATGATTGTGCTGAGATAGATGTTAATGCTATTGATGCCATTATAGATGATTCTGTTGTAGATCTTAGAGATAGCATGCTTAATAGATTCGGTGATATTACCTGTTTAGATGATACTATCTCTTGTTCATGTGCTGGAATTGGTAGTTGTGATACGTGTGCTGATCTTGATAGTGCTGATATTGATATTTTCACTGATGCTATTGCGATTATGAGACATTCTAGACATGATCATTCTGTGCCTAATTGTAGCATTAGCAATTCTAGTGATCACACATCTACTACTTCTATTGATTCTGATGGACTTTCTCAGTTACTTAGTGTGATTGATGCCATGAATGGAACTTATTTATCTTCACTACCTGACTCTAAATTATTGATTGACATTGATCATATTTCTGATAGTGAGATTTCTGGTTATGATTCTATCTCTGACATGAGTGCTACTGATGGCACTATTGTTGTTGATTGTGATGTGTTGCTTGATTCTACTGCACTTGCAGTTTCTACTAATACTCCCCAAGATGGGAAAGTTTGCTCTTCTGTTTGTGAATCAGTTATGCAGGTTTCTAGTTTGACTGATATAGATTTGAAGCCGCTCATACCTTCAATTGAGCAAGCTCCATTTTTGGAGTTAAAGCCACTTCCTGACTCATTGAGATATGTCTATTTGGGGAAGAACGAGACACTTCCTGTGATTATAGCTAGTGACATAACTGCTGATGAGGAACCCCGCCTCTTAGAGGTACTTAGGAGACGGATGAAAGCTATTGGATGGACTCTTGCTGATATCCCTGGAATCAGCCCAAATGTGTGCATGCATCGGATCCTGCTGGAATATGGTGCCAAAGCTGTGCGACAGCCACAGAGGTGACTCAATCCATTGATTCTTGATGTGGTAAAGAAAGAGGTATCTAAACTTCTTTCTGCAGGTATAATCTACCCTATTTCTGATAGCCAGTGGGTAAGTCCAGTTCAGGTAGTACCTAAGAAAACTGGTATTACAGTTGTGCGTAATGACGAAGGTGAGCTAGTTCCGACTAGAGTCCAGAATAGTTGGAGAGTATGTATTGACTATAGAAAATTGAATTCTGTGACTAGAAAGGATCACTACCCCCTTCCCTTCATAGATCAGATGTTAGAAAGACTGGCTGGTAGATCACATTACTGTTTTTTGGATGGTTTTTCTGGATATTTTCAGATTTCTATTGCCCCTGAGGATCAGGATAAAACCACATTCACATGTCCATTTGGAACCTTTGCATATAGACGCATGCCATTTGGCTTATGTAATGCACCAGGCACTTTTCAACGTTGCATGGTTTCCATATTCTCTGATTTTCTTGAGCATTGCATGGAAGTTTTCATGGATGATTTCACTATTTACGGTGATTCTTTTGATGCATGCTTAGCTAGTTTGGACAATGTTTTGGAAAGATGCATTCAATATAATCTTGTGTTGAATTTTGAAAAATGTCATTTTATGGTTAAGAAAGGAATTGTTTTGGGCCATGTTGTTTCACATGATGGTATTGAGGTTGATAAAGCTAAAGTTGATATTATCTCATCCCTTCCATATCCTTCTTGTATGAAAGATGTACGTTCTTTTCTTGGGCATGCTGGATTTTATAGAAGGTTCATCCAGGATTTTAGTAAGATAGCACTGCCATTATCTCGTTTGTTGCAAAAAGATGTGGGTTTTGTTTTTGATGATTCTTGCAGGTATGCATGGGATGAGTTAAAGAAGAAACTCACTACACCCCCCATCATTCAGCCACCTAATTGGAGCCTACCATTTGAGCTCTTGTGTGATGCTTCAGATTATGCATTAGGTGTTGTTCTTGCCCAGAGAGTAGAGAAGAGACAACATATCATAGCTTATGCCTCTCGAACACTAGATACTGCTCAGGCTAACTACACTACCACAGAGAAAGAGCTATTTGCAATCGTCTTTGGGTTAGAGAAGTTTCGATCTTACATCCTTCACACCAAGGTGACCGTCTTTACAGATCACTCAGCTATCAAATACTTGTTCAAAAAATCGGACTCCAAACCCCGCCTCATTAGGTGGGTGATGCTGATACAAGAGTTCGATGTGGAGATTCGTGATAAGAGTGGTGCAGAGAATATGGTAGCTGATCACTTGAGTAGGATTGAATCACCTCCGGTAACATCTTTACCCTTAGATGATTTTCCCGATCAAAGGCTCTGTGAGGTTGTTGTTTCTATCCCTTGGTATGCTAATATTGCAAATTATCTGGTCGCGTCTGTTTTGCCAGCTGACATGAATACACATCAATTGAATAAGTTTAAGAAAGACATTAAATTCTATATCTGGGATGATCCTTACTTGTGGCACATTTGTAGTGATCAAATTATTAGGCGATGCATTCCTGATGATGAATTTGAGTCTGTCTTGACTTTCTGCCATACTCTTGCATGTGGGGGACATTTTAGTGCTAAGCGTACTGCTAGGAAAGTTTTGGAGAGTGGATTGTTTTGGCCTAGTCTATTTCGTGATGCCCATGAATTTTGTAAGAAGTGTTCCAGGTGTCAATTTGTGGGTACTAATTCTAGGAAACATGAGATGCCCCAACAACCCTTATTGTTCTGTGAAGTCTTTGATGTTTGGGGAATTGATTTCATGGGACCTTTTCCCACTTCATTTGGTTATCTGTATATCTTGCTGGCTGTGGATTATGTGTCCAAGTGGGTTGAAGCTATCCCCACTCGTACTAATGACTTTTCTGTAGTGGTTTCCTTTGTTCGGTCTCACATTCTTTGCAGGTTTGGCATTCCCAGAGCTATCATTAGTGATCAAGGAACTCATTTTTGCAATCGGAGTTTGCAGAACTTGCTTAGCAAGTATGGTGTGATGTACAAGGTAGCCACCCCATACCATCCTCAGACGAATGGTCAAGCGGAACTCTCTAATAGAGAAATCAAGCTCATTTTAGAAAAGACAGTACAACCCAACCGGAAGGACTGGAGTAAAAGGCTCGATGATGCACTTTGGGCGTATCGCACAGCATATAAAAGTCCCATTGGCATGTCTCCATACAGGATTGTCTATGGCAAAGCATGTCATTTGCCAGTAGAGGTGGAGCACAAAGCGTATTGGGCAATAAAAAGGTGCAACCTCGATCTTGCTAGTGCCGGTGCTGAAAGGAAGTTGCAACTGCAGGAGCTTGAAGAGTTAAGAAGGGAAGCTTATGAGAATGCTCGGATTTATAAGGAAAGAACTAAAGCAACCCATGACAAACTCATTATTAAGAGAGAATTCCAAGTGGGCCAAAAAGTTCTACTCTATGTCTCCAGATTGAAACTCATGCCTGGAAAGCTCCGTTCTAGATGGGAGGGGCCCTTCATTGTCATTGATGTTTTTCCATATGGAGCTGTGAAGATCAAGAGGGAGCCGAATGGAAAATGCTTCACCGTCAATGGACACCGCTTGAAGCCGTTCTATGATGGATTCTCCACTCAAACAGTGGAGGTTACCGCACTACGAGACACCACGTAGACCCCGGTTGTATTCCTTCCTTCACTCTTTTATTTTGCATTGTCATATTATTAAGTTGAGTAGTGCTGCATATTACCTGTCTTTGTGCTTTGCTATGACTGTTTTGCATTGAGGACAATGCATTGTTTAAGTGTGGGGGAGGGATCAACCGTTTTGAATGTGAAAATTGCAAGTTTTAAGTAACTTTAGTATGATACATCCTTGATTTGAAAAGTGATTGATCATGTTTTGAGATAATAGACTAAGTGGCAATGGATTTGACTTAGGTGAATTTAGGCTAGCTATCATATAGACCTAGTGAGATTTTGAGCCTGATGCATTTTTTTTTCAGTGCGTACCCCCTATCTCTTTACTTGATCTAGAACTTGACTTGAATCTTATTTGAGGCCACATTTTATGCATGTGTATACATGAAGATGATAAAGGCAATCATTTCATTTTAGCCAGATAAGCCAAACAGCCTATCCTTTTCATACATATACCCTTTGTTTAACCCCTTTGAGCCTATATTTTATTTTTTTTCTCAACCCATACCACAAAAAAAAAAAAAAATCCTACCCTTTTGAATGTCTTAGGAATTGAAGAGCATTGCATTATAACTATTTTGGATGGAAGAACGTGTATAAAATTAGGAATTGGGTCATTGTGAAAAATATGATATGTTATCTTGAAGGAAAAAAAAAAGAAAAAGAAAGAAAAATAAAAAGAAATGAAAAAAAAAGAAAAAAAGAAAAAAAATGGCAAAGAAAAAAAAAAGAAAAAAAGAAGAGAAAGGAAAAGTAATGACCCAGTTCAAGTGTGATTTGGTTTCTTTCATCCTATTGCATCATTCTCTTCATCTTCTAGGATATTCAACTTTGTTTCTCCAAACACTATACCCTTTCTTTCTTAGCCTTAGCCCCATTACAACCTAATAAAAGTCCTTTGGATTTATGTTTGCATTTGCTTTGCTAGTGGTGGAGAACTTAGATCCTTGTCAAGCCTATGGAAAAAGTACTGGATAGGGTGGATTTGAGTGTAAACACAAGCCTATACACTTTTGAGTGATGAGAGACATACACATATCCTTGGTGAGGGATTTCTAGCTTAAATATTCCTTTGTCAAGTAAATTGCCATAAAGTTTGTTTTCTTGAGTCATGAGAAAATCACTTGGATAAAAGAGGTGTTGAAATGCTTTTGTTTACTTTTTACTTGCGATTGGAATATTCACTTTTGAAGTTTTGTTTTATTTTGTCTTGTTATACTCCCTTGGTCTTGATTTGTTTTGCCCAGGAGTGTAAATGATAAGTGTGGGGGAGTTGATAAATCACAATTTTAATATATTTTATCCCACCTTATTCATTTATTTTGGATATTATTTTAGGCTAATTTGGATTTATTAGATGATATTTGGAAAGCTAGCCAATTTTAGGAAATAATATAAATCTGAATCAATTATGAGATTATTGGGCTTAAATTGATATTATTTTAATTGTTATATTATGAGTGGAAAAATATTTCCAATTATATGATAAATCACAATTTTATTTGATTCTTGCAGAGTAAGGAAAAGGAGATTAAAAAATCCTACGGTGCAGAACTTTTCTGAGAGACTCAAAAAGAATCCAATGGTGAAATTTTATTGGGCTTTTGGAATTTTAAGAGGCCCAAATTAGTACCCAAAACTTTCCCCTCCTTTCATAAAAAATGACCTAGCCGCGGGACGAAAGGGGGGCTACCGGCGAGAACCATCACGCTGAGACGGGAAGACGCTGAGGCGCACTTGCAGAGAGGCTGAGGCATCACGCACTCGCAGAGGGGGATTGAAGAGAGAACACAGACTGAGACTCGCGGACGAAGCTGAGGTTCTATTCGGCTATCACTTTTTCATTCTCTCTACCTGCCACTTTACTCACTGAACGGCCCCACTTCGATCAATTGCTCTTCCTCAATTCAATTCCCCTTTTTCCATCCACACATACACACGCCAGAAGGTATTGAGAAATTGATTCATTCAAGTTTTGCTTCTCCACGCGGGTCCCACGGCCATTAGAGATCATCAACCAATATTTCACAATTCTTTTTGATGGCTGTGACGTGTTGGGAGTGTGAAGGAGAGAGGAATTTCATGGAAGCTTAAGTCTCTTGGGAGGCAATTTGGGAGGAGCATGGAGGAAGCTAGAGCTTAGGAGCTTACACTTGAAGACCATAAGGGAGTGTCTTTCTTTTATCTTTTTGATTCAAGACTTAAGATTATTTAGTTTTAAATGATTTTGAGTTGTAATAATTGAGAACAATCTAGTTTTAGATTGTAAACTTATTTTCATTTGGATTGAATTGATATTTTAGATTTTCTTTGTTCTTAATTGATTATTGGGATTTTTGTTTGCAAACCTTTGATTGTCAATTAGATTATTAATCGAGTTTTCATTATTAATTTAATTGTCAATTTGGGTTTAATCTCTTGATTGTTTAATTAGGTGATTAATTGTCGAATTGTTTAATTAGGCAATTATGAACATAATTTCCAAAACTATCTTAAGCAATTTTGATTGGTTTTTAATAGATTTAATTAACCAGCATTTTTCCATTATAAGTTTTCTAGTGGATTAGGTGTTATTGAGCATGAGGGTTTCCCATGTCTTGATTAGGTGATTAAATCTATTAATTCCAACTTTTCATGAATCTCCCTTTGGTCTAATAAATTGAATGGCTAAGAAAGCTAAATCCATGTGAATCCTGAGTTGTCCCCTTCATCATCATAACTGAATTAAATCCTTGTTGATTGTCTTGCTTTTGATTATTTTCTTTGCTTAGTATCTCAATTCATTTTTCACTAAAAAAAAACCCCAAGATTGCATTCCAATTCATTTAGGATAGTTTCCTTCTCATATAGATTTTAGAGTCATTTGCATTTAGGTAGTAGAATCTTGCACTTTAGTTTAGATCCATTCTATTGCATCTTTTGTTACTTAAAAATCAATCCTAAAGAAAACCCATAGCTTGCTCCTTGGGAGAATGACCTAGGTTGACCCTAAACTGCATAATAATTTAAGACCTAGTTTAATTGATTGCTTTAGCGACAGAAGCACCCATCAGGTAGAGACACTAGTGCAAAAAGTTAATTTGTCATCAGTTAAAATTACATTTTCGCCACAGTATTTAGAGTGTAGCGGAATTAGCCGTAGCGAAAAATATATATTATGGCGTCACTTGCTTAAGATATGTCGCCGTAAATGAATATATTATGGAGTCAGTTGCTTAAGATATAACGTCGTAATATATTAACGCCGTAAATGAATATATTATGGCTTCGCATTGTAACTAAACCGACGCCATAATAGATGTGTGACAAATTAATTTTCAAATCTAATGGATATTTTTTTATTTTAAAATTTTCAAATACCACATGTCACGTCCGTAAGAGGCCACCTCATCATTGGTTTAGCCACGTGTCTCCTCCTCACACTACCACGTGTCACCTCCTACTGATGCCACATGTCCACCCTCCTTGCAATGCACCGCGTGTCCCTCCTCGAAGTGCGCCAAGTGTCTTCTCCTTGCGCTGCCATTTGTCACCTCCGAGCGCTGCCACGTGTACCTCCTTGAAGTGAGCCAAGTGTCACCTCCGTGCGTTGCCACGTGTCCACCCTCCTCGCAGTGCGCCAAGTGTCACCTCTGAGAGTTGCCACGTGTCTGCACCTCTTAAATCTTGAAAATGCCTCCCTTCCTGTTCGAACCTGCGACCTCATGCTCCTGGTGCCTTCACACTCGAGCCTTTGCCAGTTGCGCCAAGATGAACCTGCGTTATTTAATTACATAATGTTTTATATATAATATTATCATAATATAAAATTAATAATATATATAATATTATTAAAAATAAAGTAAAATAAATAAAAATTCCAAAAAAATATTTATATATTTATGATTAATTAATTTCAAATTCAATAAATTTAAAATATTTAATAAATATTTTTATAACTATATTTTAATCAATTTTCTAAATTTAAATATATTTTTAATTTAAATTAATTAATAACAAATCATTTAATATTATAAATATTATTTTTAATATAAAATGATAAATATAATATTAATAACTAATAATTTATTTTTAAATAAAATTAAATAATAACTAATATAATAATATTAAAAATATTATTTTAGTCAAAAATTTTAAATATAGTATCAATAAATTATAATAAAATATTCATTAATAATAATATTTTATTTTTAATTAAAATTATTTAATAATTAATTTTATAATATTATTTTTAATATAAAATTTTATACATTTTAAAATTTTGCGACGGAATGTGCCACGGAAAAGTTCCATGGCACCGTGGCAAAAATATTTTTCGCAAAATTTGCGACATAATTCCGTGCTAATTTAGCCATATTTATAATATTATTTTTAATATAAAATTTTATACAATTTAAAATTTTGCGACGGAATGTGCCACGGAAAAGTTCCATGGCACCGTGGCAAAAAAAATTTTCGCAAAATTTGTGACGTAATTCCGTGGCTAATTTAGCCATAGAACGTTTTTGTGGTTAATTCCGTGACAAATTTAGCTACGGAAAAATTCTGTCGAAAAAATTTCCAATGGAATTTCTGACGGATTTTCCACAGAATTTGCCACGAAAAAAATTTCTTAGCAAATTCTATCAAAAATTGAGTGTTTTTTATAGTGCTATATCTGGAAGCTGCTACGTCAACAGTGATGAAGGGAAGTTGCGAAGTTAGCAGAGCTAGAGCGAAATTCATAAAGAAGCCGTGTAGTTAGCAGAGTAGTGGAGGTTTTTGTTGAAGGCATTAGGGTGTCAGGTGGAGTAGGAATCGACGCAATATTTTCTTTTTCTTTAGAAAAAAAATAGTTAATATATTTTTAAGACTTTCTTAGAGCCATATGGGTTATAATTAAGGTCTTGGTTTCCTATAGGACCCGATGCTATAAGTAAGCTCGATAAATAAATTATAAATTATGGGTCAAGTTCCACCCATAAATTGATCATCCATTTTTTTAATAATTAACTAGGTATTGTTAAGTAGTTAAGAGAAGTTCACTAATCTCTATAAGATAATCCTGAGCTATAAATAACCCACTTAAAAAAATTTATTTAAAATATAACTATAATATAATTATATTTTGGGAAAAAATATTTTTAAAATTTATTTACAATATTTAATTATGGTTATGACATGTTATATTTCAAATTTATCTATTTCACAATTAAATTCCAAAACTTTATATGAATTATGGCTTCTGGTGCTTACTAAACTGATTCCATAATTATTATTGTTATAACATCTTAATTACGGCATCAGTTGAATATACAACCGATGCCATATTGTAAATTACTGCGTCAGTTACACTTCAAACAGAAGCAAACTTATGTCACATGAATTATCACTTCTGTTCTTTAAGTAACTGATGTCATATTGTACCTTATAGCGTCAGTTACATGTAAAACAGAAGCGAAATTATGTTATATGAATTATCACTTCTATTCTTCAAGTAACTAATACAAAATCGTGTAGTTAAATTAGTATTTTGTACTAGTGAATATAATTATATTTTGGAAAAAAATATTTATAGTATTTAATTACAATTATGACATGTTATATTTTAAATTTATTTATTTCATAAGTAAATTCCAAAACTTTATATTAATTATGGCTTATGGTGCTCAATAAACTGATCCCATAATAATTATTATTATAGCATCGTAATTACGACATCAGTTGACTATACAATTGATATCATATTGTATATTACGGCGTCAGTTACACTTAAAACAGAAGTGAATGTATGTCACATGAATTATCACTTCTGTTCTTAAGTAACTGATGCCATATTGTACATTACGGTGTCAGTTACACGTAAAACAGAAGCAAAATTATGTCACATGAATTATCACTTCGGTTCTTTAAGTAACTGATGTAAAATCATGTAGCTAAATTAGTATTTTGCACTAGTGAGATGAGATTCTGAGAAGGAAATGAGATAAAAGATTATAAGAAAACCCAAACCCTATGACCTTCTGTCCTGAATATCTATAAATTAATTATTTAACTCTTCCTTTAAGAAGCAGAGAGAGTATGCTGTAGGTATGAAAGAGTCGGCAGAATACCTTATTTAACTCAGAAGCAATGTTTTAAAAGCTGGACCGAATGTCGAACCGGAGAGACTATCGGGTCATGGGTCGCATGGTCGAACCGGCGGTCGGACCGATAACATAATAATTAAATAAAAATAATATTATATGTATATATAATTATATAAATATAAAAAATATATGAAATTTTAACATTACTTAAAAATAAACACATACAAAAGCTTATATGTATCATCTTTCCTAAATCCTAAGTTCTAATACATTGAGATCATTAAAAATAATACAATAATATGTCAATAATACCAATAAACAGTTCCTGGTTCAACTACTCCGGTTCCTGTTTCAACCCCGGTTTTCGGCCCAACAGTTGCTTTGAAGCGGCCTGAAACGGTCCAAATGGTGAAACGGTTGAACCATGCTGAACGAACTGAAAGCCCTCCCGGGCACCGGTCCGACCGTCTACTCCGATCCGGTTTTCACAACATTGCTCAAAAGTTATAAACTGAAATGGGGCTCTGGCTACTTGAAGAACTCCACAACCCAGAAGTTACAAACTAAACATTCGGATCGAATACCTCGAAAGCCAAAAGATGAGGCTAAATCCAAGAACTATTTATGGCATCTCTCCTTGCCTCCAGGGTTTTGAGTGAGCATATGCACATCAAGTTAAAACATGCTCTTATGGCAGCTGACATGTCAGGTGTAATGGGATACACGACCTCCACCACTATCACCTTCCCATCCTCTGGAATTTGCTTTGTAGTAGTTCTTCAACAGCTTTACGCACAACTCATCACTCCAATCATGAAGAATCCAATACAAATTCCACCCAGTTATAATTAACCTCTCCTTAATGATTGATTATTAGTCCGTGCACATTGTCTTCGGTGCTATATACAAGTCACTCTTAATTATCTTACCAAATCTAAGGGTAGATAGTTATGTCATTAATATTTGATACTACTTCCTGTCTTAAATGTAGGACTGGATATTGTCTTAAAAAATTTCCTTAATTTATCCTTAATAAATTCAATATCTTAAAAAATATGAGTGTGTCTCTCTCTCTCATATGCAATCTTCACTACTACAAAAAGGGGCTTTAACCTCCCAAATTTGGCACTTTTAACGTCCTAAAACGGGGGGACGTATATGCTGGGGGCGTAGTAAGTTGAGACAAAAGACGTCCCAAATGATAGGGACGCCTAAAGTCCCCCCAGGATGGGACTTTAGGCGTCCCAATTATTAATTTGGGACGCCTAAAGTCCCCACAGGGTGGGACTTTAGGCGTCCCAAATTACAATTTGGGACGCCTAAAGTCCTACCCTGGGGCACTTTAGGCCTCCCAAATTTTAATTTGGGATGCCTAAAGTCCCACGGTGGGGGACTTTTGGCCTCCCAAATCTTAATTTGGGACGTCTAAAAGTTAGGTTTTTTTTATACCATAATTTACATTCTGTATTACCCAACGAATTGAAACTGCAGAAACAGAATAAAAGATGGATTCATAAACCACACTGTCCGTTACAAACTAGTAAGGACATCCAGCACTACAATCTTTACTATATATACATACAATAACCTTTCATGCAACCTACTACTATATATATCAACAAAAAACAACCAGAAAGTGTCAAAACGCTGTCATCACACAAGTACAAACTGATATAAAATAACAAGTTTACTACTCTATATGTTGAAGAAGATGTCCAGCCAAAAGATCTCTGATCAAATCAAGGTCTTCACGCAGGTAGGCATCTTCATTATCAAAAATCTGAAAATTAGAAAGTAATAAGCTTTGATGAAATGAATCTCAAGCAAATGAATTAATTAGCATTTCGATTAGAACACCAAAAATATTATCATTTGAGAATGAAGAAGCGATTACCTTTTCAAATTCGCTAGTAATTCCACTTTGAGTTATGTTATACATATAAAGTATAACATAATATCCGCATTCAGTGTTGCCAGGTTGCCGAGGGCACTTTTAATCAAAGGGATGCAATTGGTTGTTAAAATCAATAAAGGTATGTCTAAAAGGACCGTCAATGAAACAATTATGTAGGATCGAATGTACTTACTATGGGATAAAACCACTTTGGCTTTTTAACAACTGCACCCTCGCGTGACCCACCTAGGATTCTATATGTTTGACAAGCACTATCATGAAAAGCAAAATAAACAGAAATTAGAACCATTCATTTATTTTTGTTGTCAATGAAATACAAACAGGATAACTTACGTGTCGAAGACGGATTTTGTATCTCTGTCTGGCTTGTTACTCAAGGGATCAAACCAATAGACTACGTTGCGGTGGGGACATATAACACACAAAGTCCAGTGGTTTCTTTAACAACATGTACACATTAAAATGAAGTTAGATGAGTGAGAAGACAATTATTTAGTAAACTTCTGAAATTGACAAAATGTAAATACGAACCGTTGGACAATGGGTGCTAGATAACAACAAAGTTTGTTTTGTGCCATTTGGTAGCCGACATAGTGAGTCCTATGCGCCACAGTACAAGTATCCCCTGTCGTATTCGCAGGACATAAGAATCCATACCAATTACTTCTGTCCATGTCTGTGCAGAGATCGTGGAAGGTGCTATAGTAGAATTAAAATAAGGAATCAATTCTTGAATGTATGAAAACAAAAAACCACTAAATGAATTCTATGGAAAAATTGAAAAAAAAACTAACCGGACTGGAAATTTGACCCAGCCTGCATCTATCTCCCCCAACCTGATAAACTGCTTGAGATCTTTATTGTCAATCGTGTAGGGATACTCCACTTGGCCCACAATCCCTGGAGGCATCTTCAAGTCAATCTGTTTAATGCTCTTGTAGATCTGTTGCAGCCGTGCTAAGAAGGGCCATTTGCTCGCAGCTTCGTCATCCTTTTAGAATATCAAAAAACAAATTGTTATTAGGATGCCAACAGATTTTCAGTAACAGTAAGGTAATTCCTACCATTGGAGGTGTTGCGTCTGAACCAATAAGATTGCGAGGCCAAAGGATGAAAGATCCTATCGCTTGACCTAACGTGCCAACCTCTGGATCAGGAACAGGGATGGCTGTACCTTCTTCCCCCTTTCTAACACTCGTCACATTCACCCTACGATAATCCTCCGGAATTTGCTGATTATGGTGGGTGGTAGCACATGTGTGAACGAGAGCATCAGCAACAACACGCAACAGTGGATCATCCAAATAGAGGGTGCAAGGGTCTCCCGATACTGGATTGGGAGAAGGGTCGCCAAGTGGTCCCGACACTGGAGTGGGAGAAGGGTGGCCAAGTGGTTGCTCCAGAGGGTTGTAACTTCCTCTGGTGCTATTGAAGGCCGGGGATTCCTGAGTTCGAGCCTCGTCCCTTGCCCTTTGTGCTTCAAACATCTTTGCCATTTCAAGTTGAAGCTCTGGCAACAGCTCTTGTCGGAGCTTGTCACGAAGGTTGGCCTCGATCTCTCGTTCGAGCTCCTCTCGAATCTTGGCCACAACGTCCTTACTAGGTCCAGCTTGTGACGAATAACGTGGCTCTCGTCCAAAATACCTCGCGGCACTAACTCCCCTTGTCTCTCCTCGAACACGACCAAGGTCATCTGCCTTCCCAATAGCCGTTGACAAGATGTCCATCCGTCTACTTGGATTGAATGAACCTTGGCTACTCTGCTCGTCCAGGTCATCCTGTAGCATGCAGTTTATCGTAAATATATCGAAACCACTCGCGACATGTAAAAAATTAGGTACTTATGGTATAACTACTTACAATCCTCGCAGCAACCTCAGCAACAGTCGGATTTATGTACTTCCCAGCCTTAATCCTCCCTGCTTTCCATTTTTTGTGACGTGGAGGAGGTGCCGGTGGCTGGATAACAACGCTAGGATCAGATTCCGCTGCTTCCTTCATTTTCTGTAACTCTTCTGCCATCATTTGCCGCTCAAGCTTCCGATATCCACCGTGAGACATGAAATGTTGATATTTATTTTCTGCTTGCCTCTGGGCATTTGCTGCACTTAATTTCTATGAATGAAAAACGACAAAAAATGAATCAACGATATAAAGTATATGAAATCAACGATATAAGTAGTTCTATATCATGACAGAAATCTTACTAAAAACTCAGGATCTGCTCGTGATGCCGCAAACAACCTCCAGTCCTCTGGAGATAAATATGTATACTGTGCACATGGATCGTTACCCCTAAGGGCCCCTCGAATGTAATGCTTTGTTAGCTTGTTCTTGAAACCTTTCCATCGTACACGAACCTCATCCATCCAGTGCTTATGCATCTCTGTGGTGTCGGGGACATCGTATGTTTGCTGCAAGGTAAAACATAAGATTATTATATTTGAAACAATAAGAACAAAGCTACAATGCAGCAAAACTTCATACCAAAAGTTGCTGCCAAATCATGTCTTTCGTTTTTGGGGGAACCAATCTCCAATTATCGTAGGTAATGCGCACTTTGCTTCGAGCCAAAAGCCCTATATAGCTAATGAAGTGGTCTTCCTCAGGACCAACTGGATTCAGATTGTCATCGAAGTCTATATGCAGCCTCTCCTGTTGATGTTCATGACGTGCAACCAATGCTCCCATCTTTGTACAGCCTCTAACCCTCCTTCTTGCAGGGGGTTCAACTTTAGGCATTTCGTCATTGCTAGAGCTTTCGTCATCTCTACGCCTCTCGTCATCACTAACGTTGTCCATATTCCTGTTAACACAAAAAGCATCATCAGAAACGTAAGTAAATTGCAATGAAAACACATGTATATAGTAAGCGGGAAGTAAAACAGAAAAAACACAGTTCTCGTTTATAAATTAAGGTCTTACTCTATATTGTTTCCCATAGTTCTTCACCATGGTCATTTCTTACAGCATATTCGTCATCATCTACCAATTCTACTTCATTTGTTCGAGGTGTAGTTGTTGTGAAAGGTGGTGTGTCATCAAGGTTGAAGGTCGGATCACCATACTTCTGTTTTTTACTTTTAAGGACAATGGACATATTTTTGCTGGCAGGATCGGTGACATAAAACACTTGCTTCGCCTGGCTTGCTAAAATGAAGGGCTCTTCTCTATAGCCAACTCTTCGAAGATCGACTGAGACAAATCCAAATTGTTTATCTATTACCACGGCATTGTTGCTAACCCACTTACATTTAAATAAAGCAACTTTGAACTTGTTGTACGTCATCTCCCATATTTCTTCTATATCTCCATAATAGGCCATAGACGCTAATATGGGGTTTTTGTCTCTCGAACTGGAAAAGTGCATAGATTCAGCTTCTACCATAACCCCACTATTTTGCATGGTACTTTTGTCATCTTGCTCTTTGGTATAGAAAGAATAGCCATTTATATCATAACCGGTCCAAGTAATGACCTTAAACGAAGGCCCCCAAGCTAGCCACTCGATTGTCTCAGACACACCGATCTCGTGCAAAACCTTTTCCTCGAACCACTGCATGAATGTCTTGTTTTGCTCAATAGCAATCTGCATGTCATTCTTCCTTGGATTCTTGTTCTTCAAAGTGTTTCTGTGTTCATTTATGTAAGGTTAAACTTCTTCCATATTATTCAGGATATACAAGTGGGCTTGCAACACCTCTTCACGAGGAACATTCTTCACTTTCAGTCCTCGTGTTCCCTTGCTTCTCCCTTCTTCATGCCGAGATTGTTCCTTCTTCCCTGACATATAATCTTTGCAAAACTCCATAGCCTCCTCAACTACATATCTTTCTACTATTGAGGCTTCTGGTCGATAAGGATTTTTAGAATACCCTTTTAAGATCTTCATGTATCGCTCGAAAGGGTACATCCACCTCAGGTAAACTGGACCGCATAGCCTTACCTCCCTCACCAAATGAACTACCAAATGCACCATTATATCAAAAAATGAAGGCGGAAAGTGCATCTCTAGTTGTGACAAAATAATGTAACCCTCATTTTCTAGTTCATCCAACTTTTCAGTGTCAATGACTTTGTTACAGATAGCATTGAAGAAAACGCACAATCTTGTCACTGTGTTTCGTACTTCATCTTTCATTATGCCTCTAATAGCTACTGGTAATAGTTGTTGCATCAACACATGATAATCATGGGACTTCATTCCCACTAACTTCAAATCGTCCATTGAGACACATATTCTCACATTCGAGGAATACCCTTGCGGCACCTTCATTTCATGCAAACATCCACACAAACTTCTTTTCTCTGCTTTTGATAGTGTATGCGCTGCTGGCTCCATGTATGCCCTCCTACCATCATCTCTTAGTTGTGGATGTAACCGTTCTCTTATTCCCATATCGACAAGGTCTAATCTCGCATTAATCCCATCCTTAGTCTTCCCTGGTATGTGCAAAAGCGTACTGATAAGGCTATCACAAACATTCTTCTCCACATGCATCACATCAATACTGTGTCTCACGTCAAGCGAACGCCAATATGGAAGATCAAAGAAAATGGATCTCTTCTTCCATATGTTCTTCTCACCCGCAACCCTCTGATTCTTACCAAAAGTGACATGGATACGTTCCACTCGACTGTAGACTTCCTCTCCGGTTAGTGACTTTGGAGCCATTCCATGTTCCGGTAAGCCGTTAAACCGCTTTCTTAGCCTACGATACGGGTGGAACCGATGAAGAAACCTCCTGTGGCCAAGGTAGACAGTTTTTCTTCCATGCTTTAGTTGTTGGAAGTGTGTGTCTGCTTCACATATTGGGCATGCTTTGTGACCCTTCACGCTGTACCCTGACAAGTTTCCGTACGCAGGGAAGTCGTTTATCGTTGTGAAAATCATTGCACGTAGCTTGAAAGACTCCTTCTTATAAGCATCAAACACATCTACGCCTTCCTCCCACAACTTCTTCAAGTCCTCAATCAAAGGCGCCAAATAGACATCAATATCGTTCCCTGGCTGTTTTGGTCCAGAAATCATCATAGATAGCATCATATACTTACGTTTCATACATAGCCAGGGAGACAAGTTGTATATTACAAGGAGAACCGGCCACGCACTATGTGTGCTAGTAAGAGTTCTATACGGATTGATGCCGTCTGTACAAAGCCCAAGCCGTAGGTTTCTCGGCTCGCTGCCAAATTGAGGGAACATTTCATCTATTTTTTGCCATTGTGGAGAGTCAGCTGGGTGCCGAAGATATTTCCCATCAGATATTCTCTCATCAGAGTGCCATCTCAACTTCTTCGCTTTTGTTGCACTCGCAAACAAACGTTTAAAACGTGGTATTATTGGAAGATACCACATAACCTTTAAAGGTTGCCTTTTACTTGTCATATCACCACAACCACCTTCTTTTTTCACTTTGTATCGTGCAGTTTTACACTTAGGACACTCACTAAGACCTCCGTACTCATTTCTGTACAGTACGCAGTCATTAGGGCAAGCATGTATCTTCTTATACTCCATACCCATTGTAGACAGGATTTTCTTGGCCTCATACATACGATTTGGAAGTACATTATCCTCCGGAAACATATCACACAATAGTTCAAGTAGCAATGTGAAACTACTATCGGTCCACCCACAAGTTGCCTTTAAGTTAACCAAATGTAATGTTCCTGTCAGCCGCGTGTACTTACTACCACTATACAATGGTGTCTCTGCATCACTCCGCAGGCTGTCATACTCCTGCGACTGCGCAAAGGATTCTGCCTCAACATCGTTAATCATTCTCTCCATTCTATCTTCATCTATGACATCCACAGCTTCCTTCTTGTGTGACGGACAATCAGTTACTTCCTCACCATGCCATATCCACCTTGTGTATCGCAGATTTATTCCATCACAAAGTAGGTGATCCTTTATGACATCAACATCCCGTCTACTCTCATTCAAACAATTGACACAAGGACAAAAATACTTCCCATTTCTTGCAGGAGCATTCTTTTTAGCGAATTCAATAAATTCGTCCACCCCTTTCTCATATTCTTCACTAGTTCTCAAAGCATTCATCCAACTATGATCCATTTTTTTACCACCTAAGGCATTACCATTACATTCACACGTTTAGTACAATTATCAACGACATATGATGGGGTTATGGTTTTCTTTTTAAGTTTTGGATTGAATTATTCTTCATAATTCGTTTGGAATTAATACAAGAATTTCTTTAATTTAAATAAATCATATTTTATTTTATTATATATACTAATTAATGGTGCAGGAACAAGACTAATGAAATGGGGTGGTATACTAATTTTTGCAGCATTGAGCACCTTAAAGTATTTTTCATTAGTATTCAATATCTTAATAAAGTGAGTTTTTTTTACATATAGCATCTTAAAGTATTTTTCTAATAGCAAACAATATTCTAAGTTTAGGGTGTTGGTTACTATTGAGAAAAATATTATTTTAAAGGTAAAATTGCACTAAAAATTATTTTTAGACATTGGATTCCTAGAAAAATAATTTAAAGTGTCATATGCACACACAAAAATTAGTTTAGAATATTAAATGTAACTAAGAAATTTACTTCAAAGCATTGGATGTGCTGTTTAACTCTTTATTTAATCAAGTAAAATATTAGGACCCTTTTCGGAAAAAGACAAAATGATATTAAGTTAGGCAAAAAAAAAGTTAGCTATACGGTGGAATAAGGCACAAGTGAGCTTAATAAAAAACAAAAGGAATAGGACAAAAACATTGACTAGAGTATCTAAAAAATGATAAAGCAGAAGTATAAGCTTATTAAAAACTATATTAGGACTTTTGATTGCAGTAATTCTTAAGGAAATGAATAAAATATTGCAGAAAATAAACCAACCAGCCTAATATCAATATATAAACAAAAAAAAATCAAGAAAATAAACCAACCTTACCTGATCAGGGAGGGCGCCCACTAGCTAGTAGAGAAGACGTTGGAGAGAGCCACACTTGGAGACGTTGGAGATCCACGGTGGTGTGCACAACAATGGAAGGACGGAGGTGGAGGAGAGAGCAAAAATCTACCCACTGTGGAGGAGGTGAAGTTGCAGCAGTGACGGTTGCGTGCGTTGAAGAAACAAAGAGGAAGAAGAAGGGAGGAGAAGGTGGGTGCGTGGGGAGAAGAAGTGCTTGAACAAGGGAGGAGGGAGGAGTTGAAGAAAAAAAATAGAGAAGGGCCGACGGTGGGTGCGAGGGGAGGAGAGGAGGAAGAAGAGTAAAGTTGAAGAAAAAAAATAGAGGAGGTGTGATAGAAGAAGACGCATGTCAGACACTTGTCTGACATGCGCCCCAAATGACATTTGGGACGCCTAAAGTGGGACTTTAGGCGTCCCAAATGTCATTTAGGACGCCTAAAGTCCCACTTTAGGCGTCCCAAATTCAATTGGGACGCCTAAAGTGGGACTTTAGGCGTCCCAAATGACATTTGGGACGCCTAAAGTCCCACTTTAGGCGTCCCAATTGAATTTGGGACGTCTAAACCCAGCTCCTGGCGCTAAAAAAAATTTATGAAATTTATATTTCGCGCCAGGAAGCACTTTAGACGTCCCAAATTCGAATTTGGGACGCCTAAAGGTTCCCCTACACATATATAATTACAAAAATGCCACCGCATCCCTTTTTAATCACCCAATTTTCAATTTGGGACGTCTTTGGGGGTGGTTATATCTCAATTCTGTAGTAGTGCTTAGCCTATTCAAGTATTCATAGAAAAATCTGAAAGAGTAAAATTAATTAATAACCCAACTTTTTATGTAAAGTAGCTTATTAAAGGACTATCAATAAGGTTACTTGTGTATAGGATTGGAGGGAATATATATTATTTTTTCTGTTACAATGTAAGGGTTTTCCTTTCGACCCTTAGAGTGCAGAGGGTTTTCGTCTCTTTCAACAAATGCGTTTTCCGGGATTCGAACTTGTATTCCTTTTCAGACCGCTTATCATCTCAACCGACAACTTGTTGGTGGAGGGAATATATCTACACATGATTACAATTCACAACTTAATCATACTACAGTCTAGATATCTTTATAAAAAACTAATAACCGTTTTAAATACCCAAGTGATTAATTGTAAATACACAATAACAGATAGTTATTTTCTATATTTAAATCTAAGAAACTCTCATTTATTTTTCATAAAGATGTACTAATATATATGCCCACCTTCATGAAGACCGCAGCTGCTTGAGGCACACTTCCAAACATATCACCTCCCACGTGTTCCACTCCTGTAGCATTACAATCAATGTTTAATTTGCTGCCACACAAAACATTCGGCCCTGATCTTCAAACAAAAATAACTTGTAGTTTTTATCGTTTTATTTTTAAACTATAGGGATATTGAGTCACAAGAAAGGGGGAAATGCTTAACTTTAATCTCTGTTGAGAATATTAAAATATTGGCGATATAAAGAAGCAAGTTAAGCTCATACATTCTAGGACAAGAAGGATCGGAGCATGTTGGATGACACGAGGCAAGTCGAAATTGATTCCTTGAATGTGAGGATATTTGGAAGTGATCAAAGCTTTAGAGTAACACCAAGACGTCCACCAACATCGACGAGTTACGTAGTTATGTTCTCAAAGCCTTTGTAGGATTCAAGAATCTTAGTCACAACCAAAGTGGTCTGATTCACCATGGCCTTGTTGAACACATCGTTAAACCTTGAATCCAATCTCGGATGCTCTAAAGCATGTGATCCACAACAATATTGCTTCTTTCATCTGCGACCTATCATGCATGTGAAGGCACAATTAATTTTTACTCCCTCTGTTCCTTTTTTATAAGATACTATTCTTCACTATACCATGTTCCTTTTTATAAGACACTGTTAAAAGTTTCTTGTAAACTGTTCATTTTACCCTCACTTAATCACAAAAATTACTCTTGCCACTCTTGCATTTAGTTCTCATGTTTGACTAAAGAACGCAATATAATATATTCTCTCTCTTTTATATAAATGAGAGTATTTTTTAAAAAATGAATTTTATTTTATACATATTTATTAGGTCTAATTACTTTTAACTAACTTACCAAACAACTCAATTCGGTTATTAGTATTTTATAAAAAGAAATAGGGGAGTAAACTTTATAACATATGATCCACAACAACATGATATGATTTTATTAATTTTCCAAAATACATTTGAGAAATTGGAGGCAAAAAGAAGATGTGTCTACCAGCTTTCCAGGAAGACCTTATCATGAAACAACGCAATGAATGGGCCCAACGAGACTCCATCAGCATTTCTTACAAAGAATGTTGCCACCGGAGCAAGGTCATACAGCTGCCTGAAACATCCTGGCCCCTGAGTTTCGTCCGTGACCACGGAACAGTGAAGAACGGAATGAGACGCCAGAAGCCGGAGGAGACGATCAAGAGCAGAAGGCGATTCAGAGTTCTTGCAATGAAGTTGTGACGCGATCTCTGCAGCGGAGAGCCTTGCACTCGGACCGGCTCTGTGAATGATGTTGAAGACGCCGAGCTCGGCCACTGTTTGCACTGCCATGGACATGACAATAGAAATCTCGAGCTGCATGGTGTAAGAGAAGCTCTCTTCTGTTTGTTCGTCGTCTGTTGCTGGCGGTTGCTTCACCGGCGTTTCTTACTTGTTCTCTCGGTTGAGGAGAGACTTGGACTGAGAATGAGATTCCAGTGAGTGCGCCATTAAGATTAGAAGATTGAAGAGTTTTGAGTGATGTGTATCTTTGCAACTTGCAAGAGTTGTTGCGAAGACTACGTCTATATATTTCCAGAGCTTTGTACGAAAAAGTGTGTCGTCTGGCAGTTCTGGGAGAATCTAACAACTTACAACGTTAGACCAACTTTATGTTTGCTAAAGAAGCCAATGTTAATTTGCACTAAAATTTATTTATTTATTTTTGAGAGAATTATATTTGATATATTTACACGTTAAATAATGTTAAATATATTTTTAATTATAAATTTCCATCAATGAATAGTAACTAGATTCTTAAACCGGGACCAGATCAAAAACTTGAAAATCGGCCAATAAACCGGTCCCGTCCGGTATTTTTTTTTAAAATCATTTTTTTATTTTTCTTTACAATTTCTTATTGATAACCCTAAAAACTTTCTCATTGGTTTGACCCATGTTAGTTTTGGATTGATTTTGGTTTGACTCACTAACCCTTGACCTAGTATTCCAGCTGGTTCAATAGCCTGTCCGAGTTTCAAAACTTTGGTAAATACTCATAGTTTGACTAGTAAACTTATGTCCTATGAATCGTAAATTTGAGAGCTTTTTAATAATTAATTTATAAATTTAGTCTTCTAGTATAATTTTCCTTTTTTGGGCAGAACGTTTTTTCCCCTACGAAGCATATACTTAATTGAAAACGTGAAGAAACAGGAGAGGGGAATATGGGAATCTTATCATCATTATCAATATTATATATATATATATATATATATATATATATTTATAGAGTCTATAAATAAGGCTACAAGATAGCACAACACAAGGCACATTCAGCAGAATTAATTATCCAAGGGATTGTGTTCTCGTGAGGACACACCAAATCCCGTGTAGATAAGAAATTAAACATCATCTACATTTTATACTGGCTAAATTATGTCAATGTGTATAATTTATAAGATAATTTTAAATGTACATGAGTAAAAAGGAAAATCTTTTAGAAAAATAACATACATTTTTTCAAACACAATTAAAATAAATAATTTTCTTAATATGTATGGATTAGTTATCCCTTTTTTTTTGCCCAGTATGGATTAGTTATGTAACTCATACATTTAATTTAAGATTAATAGTGTATATACACGGCCAAGAAGTTGGGAAATATGTATACTCTCAATTGTGAACCCAAAGGACATATTTGGGAGAGTTATCTCCAATTGATTTTCACTACATTTGAATATGACTCAGCCATAGAGACATATGCTCCCCTGGTCTTTTTTATAAGCATTTTTTTATTGTATAAAACGAACTAACAGTTAAACTTAGTTAAAAATAATAAATATAAAAATGTCGTATTTTTCCACATATGTCCTTATTTATGAAAAAAGAATTAGAGAGAGAATGAGTAAAAAGTATGAGAGGTAATGAGTATAAAATTAAAAATATGTAAGAGAATGATTAATAAATAATTAAATGAAAGATAATTAGTGGTTCACTAATATAAAGATATGTATTGAATATGAGTAGAAAAGAAAAAAAGTAGTTTAAATTTTAAGACACAAAAAAAGTTGCTTATATCAAGGACCAGCCCCCAAGAGAGAGAAAATTGCTTATAAATAGGACCGGAGTAATATATATATATATATATATATTAACAACAAATTCATATTCATAGTTAAGTATCCTGTTACACTACAAAAAAACATCGGATTAGCGACGGAATTTCCGTCACTAATTAGTTTAGCGACGGAACCAAATTAGCGATGGAATTAGTGACAGAATTTGTTCCGTTGGTAAAAAGACCGTTACTAATTAATTAGGGACAAAATTTTAAATTCCGTCGCTAATTAGATACGGAATTCACTAATTAGTGACGGAAGTTTCCGTCGCTAAATTAGAGTCGGAAAATTCCGTCGCTAAATTCCGTCTCTAATTAGAGACGGAATTCACTAATTAGAGACGGAATTTTCCGTCTCTAATTAGCGATGGAATTTCCGTCTCTAATCCGTCGCAAAATATTTTTTTATATAATTTAAATTGCCACATGTCCTCACAATGAGCATCCACATGTCCCTTGTCGGCGGCCGCCACGTGTACCCATCACCAACCAAGTGTACCCGTCAGCCGCCGCCGCCGCCTTGACTTCGCCCTCGACGTGTCCAGGTCTACCGCCACGTGTCACCCTCCATCGCGCGCCATGTGTGCAAGTCACAAATTGGTTGCATTTTGTGACCAAGTTGGGATTCGAAGCCTTGACCTCCCACGCGTGTACCAGTGCCTTTACCAGTTGAATTAAGAAGAACCTGTGTAATTTAAATGCAAAATCATATATATATATATATATTTATATATTTCTTTGTGAACAAAATTAGAAATACAAAATTTAATCTATTATTAAATATTTGAATTTAGTTTTCTTATTTTCTTTTATGTAATTTTTCTACCTAAATTTTTATTATTAATATCTTTTTTATTCATTTTATGATAATTCTTTTTGCATTTATAAAATTTTTATTTTTATTTGTATATAATATATTATTAAAAATTCAAATATATTATATTAAAATTTCAATTTCAAAAATAAATTTAAATTAATTATTTTATTTATTTATTTTAATATTTATATTATAAATTTATAATTATAAAAATATATAATTATTGAAAAAATTAATTATTTGTGACGGAAATTAGAGATGGAAAAATTCCGTCGCTAATTTTTAATAACGGAATTAGAGACGGATTAGTGACGGAATTTAGAGACGGAATGTAATTTTATCTCTATTCCGTTGCTAAATTAGCAAAGGAAAAATTCCGTCGCTAATTTTTAATGACAGAATTAGAGACGGATTAGGGACGGAATTTAACGACAGAATGTGATTCCGTCTCTTTTCCGTTGCTAATTTAGTCACAGAAAAATTCCGTCGCTAATTTTAGGGACGGAATTTAGCGACGGAATCATATTCCGTCGCTAATCCATCGCTAATTTAGGGACGAAAAAATTCCGTCGCTAATTTTAGTGACGGAATTTATGAGGGATTAGGGACGGATTAGCGACGGAATAAATTCTGTCGCTAATTTTCATTTTTTTTTTTTTGTAGTGTTACAATTCTGAGTCTATATATAAGTGTCGACTCTCTCATTGTCTATAAAGTGCTTTTATTCATAAGTATCTTGTTACAATACTGAGATAAAAGATATTTAAACGTTACCAAAATGAGAACTTGTAAAACTATCATAATTAAGGAATGGATGCTGGAAACTGGAAAGTATAAAACGGCGAATTATATCTATTTAAAAAACTCCATAATCCACAAGCCACAAAAAAAGCATTGAAATCTAATGCCACTAAACGCAGCCGATGTAGCCAAATTCAGAAACTCTTACTTACTTCTCTCTTTGCCACCGCAAGAAGCCATTAAAGCCACATCAAATTGGGAGGTGCTCTTAGTAGTAGCAGAAATATCAGGTTCAGTTGGCAAAATTGCGTCAACCACAATCACTTTTCCATCTTTTGGAATCGCATTGTAGCAATTCTTTAGCAGCTTCAAGCACCGCTCATCACTTCAATCATGAAGTATCCATATTCATCCCCAATAAACTCATTTTTAATTAACGTCCCATTCTCATTTAATATTCATTTTTTATATAATAAAGACTTGTTAGATTAAGGGCATGCTTGTTTAAACTTGAAGGGCGGGGGGGGGGGGGGGAAGAGGTGATTTTAACAAGCTAAATAAACATGAAACGACACTATCTTGTGGACCAACTGAAAAAAAGCTAATTCAAGCATAAGCTGAAAACAAATATTTAATTTATAACAAAAACAGAGAATTCATATAAACAATGCGTGGCTGTTTCGTGTTGACTTAACTAAACTCAATTTTTTTTTTAAAAATCTTAAATAAACAGACCCTCAAAACAATACTATTGTAGAGTTTAGGTGCAGTTTATAACAATGAATGCACACAGTATATAAGTGTTGAATAGTAACCTATATACCTTCAACATGATGCCATCCCCGTTTGGCACATTTTCAAACATATCTCCTGTTCCACTCCTGCAACATCACACTCAAATGTTTAATGCGTACTTGTGTGTGTGTGCGTGTGTGTGTCTGATTTTATATATTTAACTCAGTTGCTGAAATATTAGATAAAATTAATCATATAAAAGTCATCTGCATAACATGAAAGTTTGTATAAATGTTCTTTGTCAAGATTTCGAATGAATTAAAAACAATTAAACAACTCAAGATTTGAATTATACACGTAAAATTGAAGAATTGGGTCATATATATTAGAATTAGAAAGTGCTAGTAATTAATTAGATCATATACATATGTACCAGGATAAGGAGGAGCACGACGTATGACATGTGGTAAGTCAAAATTTGATTGCTTGAATATGAGGATATTTGGAAGTGATCAAGTTGAGAGTAATTCCAAGGTTGCCTCCAACATCCACAAGGCTAGTGACATCCTCAACCTTGGTAGGAATCAAGAATCTTCTTCATAACAATAGTTGTATAATTCACCATTGTCTCATTAAAAGAGTCATTCAGCCTCGAATCCAAACTCATACATTCAAAAATATGAGCGCCGTGGACCCTATTGAATGCAATACCACCTTCCAAAATTGCTTCTTTCATTTTTGACCTGAAAACGTAGTAGTTCATGCACAAATACAATTATGATATTATATATATATATATATATATATAATATATAACCAGGATAAGCCCCTATACTTCTTAATATAAAAGTTGTTTAATCAATTTGGATAGATAGATTAGTAAACAATTATCTACTATCTAATTTATGACTTTTTGGGGTGAGGTTTGAATCCACAATTTTGTATAAAAATATTAATTTTTTCACTCAACTCAATTATAGTCATTATATATATTAAAAAGAATTAGGTAGTAATAATTTAAAATTAAGTTTTTTAACAAGTTAGTTTTTTAATATCAATATTTTTTCAACCATTTAAATTTTGATATGAATGGTTCAAATTTTAAATTTATAATTTTTTAAATGATAAATTCATTTTCATAAGAAGTAATAGTTATAAAATTATTTTTATTTTTAATTCTGCATATAATAAAATAAAATTTTATTTTAAAATATAAAAATTAAATTAAATCTAACCATTCAAAATCAATCTAAAAGTGAAGATAGGCTATTAGCACATTTTGCATAAAATATGCTATCAGGAGAATCTTCTCACCATCACCGTGTGGTCAAGCCTTTCTTTTCCTCTTTCGCTTTTTGGTTTTTTCTTGAGGTTGGTGGCTGAAGATCCTTGGACTGGTCTCTAAAAAATATTTTGAAAAAAAGAAATTTAAATACTACTTAAACTTTAAAATCCCAAATTGGTTTTACTAACTATAAGAGTAATGAGATTAACAAAAAGAGTATAGTAATTGACAACTCAGTTTTTTAGAAAATTATTAATTTAGGATTTTGAGGTTCATGTGGTATTTAAGTGTCTTTTTTTCAAATATTTTTTGCCCAAAAATTTCAGAAAAATATTTAATTTGATTTGACTAAATTATTTATTTTTAAAATATAATAACTAAACATATATCTATACCAAATAATCTAATTTACATTATTTGAAGATGCTAATGTTAATATGATTATTCCATTGTAATATTTAATTTCAATTTAAACATATCATATTTTGACATAGGAATAAGGGTATTTTATTTATTTAAATATTTGTTCATTCTCTTTTCTCCATGTTTTCTTTTATTTATCCATACAGGAGAGGTGAAAATATTTTCTCTTGAGTTTTCTCTTCTTTTCACTTTCTTTCATCCTATTTTCTCTCTCTCCA
This sequence comes from Inga oerstediana, assembly GCA_963210345.1. Classification (NCBI taxonomy): domain Eukaryota; kingdom Viridiplantae; phylum Streptophyta; class Magnoliopsida; order Fabales; family Fabaceae; genus Inga; species Inga oerstediana. Next base: position 72,089,417 of record OY723404.1, on the reverse strand, counting down.
AACTTTTCTCTCGTCTATGCAGAGAGTTAGGAATTTTTTTAATTCTGATAAAACATATTAAAAGTAAATTATAAATAAGACAGGAGGAGGAGTAATACGGATTTATGTGGGAGAGCATTCATCCGAGTATATATATTTGAAAATTTGGGTATCTATATTTGCCTTTTTGAATTGTCAATATAGGGATCATTTCCACTATATGTACTACAATAGTTTTATTTTTAAAAAATTTTGATTGAGAGTATCCTAACCACTTTTGACTTGAAATTAATCCTTTTTTAGGCTTATATTGCAAAAGGGTTTTCACATCTTCTAATAAATATGTTTATCGAGATTCGAATTTGTATTATTCCTATGGAGGCAAGGCCACTTGTAACCATATCAACTAACAGCCTGATGGTACATGTATAATAGTTTCGCTGAAGATTAATCACGATTATATAAACGTGAATTGAGTACTTTCAGAAGGTATAATTAACAGATTTTTAGGTTGGATCAATGTTAACTTTAGCCATTCCTCTTAAAGGATGGCCGTTTGGATTTGGAGGTTACATTCAAGTGGGACGAATCATGAATTGATGAGCAAATAATGCACCACTTTATTTTGTGTGCTTTTTAATTATTCTCACTTTGCAAGCTGTGTTTTGCATATGTGTAATGCACTCTCTCAAATATTAACTGGTTTAGGTTAAGATTGATTTGTTCTACTCACTCTTATGATGTTGTAATGCCATTATGACATACCTCAATATTTAACTCTTGTCATTATTATTCAAACAAATGCACTCCCTCCAGCCACAAATTTTTGAATAGGGTGTAAGTTTTTTATAAATTATGAAAATCTAATTTTTTCTTCTTATTTTTATCCCGATTAATTATATATTTTTTAATATCTTTTTCTTACTTATTCTCTCTTAACTATTTTCCCTCTCGTTCTCTCTCTCTCTCTCAAATTCTTCATAGGGCAGTATATTTAAAAAAGTTACTTTTATTACATATTTATTGTCTTTAACTAATTTTTTATCTATGTAATTCAATTATTTAAAACTTAGTTATATGTAGGCCCTTGTTCGTTGTTTAGCTTCTGCAAGCATACAGGTCGCAAATAATAAAATGATGAATAAAGATTGTTCCCACGAGGACTACGACGAAAGCGAATTAACGAATGCAATAATGTGTTCAATTAGATTGAATAGATTCAATTGAAATCAATTTAGTTGAGCCAAAACATGTTGTGTGGGAAAAAGAAGTTTCAAAAGATATTTTGATAAAAACTAAGAATTACTGAACAAAACTCTTATTCTTGTGAATTCAATCAATTATAATAAGCCTAGGATTGTTCATCCCCTTTGTATTTCATAAACTTAATTCCTTTCCTCTCCAAGAATACTATCATGGGATATATGTATATTAGTCTAAGGTTCACAAATAATTGATTAAGCTCTCTTAAATCATAACCAAACTTATATCCTCCATTAACATGCACAATCTCTTACTGCAGTTAAGGGAAAACAATCATTAAGTAACCACCTTAATTTGACAATGCTAGATTAATAACTATATCTCTATGTTACTAACAAACCATCCGTTTAGTTCTTAAACTTCAAGTCCAGCATAATTCTACCAAAGTTCTACAAATAAGTTAACTCTCTCAAGCTTAACTTAGATGAACAAATCGTCCACAGTGATGGCCAGTCACGAATAGCAATGAAAAAAGGGTAAGATCAACATACATATGCCATTAGACACTTAAAGATAGAAGGAATCAAGTTTAAACCATACAAAGGTTCGTAAACAATCTTAGAATGAAAGTTTAACTGCTCATGTTCACGAAATGGATACAGAAATACAAAACATGAACTGCCATATCAACACAAGGAAGAAGATAGGGAAAGAAATCAGGATAACCAATGAAAACCAGCTCAAATCTTCGCAAATCTCCAATCCCCACTTGATTTCCCTTGCTTTATGGCACACTCAAGCTTAGAGGAGTGTCACAGCCACCTCTCTAGGTATTTCTGAATCAGCTCCCCCTCTTTCAACCTTAGGTTTCCTCTTTTATACCAACTGGATGTCAAAACGCGTAGTACCTTTATTGGGGGTTGGCCGCGGTCAAGGGAATTGTGGGCCACGGCCAATGAGCTTCTGTGCTTCCATTGGCCGCGGCCAGTAATTTACTAACCACTTTTGGGCCGTGACCCAAAGATGATTGGCCGTGGCCAATAACCTTGCCATGCCAATTTTTGTTCTTTCAAGCTCTGTTCTCATTTCTTCTTGCATTTCCCTGGCACTGTGGGTGGCTTCAACTTCATTTCACCTTCTTTTCATTGAATTTGGCTTTCTCTGGTTCCAACTATGACTGAATCTTTATCCTTTCAACACAAAGAACTCACAAAAAAAAAATCTCAGTTTGGCAAGCATTTACACTCTTTCTATGCCAAGCATGTATAGAACACATTTTCTCTATTTTAGTACTCTCAAATGCCTACTAGTACATGAAAATGCGGTAGAAATAAGAGGAAATGTGCAATTCTGACAAGAAATTCATGAGGCTAACACACCCCCAAACTTAAACTTTTGCTCGTCCTCGAGTAAAACCAGTTAAGTAACAAGAGCTAGATTGATTAATCCCAACTGTAATGCTTATGCATAATAAATCTCCTCATTGAACACTCATGATGTCATGCTCAATAGGAAACCCAACAATATATAAAGGGGTGCTTGGTTCACAGTTTAAGGGCAAACTTCCCAACATTTTTCTGAATGTGAATGTGTGATGAGAGTTGAAAAACAATCTTCCTACAATTGTCAAGATCAAATGCAACACTTTGACATGTATAAATAACCTCAATATCTGATCTTAATCATTCTCCTTTCTCTTCACGTATCTAACATTTCACATACTTTTAACATCAATGGGACTTCAGGGTTTTATTGAATTGCTTACTATAACTAATGCAGCTAACACAAGTTTCAGCATGAGGTAATATAGATGGACTAGATTAATACTCAATCAATCAAAGAAATGTACACAAGAGAACACTCAGGGATTTAAGTGTTTAGTTCTCACAAATATAGGGAGTTTCACTCAGTACCACCTAGATTAGGTCCTGCCATAGGCTTGTAGAAACTCTACTCTCTCCACTACTTTGTACACCTAGACTCATGAATCAAGGGGACTTTTAAACAGGGTTGTGATGTTGGAGATGGCCTCATAGAAAAAATAATGATACAAGGACTATGCATGCACACTTGTATATAGTGACATCTTCTTTATCTTCTCTTTCTTGTTCTTTTTCTTCTTTCTTTCTTTCTTTTTTTTTTGGGTAAAGGTGCAAAAATAGCCATGAACTTTGTTCAAAGGTGTAAAAATAACCATGAACTATTTTTGGTATAAAAAATAACCATGAACTATGTAAAATGGGGCAAAACCGTTAAATATGACCGTTGACTATGCGTTGACCGTTAACATATTTAACGGTTTTGCCCCATTTTACATAGTTCATGGTTATTTTTGCTACCAAAAATAATTCATGGTTATTTTTGCACCTTTGAACAAAATTCATGGCTATTTTTGCACCTTTACCCTTTTTTTTTTTTTTTCAAATAATGCATAAGAATAACATTTATTCAAACCAACTATATTCATGATATTTCAAAGCTATTTAAGTGCCAATCTAATGCAAAAGGGAAACATGCATAGTGCTTGTTGTCGAATGCTAGATTTTTGAACTGTGAAGGGCTCAAAGGGGTAGCAATGGATTAGTATAGAAGGTTTATGTTTAGGTAAATGGGTTTAGAAATGAATGCCCCTATCATATTCATTAATCTATATGCACATGTGATTTTGAAAAAGAATTTAAATAAGTTCTAGAGGTACACTAGAATAAGTGGCACACACACTTATGAATGAAAATTTGGCTCGAAATCCTTCCATAAGAGGTTTTCTTCTCACATGCACATTCACCAAGATTAATTTAACATTAGCCTAATCCGAATGCATTAACTCAACTGATCCACATGTTAACTCTAATCCCATCATTTTAGCTCAAAGATAATGCCAATCATGTTCTAAAAGTGAGTGAAATGTTAATTCATTTTAAGAAATTCAAATACGAATTCAAAAGATCTTCAATAAAAACGGTTCATACATGTCAATTTGCTATAAAATCCCTTGACAAAGCATTCAAATAATTTCCAACCCTCGTGCCCAATGTTTAATTGGGAAAGTATTAAGAATTAAGCTTTAAAATATGAACCAAGCATTCATGAATATTCATTATTGTTTTCCTAGAAAGCATACAACTTAAGTAAAATCTAACTTGACTTTGACTCCAGGACAAGGCACAAAATATGTTTCCAAAATTTAAAATTCTTTGTTAGTGATCATCACATGCATTTGATCTATCAAATACCCCCAAAATTGAGGTAGACAGTGTCCACACTATCACAGGGCACAAAGTACACGCATATCACCTGCAATGGAAAAGATGACACAGCAATCCATCAATAGAATAGTGATAGATATAAGTGAGAGGCACAACATCAAGCTAAATCCAGAATCAGTCACTAATCAGAAAAATTTCAACAAGATTCAATGAACAGAGTATGACCAATATTTAAATGAACAAAACAACAGGAAAATCCCAACAACAATAAAATGCATAACTACTCCTCGCCCCCATCGTTACTGGTATCTGCATCATCATCATCTCCGTCCTCGTCGTTATCCTCATCATCCTCGCCGTCATCATCGTCGTCCTCACCGTTATCACCCTCACTAGCCTAAGCAGCAGCAGGTACATGTGCAGCAAATAACTCTTCTAAACGGGTCAGGCGAACACCGTGGTCCTGCAGATATATGATGTATTGGGCGGTAGTAGCGTCAGTACGCTGGATAGCCGTGAGGATCACATCTAAAGTAGCAGGAGACTGAGAAGAGTAAGGGGTACCGGATGGTCCACCCAGCTCCATATGAGATGGAAAGTGTCCCCATATTCCGGAGGAGCCTGAGAGGGTCCTCCCTGTTCAAAAGCAAGGGCACTAGCTGATCATTGGGATGCTGGAACTTGTTCATTCGGTTTCGACTTGATGCTCAGGTAGTGAAACTTCTTGATAGGTTTGAACAGAACATCAGTGGCCATAGCAGAGACACCCACAGAAGAGCAGAAAGTAGAGATAAGGTATGGCAGCATTAAACCACCAGTATGCTTACGGATGCAGTCTCTGAAAGACTTATAAATCACAGCACCTATGTCTACTGGCTCCTTGTTCATCAGTAGGTAAATAAGAAGGGCCTGATCCCGAGTAAGTCGGTTCTGGTTTGACGAAGATCATAAGTAATCCTTGCCAAAATACAACCAAACACGAGCTTCAACTGATAACTGAGTACGGGGCAAGTACTTCTGAGCCGCACTATAACTCTGCCAAGCCACCTCTCCATTGTAAACTAGCAATCGAGAAATAGCATCTTCAAGAATGTCATCTTCATTGTCTAAGTACTGCTGGTATCTGCATTCCTCAACCGCTGAGAGTAATGCTAATTGCCGGAAACTGGCCAAAGTGAAGTCAATGTCAACTCCCTGAATGGGAAACCACCAAATCGATCGCACACAAGCATGGCATATAACTCCTGAACAATTTACAGATTCCCGTCGGTTTTGGGGTCCATAAGCCTTTGCAAGTGATAGGTCCGAGTGGCTAAATCATAAAAGGTATAAGAGACGGTGAATAGGAATTCACGCTCTTGCAGCAGGGGTTGGTTGATTATCTTTGCTTTGGCCTCAGTAACAGCCCTGGGACCCGTTCTGTCAGTAACACGCTTAGCAGGCATTGTAGCTAAAGGAACAGACATATTATACCCGCATGCAAACAAACAGGACCCAAAATTAAAACCAATGCAAGGAAAAAAAAAGCCTATAAGCAACTTTGAAAATGAAAAACTTGTAGAACTATAAAGACAAACAAAAAACAGCTCCCCCCAAACTTGACCTTTTACTACTGCCAACACATCACTTAATCATTCAAGCCTAACTCCTATCCTTGTTTCAGGAAGGCCTTAAGACTGTGCCTGAGACCTTTAGCCAATATCAAAACTACCTTTACATGTCCAGTCTCGCCCCAATTCCCATATCTTTGAAAAACTGATTTAAGTCCAGAGAGAAATGCATTATAATGATATATAGATGAATTTAAAATTGGCTTGGATATTTGGCTCTATACAAAACATGGTGTACATGAAATATTTTGACCCAATATGACTTAGGAAGACAATGCCAATCACTAAACCCATCTTCCCTGTTCAAACTTAAGCATGAATCAACATTCTATAGAATGGTTTGTGGTTAAAAACAGGGAGAAACAAGGTGCCCAAGGTGACAGAAAACCACAATGACACAAAGACAGATTTTTTGGGTAAAATCGTAGACAAACCACAATGGGGAAAAGGGCAATATGAAATCAATGATGCCTATGGATATAAAAGTGCCATAATGGTATATTATACGCAAATCCTGCAATAGCCTCAAAATGTTCAAGCCTACGCCCAAATAACTAACTCCAATCCTTACTAAACGACCTATAATGTGAGTAAAAGAGCGAGAACGAGACTCTATTACCTCAAAAGGTTGAAGATTCAATAAAGAATCTGAGAAATCAGAGACGAAAGAGGCCTTTTCGATGCCCTAGGTTGCAAATTTACAGCAGACAATTTCAGAATGGGTGGAGGAACGAGACAACAATGGAAGGCAAGGGAGATGGAGGAAGGGAAACTACAAGGGAGGTTAGGGATTTTAGGGGAAAATGGGAGAGGTGTTGTGGGAGGGGAAGTCGAAACAGAGGGAATGAGAGAAGTGGGGAGTCGGCAGCTCTGGGAGAGGGAAATGAGAAATGAAAGAAGAGGAACAGGGTTTTTTAAACCTGTGGTTCTGTGTGGGCTGCGGCCCAAAGATGTCTTGGCCGCGACCAACATTGTTCTGGCCATGGCCCATACCTCTCTGAGGATTGGTTGGCCGCAGCCCATATTGTCCTGGCCATGGCCTAAATCTTTCTATTTACTCACGGGTCGCGGCCAGTATTCTCAGTTCCATCAGGTATGAGCCTCAACACAGCATATTAGAATTAACTCACTTTCACCATCCTTCCTCTGGAGATGCACACATTTTACAACCATTTACCACACATTTGCATACAATACCTCATGATTAAAATGCATCCATGTTCCAAAATTCACTATACATAACAGAATTTTGACAAGCTTAAGCAAAGACAATGCACAGTGTATTTCTAATTCATACTACAACCATGAATATATTTTTATCAAAGGTTAGATAAGTGGATAATGGTCATCAACTCAATTCATAATCCTCTTAAATTAGGATCAAGCAAATCATGAGAATTTAGGAACTTTCCTAAAATATGCCTTTCCATAACCAAAATTCTCCACTTTTCCCATGTACCAAGCTTGCTTCTTCCTTTCTCTATTGGGGGTTCCTCTCCTTCCTACGAAAGAAAAAAACCAAACATAAATCTACCAAAAACATACAAAAATGACAAAGATTGAGTTAAGAACTAGGGTTGCCTCCCAAGAAGCACTTGGTTTATAGTCTTTAGCCCAACTCTTCATGTTGGTCATTCTTCATTAGATAGGGTGATAGTGGACACAAACCTATCCATATCTCCTCCCCAATAATGCTTCAATCGTTGACCATTAACTTTGAACTGCTCCTCATATTGACTTTCTAGCTCCACAACACCTTTGTCAAAGACTCGGACCACAGTGAAGGTCCAGACCATCTAGACTTCAACTTTCCCAGAAAGATCTTCAACTTAGAGTTGTAGAGAAGTACTCATTGACCTGGCTCAAAAGATTTAAAGACAATCTTCTTGTCTTGCCACCGCTTTGTTTTCTCCTTGTAAAGCTTTGAACTTTCATAGGCATGAAAATGAAATTCTTCAAGTTCATTAAGCTGCAAAAGCCTCTTGTCACCCACCTCTTTTTCATCAAAATTCAACTTTTTAATAGCCCAATAAGCATTGTGCTCCAGCTCCATAGGAAGATGACAAGCTTTCCTAAAAATCAACCGGTAAGGAGATATACCGATAGGTGTCTTGTGCGAGGTGTGATAGGCCCATAATGCATCATCTAACTTCATGGACCAATCCTTCCGAGTGATACCCATAGTTTTCTCAAGGATTTTCTTGATTTCTCTATTGGAAATCTCAGCTTAACCATTTATTTGAGGATGGTAAGCTAAAGACACCTTGTGCTTTACTCCATACTTCTTCAAAAGAGTTTTAAATTGATGGTTGCAAAGGTGAGTGCCTCCATCACTAATAACAGCCCTTGGAGCACCAAAACAAGTGAAAATGTTCTTTTTCATGAATTTGACCACTACTTTAGCATCATTAGTTGGGGAAGCAATGGCCTCAACCTATTTAGACACATAATCAACCGTTACCAGAATGTATTGATTGTTGAAGGATTTGGGAAAAGGTCCCATGAAGTCAATCCCCCACACATCAAATAATTTAACTTCCAACATGCTGTTGAGTGGCATTTCATTCTTCCTAGAGATATTACAAACCCTTTGACATCGGTCACAAGATAGAGCAAATTCATAAGCATCCTTGAACAAAGATGGCCAGAAGAATCCAGATTGTAAGACTTTTACAGCAGTCTTATTACCACCAAAATGGCCTCTATATTCAGAGGAATGGCAATACTTCAACACTTCTTGTTGCTCACCTTTTGGAACACATCTTCGAATCAACTGATCAACACAATAGTGAAATAGGAAGGGTTCTTCCCAATGATAGAACTTGACATCATGTAAGAACTTCTTCCGTTGGTGATAACTCAAGTCTTCATAAATAATTCTACTCACAAGGTAATTGACTATGTCGGCATACCAAGGAGTTTCAAAATGACACACCAAAAAGAGTTGCTCGTCCCAAAAAGTTTCATGAATAGGTAAATCTCTATCATGTTGAGCTTCAGTACTCAACCTAGACAAGTGGTCGGCAACTTGATTTTCGGAGCCTCTTCTATCCACAATCTCAAGATCAAATTCTTGTAAGAGCAAAACCCATCGAATCAACCTTGCTTTAGAGTCCTTCTTACCAAAGAGGTACCTTAATGAGGAATGATTAGTATAAACAACCACCTTGGCACCAATCAAGTAAGGCCGAAACTTGGCAAATGTATACACTACAGCTAAAAGTTCTTTCTCAGTGGTAGTGTAGTTTTCTTGAGCATCATCGAGTGTCTTGCTTGTATAGTAGATAGGATGGAATACTTTATCCTTTTTCTGCCCAAGTACAGCTCCCACAGCATAATCGCTAGCATCACACATCACTATAAAGGGCAAACTCTAATCCGGAGCTATAATTATAGGCGCGGTTACAAGTCTTCTTTTCAACTCTTCAAAAGATTTTAAGCATACATCATTAAACTTGAAATCGGCATTCTTCTCAAGTAAGACACAGAGCGGCTTAGTGATTTTGGAGAAATCCTTTATGAACCGTCTATAGAATCCGGTATGGCCTAAAAAACTTCTCACACCTTTAACATTGATAGGAGGAGGAAGTTGTTCAATCATCTCTATCTTTGCCTGGTCAACTTCTAAACCGTTCTTGGAGACACGATGGCCTAACACAATGCCTTCTTTTACCATAAAGTGGCATTTTTCCCAATTGAGCACAAAATTAGTGTCTTCACACCGCTTCAAGACTCGAGTTAAGTTGGCTAAGCACTCCTCAAATGAATCACCGAACACAGTGAAGTCATCCATGAACACTTCTATGGTGTGCTCTATCATATCCGTAAAGATAGCCATCATACACCGTTAGAATGTAGCCGGTGCATTATAAAGGCCAAAGGGCATGCGCTTGAAAACGAAAGTACCATATGGGCATGTAAATGTAGTCTTCTCTTGGTCTTCCGGAGCTATTGCTATTTGGTTGTACCCCAAATAACCATCAAGAAAGCAAAAGAATTCCCTTCCAGCTAGTTTGTCCAACATGTGATCAATGAAAGGTAATAGGAAGTGGTCTTTGCGAGTAGCCGTATTAAGCTTATGGTAATCCATGCAAACCCTCCATCTGGTCACAATGCGAGTAGGAATGAGTTCGTTGTGGGTGTTAGCCACTACAGTCATACCACCCTTTTTGGAGACGCATTGGACTGGGCTCACCCAAGAACTATCAGAAATAGGATATACAATGCCAGTATCGAGCCATTTAAGAAGCTCTTTCTTTACTACCTCCTTCATAATGGGGTTGAGTCTTCTTTGATGTTCAATAGAAGGCTTATGATTTTCTTCCTAAAAGATCTTGTGCATGCATATAGAGGGGCTAATACCCTTGATAATAGTAATTGTCCACCCAATAGCCCTTTTATGAGCTTTTAAGACTTCAACTAATTACTCCTCTTGTTAAATAGTGAGATTCGAAGCAATAATCACCGGAAGAGTGTTGTTGGAACCCAGATAAGCATATTGCAAATGAGATGGCAATGCCTTCAGCTCAAGTGAAGGTGGTTCCTCTAAAGAAGATTTCAACTTTGGTCGATCATTTGAACCAAAATCAAGTGACTTAAATAGTATCCTCCTTTTAGAATAAGAAATAGTTGCATCCATAATAGCCTTGCATTCCACTACATCCAAACCCTCAGAATCAACATCAAGAAGAGCGGCTTCAAGTGGGTCTTCAATAATAGAGGTCTCAAATTCCTCTTGTGTGACAAGACCAATCACATCAAGAAAGAAATATTTTTCATGCATATGAGGAGTCTTCATCAATTGATTCATATTAAAGGTAACTTGCTAATCGACTACCCTTAAGTCAATTCACCTTTCTCCACATCTATCAAAATTCTAGCCATAGCTAAAAATGTCCTTCCTAGCAGCAAAGGCATATCTTTATCCGGATCAAAGTCAAGTACAATAAAATCAGATGAAAATATAAACTTATCAACCTTGACTAAGACATCTTCAGTAATCCCTTTAGGATAAGACAAGCTTCTATCGGCCAATTGCAAAGTAACTGTGGTAGGTCGAGCATTACCTAATCCCAACTTGTTGAACACAGATAAAGGATAAGATTGACACTAGAGCCAAGATCACACAAGCCATTCCCTAAGAATTTTCCCCCAACATGACAAGGTATAGAGAAGCTCCTAGGATCCTTCAATTTAGGTGGAAGTTTCTTGATAACATCAGTGAAGCTTTTGGTGTCGGCCACCGTCTCAAACTCATTAAATCTTCTTTTCTTCGAGAGGACATCTTTCATGAACTTGGCATATTTAGGCATTTGCTCTAAGGCTTCCGCAAAGGGAATGTTGATATGCAACTGCTTGAACATCTCAATGAACTTCTAGAATTGCCCATCTTCTTGATGTTTCTTGAGCCTTTGTGGAAAAGGGGGTGGTGGGACATATCATGGAGGAGAAGTATTGATCTTTCTCTTCTTCGCTTCCATATTTTCAGGAGCAATGGGCTTGCTTGACACCACATCATCTAGAGTCACTTCAGTTTGCTTCTTCTTTTTGTTGTCCTCTTCCTCGACCACAATCTCTTCAACAACCTCTTCATCAAGGTTAAGATCCTCCACAACATGATCCTTTGGCTTTATTGTAGCCTTACCCATACTTGAGACATCAGGTAAAGTCTTGCCGCTTCAGAGAGTAAGAGCCTTGCATTCTTCTTTACCATCTCACTTAGGATTGGGAATAGTATCACTTGGAAGACCATTTCTTGGTTGAGCACTCAAGTGGGAAGCAATTTGGCCCAATTATATCTCAAGGTTCTTGATTGCCATGTCATGAAGAGAAACTGTGCCCACTAGGCCTTATTGACCTTTGATAAGTTGCCTCAAGAGTTTATTTGTCTTAGAATCAACCTCTTGTGGCTTTTGTGGTTGCTCAAAACCCAGTGGATGCATTGGCTTACTAGGAGAATCATAGTGATTAATTGGATTCTCACTAGGTCCATTCCTCCTCCAAGAGAAGTTAGGATGATCCCTCATGCCCTTGTTGTAGGTATTAGAATAAGGGTTGCCTCGTAGATACAGTTGATTATTGTTCAAATAACTCACAGACTCTATAGTATGATAACATTCTTCATAGGAGTGAGCTTCTCCACATATTTTGCAAGAAGGACTTGGAGCTTGGATAGCATTCACCTGTTGGAAGAAGTTTTCTCTATTTTCAACTCGAGTTGATCAAATCGCTTGGCAAGTGCTTCAAGTTGAGCAACAATTTCTTTAGACACATTGGAACTACTCGAAAGACTTGGTTCCTTATATGTTCTATAGCTAGAACGTGATTTTTCATATTGTTGCAAGGAACTAGAAGCAATGTCCTCATACAACTGTGAGATATCACAAACTCTCATCTTACCAATTCCACTATTAGAGGCATTGTTAAGCATATTGGAAGTGGGCATATCCAATCCAGCCATAAGGCTTTGAGCAAAACATAGGTCTTCTGTTCATGGTTGGGGCAACTACACCACAACTCCTTGAATCGCTCCCATGCTTTATGAAAAAGTTCTCCGGGTTGTTGTTGAAAACCCAAGAGTTCAGCTCTTTGAACTGCCCGTCTACTCCTTGGAATGAACCTTGCCTTGAATTTAGATGTCATTTCATCCCAAGTAATGATGGAGTTAGGAGGTAGAGCGGTAAGCCAAGCTCTTACCTTCTTGTCAAGTGATAGAGGGAAGAGTCACAATCTGAGCCCATCCGAAGTTACTCCTTGAAACTTGAAGTTCTCACACACTTGTACAAAGCGTGTCAAATGGTCAGTAAGGTCTTCATTCTGAGTTCCTGAAAACAAGCCAATCATTTAGAGCATATGAAGCATAATCGGCTTCAACTCAAAATTCTGAGCTTGAATAGCAGGAAACTGGATGCTAAATTGATAAGTGGAGTTTTCTTGCTCCATGTATTCATCCAAGGTGCGCTCTAAGTCATCATCATTAGGATTGCCCATACTGTAATATAGATTAGGATGAGGCAGTGGTCTCGGTTGCACTGGTTGCTCTGGTGCCGGTAAAGGTTCAGGTCCTTGGATAGGTTGCACTTGAGGTGGAGTCTCCGGTTCAGTTTGAAAATCTTCAGAAAAATATTCTTCGACAATACTGTCAAGAACGATCTCTAAATCAGCTTGCATACGGAGCTCAAATACCTACAAGTCAAAAATCCCAAAACGAGTATCAAACTTATCACAAATAATGACTAAAATAATAAAAACAAGAAAAAGAGCTATGGTTATAACTATACTTAAAAACAGAGAAAATTAAGAAAGTAAAACAAGAAGAGAAGGATTCAAGCGTAATCAAGCACACAATTACACTAATTAACTCAAGAGACTTTAGTCAATAGTCCTTAGCAATGGTGCCAAAAACTTATTCGCCATTTAGCTTCCGCAAGCATACAGGTCACAAGTAATAAAATGATGAGTAAAGATCATTCCCACGAGGATTACAACGAAAGCGAATTAACGAATGCAATAATGTGTTCAATTATATTGAATAGATTTAATTTAAATCAATTTAGTTGAGCCAAAACATGTTGTTGTGTGGGAAAAAGAAGTTTCAAAAGATATTTTGATAAACACTAAGAATTATTGAACAAAACTTTGATTCTTGTGAATTCAATGAATTATAATAAGCCTAGGATTGTTCATCCCCTTTATATTTCATAAACTTAATTCCTTTCCTCTCCAAGAATACTATCATGGGATATATGTATGTCAGTCTAAGGTTCACAAACAATTGATTAAGCTCTCTTAAGTCATAACCAAACTTATATCCTCCATTAACATGCACAATCTCTTATTGCAGTTAAGGGAAAATAATCATTAAGTAACCACCTTAATTTGACAATGCTAGGTTAATAACTATATCTCTATGTTACTAACAAACCATCCGTTTAGTTCTTAAACTTCAAGCCCAGCATAATTCTTCCAAAGTTCTACAAACAAGTTAACTCTCTTGAGCTTAACTTAGATGAACAAATCATCCACAGTGATGGCCAGTCACGAATAACAGTGAAAAAAGGGTAAGATCAACATACATATGCCATTAGACACTTAAAGATAGAAGGAATCAAGTTTAATCCATACAAAGGTTCATAAACAATCCTAGAATGAAAGTTAGCTGCTCATGTTCACAAAATGGATACAGAAATACAAAACATGAACTGCCATATCAGCACAATGAAGAAGATAGGGAAAGAAATCAGGATAAACAATGAAAACCAGCTCAAATCTTCACAAATCTCCAATCCCCACTTGATTTCCCTTGCTTTATGGCGAACTCAAGCTTAGAGGAGTGTCACAGCCACCTCTCTAGGTATTTCTAGATCAGCTCCCCCTCTTTCAGCCTTATGTTTCCTCTTTTATACCCACTGGATGTCAAAACGCATAGTACCTTTATCGGGGGTTGGCTGCGGCCAGGGGATCTTTGGGTCTTGTGTGCTTGATTTGGCCTTATGCGCTTCATTGCAAAAATGTGTTATTTTCAAAAAAATTTCAGAAAATTCTTGGTCAACACCAAACTCCTAAATTTTTGCCACTCCTTGTTTTAGAAATTTGTCTAAATATTTATGGGAATTGCATATGCTCTTGGTTGATTTTTAATGAATTGATTTGTAATTGATCTTAGAGTTAGCATTTGAATTAGTTGAGATAATGCATTTTGATTAGGATAATGTTTAATTAATCTTTGTGAATGTGCATTTGATTGAAAACCTTTGTTGGAAGAATTTTGAGTCTAATTTTCCATTCATTAATGTGTGTTTGCCACCTATTCTAGTGTACCTCTATAACTTGTTTAAGTTCTTTTTCAAAATCACATTTGTACCTAAATTAATGTACATGATAGGGGCATTCATTCCATCACCCTTTATCCCAAACACAAACCCTATACACTAATCCATAGTTAACCCCCTTTGAGCCCTTCACATTCCAAAATCCATCATTTGTTAACAAGCACTATGTATGCATCCTATTTGCATTAGATTGGCATCTAAACATCATTGAATTGCCATTAATATTGTAGGTGTGAAGAAATGCCATTTACATACTTATATATGAAAAGAAAGGGAAAAAAAGAGAATTAAAAGAAAAGGCATAAAAAATAAAAATAGAAACAAAAACAAAAGAAAAGAAGAAATAAAGAATAAGGCATTTGTTTTGATTGGTAAGGAGATGTGGTTATTGGATCTTAGAGTTAAAAAAATGGGTGCCATTGAACACACCTGCGCATGCATATAGTACTTGTTGTTTCATTAGCCATTTCATGAGATCATTCCCATCATTACAACCCTTTTAAAAGCCCCATTGATTCATGAGTCTAGATGCAACTTAGTGGTGGAGAGAGTTGAATTTGTACAAGCATATGGTAGAACCTAGTATAGGTGGTGTTAAGTGAAATTTCCCATACTTGTGAGATGAGTTAAAGACTTAAATCCTTGAATGTTCTCTTGTATACATTTTTTTGATGAATTGTGCATTAATTTAGTCAATTTGCATTACCACATCCTAAGACTTGTGTTAGCTTGAATAGTTATGAATGATTGATTCATTAATTCCAATATTGAGCACTTGAAGTTTTCATTTATATTTAATTTTAAATTGATTAGTGTTTTGCCCAGAAGTATAAAAGTTCAAGTGTGGGGAAATTTACTTATGTATAGAATTGGAGGGAATATATCTACACATGATTACATTTCACAATTTAATTATACTACAGTCTAGATGTCTTTACAAAAAAAACAAATAACCGTTTTAAATACCGAAGTGATTAGTTATATGACATAGCAGCGATATATATATATATATATATACTAGATTAAAAAGGAATATTTTAATAAATACACAAAATAATAAATAGTTATTTTTTATATTTAAATCTAAAATATTCCCATTTATTTTTCATAAAGATGTACTAATATATATATGCCCACCTTCATGAAGACCGCATCTGCTTGAGGCACACTTACAAACATATCACCTCTGACGTGTTCCACTCCTGTAGCATTACAAGCAATGTTTAATTTGCTCCCACATAAAGCATTTGACCCTAATCTTCCAATAAAAATAACTTTAGTTTCTATAGTTTCATTTTTTTTAAAATATAGGGATATTGAGTCAAAAGAAAGGGTAAATGATTAACTTTAATTTATGTTGAATAAAATATTGGCGATATAAAGAAGCAAGTTAAGCTCACACATACTAGGATAAAAAGGAGCATGTTGGATGACATGAGGCTGGTCGAAATTGATTCCTTGAATATGAGGATATTTATATGTGATCAAGTTGAGAGTAATCCCAAGACCTCCACCAACATCGACGAGTCTAGTGACACTACAAAAAAATGGATTTTCAGTGGCAACATTTGGCGGCGACATTAAATGTCGCCGCTGAAAGTTGGACTTTCGGTCGCCGCTGAAAATTCTGACCTTCGGCAGCGACATATTTTGTCGCCACTGAAAGTCAAACTTTCAGCGGCGACATTATAAAGTCACCGCTGAAAGTTAGGCCTTCGGCGGCGACAAATTTTGTTGCCACCGAAGGCCTGACTTTCAGTGGCGGCGACAAATTTTGTTGCCACTGAAGGTGGTTTCAGCGGCGACTTCCATGTCGCCGCTGAAGGTGGTTTCAGTGGCGACTTAATAATGTCGCCACTGAAGCGGGTTTCAGCGGCGACTTCCATGTCGCCGCTGAAGGTGGTTTCAGCGGCGACTTCATAATGTCGCCGCTGAAGGGGGTTTCAGCGGCGACTTCCATGTCGCCGCTGAAAGTCTTGGTTAAATTTTTTTTTAAAAAAAAACTTGAGTCTCTATAAGACAACCTTAATTTGTCTCTTACTATTTTCATGGCCCATATACTTGCAGTGTTTGATTAAATTTTAATCACATCAAGAGTCATTCTTTTATATCAAATACATAATTGTAATCCTTGTCCAAAATGTTATTCTCCTATCTAATAGATGGAATGTGAAAGGTAATGTTCATTAGAAGTTTTTTAAATGGATTTGGTGAATAAATGGGATTGGGTTCGTTTTGGATGTTATAATATATTCTTAAATATTCTATAAAAATTTATATTAGTCCAAAATCATCTTTCATATATAATATAAAAACCATAATGTAGTAAAATTGTATATTAAAACTGTATGGAGTGCATCCATTGTTCCATTTTAAAACATTGAATTACATCAGTTGTTGAGGCAGTGACCTTTTCCAATGCCATCATCTGTAAATTGCTTTGAAATATCATGGGTAACAATATTGAAAGCATTTTTTTAAAGTAGTTGTTATTCCAAATTCATATTCCTTATTTTATTTCAAAACCCAAGTTTTAATAAGTTGAAGCAGGTGTGTTCTGGATCCTATTGGTTATTTTTCAAAATTTATATGCCACGTTTAATTTAAAGATCTTAATATTTAAATCTTAATATTAATTAATTTAATTAATTTTTTTATGTGTAATAGCCTTTTATGGGATTTCATTGATGGGAGGACTTGCCATCTAAGAAGATATACTAAATTCTTATTTCATATGTAATATTAATTAAAATCCTATTATTAACTACCGATTTTAAAGTTGAGGGATCAAAACTAATATTGGGTGATACTTTAAGGACCAAAAGTGATATTAATCCAAGATATAATTAAATTAAGTTTTATTTATATATTTTATAATTAATTAAGATTTACTTTATCAAATTAATAGTTTATATTTTTATTATTGTTAAAGGTTCCCAATTTAATTCTTTAGTCGAATTGGTATAACTTGGTATAACGTGAGTTACTCAAGCAATTAAGACATTTGGGGTTCGATTTTACCCAGTGCAATTTCAATGGTAATTTTTTAATTGGCTAATTGTTAAAAAATTATAAAAGAGAATTATTGACAGCAAGCCAAGCTAGGATTCGAACCCAGGTGTGTGTTGTTTCAGCAAAAGCACTAATGCCAACTGAGCCAATTGGTTTTTAGTACTTCTAGCGAAAATTATAATATTTATATAATTTTCAATAGCTTAAAATCTAAAACCTAAATCCCCAAATTTTAGTTCTGCGCCTCTGTTATTTTCGTTTAGAGCCACTTTCCCTCCGCTGCGAATCTGAATCTGAAGTATAATCAGAAAATCCGTCAAGCCTTGTTTTGCTACAATTCTCTGCTTCGTTCCTGTCCTCCTCCGGCAGCATCGCTGTATCCTCCTCAGTCAGGTAATGATTCATTCTTGGTTCTTCTACTTATTGTGCTTTTAAATTACTAATGGAATCCAGTTTTTTTTTTTAAAACAAAAAATTCTCTTCCTCTTGTTACTTGTGGAGCTCCGTAGTGATGATAACTCCTCCATTTAAGTTTATACCAACAAATGCTCCAAATATTTAAGAAAAAGGAAAGTAATTCATTCTTGGTTCTTCTACGTATTGCGCTTTTAAATTACTAATGGAATCCAGTTTTTTTTTTAAACAAAAAATTCTCTTCCTCTTGTTACTTGTGGAGCTCCGTAGTGACGATAACTCCTCCATTTATGTTTATACCAACAAATGCTCTAAATATTTAAGAAAAAGGAAAGTACTTGTATTTCTTTTGGTACTGCCAATTTTCTCATAGACGATAACTCCTTCTGTCATAGGCTTGTTACATATTTTTTTCAATTGAAATTTGGGTTTTTGTTATTGTCACTGTGCTTTAGAATCGTAAAACCTCAATCACACTTGGTGGAACTTGAAAATTATAATGAAAATGGCAGAAATTGAATGATAATTGAGAATTACAATGTTTTTTTTTCTGCATAATTTCCTGTTTCTGAATTTAAGTTTCAACATAAGGCATGGTGTGTATGCGCTTTGTTTACACTTAAAACTTGTGGGCCTTCATTATGAAGGAGTGTTTGAAAATAGGGATGAAGGCATGGTTCCATTGAAATAGTTTCTTTTTTAGTCTTATCATTTTTCTGCTGGTCTATTTTGTTTCACGTGCTAGTTTGTCTTATTGTTCTTTTTTTTTAGTGAAGTCTTATTATTCTTTTATCATGAACTATTCATATATTGTTTAATGTGAATCTTGCGCTTAGATTGTTTTACACATAAGCTATTGTATTCTTTCTTTCATTTATGAAATGCTATTGAATTTTTATTGAAATATATAGGAATGGATAAAAGTTGGTTAGACATTAAAGACAGAGGAAACCTAGCATACATTAGAGGATTGGACAATTTTCTAGAATGGGTATTTACTCAACGTGGTGTGACATTTGTCGCCGCTGAAACGTGTATCAGCGGCGACTCTATTTGTCGCCGCTGAAAGAGGTATTAGCGGCGACATTTTTTTGTCGCCGCTGAAACTTGTATCAGCGGCGACAAATGTCGCCGCTGATTCCTAACCTTCAGCAGCGACTCCCCTTTCGTGACTTCCCCTAGACTTTTAGCGGCGACAGAATGTCACCGCTGATTGTCCACTTTCAGCGGCGACATTTTATGTCGCCGCCAAAAGTATTGGCGACAGTCGTTAATACCTTTCAGCGGCGACTTTTATACTTTCAGCGGCGACAAAAGTCGCCGCTGAAAGTCATATTTTTTGTAGTGGTTGATGTCCTCAAAACCTTTGTAGGATTCAAGAATCTTAGTCACAACCAAAGTGGTCGCATTCACCATGGTCTTGTTGAACACATCGTTAAACCTTGAATCCAATCTCGGATACTCAAAAGCATGTGATCCATGTACCCTATTGAATGCTACACCCCCTTCCAATATTGCTTCTTTCATCTGCGACCTATCATGCATGTGAAAGCACAATTATTTTTTCCTCCCTCCGTTTCTTTTTATAAGATATTATTTTTTACTATACCGTGCTACTTTTTATATAAGATCCTATTAGGGGATGTCTGAACAGTTTCTTGTAAACTCCCCATTTTACCATCATTTAACTACAAAAATTACTCTTGCCACTATTACATTTTATTCCCATGTTTGACTAAAGAACTTAATATAACATATTCTCTTTCTTCTACATAAATGACGATATTTTTCAAAAATAAATTTCATCTTATACATATTTATTGGGCCTAAATACTTTAACTACCTTATGTCCTTATCGACCAACTCAATTCGGTTATTAATATCTTATAAAAAGAAATCAACGAAGTACAACTTAAAACATATGATCAACAACAACATGATATGATTTTATTAATTTTCCAAAATATATGCGAGAAATTGGATGCAAAAAGAAGGGAATTGGTTGCCATGCTCAGCAGATTTACTGAGCAATGGAGAGCTAAGCGGATCTAGGTCGTCAAATCTGATTTGGACGGCCTGGATCTGATATCAGATCTGGCAACCAATATTCTCCTAGCTCTCCCCGCGAGCAAATCTTCTGACCATGGAAGCCAGGTCCAAAAAGAAGATGGGTCTAAGCAGCTTTCCAGGAAGACCTTATCATGAAACAACGCAATGAATGGGCCCAACGAGACTCCATCAGCATTTCTTACGAAGAATTTTGCCACTGGAGAAAGGCCATACAACCGCCGGAAACATCCTGGCCCTTGAGTTTCGTCGAAGACAACGGAACAGTGAAGAACGGAGTGAGACGCGAGCAGACGGAGGAGACGATCTAGAGCGGAAGGCGCTTCAGAGTTCTTGCAAGGAAGTTGTGACACGATCTCCGCCGCAGAGAGCCTTGCACTCGGACCGGCTCTGTGAATGATGTCGAAGACGCCGAGCTTGGCTACCATTTACACCGCCATGGACATGACAGTAGAAGTTGCGAGCTGCATGGCTTAAGAGAAGCTCTCTTCTTCTTGTTCGTTGTCTGTTTCTGGTGGTTGATTGTTCTCTCTGTTGTTGAAAGGCTTGGTCTGAGAATGAGATTCCGGTGAGTGCGCCATTAAGAATACAAGATTCAAAAGAACAATGGAGGGTGGGTGATATGTGTCTGCGCTCTTCTAAGTTTCCTTGTTTAAGGCCCGCTAGCTTTAATGTGTTTAATCTACCAGGCCACTTCTGATCTGATTTATGACCCATTAATTAATGCTTTCATTCACCAATTATTGGGGCTGGTTTGAGATTTATTATAAAAAAATATATAATTAAATTTATAATGTCAAAATTTTATGTGAATAGCCTATAGCCTTATAATTGTAATTATATTTAATATTATAATCATACATTTTTTTTATAGATAATACTCCCTCCAATCTTTTTTATAATATATAACATTAAATCTCAACTATTAGAAGTTAATTCACCCGTTGAGACATTAAATAAAGAGGAAGTTAGTGGAAACATCTCTGATCTTTTCATTTTCATCTTATACTAAGCTCTATTGCATTCATTGGGTCTGCAGGTTTGATTAAAATTTACTCATCAGATCTTATTTACAAAGGGGAAGAGAGGTATTTTTTTAATATTTAATATAAGTCACTCTTTTAAATTTATTACATGAATATATAATTTAATCTTTAATTTATGTTTCCCAGATTAATATACATTATATTTTCAGAGCTCTGTATAAATAAGCCTATGTTTGTACCTTAATTTATTTATATATTTTTGAGAAAATTATGTTTGAACACTAAATTGAGTAACTAAATTCACAAATTTTTTATACTTAAAGGCTATTAATACTAGACGCTTACCACTCTGATCCTATTTATAAGTCATTTTTGACAAAAAATATTGGTCCTATTTATAAGTCCAGTTTCAGTATAGTAAATGAGATTGACAATTTTACTCTTATTTATTATACCAATAAAGAAATAATTTAAAGTTAGATAGAGAAGAAATAATTGAAAAGTACTCATTCATAAATGAGGGTATAGTTGGAAATTTACCCCCATAATCATTGAGTTAACTAACTCTCCTTAATATATGAGATTTAGTTAAAAATGACTTATAAATAGAATCGGAGTGGTATTATTTTTCTTATAAATGTGTGTTGTTTTCATGTTAAATAATGGTGAGTGTGTTTTAGTTATAAATAAAAACGTGAAAAAACAAGATAAGGGAAATATCCGAATCTTCATTGTATCAAGTGTGTGCGTGTGTCAAATTCAATCTTGTCTAGGTATAAACCTACCATAAAGACAGAACAAGACACGGTCAGCTAGCTGAATTAATTATCCAAGGGATTGTGTCCTCATGAGGACCACACAACTTTACTGTTTGCGATCAATGATTGTGTCCTCATGAGGCCAATTACTGGTCGGATCCCATTTAAACAAGAATTATCGTTTACAAGCGATCAATGATGGCAATTCATACATGTACCACTTCAATCATTATTATTACTATATCTGATATTAAATATAAGATATAGTTGATATTTTTTGAGAGATTAAAAAAATTAAATAATTTATTTAATAATAATATATGTTTTATGACATTAAATTATATATTAATTTATAAATTAGGTAAAATATTTTGGAGAAAAAATAATAAATATAAATATTTTAAATAAATTAAATTATCTTTCTTAATATATCTAAAAAAACCAACTTTATCTTATATTGAGAATCGAAAAGGGTATTATTTTTTGCCAGGCACTTCAATTATTATTATAATTCACTTTTAGAGCTATAAATGATTGTTTTCTAATTTTGCACTAAGATAGGAAATTAAAAGCAACGTAACCTACAAAAAGAAGACAATTTTGCACATATTTAACTCAATTTGAAAGGACAGAGATTTGGGGGGGGGGTGTGAGAGTGATTTTTAAATATAGAGAGAAAGAGAAAATTTTAATAAAGACAAACTTAAAATTTTTTATTAATTTAAAATATATTTAATAACTTAACTATTATTTTTAGTTGGGATAATTAGTTGAAAGTGGCTTGTATTACCTCAAATTCTAAATATAAGACCTAATTGACTTTTTTAGAGGGATTAAAGAAACTAATTAAATTACTTTAAAGAATTTTTATTTTTATTTTTTCCCCTCAAAACTAATTTCTCTGACTTATAAACTGATATATAATCTAATGATATATAACATATGATATCATTAAGTAACTTATTTAACTTCTTTAATCTCTAAAACAAAGGTCAACTAAATTTTATATTTAGAACCGAAAGGGAGCAACTGAAACCAGGGTGCTGCATACCACATACAGTTCTCTTGCCTTAAATGCAAAAGTTTGTTGGAAAAATTGCTTTGATCTTAAATTATAATCTCTATTTTTTGCTTATCATATTTATTGATTTAAACAAATTAACAAGTAAATTAAATAATTTGTTAATATGTATGAATTAATCATCTAACTAATATATTTAGGGGTCATCAAATTCAATGGAGTATATATTACCAACAAATTAAAAAAAATCGATATAATTTTCCAATCAGCGGAAATCATACCAAGTAATTATATATATAACCACAAGACATGTGAAGGGTGCGTAAAACAAACAACAAGACATCACGCACGTACTCTAAGATTTTACTAATCAATTACAGTATATCTACTTGAAGAACTCCATAACCCAGAAGTTGCAAACAAAGCATTGAAATCTAATGCCTTTGAAGCCAGATGAAGTAGCCAAATCCATGAACTCTTGCTCATCTCTCTCTTTGCCTCCAGGGCTTTGAGTCATCATAAGTACGTCAACTTGAGAGGTGCTCTTCGTTGCAGCAGAAGTATCTGGTTTTACTGCAAAAACCAAGGTTATTAAACCGGGACCAGTCAGTGAACCGGTCGGGATATTGGATTAAGGGTCAGTGGGTCAGACCGGAGTCAAACCGGAGCTAACCCGGAACCAAACCGATAAGAGAGTGAAAATTTTAAGTTTATTAATATGAAATTATAAAGAAATTAAAAAAAAAAGATTTTAAAAAAAAAATACTGAACCAGACCGGTTTTATCATCGGGTCACTCCGGGTTTAATAACTATGACAAAAACTGAATCTATTACAATCACCTTTCCATCTTCAGGAATGGCATTATAACAGTTCTTCAATAGCTTCAAGCACATCTCATCGCCCCAATCATGAAGTATCCACTACAATATGAAGTTATGATATAATTTATCTCTCATCGTTAGCGATTATGGTTTATAGCTTAATTCTTAAATTCCTATATATAAACATATAAAAGTCACCTTCATAAAGATGGCATCCCCTTTAGGTACACTTTCAAACATATCTCCCGCCACGTGTTCCACTCCTGCAATGTTACAATCGATGATTTAATACCGCACAAAGTTCAAATACTGCATCCGATCCAGATTTAGTTTGTAATAAAATCAATCAATGAATGATATGTACGAGGATAAGGAGGAGCGTTTTGGATGGCATGAGGCAAGTCGAAGTTGATTGCTTGAATATGAGGATATTTGGAAGTGATCAAGTTGAGAGTATCTCCAAGACCTCCACCAACGTCAACGAGTCTAGTGATGTTATTGCCAAAACCTTTGTATGATTCAAGAATCTTGTTCATAACCAAAGTGGTCCGATTCAGCATTGCCCTGTTAAAAACATCGTTGAGCCTCGAGTCTAATCTCCAAGGAATGAAAAACCGGACCGATCAATGAACCGATTGCGATATAAGTTCAAGGGTTAATGGGTCAACCGGGGTCGGACCGGTAGTAGAACCGGTCATATTAAAATATTATAATTTAATTGACAATAACAAAATAATCAACATTCATATTTCATAAGTCATCACTAACATCAAAATAGTTAAAATACCTAGTTAGTTCTTCAAAACAAACCCATAGCTTAATTAACATGAATAAAAATATTCATACTTTAATTATAAAAGATAATATTTTTGAATATTTAAAAAAATATTCCTATTTTTTTTTAATTTTCTTTTCATTTCTTCCTTATTTTCCCTTTGTTTTTTGCTAGCTAATGAATTTTCTCTATTTCTTTTTTTACCATTTTTCTATTCCCTTACTTCTCTCTCTCACGTAAACTTTCACTTTTCTCTCAACAATTAAACACATCTGACTCCTGATTAGACAATTCCATCTTTCCTCTCTTTACTTGCATAGTTGCACGCGTTTTTCAGGTTGGGAAGAGATTATGTTAAATTGTCACTCTACTCTCTCTCTCTCTCTCTCTCTCTCTCTCTCTCTCTCTCTCTCTCTCTCTCTCTCTCTCTCTCTCTCTCTCTCTCTCTCTCTCTCTCTCTCTCTCTCTCTCTCTCTCTCACACATACGACGTGCTAAGAGATCTGTTGCCTTTCCTTTGTATCCCTCCCTCTCTGGGGATTCCTTGCTTGAAAAAGGGGAGAGATGATGCTAATAAGCAAAGGTTGAGCACTAAATTTCACTGGTGTTTAGGGGTGGAATTGTTGCATATGACACCCAAGAACTCCGACAGCTACACTATTGTCGCTTGCTCCTTGCCGCTCGTTGGCGTCACAGTCGTCCCTCGCAGTTCAACCAACTAGCGCAGCCGTTCGTCGTTAAACTAGGGCACAGGGTCGGGGAAGGAGGACTGAGGGAGTTCGTGTTTCTCTTTCTCATTTCTGTTCTGAATCTGATATTGCGTCTGACTTTGTTTCTACAATTTTTTTTCAATGTCCCAAAATATCGTTGTTTTGGGAGAAAAACCAAGCCATTCACCTGACTCGGGCAAACCGCCTGATTCGGCGGTTTGCCCGAGTCATGCAAGAACCACCCGAGTTGACTCGATTTTGACCGAGTCGGCCCCCTAGCCCTCACTAGCAGCATATCGGACTAGACCTGGGACCGGTTCATCGGTTTTCCGGTCAGACCGGCCGGTCCGGTCCGGTCCGGTCCGGATTTTCACTCCATGCTAATCTCATATACTCAAAAGCATGTGACCCATGCACCCTATTGAAAGCTACACCCCCTTCCAATATTGCATCTTTCAGTTGCCGCCTACAAAGTAAATTAATGCACAATTACTAGTATTTTATAACATTCCATATATATATGTATGTATGTATGTATGTATGTATGTATGTATATGCAAATGGAACGAGTTTGAGTGCTAATTAAATGGACTCATGAGTCATGAGCCTGAAGATCTCATCACCTTACTGTTCAGTTCATTTTAATTTTTTAAAAAAGAAAACCAAAGGTAAACAATATAAAATAAAGATAATCAGGTAACTATCATTTTGCAAAAAAGGAAAAGAAAGAAAAAATTTTTGTGTTTAAAATCATTAATTGAAAAAATTAAATCTGAGCCATAGGGTAGCATGATGCTCATAATTGCAATAAGCATCATAGCTAGGATCGGACATGTAATTATCATTCCATTCTGTCCTAAATATAAGACAGAGTTGATTTTTTTGGAGATGTTAAGAAAGTTAATTAAATTACTTTAAAATATTTATATTTGTCATTTTTTGTCCAAGCTATTTTTTCGAACTTATAAACTGATATATAATCTAAGGATGCATAACATATGATATGATTAAGTAACTTATTTAGTTTATTTAATCTTTCCAAAATAAAGTAAACTCTATCTTATATTTAGGACCGGAGGGAGTATCAAGAATTTATAATAAATGGTATGGTAGTGAGTGGACTTATTTTTAGTGTTAAGCACTGTACTTAGTTCTCCCAACTCGATCTAGATCTGATTTTGCATGGTCTAGATTTGAGTTTTTTTAAAATGATGATTTTTTAAATAAAAATTCATTTTTTGAATGAATAGTACTCCCTCTAATATTAAATATAAGACATAGTTAACTTTTTTTTAGAGAAATTAAGAAAACTAAATAAGTTACTTAATCATATCATATGTTGTATATCCTTAGATTATATATCAGTTTATTAGTCAAACTAATTAGTTTAGAGGGAAAAAAATAAAAATAAAAATACTCTAAAGTAATTTAATTAGCTTTCTTAATCTCTCCAAAAAAATCAACTTTGTCTTATATTTAGGACCGGAAGGAGTAATTAAGATATTATCTTTATTTTAAATTTTATACCCATTAAAATAATTTTTATTAAAAATATAAATCTTTAAAAATTAAAATCTGTACCGTACAAATCAGATTTAATACTCCAGACTGATGAGGTGTGGGAGCAAATCACAGTACTTTAGAACGGAAACCAAATCCCACAGCGAGTATATCAATTTTTTATGTGTTTTCACCCCCCACAAATCATGGCAAAGGGAGAGGAGACTAACCAGCTATCAATGAAGACCTTATCTTGAAGCAACAAAAGAAGAGGGCCCAAAGACACACCATCAGCATTTCGCGCAAAGAATTTGGCCACCGGTGCGAGGCTATACAACCGCCGGAAACATCTTCGTCCGCCATTTTCCTCATGGACGACAACAGAACAATGAAACACAGAGTGGGACGCCAGAAGCCGGAGGAGCCGGTCCAGTGCAGAAGGAGCTTCAGCATTCTTGCAAGAGAGCTCCGACGCGATCTCCGCGGCGGAGAGCCTTTTGCTGGGACCAGCTCTGTGAATGACGTCAAAGACACCGAGCTCCACCGCCGTATACATGGCCATGGGAATCGCAGCAGAATTTGCCAGCTGCATCGCGCAGCAGAAGCTCTCTTCTTCTTGTTGGTCTACTTCTACTGGTTTTTGCTTCACAAGTTCATCATTGTGGAGAAGCTTGGATGATTCCTGTCAGGGCACCATTTTGAGTATAAAGATAAAGAGAAGAAGAATGGATAATTAGTGTGGTGCGTTTGTGTTTGATTCTAGTACCCTGAATAACGGACAGATTTATAGAGATTTGGCTAACCAAAAAAGGAAAAAAAAATTAAGAGAAAGCTCATCTGAGTGGTGGTTTTGGGGTCGCATTCTGGTTGCTATTTGATAATATTAGTGAAAAAGACTGCGATTGGATTCATGAATTGATAGGGAAACACTATTTTTCTGTGTTTTTAGTGCAAAAGTTTGCCTTAATCAATCATCACTTTCAATTTCCATTAAATGATCTGTAAATATTCTAAAAAGTCACCCGCTAAGCAACTGGATCAAAGGGATTAGAGAAATTTGAGACCTCTTAATGCAAAATTGGATAGTGTAATCCTTCCTCCACATGGTAATTAAGGAAAGCAAATTATTGCATAGACTGTTTGGCTCACCGGAGAAATCAATTTGATGTTGAAGCTGTATGTTTCCCTTGATATCCCTCATTCAGAGAGTGGAAATTTACTTTTCCAGATGATTTCATGGTGCTCATCGTTACGGTAAGATTTGCATAGTTTTAAATACAGTTTCAATTGTCTAAATTTAAAATTTATAAATGATGAATTATAAATAACAAATTATTTGTTGAAAAATTGATGATTACTTAAGAGATTATCTTTATTTTATATTTTATGCTTATTCAAATCCTTTTTAATATGAGATTATAAAATTTAAATATGAACCATCTAAATTATAATTGAATGGTCAAAATTTCTCCTTCCTTTTTGATTGTGCATTTCGGTCAAGACCAAGAAGAGAGAGGGAAAGAGTGAATTCAATTTAACCAAACCAAACTTTGATTAATTAACTAAGCAACTTTCGCAAGAAGCCACAATATTGTGACACATCATCTTACTCTCTCCCAACTCACTTTAATTCGGTCAATAACTTAAAGTGAAGAGGATGGGTATTCAATTAACATATTCCCTCACTCTCAAACACTAAAAAGACGGCCAACATAGAGAAAAATAAGAGAAAATGAAAGGAAAAAGAAAAAGGAAAGAGAAAGAAGAACTTGAAGAACAAAGAAACAAGGTGAGTGGTTCTTACTCATTTTCACCTACCAAATCACCTTTCTACCTTAGAAAACCTTCACAAATGTTGTGCCTCTCACTAAGAGCAACATTTCTATGATTTTTGTTTCTCAAGGAGAGGAGTTTTGAGCTGCCAAGAAAGTGCCAAATTTGGAGAAACCAAGAACAAGCTTTAGAAAGTGAAAGAGGTGAGACTAAGCTTTCATTTGAACTATATATCTTATGAATTGGTTGAGTTTTATGAGCTTTCTTGGCTGCCTAGGGTTCGGTCAATATCGGAACTACGTACTTCCTTTATATATGTATATATATCTCCCTCTCACACACATATTCGGTGCAGATCATGTATATTATTCATTACGTTAAATTCTTGTGATGATACGTATAAGATGAGATTCAACTGTTTTTTATATGAAAGCCTTGTCCCCACGTTTTTTTTAGAAATGTCTTCTATACCGACAGTAGATATTTACAGTAGAGAAATATCTGCTATGGTGACAGTAGAGACTAATCTCCCTTATAAACAAACAATATAAAGAAATGTCTCTCAACGATATTTGTTCCCTATATACAAAAGTTAGGAATCAAATAATCTCCAATTTTGAAAGAAAAAACTTGCCGATCAAATCAATCTAATTAAATCATTAGCAACGTGTTCTTATTAATTACTATCAACTCCAGTAATTATTGGTATTTAAAAAAATTAAACAAACAAACAAAGTGTCTTTACTTTAACTAACTAATCCCCGGGGATTGCCAAAAGTGACATCAAGCCATAAGACAAGAATAATGCTAGTGACGTCCGACACAATAATAATCTATCAGGTTACTTTCGGACTTGTTTTCCTCTGTCATTTTCTTTTCCATTGTTTGCCAAAAATGAAAGAGTAGTGATACAAAAATAATAGTTAAGTGATAATAAGATAAAAATGTATCTATCATCACAAGAAGCAAGTTGTGCTGATGATTGAGGAGTGATGAATTCCTTATAGGGATCAAGTTGGCGAGAGAGTGGAAGGGAGGCGATTTTAAAGGATTAGGTGGACTTCCTTAGCCCCCACAATAAGTGACAAGATTCAAGTGTTACTAATATACCAAAATGATTTAATCTCTTACAACATAGTGAATTAATATTCAAATTTTTATTAGAGGAAGTGTTTATATTTAGTGTGTCCAACAGTGCCTCAAATAAAGTTGTTTTCATTATAACAATATGTTTTTCCTATAAAAAAAAAAAAGTGTGCTTGAAGATTCAAGCTTTTCTAATGCACGCCATGTCCTTTTAATTAAACTTTTGTTAAAAATTATATTTTGTAATAATCATTATGTCTCTCAGCTTAATTGTAATATTGTTTTTATAAGCTAAGTTTAATGTATAACTTTAGCACAGATATAGTGTAAACACCTTATTTTGTCCAAGCCTAAGCCAAAAATAATAAAAAAATGAAAAAAGAAAAATCTTCCTTAATCCTAACACATCTAAATTTATAAGCAAATGACATTGATGGTGATTGGATTGTTTAAAATTTGAAAAATAATCAACATTAATGGTGATTGTCTTGACCTTGGGGTTTTGTAGTAAATAGAAACAAATTTCAAAATAATTTATCTCATTGATGTTATTTGATATTCGGATTAGGAAATTTAGTGTGAAGTCATTATAGAGGAAAAAATAGAAATTACAAAAAATACAA
Organism: Inga oerstediana; assembly: GCA_963210345.1. Lineage (NCBI taxonomy): Eukaryota > Viridiplantae > Streptophyta > Magnoliopsida > Fabales > Fabaceae > Inga > Inga oerstediana. The sequence continues at coordinate 72,059,041 of OY723404.1, read as the reverse complement.
AAAAAAAAATATCTCTCATTCATAGGTTTAAATTAGGAAATTTCTTGTAGGAAAAATATTAAAAAAAATAAATAAATAATGAAAATAAAAAATAAAAAAATCTCTCATTTTTGTTGATAGGATTAAATTAGAAAATTACTTGTGGGAAAATACAAAAATAAAAATAAAAATTAAAAAATCTCCATTGATGGTGATTAGGTGAAGCTTGGAAGTTTTATTAATAGAAAATACAAAAAAAATTTAAAAACAAAAATTAAAAAATTCTCCATTGATAGTGATTAGGTGAAGCTAGGAAGTTTTATTAATAGCAAATACAAAAAAATAATTAAAAAAATGAAAATAAAAAAAAATCTCCATTGATGGTGATTGGGTCAAGTTAGGTAGTTTTTAACATAAAATATAAAAAAAATTCAAAAATGAAAATTCAAAAAAAGAAGAAGCATTTATGAAGAAAACCATACCTTGAGACTATAAATAGGAGTGCAAGGGTTGAAGCAAGACGCACAAAAAATTAGGGGAACAAAGACACAAAAATTTTGGGGAGAAAGAGGGAGGCAAGAGCTATGTAAACTTGCTTTCCATTGTCTCATTGAATTGTCTTATGTATTGTTGTCGGACGTGTGGCATTTGGAGGCATGTGTTGCCTTGTCTTCTTATAGTGCTAGGAGTCAAGCACAATAGACATAGGTAATGTTATTGTAATTGCCTCTTATTGGTTCTATCACCCTATCTCTTATTGTAGTGGGATTCAAAGCATTAAAGGTACACACTATCACCATTTCTTTATGAGAAGAATGCAATTCCTTGTTAACTTGATGAATTTTTGTTTTTCCTTTTGCAAATAAAAAATTAAAAAATAAACAAAAAAGAGGTTCTTTTCTTAAAATAAATGAATTTGGTTTCATATGAGATAATTAAAAAAATGGTTTTTGAAGAAAATAAAAAACACAAACCAAACAAAAAAAAATGTTTTCTTAAATAAATTAAATAAACATTTTTTTCTAAAAAACACCAACAAAAGGACACGTATTTTTACCCCCAAATTATGTAAGCTTTGATCCCTCTAATGGATACGTAGGTCCTAGGTTTTTATCCTAGGTCAAGTTCAACTTTGTAAATAAATATTTTTTTTTATTTTTTTGTAAATAAATGTTCCTTTTTTTCTTTAGTTTTCATTTTATTTATTTTTGTAAATATTCTTTTTTATTTGGGTAATTATAATAAAATTAAAGGCCATATTTATTTTTAAATAATTAACTTAGGGTAACCATTCTTGTGAATGGATATTGTGGGGTGCCTAACACCTTCCCCATACACAGTCGACTCTCGAACCCTAAATTTTGGAAGAAATTTTTGTAAACCAGTTTCCGTTTTAGAAAAAAATGTTTCCAAAATTATCCTTTTTCAAAATTTTGGTAGCAGTTCCTTATTTTTTAAATTTTAGGCCCTACATATAGTATATCATGTTCATATAATTTCAATTGATTTTTAATTATGTCCTTGTAATTTTTTTTCTTTTAAGCGGTTACATAAAACTACGTGTGCTAGATTAAAAAACGGCTGAAATTATAAAGACTTAATAAAAAAAACAAACACAGAGACCTATCTAATGGAAACAGATGAAGCTATAAAGACATGGGGGAAAAAACTTACAAAGACCTAATTAAAAATCAACTAAAATAATAGAGAATTACATATTAATTTTCTCTATTAATTATCAAGCGCAGATTGGGGAAAACTTCAACTTGAAATGAAAAACTAATTTTCTTAATTTATGTAGGATCCAATAAAGAAATCTCAAATAATAGTATTTTTAAACAATTGAACAATAAATTAAAAATTAATCAACATCTTCCCCTCACCCACGAATTTCGAAAAATTTTGCCACAATCCTCTTGTCATCAAAATATAAAAGCAGGATCAACTTGTCTTTTAGAAATTCATCTGTAAGGATAGATGCTTGATCACAAACTATAATTCTAAAAATATTAAAGATACAAAAGAAGATAGCAAGCTCCAACAAGACAGAATTTGTCCCTCCGGAGCCATGTTATAAAATTGAAACAAAACTAAGACATGGCTTCTTTTTTGTTTTTCAATCGTAGTATCCATCTGTCTATTGGGCATAATAAACATATCGGCCCATAAAGCACCACTTTTTTAATCGTTATGGCCTTTGTCTTTTAGGATGGACCCGAATGTGTCATGGGAAGCGCCTCCAAGAGTTATTTACTTCTTTCTTTCGATCTCTCCACCGGTAACACATGCTAGTAACTAACTAATTCAATTCGTAGGAATGTGAACCTATAATGAGGGAAAATTTGTTATCACCAAGTAAATATTGTGGCTGCATATCCAATGTTTGAACACAAGACTATTGGTTAAGTTGAAACGACCTACGACTAGTCGATTCAAGTGTTCGGTGGTCCTCAATTAACTTCTAAAATAATCCTTCTTGTCTTAAGTAATTCCTTGGCTCCTTTTTTTATATAAGATCCAAATAATCAAATTTTAAGATTTAAAAAATTCTTAAAATTAATTAAAAGTAATAAATATGTACATTTTTTTTTATTTATAAGAAGGTTACTAAGAGAGAAATAGTTTAAAAAAAATGAAAGAGAATGAATAGGAAACATTATATTGAGAGAATGTATTTAGGGAGAATGACAGAAAAATACCATTTGAACTTCAAAATCCCGCTAACAAGAATGGTAATAAGATTGACAAGAATAGTAATGGAATTAACAACGTAAATCTTTGTCAAATGATTAATTGGGGATTTTGAAATTCAAATGGTATTTTTTTGTTATTCTCCCATGTATTTATGTGTGTGTGAGTGTGAGAGAGAGAGAGAGAGAGAGAGAGAGAGAGAGCGCGCGCTAGATGTATTTTTTGTTCAGAATTTGTTGGATGAGCTGTACTCTATGTATGATTTATAGTTGCGTGCCTTGTTATTGATTTATATTTTATACTGTCACATGAAATCTCCCCGACTTGGGAAGGGTGTTTCGTTATGGATATGATATTTTCCGAGTCAAAGCAAACCCAGAAGTAATTTTGTCTGTTGGAGAAAAAGAAGTATTAACAGCAGAAATAGCTTTTTAAGAAAATTTTTAAAAGTGCCATATGAAGTTATTTTACCAAATAAAAATTACTGATCTCTCACCGCGCATGTTATATAACATATATTAATAAAACAATATGTTTTACTATTTCACAGCGACCGTAAATGAAAATAGCCCCCAGATTGATCTTGCAGTTCTGAAGGACAAATAAGCAAAGCATCATTAAGTTTTACGTAATAAAGACCGAAGACTTATCAATTTTCTTTTGTTTAATTATTTATCATATTGCTCTCACGTCTCTAATTACGTAAATCAATAGAGATCTTTGTCCAACAAGAAATGAAATCCATTAAGAACTGGCAGTCTGGCACATGCATATATATTAGATGAAATTGAAGACAGCTACAACTCAGAAATTAAATTAAAACTTATAAATATAATTTAGTGATGATGAGGTGAATTACTGATCAGCCTTAAACAGGTCGACACAAGTTTCCTTGGAGAGGCCTCTGTTCCAGAACTTGTGGAAATATTCACTGTAGGCGAAGTTCCTGTACAGCGCAGGATGGTGCGGGTCTATGAGGTCGGGGGCTGGACCAATCACAGCGTCCGGTGATGGACAATAGAACGTTGGGATAGACATCCTCTCCTTCTCACAGTTCACCACTGCTCTATGCAACACACTCTTGTACCTGTCGTTGCTTATTACCTAAATCACACACCAAACCTTGTATCACTTTTTTATTTATTTATTTATTTTACTTTTTGCCTATAGATAACTTTCGACCAGATTAGTCGTGCGTAAACATTTTTAATTAAAATTCAACTATTAAATATTCATATTAATTTTAACCCACCAGACAAAAGCCATCATCAAATGCGGCGTACCTATATATATAGAGACCATATTTTATAGGCTAGGAGCTTTAATAAATTAGGTTGTAATTATATATTTTTCTTTCGGTTTGAACATTTCCCAAAACAATGTGAAAAACGTTCACCAAAAGGACAGAGGGGTGTCTGTCAGAGAATAAGAAAGTTAGATCCAAACACTACCACTAAATATAAAAGTCATCTAGAAGATTTATCTAGTTCATAAATCACTTAAAGAATAATTAATCTTATTTATTTGTCACTTTGAGGGCTAAAGTTGACATTTCTTTTAATGTAAGATAAATTTATTGAGTTTAGAACTCTTTCTTATTTTTTTAAATGTAATTAAGAGTATAATACCTTTTAAAACTCAGAGCGCAAAGATTTTTAATTGTGTTTTATTTTCAATAAGGTACTTGTAATTGAAAGTGCTTTATATTTTCAAAAATATTAAGAACTTTTGACATGCATCTTTCTTATTACCATAAATACAAAAAGAATGCCTTCAATTTCCTAGGCGCTTACTATGCCATAAAATAACAAGAAAACACAAAAACAAATTGAAAAATTGAAATTGCGAGTGGAGTCAGATACCTGAATTTGATCGCCGATGTTGACGGTGAAGGTGTTGGGAATAGGGTTAACGGCGAGCCACTTGCCGTCATTGAGGACCTGTAATCCGGGGACGTCGTCTTGCAGAAGAAGGGTTATGACGTTAGGGTCAGCATGGCCGGGCAGGCCATAGGTCAGCTCCGGCTCCGGACACGGCGGGTAATAGTTGATGGCCATGTGCTGCCCGTGCTGCCCTAACGCCTTGTTTATGTAATCCTTCTCTAACCCTAAGCTCTCTGATATGGCCTCCAGCAACCTTAGTGATAACCCTCTCATCTTTTTGCAGTACTCACCCACATCTTCTCCGCTTCCCAAAAAATAAAAAAAAAAAAAAAAATTTTTTTGATGAGATATTTGCTTCGCATGGGACCCAATTCCTTTTTCTAGATCCTTTTTTTTTTTTTGATAGTTCCTTTTTCTAGATCTTAACGTGCCTCGTTTCACATGCTCCTAGAAAGACTAAATAATTAATACTTCTTTCAGTCCTTAATTTAAGACATATTTACTTGATTTGATCTAATTAGATTGAGAAAGTTGATTAAGTTACTTAATAAGACATGTACTTTCTATAACATGCTAATCATCTTCCTTAATTCCCGCATTCTTTTTCTTGCTTGATTATTATTAAGGAAATATTAAGTAGGGTAAATTAGAAAAAGAATGAAAAATATGAAAAGCTTGTCTTATATTTTAGCAAAGCGCTTGCTAGGAAACCAATTCCAAGTGAAACTGAAGGATCGTTTGATTCTGTTTTCTATTTTTTGTTCTCACAAACAGTTTCATAAAACAATTTTTTGAATTAAGTTTTACAAAATAAAAAACAAAAAATCTACTTTGATATTTTGTTTTAAAAAATCTGTTTTTAAAGTGACGTGGTGATATGCGGTTATTAGTGGTTAAGTGGCGGTGGTCGTCATTGGTAGTATAGCATCGATAGTGGATAAGTGACGGCCTCAAAAAATAAAAAATATGAAAACGTATTAAAACTATTTTTGCTTTTTAGCTTTTAAAAGCAACTTTTTGTTTTTTTATTTTTAAAAAAAAATTTGAAAATAGTTTATTAAATAGGTTTTATTGTTTTTGAAATAAGAATTTTTAAAAAAATATAGACTTTTAAAAAAATCAGATATTGACCATCTAGAACAGATTTAAACAATTCAAATACGTTTAGCTCTCGCGCTTGTTAGGAAAACCAATTCCGAGTGAAACTGAGTAACTGACTTTAAGTTGTCCCCACACCCATTCATCTGTTTTCTCTTTTCTCTGGAACTATCTGAACCGTAAAGGCTTACTTAATTTCACGATCAAACATATACCTGAAACATGGTGGGTTGGCGGGCCATTCATGGATGTAGTCCTCAAGAGGATGACAGTGAAGCCTCAAGAAGTCTCTCCAGTTTGCAACTTTCTCCGTCTTCACGTTGAAACTGGTGGACAGCCTCGTCGTCTTCGTCGGATCGTCGGAGTAACTCTTCATCCTCTCACTCTCCGGTAAACGGAAGAATTCCCTCGATACTTTCACCATCTTCTCCACCACTTCCTCCGGAACTCTATGGTTCATAACCTTCACGAAAACCACAAAAAATTCATTATTATTGACAGTTACTTGCATAAATTCTTCTGTTATACTCCTTCTAGAGATATATTTGCGGAGTTGATCCGGTTCTAAATATAAGATATATTTTTTATATTTATTAATCTTTTCTTAATTTATCCCTATCGGTGCTCTCTCTACAATAATTAAGGAGGAGAGAAAATGAAGAAGTTAAAAAAGATGATTAGGATATTTTAATAAATACATTTCATATTAACTAACTTCCTTGATCTAATCAAATTAGGTAAATATGTCTTATACTAAGTACCGCACCGTAGAGGGAGTCGAGCACACAAGTCATGTGGAGTTTTTCTCCCTGAATTATGTGTACCTGAAAGAAGCCGTATTTCCGGCAAGCGTCACCGATCTTGCGGATGGTGAGAGAGCGGTTAGGGCCCTCCAGATCTTGAAGGTCGATGAGAGGAATGGAAGATTCCTCGGTGGATTCAACGTCTTGAAGGTTTGGACGGTCGCCGAGGGGCCTGACGAAATTAGAGGGTACATGTCTCACAGAGGATGCCAGGTCGGTTAAAAGCGTCAGCTTTGCGGCCGCGGCGGCGGGGTTGGTGGTTGCGGAGGCCATTGCAGAGCACTCTGTTCTAAGGGAAGCTATCTCTTGGTAATATGGCGAATCAAGAAGCATGTGAATGTGAGGCTTCTATAGTGTAGAGACGATGGTGAATGAAACGCTCCTATTAAATAAGCAGATCGAGACTCGTATGCTGAGGCGTCACCTACTCATACGTAACGTAAGCACTATGACGTTTGAGTTATGACCATGTTGTTAGGATTCAGAATAAAAAACAAAATAGGATCGTACACTTCAATACCATTAAATATATTTAAATACAGAACGAATAGGCATAAATATTCGCACTAAAAAATAAAATAAATTTATAGTAGGTTGGACTTTCCTAATTATTTTTTTTCCTACGCACATTTATCCTCTTATTCAAGATAATCCTGTCCGAGATATTGTTGGACAATAAATATAGGTACCTCTCTTATTGGGAATTTGAATTTTGGCTTACCACATTGCAAAGAACTAACCCCTTTTATTAGATCCAATCTCGTTAGTATCAATATACTCTTATGAGTCCCATGGCTCTACACACTGATTGGTCTAATTAATTTGCTTACTTGACTAATCTATGTGCTCATATTGTGCCCTTTGTGATTTGCTTAAGTGGCGATGATTATCTGTATGTTGTTCATTGAATTGTTTGGGTTCATTGGATTTTATGTCTTGAATTGGTAATTTGCTTACGTGGTCATGATTATCTTTGCATGGGGCTCATTGAATTGTTCTGGTTCATTGTATAATTGTGCTGTTTATTATACCCACGTAGTTTGTTTAGTTATTTAATTCTTTGGTTTAGGCTGTTTAGTTTTTTGTGTGCTTGATTTTCATTGATTTGGGATCATACTCATCAGAATACTCATCTTTAAAATTGTTAATAATAATAATAATAATAATAATAATAATAATAATAATAAGAATAAGAATATGAATATGAATAAGAATAATAATAAGAAGAATAATAATAAGAATAATAACAACAATAATAACAATAACAATAAGAACAATAACAATAAAAAGAATAACAATAATAAGAATAAGAATAAGAATAAGAATAATAAGAAGAAGAAGAAGAATAATAATACAGCGAGGATCTGCCCTGATTGTCTCAAGCCATCATATCTTGTGATTCCAACTCCTACATGGCACTCCACAAAGGAAGAAAAGCAGGAATTTATCGATAACTACACAGCAAATTACAAGTCATTTCTTATCCTCTTATCTTTTTTTCAACATTATTTTTAAACTTATTAACTGCTTAATTTCATTTTCTCTTTAGTTGTGGTTAACTGATGGCGATTTCTTACCCAAAAACTTCCCACCCTATATCCTGTCTATGCTTTATGCTGAATTTTATACCCATTTTTATTTTTTATGTAAATTTTTTATTGATTTAATTTACACAATTTTAACTTTAAAATACCTAGTTTCAATGCCACATACTTGTAATAGTACTGTCTGATTCCATGTTCTGTAGCATTCGAATTTATATAATTATATACATATATATAGAGTAATATGCATGTGAGAGTCGCATGCAAATGTATTCTGTATATGAGTACACCTAAAAATGTCGATGTGAGATTTAGTCATCTAAAAAACGTCGCATGTGATACTAGCATATATACAATATATATATATATATATATTATGCATTTTCATAATAAAACTTTTTATTGTAAAATTATTTAAAAGTATATATTCTGCTATTAATTAAAACCTTAAATGCACCACCATAACACCAAAGAAAAAGGTTTGACCTTTAAGGCAGTCACTAATGATTCGTCAATTCGAATTAATAAAATTCAGTCAATTTTATTATAAGAATTATAAGAATTCAATCCATTTTGTCCGCCAGATTTGTCATTTTTTTCTAAGTTGTATATCCCTGTTGATTATACATATTAAGGGAGTCTTTATTAAGGGATAATTGCAATGCAAATGACTTAAGAAGGTATGCTTTGAAAACTAACACACATTTTTTTTTTACAAATAACTAATATTCTTTATGCGCCCAAATCCAATAAAGGGGATATTATATTTAGGATTAGAAGTAGTAACAAACACGCTGAGTAATGTTCATGAATTAAAGGCAAGCCAACAAATTGATGTAATTGATTAAAGTGCGAAGATCGTAAAAATATCTAACAACCACACATTTGCTCTTCTCTGTTCAGTACATAATTTAAGTCACTTGCAACTAATTCATCAAAATAAAGAAGTAATAGTTAATTCATTAAACATGTCTTAAATTAAAAAAAAAAAAAACTTTATCCATATTAAATAAGGTTTTAAATTTATCACCAAAAAAAGGTTTTGAGTTAGAGAAGAGAAAAATACAAGATATTAACTATTTGAGAAATATTGGCAAATATCATTCATTATTCTACAATTAACTAATATCAATTGTAAACTAAAAAATTCTTCTAGCTAGGAGAAGCAACTTATACATTGGAGACTACATAGAATTTTAAAATTGTGGTTTATAATAAGGATGGGAAGAAGGAGCATATTTTTAGGTTTTGGGACCTCCCCTCAAAGTCTAATACGTCTTCCTAATTTTTAGTTTTTTTTTTATGATATTATTTTTGAACTAAAGCCATGTATATATTTTTGTATAAAAGATATAGATATTTGTGGTTTTTTATACATGTATAGGTAGTATATATATGTACATAATAGATCATAATAAAAGAATAAAAATAAATTAAGCTAATGAGGTAAAGGTCTTGATATTCTCAGTGGAAGCTATGTGAAAAGAATCAAAATGACCAGCCTTGGAAATTCGCAACCATCAACCAGGAATTTCTTGTTGAATCTCGAACGGCAAAACCTGAATATCATATTCTGATGAAGAGACAAAAGGGCAAAGAACGGTCTATAAGACACACTTTTTAATGGAATATATTTTCCATTAAAAAAAATGATTATCCAAGGGGCATATATTCATTTCATTATTAGTTAATCTAATGAAATTTGTAAATTCAGGAAAAATTAAATAAGTTTCTACAATTTGAAATAATTAAAGTTTTTTTAGTTCAATTTGCCACAAGAAAATAACAGGAGAATAGTCTTGTACGAAATATCAAGGCGGCAAAGTGGGAAAGACGAATTTTGTATGAATGACCTTTTGGTACTATGCAAGATATGACTGCCGATGAAGTTGGGTATCACAATTAATTAATAATGTCAAAACAAGAGGCTGCATATAAAAATTGAAAGGAAAATTTGCAACAGGGCTGAACTATTTTACAAGTTTTATTTGATCAGGACAGCTCTTGTTCAAAATAATAGATAACGTAAGACTGTTCTACGCATGCAAAGAACTGCTTAATTGAAAATGGCCTCTTATAGTGGCATGATAATTTTCCTGTAAGCAGAACATAGTAAGTTCTATCTCACTTATGATTCCAGATTGTTAGTATATCTCGCTCTAAATAAAAAAAGCCTACTTAATTAACTAACTTACATTGTTACGCATTAATTAATTTCAGGTTGCTAGTATCAAAGATATATACTCTCCTCAAATCCTTAATATAAGACATATTTAGAAAATTAATCTTAGTCTTAAATATAAGACATATTTATCAATTTTTTTTTTTCTAATTTACCTGTATTGATCCTACCTCAACGGTAATAATGGGTGAAGAAGGAATGAAAGAATTAAGAAAGATGACTAGAGTATTAGTTTTTAATAATACATATCATATTAACTAACTTCACTAACTTTCTTAATTTAATCAATTTAGGTAAATATATATTATATTAAAATCCGGATAGAATATAAGACTATTCCACTTATGCAAAGCATTGCTTAATTGTGTATGGTCTTATGACTTAATAGCATAGTAATTACATGTAAATGGGAGGTCGTAAGTTCAATCTCACTTATAGTTTTATAATTTTATGTTGTTAGTACCTACTTTAAATTTTAAAAAATTGACTACTTAACTAGCTTGCACATTAATTATTTTAATTGATTAAGTAGTAATTCAATTCTCAACGTTCTCTAATTTTCTACATTCTTGGACGAGAAATGTTGAGTTTTTGGGATTATTTTGTCTTTTCAATGAGTGTAAAGGATTAAACAAGTAAACTAATGGATGACGTCATAAAGCGTGGGTCAGCAGCCCGGTCGATGACGTGTTTATACAGCTCGGGGTCCGTCTTTGCATGCGCGGGGCAGTTCGCATCCGAATGCCAAGGCCATGTCAGACGCACGTGTTTGACAGTAACAATATCAAAATGGAATCACTGTCGCACCGTTTAATTATGATTTCCTCCTTTTTAACAGTGTTACATTAATTACGACTTTTGAATACCATTCTGGTCCGTATTTATAAGAGTTAATATAATTTTTGGTCTCTGAAATTTGATTTAATTTTGATTTTGGTCCCTTAAATTTAAAATCGGTGGTTTGATCCTTGAAGTTTGACCCTTGATCCCTCAAGTTTGAAAGTTTTGGTTTTAGTCTCTCAAGTTTAAGAAGGATTTGTTAAAAAAGAACTGAACCGAACCGAATAAAAAAAAAACCAAGTCTTTCTCAAACTTGAGGGACCAAAATCAAAACTTTCAAACTTGAGGGACCAAGGGTCAAACTTCAGGGATCAAAACCACCTATTTTAAACCTAAGGGACCAAAACCAAAATTGGATCAAATTTTAGGGACCAAGAGTTATATTAACCCTATTTATAATTTATATCTAAAAAAATTTGATCCTCATTGTAAGTCTATTTTTAAAATAATAAATAACAGTGTTACAATTTTATCCATATTAATTATAAGGGTTAAGGACCAATTTTTTCCCCTAAAGCTTTTCGAGAGCAATTTTTCTTTGAAGGTTTTTCATGGGCAAAATTACTCTTCGTAGTGAAAACTTACGGGGTATAAATGCCCTTTAACCTTAGTTATAATAAATTTTAGGTAAAAAAATGAAAAGGATTCATTTATAATTGAAGGCAAAATTGAAAAAAAAAAATTATCAATTTAATTCATATTTATTGAGTTAACTAACTCTCTTTTATATATGAAAATTAGATAATTCAAACTTATAAATAGAACCAGAATGATACATATCAAAACCTGGTGTAATAGGATTTTATATTTTATATTAACTAATATGTTTCCATACACTGGAAATCTGACAGATAAAAAAAAATCCATTGGAAATCTCAATATGTATAAATTAAAATAAGTACTATTTGTACAACTTCGTTCTCTCATATATATATATATATATATATACAAATTCCTCCTTAGACTTTTGCCTCCTTTGTATATGAATGAATAGTTAGAATTGAAATTGGGCGGGTCACAGGGATGGTAATAAAATAATGAACTTAATTGGGGAAGACGACTTCAAAAGGAAACTTAAAAGAAGAAGATGATTTATTAAAGAAAATGCATATAGAAATGGAAATCGAGGAGAGCAAAAACACTAAGCATAGGAAAAAGTCCTCGGATGAAGCAATGGAAGACAATACATCTCAAGTCACACAACAAAAATAGAGCATGAAGCAAATTATTAAGAGTCAAATCTCTTACAAAGCAAGAGAAAAACCAAGAGAAAAGTTTCGATGAGCAGATGATGGAATGGCTGAAAGAGAAGGAGGAGATATCTCCAGAATTAACAGAGGAATAGAAGGAACATTTAGGTACTATCCCTTCGCTGCAATTGCCCAATGATAAACTAAAAGAGTTGTGCAGACCGTGGAAAGATGCCCTTATCATAACTCTTCTAGGAAGGAAAACTAATTTATATATGATGAAAGACAGAGTCAAGAGGATTTTGAGATCAGAGAACTTTGAATTAATTGACCTGCCAAACAACTACTTCATCTTCAGAACAGTGGAGAAAATGCTATGTTCAAAACTGCTGTTTGATTGTCCATGGCTAATCCAAGGCCACTATCTTGGGGTGCAACGTTGGAGCCAGAATTTCAACCCCTATTGTAATAAAGTGAGAAAGGTTGCTATTTGGATAAGGGTCTCAACCCTTCCAATTCATATTTATTCAAAGGATTGCATGTTTGAGATAGGGAATTTAATAGGGCAAACTCTTAAAGTGGATGTGAATACTCTTGCTAATCAGGAAAATAACAAGCAGACTGTCAAAAGGGGGAAGTATGCAAGAGTGAGTGTTGAGATTGACTTTAATAAAAAGCTTCAATCAAGATTTAGTCTTAGAAACTGGGTTTACACAGTGGAGTATGAAGGGCTTAATGCCATATGTTTTAAATGTGGGTTGTATGGACACACAGTGGAATCATGCCAAGAGCAGTCATTGACGTTAACAGATACAAGGATGCCAGAAAAATCACAGATGGATATAGAGGGTGGAGAAGGCATTGTGAAACACCGTGATTTCACAATGGATGAAGAGTACGAACCTTGGATACCAGTGGATGAAGAGTACGGACCTTGGATGCAAGTGAGATACTCAACCAGATTGTGTCCCAAAACTACTGCTCCATCGAGAAGTCAACAGGGCAGAACGGCTAGTTCATCTTGAAAAAATGAAAAAGGTCCTGACCGAAACGCTGGCTCGAGGTTCGCCGTCTTGCAGGAGCCGGATTTGCCTGTCTTATCACAGGATATTTCGAAACTGAATAGAAAGAAGAAGAGGATCGAGGTTCAGTGGAGGAAAAAGGAAGGACAGAACTTACCTAAAATTGACAATGATGGAAGGAAATTGAGTAAATTAGATAACTTAATCTCTATTTTCATGGTTAGAAGCTCTAGCGAGAAAAACACTAATGTCGTGGGGGAAGGAAGGAAGAGGGCTATAGCGTTTCAGTTAAAACCGATGACAGAGAGGAGAAAGGGACCAGCGGATTTGAGTAAAGAAGAAGGGAGTGGGGGAATGTATGGGCCGATGAGGCCCAATTGGAGAAAACCGATAGACATCAAAGGCAAGAAGAGGGTGGGCCATATCAAGCCCAAGCACAGGAGATTGTCAAACAAGATGCACAATTGAAGGTGCACGATGGACTTTTAAAGCAAGAAGAAAATGGGCCATTTCAAGGCCAAATGAAGGAGATCTCTAGACAAGAAATTACAAAACGGAAAAATTCCCTTTTGGGATAAGTTGAGATGCAGAAAAAACAATAATGGGGATGGTTCAAAAAGTGTCTCTCCTCAAAATAAAAGAAAGCAAATGGGAAGAAACCACAAGTTGGTGTTCGGTTCTTCATCAAATAAGGGACATCTCTAAATGGATTTATCTAATCAAATTATTTGTAACCAGGCCATATCATTAAAGATTGTTGGATGAATTTCTTCAGTGGGTGTTGACATGCCTGGAAACTATAATCGCAATATTCAGCAGAAGGAAGAGTTAATGCTGCCTCCTATGAAACCACTTGAGCTAAGCTTGGTTCAACAAGATTCAGCTGGGAATAATAACAAGGATGAGGAAATGAGACTTGAGGCCGAAGCTCCCAATCAATTTGGTGAAGGTACTCTTGTTGTTGTAGAAGTGATGCAGGTGACTCAACTTGGTGAAGCTCCCATTTCAGGTATGTTTTTTTTCTTCTTAAAAACTTTTATTTTATGGATTCTATGAATATATTATCTTGGAACTGTAGGGGTGCAGCTTCTAAAACTTTTTCTGGTAGAGTTAGAGATGTGCTTAAGAATAATGATGTTAAGATACTGATTCTTACGGAAACTCGGGTTAGTGGTATAAAGGCAAACAGAATTATTAAGAGACTTGGGTTTAATACTTGGCTCCGGTTGGAAGCTTCTGGTCTTGCGGGTGGCATATAGCTGTTATGGAATATTGAAGATCTTTCTATCCATTATATTTCATCCTCTACCCAGGCCATTCATACGAAAATTGTGGTGACTAAAGATTCTAAGGAATTTGTGCATTCTTGTGTTTATGCTGAACCGAATCAAATCTTTCGTCAAAACCTATGGAATGAGTTGAATGATTTGAGTAGCCTTGTCAACATTTCGTGGATTGCCATAGGGGACTTCAATGCGTACTTATATAGTGAAAATAAATATGGGGGCTCAGGTTTGAACGCTAGATCCATGAGGCAGTTCTAGGAGTTTATCTCTGATTACCAACTTCTTGATGTTGAAACTGTTGGAGATGGGTTCACCTGGGAGCGTGGATTGGTTAAAGAAAAAATTGATTGGACCTTTATGAATTCCAAGTGGAATCACTCATACCCGCTCACAAAAGTTCATCATCTGCCCAAATTTGGCTTTGATCATCGGCTTATCTTACTTAAAGTTTGTCCTTCATATGGCCGACAGACGAAAACCTTTTTCAGATGCCAAGCCACTTGGTTTTTGGAAGAGGGCTTTTGGGACCTGGTTGAGGAGGCTTGGAATGGGCAGCACTAGAGTGCGAAAGTTAATAATTTTCCAAACAAGGCGAGGGAGTGGAATAAAAGAAGGATGGGAAATCTTAATGAAAACAAATGAAGGACTCTTCAGAGAATTGGAGGTATTGAAAGAGCAAGGGCTAGGAGGGATCATCAATACTTGAGTCAAACTGAAAATGAGTTATGGAAAGAGTACAATAAATTATTGGCTCAAGAGGAATTGATATGGTACCAAAAATCCAGATGTAATTGGTTGAAGTGGGGGGATCAAAATAGTAAATTCTTCCATACTACTACAATTGTCAGGAGACAGCGTAATAGAATTGAGGGACTGAGAAAGAGTAATGATGAGTGGACCTTTGATCAAGAGGAGCTTAAGAACCTTGCTGTTGACTATTACAAAAGCCTGTTTCAATGTGGTCTTCAAAATCCTAGCAGCATTGTTACCCAAACCAAATTTACACACTTGAGTGACACTGAT
The DNA here is from genome assembly GCA_963210345.1 of Inga oerstediana. Lineage (NCBI taxonomy): Eukaryota > Viridiplantae > Streptophyta > Magnoliopsida > Fabales > Fabaceae > Inga > Inga oerstediana. Next base: position 72,043,500 of record OY723404.1, on the reverse strand, counting down.
CTGGCCAAGATAAATGCTATTGTTTCTCCAGAAGAAATTAAGAAAGCAACCTTTGATCTTGGGGCTTTTAAGGCCCCGGGGCCTGATGGTATTCAAGTAGTTTTCTATCAAGAATATTAGCCAGTTGTTGGAAAGAATATTGTTGATCTGGTGACTGAGGTATTCCATGATCCGGGCCGAATCATAGACATCAATAATACGAATATTGTGCTCATTCCAAAAGTAGATACCCCAGAGACTATTATGGATTTTAGACCCATCTCCCTTTGTAATATGAGCTATAAAATAATTACCAAGATTCTTAGTTGTCGTCTCTGAGAGGTAATACAGAAACTTATGGGGCAGCATCAGTGTAGCTTCATTGCAGGGCATCAAAGCAGTGATAATATAATTGTAACTCAAGAAGTTATCCACTCTATGAGGGTCAAGAAGGGGAAGAAAAGTTGGATGGCTGTGAAGGTAGACCTTAAGAAGGCTTATAACTGCCTGTAATGGTCTTTCATCCATGATACACTTAAGGCTGTCTGCATAGAAGGGAAAGTCTATGACCTTATTATGGCTTGTATCTCGAGCCCATCCTTTCAGGGGTTGTGGAATGGGGAAGCCTCTACTACTTTCACATCTTCCCGGGAAGTCAGGCAGGGGGACCCCCTCTCACCTTATATTTTCACTCTATGCATGGAACGGCTTAGTCATATCATTCAAGATGCAGTTAATATGGGTATATAGAAACCGATTCGGCTTAATACAGGAGGTCCTCCTATTTCTCACCTCTTCTTTGCGGATGATCTAATTTTATTTGGTGAGGCATCGCAGGATCAAATTGACCAAATACTAGGTTGTTTACGGAAGTTTTGTGATGTCTCAGGCCAAAAAGTAAACAGAAGGAAGACTAAAATTTGTTTCTCTAAGAATGTGCATTTCAATAGAGCGTATGATCTTAGCAGGGCTATGGGAGTTCTTTTAACAGGGGACTTGGGTAAATACCTTGGGATTCCCTTAGTTCACAAAAGGGTTTCCAGGGTTCTTTTCAACCCCATCCTAGAGAAAATGCAAAAGAGATTAACAGGATGGAAGAGAGGATGTCTGAATATGGTAGGAAGAGTTACCCTTATTAAATCAGTGTTGTCTGCTCTTCCTGCCTATCATATGCAAACCATGTTGCTTCCAAGAGGTCTCCTGAAAGAGCTTGAAAAGAAGAGTAGAAGTTTCTTATAGGATGAGAATGATGATCAGAGGAAGCTACACCTTATCTCTTGGGAGCAGATTAAGAAAGATAAGAAGGAAGGTAGGCTAGGCATCAGGGATATGTGCAAACAGAATGAAGCCTTTATTATGAAACTGTACTGGCATCTTCTTACTAACAAGGAAGCCTTATGGGCGAGGGTGCTTAGGAGCAAATATAAATGGGATCAAATGAGCGGACCGATTCATCAATAGGTTGCTTCGTATACCTGGATGGGTATTTGTTCCGTATGGGAGAAATTCCAAGAGGGAGTGAAGGTTAAAATTGGAAATGGTGCAATGGCCTCTTTTTGGTATGATAACTGGTCTGCTTTAAACAGACCATTGGTGGATCTCTTCCCTGGTTCAAAGGCATTCATAGACATCAATGTGAAAGTTCAAGATTATGTCAATCCAAGGGGCGAATGAGATATAAGAAAGTTAAGTCAGTGGTTCCAAGGGCAGATTATCGAGCGAATTACAAGCGTTAACCCTCCTTGTGAGGAAAGGGGAGAGGATAAGCATTTCTGGGTTCCAGCTACTGATGGTAAGTTTTGTGTTAGTTATGCATATCGTTTTTGTTTTGCAGGTTCACAGAATCAAGATCAAGCTTTTTGGAGGTTGCTGTGGAGATGGAAGGTTCCAGAGAAGATCAAATCCTTTATGTGGCTTGCTGCTTATAGAAAGTCTCACACGGCAGAATTAATGATGAAAAATGTAGCTTGTTCTTTTGGATGTAATGATGAAGAGGATTTGATGCACCTGTTGAGGGATTGTGATAATGCAAGGGAGAGGTGGATTTCCCTGGTCAAACCAGCTCTGTGGACTAAGTTCTCTACTTTACAAGGGTTGGAATGGATAAAATGGAACCTCAGAAACGAAGTGGGGAGAAACTTCACAACCAAGGTTAGTTGGCCTATTCTGTTCAGGTTCGTTTGCTGGGATATTTGGGTTGCTTGCTGTTCGACGTTATTTAGGAATGAACAAGAGATGGGTAATCAAAATGGGCACGATAGCTTGTTCAGAGCTAGCTGGGATCTTGACCTAATCAATCATTGTCATTTCTACAATCGTAACCTTGCTGAGGAAGGAGATGGTATGAGGGGAAGACCTGGTTTTTGCTACTTTGGAGACAGATGGATTGGTATTGGATTCAGGCATGGCAAGCTGTGCTGGAGTAATCAAAGACGAAGATGGAAGATGGATTTGTGGTTATATGAGTCGAATTATTCACGTGCCTCATGTGGTGGTAGAGATCATTGCAATTATACAGGGCTTTCAAATCTGCTGGAACCAGAACCTAAGGAATATTATTGTTTACACAAAGCTTTTTGGAGGCTATAAATCATATCACAAGAGGCTCAGATAAGGGCCACCCGTTCAGGGATGTGATAGAGGATGCAAGACTTTGGTTATCTAGAGATTGGCAAATTCTTTTTAAATTTGTATCGAGGGAGGATATTAATACACTTGCAGACTACTTGGCGAGGCTTGCTCATAGTATTATAGTAAATTTTGTTATCCTTGATCATCCACCATCTTCTCTTACGGAGGTGATTGTTGATCATGGTTGATTGTTGGTTTGCATTTCCTCTAGGGAACGTGTTTCCTTTGTAACCTACTTTAGGGTTTGTATTCCAGTTTTCATTCAAAAAAAAAAATCCCATTACCCCGTGTCACCCACAGAATTTGAAGATACAATTTCAATATGTTACGTTTTACTAATTCGTTTGCTTGCATGTAAGCTAAGCTGCTTCAACTTTAATTGAATACGTAGCCCCTTTCATGATTTATTTATTTTTATATGGCTACCTAATTGAATCATATTTAAACATTTTCATACTCAGGGTGTGTTCTTATTAGCTTTTGGAGAATAGATTCTGGAGAGAATAGCTTTTGGAGAATAGATTATAGGAGAATAGATTATGGAAAAAAAGTGATTTTGATAAAATGAGAGTGTTTGGATAATTTGATCAGAATAGCTTTTTTTATGGTCAAATGACTAAAAAGGACATTAACTTTTATGATAATTACATATAAATGATAAAATTATATTTTAAGTATTATTTCACATTAAATTGCATAATAATTACAATAAATGAAATAAATTTGTCAAAATTTTTTTAAATTATAACATTTGTCAATTATGTAATATAAAAAAATAGATGCAAAAATTTTAAAATTATAACATTAGTCAATTATGTAGTATATTACAAAATTAGATCAAACGTACATACTGAAGGCGTACACTATATTAATTTTCATCTCCTTTCACAACCTGGGTTATCTTTTGCCAAACCTACTGTATCATTCTTCATTAAATTCTTTGGAATGGTTTTGATTTTTGCAAGTGTGCCCGTGTCTTTAATTTCGGTTTTTTTACCACTCCTGCCTAGTCTCTAAAGAGATATATATATATATATATATAAGTATATTAAAAAATTGTTAAAATAATAAATTTTTTTTACAAAACACCAAAGTACAAATTCCGAATAAATGTCAATAACAGAGTAAGTCAAAATATAGATACAATACCATTTAACATATTGTCAAAAAGAGAGTACGAAAAAATACGAAAACATTCACAATTGAAATGGGGTGGTCTCGGTAGGGCGTGGGAGAGACATGGAGGAAGGTGCCCAATTATGTGTTCCCGTGGCCGCCACACTTGAAAACAGGCGGGTTAATTCTTCTTGGAATTGGAGGCCATTATTTCTGAATTTGTCGTAACCGGGCACTTCCTGTAAAAAACCATATAGACCCAAAAAAACCATATCAACCAACATTGTCACATAGACAGTGACAAAACAGAAGCAAGAGAAATAACACCACATATGACCTTATGCCAAATCCCTCAAGCTCTTTTTCTATAGGCGCTTATAAACTGCGTTAACAAAACAGTTCTCAGCCCGATACATAGACATGCAAAGAAAGATGAAATGGTGCTGAGAAATCATGAATCACATTAAACCCTTGTTGCAGTCAATCTAAACCTTTTTTGATTCACTTAGTTGACCAAATCTCATGAAAGGTGTTCAATTCTTATCAAGATATCTTCAAAAAGTTAATGTCATAAAATGATTTTGTTTTGTCATTATCAAAATTCATTCTTTCACCAGTTTTTCCGACAATTTTTTCATTGGTGTTGACAGTCATGTTTTTTTTTTAAATAGAATAGAAAGCATTAAAAAGTAAAAGTAAAGATAAAATAAAATAAATACAATAAAAAGAAACTAAGTAAGAAATTTGGTAGATTTCTACGGTAGGATTTGCAATCCAAATCCAATGTTTAAACCCTTGTTGCCCTAAGAACCAAAAGCAACAAATACAAAGTTCGATCTAATGCTAATTTATACAGACCGTAGTGCAAATTTTCATCTCAGTTTAACAAAACTGCCGCAATGCTCTCTCCAACCCACCAAACAAGCAAAATGTAATGCTAATTTAGACAGGGAAAAGAGAAAACTGTTGATCATTACTATTAAGAGAGCACCAAAATCAGAGAACACAAGACCAATCACCGAAAAAAGCACCATAACTAGAGCACCAAAACCAGAGCACTATAACCACAACACCATAACCACATATCCATAACCACAGAACAAAAGCTCACCATAAACGCAGAGAAAAATGACACACAATACCACCGCAAACCAGACACCACACATGCTTACCTGGAGGAAGTCGCCGAACCTCTCAAATAAATCTTGACAATCTATAAAGCTCATTCCATTCCTTATTGCTCTTGGAATTACCTGTTGCACCAACTTGGGCAAGTATAGGACAGAGGAAGAGTGTAACGGAATAAGATGGGGCAACAAAAGTTAAATTGACAAGGAAAATTATTCCATGGCGGACTAATAATTAAGAGGCATCTTGTACCTGATTTTTTTGAAACTACATTCTCCTTTATGTAGCTCATCATAGAAATACAAAAGAAGAAAGTGAAAGCATGGACAACCATTTATTCTTTATCTGATAATCACTCAGAGTAAGGACCACTAGATCAGATACTAAGCAGTCAGCGAAGATAGTCATTAAACATACAGAAAGCATAGGAACACAGCGGCGCTGTAAATAAGGTACCTCCAGAAAAAAATAGAGGCTGAGACTTATGGAAATGAACACCTCGAACTGGCCTATCATGCTCGTCGAATCGGTCAATCAGGGTGCCCATTCGGTAGTCCCATAGCTGGATCACGCCACTGTGAAGACTCGCAAGGATCCACGGTCTCTTGCTGTGGAAACTAAGCCCCTTCACTCTATTACTTTTGGTCTTGAACTTCATCAACATCTTCCTCAATCACCGTATCACAAGCACAGTCTCTGCACAATCCAATTGCATTAGAATTCCCATTCCATCAGAATCAAAACCAGATCAAGCTGAATTCCAAATGAAAATGAAATTCACACGTAAAATCATCAATAACGTCTATGATGAATTACCAAAAGAACTCCATGAAGCCAAGTGAAATCACAGGATATAAAATTTCCAATATAAGAATCAAAATAGTCCAGCATTTTCCCACATTTATCAACTGGTTAGACAGGGGAGGGGAAAAAACAAAGAACCCACCACATATAATCACCCCAATTGATTTCAATCCTAATGTTAATATGACAACGAAGAAATTTTTACCTCTGATATAATTAACCTAAAGAAATCACGTTCAGCAAACAACTTAACGCATCAATAATCAAGTCCACCGACAGACCCGCATTAACGTGCATATATAAATATAGAAGTTGCAGAGATTAGCAGAAGAAGAGAATTTGATCGAAAGCGGAGAGAGGAGACGGATTTTCAGACCACACATGCTTACCTGGAGGAAGTCGCCGAACCTCACAACCACCACAGACAAAGGAGTAGCCACCGAAGTCGCCGGAAAGATTTCGCAAGCGATTTTCCGTCGATTTCGCAAGCGATTTTCCCTCAACAAAGATATAGCCACCGAAAATAGCACCACCGGCCCGTTCATAGCTTCCTTTCACCGTGAGAAAAGGGATAAAGGAAAGATCGAACCGCGAAGCCAAACTTCTCCGATCTGCAAGAGAAGGGGAACGACAAAGGGAGGATGGGACCTGTTGAGAGCTGAGACGAGAATGCCGATGGGAAAGGGAAACGGAGAAGGAAAGGGATGACGCCTTCGCTGGAGAAATTGGAGAAGACGAGAATGAAGGAAGGACGTGTGTGTTCGGGAGATGACAGACGGGAAAGGGAAAGGGAAAGAGAAAAGGACAGGGGCAGGATAATAATTACTCCCAACGGTCATAAACCTGGCTCAAAAAAGTGATGAAAAATAGCTTCTTCAAGAATAGATTTTTTGCCTCAAAAACGGGATTCTGACAAAAAACGGGATTCTTAGTTTTGCTCGTGTGTTCGGATACCTTTCACACAAAACCATGGTTTGAGCAGATAAGCGCGTTTTTTATTATCTCCCGAACACACACTCAATTGAAAATATAGCTCAAAGACATTTTATATTCATACAAATATAAACTCAAGAACTGGTATTTAAATTGTAAAAGTCTCTTTCTTTCTTTCTTTTTTGCCTGAGTAAAAGTCTCTTTCACTAGTACCGCCCCACGCGTTGTTGGTGCTGACTCATTTCACTTTTATGATTATGTCTCGTCATCACTCGATCTTCTTTTGCCTCTGTTCACAAAACTCAAACTACTTTCTCTGACCCTTTATATATAAGTATCCTCTAAAACTTTTATAGTTTAAAGTATGTGTTACCTAACAAGACTTTGTGGAGTATTGATTACTTTATTTTGAATATATCATTTTTGTTAATTTAATTCTAATAAGAAGATAAATATACTATATCTTTTTTTTAAATTTACGCTATTTACTAAAAATAGAAATAAAAATCAAAGCATTTTCTAAACCACTTCAATGATATATACATGACATGTACTCTATACTATCCTTAATATAAGACATATTTAGGAAGTTGATTTTAATCATAAATATAAGATATATTTTTCATATTTTTCAATTTTTTTCTAATTTACCCCTAGTGATGCTTTCTCAATAATAATCAAGGAGGAGAGGGAAGAAAGGAATTAAGAAAGATGACTAGGGTGTTTTAGAAAAGACATATCATTTTAACTAATTTTATTATTCTAATCAAATTAGGTAAATATATCTTATATCAAGTATCTCAAGAGTCCATTTCAAAAGCCACTTTTATATAAATGATGACCCTCTTTTATTTTAGGCGACCTGCCAAGTGAAAAGAGTAGTCTTTTTTGTTTGCGCCAAACCATCTAATTCATTTCTTCACAATATAATCACACAATTCCAAGAATCCATTACAATATAATCACACAATTCCAAGAATCCATAAAATAATGTTAGATCCTAAGTTCATGCAAGCCATCACAATTCAGCCCACAGAAAATCGTAAGCCATGCCATTAGAATTAGGTCAAAATAGTCAGATGTGCATAATTCGAGCATACACTTTGGCATTTCTTATTAATAAGTTCATCATGTTCAACCACTTAAAGTTAAGTAAAAGATAGTTGTCCGTAACATCAAAAAATATAATTATAATTACTCTTTTTTTTTTGTCCGAGAGAAATTATTCAACTACATTATATTCAAATTCAAGAGGTGGTTGTGTGATTTGTGTTGCAGTCCACTTAGCTTGCCTGTTTCCAATCGTTGAATGTGAGATAGGATTATGATATTTTTCCTTCGTCCCTTTAATTTAATTTGCAAGGTTCGTAGGACTAGGAGACATATATCTTGGCGAATTGGTACCTACCTTTCTTTTATTTGACTAAGCTTTCCCCCTTTCGAGGCTTAGAATGCAAAGAGTTTTAGCCTTTCTCAATAAGTGCGCATTCCAAATTTCAATTTGTGTTTTCCTCCTTATGGGGATAAGGCTGCTTACCACTTCGACTAACAACTTGTTGGGAATCAGTTTCAGCACTCATAGATATGATGAGCACTAAAAGCTATTCATTATAGTGAGACCTACGTTGTTCAAAGAAAATTTCAGCGGTCTAGATTTAAGATTTTCGACTAATGATTTTTAAATAAAAACTTCATTTTTTGAAAAATTGACAGTTAAAATATTATCTTTATTTTAGATTTTGTACATGTTAAAATAATTTTTTTTGAAAAAATTTAAAGTTAAAAAAAATTCAATCTAAATCATCCAAATTAGATGTAAATAGTCCACAATAATGAATAATTCTCAGTGCTCATCACACCGATGAGCACTGAAAGTGGTTCCCAACTTGTTGGTAGTGTACCTACCTCTTTATTTAGGCATGTGCCCACCAAAATTATTATTCACGCTTTCCATAATTAATTAATTATTCATGCCGGTTAAAATTATAATTTTGAGATATTTTTATCGTATACCAAAAAATAGTTATTATTTGAAAAAAAATGATAATTTTCAATTATCCTTCATATTTTAATTGTATTTATACTCTATTTTAAATGGGGGAAGTATACCAAGCTGTGGAAACTGTGTTTATACTCTGTTTTTCATATAACACTTATTTCCATTTTAAATTAGGCTACTCTCTCTTCCCCAGTCACGAAATAATTCTATTAAGAAAATAATCATACAATATACTCCCTCTGGTTCTTAATATATGATTTGGAGAGTTGATTTTAATCTTAAATATAAGCCATATTTTTCAATTTTTTAATTTATTTTTATAGATGATCCCTCAACAATAATCAAGAAAAGAGAATGATAGAATTAAGGACGATAATTAAAGTGTTTTAAAGAATATATGTTATATTAATTACTAACTAACTAACTAACTTCCTTAATCTAATTAAATTAGGTAAATATATCTTATATTAAAGATAAGAAGAAGTATAATTGTATTTCTATTCTATTTTAAATGGGGGAAGAGTTTTTTTTTTTTTTTTTGGACAAAAAATGGGGGAAGAGTTTGAACACAAAGGGAACACAAAAAAGGATTAGTGAAAGCGGATCTACCCCAAATGGTCAAACGCATTGAAGAATGGTTGCTTGTTGATATGTTGTTGCCTCCTTTGACCATCACCGCCGGTTGAAAAGGCAGACACCCTATCAACGGAAGTTGGCGCAAATGGGTAGGCATCTGCGCCACACCAATCCGTTCCTGGGTTCGATCCCAGGAAACGGAAGGTGTAGAGAATTTTCGTTGGGAGCTCTCTCCCCTGGGGCGCCTCAAAGAGGTGAATTCCTGTCGGGCCTATCAGATTGGGGGCGCCAGGACTAGTCGGTTGTCGGGGGCCCATGTCGGTAAATCCGGCGTTGGCCTTCAGGTTAACGCCGGATACCTGGAAGGTGGGTGCACCGAAGGCCAAAAATGATCCATTGCATAAACCATAAAAAAAAAGAAAAGGCAGACACCCCATGTTGATTCCCACGACATTGTACACCACGTGTCTAATTACTATATGACCCATTATCTGCCTTATAACAACAATATCGCATCCATCTTACATACGTACGTGCGTGGCATTCATCTCTTATGCTACATGTCGCCGTTGTAGTATTGCATTCACACCTCCTTCTACGTGACTCATCACCCCGTACACTTCACTAAGGGTCTTGTATATTAGTGGCATGAAGCTTACATGTGTCAATCTTCGTTAGGGCATACCTCTCTAATTCAAATGTGAGAATAAGTAGCATCAATCCATATAAGCTTATTCCTTCTCAGAGGAGTCACCTCAACTTCAGGAGGAAGGTAACAAGATTAGGGAGATTAATGTTATCCTAGATAAACATGGTTCCATGAGTTTGGTGCGTCTGGGTATTGGTGGCTCTAGCTCGATATTGATGCCATTTGTATGTTGTACATCTTAGGTCGTGGTGGGTTATTTTAAAAAAAAAAAAAAAATCGCTGGAAGATACAATGAAAATCAATAGTTAGATGGAGTGGTTGTAGTAATAGTGTGCAAATCTATCATGTTTAATCTTGTTTACTTTCTTTTAAATTGGTTTCTAGTATGTGAGGTCGTCTTATATGTTGTATTTTATTGTAGCCTTCTTCTACTCACTTTGGTCCTATATATAAGATAAAGTTGACTTTTTTTTTATAAGATCAAGGAAGCTAATTAAATTACTTTAGAGTATTTTTATTTTGATTTTTTTTCCTTCAAAATAATTAGTTTGACTAATAAACTAATATATAATCTAAAGATATAAAATATATGATATGATTAAATAATTTATTTAGCATATTTAATCTCTCCAAAAAAAGTCAATTTGTTTTTATATTTAGGACCGGAAGGAGTATTATACTAACGTTTTATTAATATATTTGATAATTTTTTTTAAAAAAAAGTATAATAATTCCCCTACTAAAAAAATTGGGTTGAAAAAGAGGTATTATCTTCCGTTCTTAATAGAAGAGTTAGATAATTAATTTGTAAATATTAAGAAAATTAATTAAGTTAATTATTGTATTAAATGTGTGTTGGTTTCCCTCAAATATCTTCTTTTTTTAATCAATCCTATATTACCTTCTTTAATCATACGTATTGAAACTTCTCATGATAAAACCCCACTTATCAATGGAACCAGTTCCCTACTAAGCACTTGCTTAGTAGGAAGAGCTAATAAGGTGGATATTTTAGAAAAAATTAGACATTTAAAAGATAAGATGGATTGATATACTATATTTAGACCAAAATAAACTCTTTTTATTTAGTTATTATATTTATGAAATGAGAGAGCATGCAGAAATAAATATACAAACTCATTGCTTTGACTTTTGAGTTAAGATATGCTATTGAATCAACTTATAATCTTATATGCATCATGGATCTAATCCAAGTTTTCCAGTAGTATCAATTATTTTGTTGTAAAGAAATATTCATAAACAGCTAAAAAGGATATATAAATGCATGTACAAATATCACGTATGAACGGAAAAAAGTACATGGGTTTTTCCGATTGACATTAGGCTCAAAATCAACCCGGATCCATGATACGGGCCTATGTTGGCCCAAGATGAATAAGGCTTATTCGACCCAAAACGTTTATGGGCCCAAACTTTATGGGCTCGGGCTCTGTTGGCAAAAAAGTTCAAATGAATCTTAATGGGTCAACTGTGGTTAGGGCCCAGTGTGAAAAAAATTGCAATAATTTTAGTTGGCCTGAAAAAAGCAGCCAGTGTTTGGGAAAGGTCAAAACCATGGTTTTAAAACCCTTTTTTCTCAAGTCGAGAAAAAATTCTTCTCATATACTTATCTCATAAATCTTAAAATTTATTCTCCAAAATCTAATCCAAACATACTCTTATATACATATTGTTTAATAAAAATTATTAGCCATTTATAAAAAATTTATAAATTATTATATATAAGTATTGAATAATAATATATTTATTATGTTTTTTCGTGGTGGCACAAACCACTAGGTCTGTACTTCCCTGATAATAGAAAGTGATTTCCATCAAGATACTTGGCAAAGAGTGCAAGGGTTATTATTCTTTAATTATGCAACCTAACCCTGTGGCAAAAAGAAATTATGCAACCTAACAATCTAAATATGAAGATTTTATATGATTATTTTCAGGTAAAAAAAATATGATTATTTTGGGTTTAAAAAATCTTTGTTCGAGCAATTCAGACCACTAAATAGATTCTACGGGGCCATTGTGTTGGAAACACTACTACAGATTTAAGCATATATAACGATTAATAAATAATAGTCATAGTGAATAAACATCATGTATATATTGATACGGAGGTCACGTAAGAATATATAACGTTTAAAAGAAATGGTTAATTATACATACTGTTATGTATTGTGAGACGGAATTTACAAAAACACAAAAATAACAGTTGTTATTAATAACCGTCATTTATTTAGTTACAAAAATGACAGTTTCTTCGAAATAACCATCATGTAATACTTATAAACGATTCATCTACCAACCTCTTATATTAGGGAACACAAAACATAACGGTCTTCAGAGACAACCATCATTTAACACTTCATAACCATCATTTAACCCTTCGTAACATCGTTGGACCTTTATAAATCATAACTCTTCATAACATTCATTAAACATCTATTTAAACTCACATAGTCCTTGTGATTCTTACTACTTTTATTTATTGCCCTCCTCCTTCTTTCCTTCATCATGTTAAGATCCCAGAGAGCTGTTTCGTCGCCATCCCCTCCTCCTCCATCATCTTTTCCTCCACCTCCTAAAATGGAGGCTTTGATGTTGCTGTTGAGCCTTGATCGTCACACAAGGCGTCTCACATCATATGTCACCAAGCTGAACAAGAAGTTGAACGTCATACTTCATCACAATGACATTAAATATAACTTGCAGTCAAACCCTTTATTTCCTTCCTCTGATGATGAGAATGAGGAGGAGGACAAGGATGAGGATGAGGAGAAGGAGGACAGTAGTTGTGGTGATGACTAAACACCACTATTTTAAAATATAAAAAAATTGATAACTAAAAAAACTTTATAATTCACAGACATTAATTAAAAATTGTAATGAATTCTGATAACATCCACATACTTAACGGTTCTAACTTAATAAATGTTAATAAAAGCTTTCAAAACATTTCCTCTTTCCCGCACTAGCTTTTGGTGCCTCCTCGTTATTCGATGATCGTAAGGAGAACCAAGTACCCTTTCATTACGTCATATTCAACTTCCAACGTATGTAATGATAGTTTTTTCACGTCCCTTCCAGATGTCTTTTAAACTTCCCTTTGTCATTTGTTTTTCCTAACTTTTTTTATTGTCCTCTTCTTTGTTCTCTCAATCGCTAAAATGAAACTTTGTGTGGAAGACTTGCTAGAAAACTCTCAGCGTTATCCTCCACCTCCTGCTTCTCCTCCCCAACATCTGCCTCCGCCACCTTCACATCTTATGCTTCCTCAACTGGAGGCAATGTTGCGGCATACAAAACAGACTGATCATATTGTGAAGAGGCTTGATTGATACCTCTCCAATACGAGTAGGATGGTCAATCTCATACTTGATAAGTATGGGATTGACCATGATCCTAATAATGATCCTAACCACTCATCTGGTGACGGGCATCCTGGTGATCTCATCAATTCATCAAGCTACTCGTCACTGTTCTTTTCTCTCTCTCCATTTTATCGTTTTAAATATGTTGTAAAAAAGAACATATCTAACATTTCTTTTACAAAAATCGTCATGAAATAAAAAAAAAATCTTTTCTTAAATTGTTCTTCCTAAATGACTATCATGAATTTGAAAATAAATAACAGTTCTCTTGAAACAATAATCACTTAACTCATGGCGCAGGGAAAAGAACAACTGTCACATAACACTTTTAAACAATCTGTCTTTCCCAACTACTATTATTTAAAGTACCTCTACATAATTCTCTAATTAAATTCACCTTTTTTAATTTTTTCTGTAATAATGGTGGTTGATATATGCAACCTTGCAAGCGTTAAAATAAAAAAATGTCAAATACATAATGGGTATTAAGAAAAACATGTCACTTATTAGAATACCACTTCAAATTCCTAATTGTTATTAAAAACCAACTCAACATTTATGATATGTAAAACTAAAGGACATGACAGCTCGATACTCCACAAAACTCTCTATATAAACATTCAAAAACTGAACTCCACTTCCATTTCAACTTTTCATAGCCAACTGCAAGCTTTTGTTCTTTTTTACCAAATTTATGGAAAAGCGCAAGAGAACTTTTGCTTCATCATTTGGGGATAAACCGAAAGATAAACTTTCTCCACCAACAAGCCTTGAAGGACTCATCTATGTGACCTATGAGCTCCACCATTTGATCCAAGTTTTCCTCATGAACCAGTGCTTGAAGGAACTTAGCAATCTCATTCGCTCTTTAAATAAGAAGGTAGACAATTTACTGAAGAAGAAGAATCTGATGATGCATCAAATTCTTAAAACATCTTCATAACTTATTATTTTTAGTTTTTTTATATACTTTGTCTTCTTGTTTTTTTTTTTGCAAAATGGTGGTTACATAATCAACCACAAAAATGTTAAAAAAAATAAAATACATAATGGTTATTAAATAAAACCCGTCACTTATTAGAATACCATAAAAATACATAACGGTTGTAATTAGTAACCGTTATATTTTTGTCTCACAGAATGATGGTTGTTACACAAAAACTGTCATGATTGTTTGAAACCTTTCCCCTTCCCTATGCTCTACTAATAATAATCTGTACATGGTTCTTCGTTAACTGATGATCAGGCACGAGAACCAAGTACCCATTCATTTCCTACCACTATGGGCAACTGCTCCTCTTTAACTTCCAATGTATGCAATGATGGTTCGAATCCGTTACTTCCAATCTATTTAAAATCTTAATTTCCTTATATTTTTCTTACTATTTCTTCATTGTCCTCCTGTGTTCTCTCAAGATAAAACACCATAGTGTAGACTTGCTAGAAAATCATCGATGTCATCCTCCTTCTCCTCCTCCATCTCTTCATCCACAACCTCTACCTCCTCCTCCACATCCTCTACTCCTCAAGTAGAGGCAATGATATGTCATGCAGAACTCATTGACCATGCTATGAGGAGGCTGGCCGGATATTTGTCGAGTATGAACTGGAAGGCCAATCTCATTCTTGATGAGTATGGTATTGGCTACCATGATCCTAACATACTCCCAAATGATTTAGGCCACTCCTCTAGTGACGAATAGCGTGATGATGTGAGATATGCTGCAAATTTTTGGAAATTTTGATTCATTCAAATTAAAGGAAACAAAAGTTCCAAAATTCGTAGCAAACCTCAGATCATCTATGAAAGGGTGATATTTTTTTGTTTTACTTTTATAAAATATAAAAATGTAATTATCTGGGCATTATTAGCTGAAATTGTTTTTTTAAAAAATATACTATACCTTACTATTATTAACAAAGAACTATGATAAATGTAAACCAATAATTAGCAATTCTTACGAACGAACTGTGATGTAAAGTTTTAGGCATGATAACAAAAAAAATCCTATCATTCCTCTTCTATTTAAATGTTTGAAACATAATACACTTGACCCTTAGTTTGTTTGAACGACAAAACTCACCAACATCATAACCTTATGACTCATGTTATCTTTTTTGACAGTCGAGAGTTGTTTTTGAAGAAATGGCTTGTCGAAACTTGGTAGGATCATCCATAAGTTCACCATCTTTTGAAGAAATCTATCTCCTAGTGACCATAGGAGTAGAAACAGGGGCACGGTCACTCATACCAAATTTTTGAAGTAAATCAAGCCATATTTTGCCTGATTAAGATAAATGCTCTGATTGTTACAATACGCTTCTAAACCAAGAAAGTAGTATAATGCTCCTAAATCTTTCAACAAGAAAATCAGATTTAGCTTTTTCACAAAGTCATTCACATACTCAGTGTTACTCCCAGTTACTAATATATCATTGACATAAATTAAAACAACCACAACAAGATTTTGTGTTCTGAGCATAAAGAGTGATATATTACTCTTAGCATTTTGAAAACCCCAGTTTATCAAAGTCAGCTATAGAATATCAAACCAAGCTCTCGGAGGTTGCCTCAAGCCATAAATAGCTTTAATCAATTTACAAACATAAGTGGGGTACCTATGATTGACAAATCTATTGGGTTGGCTAATGTAAACTTCTTTGTGTAGATAGACGTTGAGGAAGGCATTGTTGACATCAAGTTGCCTAATCTCCCACTTGAACGTTACTGCAATTGTCAAGATCACTCGAATTGTTGTTGATTTTACAATGGAACTAAATGTTTCGCTAAAATCTACTCTAGGTGTTTGTTAAAACCCTTTTGCAACCAACCTCGATTTATGTTTCAAAATCAAGCCGTTAGCCTTGAATCTTGTCCAGAAAACCCATTTGTTGTCAATCAATTTTTGATTCCAAAACGAAACCATGACCTAGGTCTTATTTTGCATCAAAGCTCTATTCTCCTCTTCTATGGCATGACACCAGAGAGGAAAAGACAATGCTTCTTTTACTGTGTGAGGTTCGGAGCTTTTGACAAGGGTTACACTATATTATGCTTGCAAAAGCCCAACATATGGGTATTTGGGCTTGGTTATACTATCTTTAGCTCGGGTGACCATCGAATGTTGATTAATGGGCCTTGGTGAAGAATTAATCTCTACTGCATGAGATGTACTACTGGACCTAGATTCAATATCACTTTCTGATTGTTGAGAATCATCATTCTCTGAAGAAGTTGAACTCTGATCATCAGCAATATTCCAAAATTTTGGTTCGTGCTTTGATAAACAGGATTAACAATTATATCTTTGGTCTGCACATAATCTTGCTGAGATTGAATGATGAGAGGTACTGAACTCTTTGAGCTCAAAGAGAAAGTTTAACAACGCATAAAGCCTAAAGTAAAAGGAAAATTCAAAGGGTTAGAAACTACATGGCGAGAGATGAAACCTATCCTAACTCAATATTTATATATTTTTATTAATTAATCTTAGATTTTTGTGGGACTTAATTTAATATTTTGGGCATAATTAAATGTTAATGTGAGATTATAGTGAAAGAATAATTTGGGAATTATATTAGATAAATTGTTATATTTTTAATTAATATTTGTTATTTCCATTATTCTTTAATTGTGAGCAAAAGATATTACCTTTGTGAATTTAATTTTGTAGATGATGACATGGCACAACTTACTTATTTAACCTAGAGATAATTGTAAAGAAAGGAGGTGGTGCTATTTTTTGGCTGAATTAAGAAGCATTGGAAAAAAGCAAGTAAGGGCTTTATTTGAATAAGGCTGGACCAAAGGGAATGGAAGAATGAGAAAGGCATGAATTGAAATGGGCTTGACCGAATGGGAGTTGATTGGAAAAAGAGAGAGTGGGTTGAAATGAATTGAGTGAAGAAAAGGAACATGGACCAAAATGGTGAGGAGTGAAAGGAGCAGCTGGACCGATGGCAATGAATTGAAGAGAAGAATTGGTGAGAGGGCAGCTGTGAAAAGGAAAAGAAGAAGTTGGAGCATTAGGAAAGTGGGCCAAAATTGTTGAATGTGAAGGAAAAGGAAAAAGAGACAGCTAGACAATGAGGGGGGACCACGTGAGAAAAGGGAGCAGCATCGAATGAAAGAATAAAGGGTTTGGTGGCTGGTGGAGATGAGGGATATATACTCAAAATTGTTGACCAAAGGAATAGAGAAGCATCAAATGGAAAAGGGAAGAGAAAGGAGGAACAGTACCGAATAAAGGAGAAATCTTGTTGACCGAGATATAATGGGAAGAAAAGGAGAGGCATGAGGACTTAAAGAGGCGCTGAACTTGGAGAAGAGCATAAGAGGAGTCGGCTGGAGTATGAAAGGGCGAAGACGTTGCTGCTGCAATTCGATGGCTATTCTTTACTTTATTCTTCAAGTTTCATCCTCTTCCTCTATGAATAGCTAAGCTTTGGTGATTTCCTTAAGTTGGGTAATGGTTTGAGCTTCTAAACTTCAATGGAATTCCTTTAAGCTCTCTTTTTAGTTCATGATTATGTAGCTTGGTTAAATATATAATTGTGATCTAGATTGTTTTATGCCAAGTGAATAAACTTGGTGGTTGAGCTAGGAGTTGATTAATTAAGCTTTGTATGATTCATATTAGGAGTATGTTGAATTGTTTATTCCAACTTGGTTAAGTAGATTTAAATGATTAAACTGAATATTTTGAATTTTTGTAATGGTAATTACAATTTAGAATTGGAAGTTAATTATTCATCTCCTTGAGTCACTATTAATTGGTGGTATTCATTTAATTGCTTCAGTTGAATGAATTAAATGATTATTGCAAGTATGGAGCTAGTGGTAGCTTAGTTCTATCCTCTTGGCTCATTATGGAATTCAAATCATTAGCAAGCAAGGAAGACTAAAACCTCAATTCAAGGGAATCCCATTTCATTATTATTCTAGTTTATTGAATTTATCTTGTTGTTAGTGTTAATTTTGATTTTGTTTGCTTCTTTGTCTTAAAAACCTAAAAATACAAAAATATTGTTTTAACTTAGATTACTTCATTAGTTTAAAAAGCAATTTCTCCAAATGATTTCTCACAACTTTAAGGTTATTTTTATCATTTTAATACTTAGAAACTTGCAAACTAATCTCCTCATAAGAACGACCTAGGTTAAGCTACTATGTTATATTTTCAAACCTAGTTTTATTCTATGAACTCACACGACTTGGGTCCATCAACTCACTTAAACACTTGTGCCCCTTTTATTGTGAAGCAACACCAAGATAAACACACTTTTGGCTATGAAAATGGAATTTATGTGCATTGTATGTCTTCAAGCAGGGATAACATGCATATCCAAAAGGTTGTAAGGCTGCATAGTCTGGTTATGCTTTATATAGTCTAAATAGAGGAGTGTCTCCATTAATGACAAGTGTAAGCCGTCTGTTAATTAAGAATACAACCAATTGAAAAGCATCAACCCAATGAATCAAAGGCAAATGACATGTGCTAATAGAGTCAAACCAATTTCTACTATATGGCGGTGCTTTCTCTCTGCCCATCCATTTTGAGCAGAGGTGTACAGACAAGTAAATCAGACATTAATCCCTGCCTCTTGTGCGATTGAGAGAAATGGCTTAAACTTCATAACATTATCACACTATATAGACTTGATCATCAAGCTAAATTGGTTTTCAACAAATGCCTTGAAGTTCTTGAATGCAACTACTACTTAAATTTTATGCTTAAGTGGGTATAACCATGTACAATGACTGAAATTGTCTAAAAATGTATGTAAAATTGATAACCTCCAGTGGATTGTATCAAGGCTGGTGCCTATAAATCTGTATGATTCAGTTCAAGTGGTGCCTTAACCTAAAAATGGCAATAACTTAGACTTTCCTGATTGACATGCTTCACACACTAAACTTTCATTAACATGAAACTTGTAATTACATTTATTCATGATTTGTTTCAAGCCTTTGACACTACGATGCCCTAAAACATGATGTAATCTAAGAAATTCATATCCTGAAGTTGTCATTTGTCCAGTAGCCATCAAGATTCTAGGTTGATAATTAGGCTCAAGCTTTCTTTCCACTATTTGGTATATTCCTTATTTGGGTTTCCCCTGTATCAGAAGTTTGCTCGTTGCCATATCATTCACATCACAACCACGATTAGTGAATCTAATATCAACAGAATTATCTTGAATTAATTTATTCATGCTCATTAAGTTTTTGGTTTCTGAAGAAACATAAAGAACATCTTTCAATAACAATTTAGAGCGATTATAGGGAATGAAGGCATAACCAATCCCTAATGTTAGACTTTTCTCACTAGTACACTTTGTCAAATGAGACTTATCCACTGGGAAAACAATGTTGAGATTATCAGTGTGAGGAGTCACATGGTAATTCACCCTATTATCCATAGATCAAGCGAGATCTATAACTATATGTGGAGTCACATAGGCCTTTGGGGTATAAGCAGAGTCATATCTACGATGATAACTAGTAATAGGGTAGGTTTTGTCATCACAATAATAGCACATAACCAAGGTATAACAAGGACGCTAGCAATGAACACAGAAAGGATGGCCTCCACCACGACGACCACGTCCTCTTGCTCTTCTGCTATAATTTCATGCTCCACTATGCCATATTCCTTTGTTAAAGCTTGAATAACCATGATTATCATCTCGGTCATCTTTTTGAGCAACATTGGTAGAAGGTTGCAAACTTATATTGGAGAAATGATTTAGCTGATTTATACATGTCTCAAAAGCTAATAATACGGTCTGAGCCTCAACCCAAGTAAGATCAGATTTATCAACAAGCTTGACTATGATCACATTATAGTCTACATCCAGACCATTTAGAGTGTAGAGGATAAGATCATCGGTTGCAATTGGAGATCCAGCTAACACAAGTTCATCAAATAAACTCTTTATTTTGTTGAGATACTCGTCCATCTTTAACAAGTTTTTCTAAGTATTATGTTACCATTAATATGGCCCTCAAGTTGGTTTCCCTTAATCAAAGGAAGGATGATAGACTCCCATACTAGAAAGTTGGTGCGATCCAGCTTGATTGCTATTGTTTGGCTTGATGAGCTGAACAAGGAATAGTGTTTAGGGCCGACTGAGTTAACAGAGTGGAGAAAAGAAGAAACATACATCTTTTTCCTTTGATACCAACACAAAAAGAAAATAACTGGACTGAATATTATGAGAACATTAAAAGATAATGCCTAGGTTTTATATTTATATACCTTCAGTACATCATTCTAGAATGATACAGTTGTGAAAAGAATATCTAAACCTATAATTAGTTGACACATATATAGAGTAGCATAACAGAAAATATTCTATACATCTTGTACAATCCACACAATGGCTACAACTAATTATAATTATCACAAATTTATTCAAGTTCTAACATAATCCAAACTGAAAATGCCATACACAATTAGCTAGCCGTATACATCACTAGAACACATGCACGCATTAAAGTCACAGTGCTTTTGTCACATACATGTACTATTACATTCAGTCCTGAATATCTATAAATTAATTATTTAACTCTTATATTAAGAAACAGAGAGAGTATGTTATAGATATGAAAGAGATGGTAGAATACCTTACATATAAAAAGGCATGAAATGGGGCTATAGCTACTTGAAGAACTCTATAACCCAAAAGTTACAAACTGAACATTCATATCTAATACCTCGAAAGCCAGAAGATGTGGCCAAATCCAAGAACTGTTGGTGGCTTCTCTCCTTGCCTCCAGGGTTTTGAGCAAGCATATGCACATCAAGTTGCGATATGCTTTTTGTGGCAGCTGACATGTCTGGTGTTATGGGATACACTGCATCCACCACTATCACCTTCCCATTTTCTTGAATTGCTTTGTAGCAGTTCTTCAATAGCTTCACGCACAACTCATCACTCCAATCATGAAGTATCCACTACAAATTCCACCCAGTTATAATTAACCTCTCCTTCTTAATGATTGATTATTAGTCCATGCACATTTTCTTCAATTCTATATATAAGTTACTCTTAATTATCATATACCAAAACTAAGGGTAGATAGTTATGTCATTAATATTTGATACTACCTCCTATCCTAAATGTAGGACTGGATATCGTCTTTAAAAAAATTCCCTTAATTTATCCTTAATAAATGCAATATGTTAAAAACTATGACTCTCTCTCTCACTCACTCATGTAATCTCTTAGCTTATTCAAGTATTCATAGAAAAAACTGAAAGAGTAAAATTAATTAATAACCCAACTTTTTATGTAAAGTGGCTTATAAAAGGACTATCAATAAGATTACCAACAAATCCTTATTTTTATACTTTAATTGGAGATTTTGTCATAATTGTTGAGTTTAAAATGCCTTTCTTGAGATAAATTAAGATTAAGAGTAAATACATTAAATTAGGACTAAAAATGGTGAAATTATCAAAAAAAAGTTGTAATTATTCTTAATTATTGATTTTTTTTAGAATATTTGATGTTAGTTTAATTTTTTTTAATTATAGGTTCTTGAAAAATTGGATTAAAACTGGAAATGGAAGTTTAGGGCTCAAATTTCAGAAATGTCAGTTTAGTCCCACAAATTTGAGAAATTTTAGTTTGGTCCAAGTGAAAACTACAACTTGCTTAAATTATTAGGTTAGATTTCAGAGTAACAAGCTTGAATAGAGGAGAAAAGCATTGTGAGATTGAACCAATGACTCAATAGCTTGACCTTCATCCTCCTCCACCCTTCAACTTAGTAACTTCCAACTTCATCTTGCTCCCTCCACCTCCATCCACCTTGTCCTCGCCAATAATCTTCGCTTCACCTCACCATCTTACTTCATCATCGACAAGGTCCCAGACTAGAAATCGAGAGCGCTGCAATAGAGACCTCCACCATTACCCTTTAACTTCATCGTGGCTGAAAGAGAGAGAATACAGAGAAGTGCAACATGGTGACTTTTTCTTGAACCAGACGAGATAGAGCCAAGACCAAGAAAAGAAGAGATTCAGAGCTCAACACTTCAGAGCTTTGACAGACTAGAGAAGCAAAGCTTGAAGGTGAGACATAGTTGTGACATTTGCTTCGAACCAGATCGAGACAGAGGTCGCCCCATCAGCTTCTTTCAATTTCACCTCCATTATCGCCAGAAACTTTCTTCCTATTCCCTGTCATGGCTATCCTCTGTCAAACTTTGTGTTTTTCATGGTTGAATACTATAATTAGATTATGGCTTTGCCTCTTGGTGCTAAATGAGTTGTAGTGGCTGGGTTTGTTTTCTTCTAGAGCAATGAGTTGATTCTTGATCTTGGAGCTTCAAAGGAGAGTGTTGTTTATCTAATTTCTTACTTTTTTCCATTTTAATAATTGAATTTAGGTTTGATTATTATAATGGTTTGATGTTTTGTATTGAGGTTTCATACAATTTGGGAGATTGGATGTATTTGAATTTGATTTTGTGCAATTAAAACTTTGAACTTCATTAGAAGTAATTTCTTTTATTTGACTTGGTAAAGCTTATGCTTGAGATTGTTATGTAAAATATTATGTTTGTAATCTAAGGTTTCTTGATTACTTGTGTTAATGCATTTAATTGATTCAAATTGCTAGTATTTAAATTGGTTTTAGTTAAAGGGATTAATTCTTACTTGGTGTGAAAGAAGTAATTCACTTAACTCAAACTAGCTCAAAGAGGTTTTTGGGCGAATTTGTCAAACTAACATACTCCTATTACCTTTTGAAGCAAGGCTAGATAAAATTTTTTGTTCTAGAAGGTTCTCATTATATTTCCAAACATTTCACTCCATTTTTATGCCAAAAATCCAAAAATATTAGTTTTTAAAGAATTTTAGTTTAACTTCAATTTAGTTTTTAGATAAAAAGCTCAAAATCCTTTTTAACTTGTTTTATGCCAATTATCACATTTAGTTCTTGGGTAATAAATACAAGGCTCCTCAAGGGACGGTCAGGGATTGCACCCTATATTGCAATCATTGGTTAAATTTCAAAGAAGTTACTAAGACATAAGCCGACACGCTATCTTCAAGTTGTCGGGAAGCCAAGTAATTGGTTCCCTAGTAGCTAAGAGTCAATCTTTGATTGATTGGTACCTTGAACCTTTAGGTTACATTTTAGATAGCAACTTAGGTAGTTTTACATGTTTTTCATAGCATCTCATTGCATTTTGAAGTTTTCATAGATACTAATGAGGAAATACAAACAAATATATTGATTTCTCTTTGTTTTTGCATTTTCATTCTTACATTTTTGAGGAAATACAAACAAATATCTTCATTTCTATTTGTTTTTGCATTTTCATTCTTACATTTTTCTTGTTTAAACTTCATTTAAGGCCAAAAATAAACGTTATACACTTACAAATTGATTGGAGTTCGATTGAAATTCGGTTACACCTTCACTTGAGCTTGTTGGAATTTTTCAAAAATTTTGGCCAGAAAATTGTAAGCTTTAATTTGGTTTCCTTATATTTTGAGCCATACTAAGCAAGATCAATAGCTTTTCTATTGGGTATGATAAATTTTAGCCAAATTCCATTGTTTTAGCCACTTTTTGAATTTTTCTTTATTTTCTGGAATTTTTCCAAATTTTTCATTAGGCTAGTTTTTGAGTTTTCTTCTTTGATTTGTTCAAATTTTTAGGATTCATTTTCATCTCTATGACTTTTAGGACTTAGAATTCATTGGGATTTAATTGATTGCAATTTAAATTGCTTGGTTAATAATAATTTTGAGTTTAGGTTCAACACTAATCCTCTTATTCATTCCTTTTTAGGGAATGATAGAACCTCAAGCTCTCAATTCTTGGATAGATATTATACACTCGGAGACATAAAATCCCTTCTAATCTCATAGCTTCTCAAAAGTTTGATATGATTTAACAAGAATTGAATTCCCTTTGAGTACAAATGAATTATCAAGAAAGAGCCTTTGAATCTTGACTGCCTCATTATCTCCATCAACATTGTGCACCGTCTTGTCCACAAACATCATTTCTTCACCCTAAACCTGCCTTCCAACCATACCCTCCATTGTTTTAACATGAAAACACCTTCCAACCCCACTACTCTTCCTTCAACCATTTCACTTGACCAAGAACCATCATCTCTATTTCATCCTCCATCATTTCAACCTATCTCTTCACCACATAGACCTCCATATGAACCACCTTCTCCATCATTTGATGAACCTCCACCACAATCCTTTACACCTCAACCCAGTGGACTTGATGCTTTTCTCACATTACCAAACATCGGTGATCGAACCCCTACTTTAAGAATGATGTATGATGAGCTCAAGGTTGAACATTGAGTTGTTCATGTTAAAAGAGGCAAATATGCTTTCCTAGGAGGAAGAGGAGCGATTTAAGGAGATACAAAACTTCATCAAGGCATTGGCTAACCATATGCTATAGAAAAAAAACCAGAGGAAAAGATAGAGCTCCATGGCTCTATGACTCCAATGATGATGGGAAAACCGAAGTGCAAAGCCAAATGCCACTTCGCAAGTGGAAGATTCCATACCTCTAATGCCTACTCCCACACGAGATGCAAAGAAAAAGAAAGTACGTTTCCAACTACCAGATGACTCACTTCTAAATAATGGTAATATTCCTCCTCTTCTTGAAGAGATTGACTCCCCTCTTACCACTATATTTGATGTTATGAGTGATGATGAGGTGGATGAAGAAATTGTGGTAGAATCCCCTCATATGCTTGATGTTGCAAATGTTCTCTTTGATATTTCTAATAGTAGTTGTGTAGTTGATGATGTTGCTTGCACTGTCCATGCTTCTATGTGTGATGAACATGTTCTTTTCCCTAGTTCTAGGAGTGATAAACATATTAAGCATGACATTATGGAAAATGATGAATTATGCTTAGATGTTCAATTGTGGTTAAGTGTGAACCTGATGATAGCTTAAATATTTGCCTAAATGATTATTGCTAATATGATTCTTTCTCTCTTTCAGGTGATAAACATTATTTGGAATTTTTTAATGCTACTCCCTCTGGTCCTATTTATAAGCAACTTTCTCTCTCATGGGGTTAGTCCTTTTTATAAGCAACTTTCACTTTTTGTCTGAAAATGTAAGCTTCTTTTTCCTATTTTACCCTTATTAAATACTCATTCTTTCTCATATATTATACTCATTATCTCTCATACTTTTTATCTATTCTCTCTCCTATACTCTTTTCATAAATAGGGGCATATATGGAAAAAAAACCTGACATTTTTTACACACTTATTGCTTTTAACTACCAGTTTGTTTTGCACAATCAAGGGAAAGTAGCTTATAAATAAGACCGGAAGAAGTATTAAACAAGATGAAGAGTTCAGTTTTCCCTCTTCCCTACTTTCTACTTTTGTTTATTCATGTGAAAGGGAAATGTCATGTGTCATTTGTGCTAAAATTGATAATTGGCTTTCTACTTCATATGACCTTGATTCTTCATCTAGTTCAATTGATAATATCAAAATGCATGCTACACTTGATAAAAAGCTTTGAAAATTGTTGATTTTCCAATCCCTATGAATTGCACGTTTTAGATAGTTCAGTAAAGAAAGATTCAATGGTTTTGAATAATAAAATTGTAAATGAAAATGAATCTTTCCATTTAGTTCTTTCTTGTGATTTGCGCCCGATATAGAAAATGAAATTACTTGTCTGGAAATTTTGGGTGGTGATAGCTTAATCAATTTTCTCTCTTCTTCTATTCTTTTACCTCTTAATTCTTTCGATTGTAAAAGTGATGTAATACACTTCAACACTAAATTAGACTTCACCTTTTTCCCATTGTAAGCACAAAAGGATTTTCAAAATATAACCAATTGTTCTGTACTTACTAAAGGGAACCAAATTGATTTTCTTAGGTGTGACTTTTACTTGGAGAGTTTTGTTCTTAACATGTTTGCACAATACTCTAGATCTCTCTATGTTTATATCTCTGGATTTGGTACTACTTTTGGCTTGTCTTCTTTGCAGTCATACAATTGGGAGTGTCCTTTGTAGTACCATCCTCTACCTACATCCTTGAACCTCTTCCAATTGATCCTACACCACCACCGCCTAAGAAAATCAAGCAAGGAGAAGTGAGCACCATGAAGACCATCATGTTTCTCATATTGGATGAGAACTTCTCCTTCAAGTGCCTTAAAAGATGCTAGCAAAGGTTGTCTCTTTCCTCACTTGTTTTCTTCCTGAGTTTTATGATTCTTTGAGCTTAGTTGTAGTATAAGGAAGATAAGTGTAAGGGGGGACATAATCCAGTAGTAAAAAGGTAGATTCTTTTGTTGTTCTCCCCTTGGATTCGGTTCTTTTGCCATTCTTTACCCTTAGGTTTTGCATTGCAAACAATGCAAGATTTAAGTGTGGGGGAGAAATTAGTATTTGAGTCTTGTGTGCTTCATTGTACTTGATTTGGGTCTTATATGCTTCATTGCAAAAATGTGTCATTTAAAAAAAATCAGAAAATTCTTGGTCAACACCACACTCCTAAATTTTTGCCACTTTTGTTTTAGAAATTTGTCTAAATACGTATAGGAATTGCATATCCTATTGGTTGATTTTTAATGAATTGATTTCTTATTGCTCTTACAGTTAGCATTTGGATTAGTTGAGCTAATGCATTTTGATTAGGATAATGTTCAATTAATCTTTGAGAATGTGCATTTGAGAGAAAACCTTTGTTGGAAGAATTTTGAACCTAATTTCCATTCTTTAATATGTGTTTGCCACCTATTCTAGTGTATCTCTATAACTTGTTTAAGTTTTTTTCAAAATCGCATTTGCATTTAGATTAATATACATGATAGGACCATTCATTTCATCACCCTTTATCCCAAAGACAAACCCTATACATTAATCCATTGTTTACCCCCTTTGAGCCCTTCACATTCCAAAATACACCATTTGTTAACAAGCACTATGTATTCATACCATTTGCATTAGATTGGCATCTAAACATCATTGAATTACCATTAATATTGTAGGTATGAAGAAATGTCATTTACATACATTATATATGAAAAGAAAGAGGAGAAAAAAGGAAAAACAAAAGAGAATTTGAAGAAAAGGCATAAAAAATAGGAAAAAACAAAAACAAAAGAAAAGAAGAAATAAAGAATAACGCATTTGTTTTGATTGGCAAAGAGATATGGTTAGTTGATCTTAAAGTTTAAAAAAAAATGGGTGCCATTGAACACACTAGTGCATGCATAATACTTGTTGTTTCATTATCCATTTTATAAGACAATTCCCATAATTACAGTCATTTTAAAAGTCCACTTGATTCATGAGTCTAGGTGCTACTTAGTGGTGGGGTAGAATTTCTACAAGCATATGATAGGATCTAGTCTAGGTGGTGTTGAGGAAAATTTTCCATACTTGTGAGATGAGTTAAACACTTAAATCTTTAAGTGTTTTCTTGTATACATTTCTTTGATTAATTGTGTATTAAGTTTGTCTATTTGCATTACCCCATCCCAAGACTTGTGTTAGCTTGAATAGTGATAAATGATTGATTCATTAATTCCAATCTTGAGTACTTGAAATTTTCATTTGTATTTAATTTTAAATTGATTAGTGTTTTGCCCAGGAGTGCAAGAATTCAAGTGTGGGGAAATTTACTTATGTTTAGGATTGTAGGGAATATATCTACACATGATTACAGTTCACAATTTAATTATACTACAGTCTAGATATCTTTGTAAAACACAAATAACCATTTTAAATGCCCAAGTGATTAATTGTATGACATAGCAGCGATATACATATATATATATATATAGTATTAGTGTGTGTTTGGATTAGCTTTTTTTAATAGCTTTTACGACTTACGAGGTAAGTGTGTGAGAGGAGTTTTGTCTCGGGTTGCGCAAACCATGGTTTGAAAGCTTACCAAACACTCACTTACTAGATTAAAAAGGAATTTTTTTAATCAATACACCAAATAATAAATAGTTATTTTTATATTTAAATCTAAAATATTTCATTTATTTTTCATAAAGATGTACTAATATATATATGCCCACCTTCATGAAGACCGCATCTGCTTGAGGCACACTTTCAAACATATCACCTCCCACGTGTTCCACTCCTGTAGCATTACAAGCAATGTTTAATCTGCTGCCACATAAAACATTCGGTGCCAAATCTTCCAATAAAAATAACTTTAGTTTTTATCGTTTTATTTTTAAACTATAGGGATATTGAGTCACAAGAAAGGGGGAAATGCTTAACTTTAATCTCTGTTGAGAATATTAAAATATTGGCGATATAAAGAAGCAAGTTAAGCTCATACATTCTAGGACAAGAAGGATCGGAGCATGTTGGATGACACGAGGCTGGTCGAAATTGATTCCCTGAATATGACGATATTTAGATGTGATCAAGTTGAGAGTAATCCCAAGACCTCCACCAACATCGACGAGTCTAGTGATGTCCTCAAAACCTCTGTAGGATTCAAGAATCTTCGTCACAACCAAAGTGGTATGATTCACCATGGCCTTGTTGAACACATCGTTAAACCTTGAATCCAATCGCGGATACTCAAAAGCATGTGATGTACCCTATTGAATGCTATACCCCCTTCCAATAGTGCTTCTTTCATCTGCGACCTATCATACATGTGAAAGCACAATTATTTTTTACTCCCTCCGTTTCTTTTTATAAGATATTAGTTTTTGTTATACGGTGTTCCTGTTTATAACATAGTATTAGGAGATGTCTGAAAAGTTTCTTGTAAACTCCCAATTTTACCCTCATTTAATTACAAAAATTACTCTTACCACTATTACATTTTATTTTCATGTTTGATTAAAGAACTCAATTAATATAATATATTCTCTTTCTTCTACATAAATAAGGGTATTTTTTAAAAATAAATTTTATCTTATACATATTTATTGGGTCTAAATACTTCAACTACCTTATTTCCTTATCAAACAACTCAATTCGGTTATTAATATCTTATAAAAAGGAATCAACAGAGTAAAATTTAAAACATATGATCAACCACCACATGATATGATTTTATTGATAATATATGCGAGAAATTGGATACAAAAAGAAGGGAATCGGTTGCCATGCTCAGCAGATTTGTTGAGCAGTGGAGAGCTAAGCGGATCTGATTTGTCAGATCTGATTTGGACAACCCAGATCTGATATCAGAACCAGCAACGAATATTCTCCTAGCGCCCGGCTAGCAAATCTGCTGAGCATGGAAACCAAGTCAAAAAAGAATATGTGTCTAACCAGCTTTCGAGGAAGACCTTATCATGAAACAACGCAATGAATGGGCCCAACGAGACTCCATCAGCATTTCTTAGGAAGAATTTTGCCACTGGAGAAAGGCCATACAACCGCCGAAAACATCCTGGCCCTTGAGTTTCGTCGGCGACAACGGAACACTGAAGAACGGAGTGAGACGCGAGAAGACGGAGGAGACGATCTAGAATGGAAGGTGCTTCAGAGTTCTTGCAAGGAAGTTGTGACACGATCTCCGCCGCAGAGAGCCTTGCACTCGGACCGGCTCTGTGAATGATGTCGAAGACGCCAAGCTCGGCTACCATTTGCACCGTCATGGACATGACAGTAGAAGTTGCGAGCTGCATGGCGTAAGAGAAGCTCTCTTCTTCTTGTTCGTTGTCTGTTTCTGGTGGTTGATTGTTCTCTCTGTTGTGGAGAGGCTTGGTCTGAGAATGAGATTCCGGTGAGTGCGCCATTAAGAATACAAGATTCAAAAGAACAATGGAGGGTGAGTGATATGTGACTATGCTCTTCTAAGTTTCCTTGTTTAAGGCCCGCTAGCTTTAATGTGTTTAACCTACCGGACCAGGCCACTTCTGATCTGATTTATATATGACCCCTTAATTAATGCTTTCATCCCCCCCAGTAGTGGGGCTGGTTTGAGATTTGTTATGAAAAAATATTATTATAATATTAATTAATAAAAAATATATAATGTCAAAATTTGATGTGAATAGCCTATAATTGTAATTATATTTAATATTATAAAAATACATTATTATATTTAATACTCCCTCCAATCTTTTTTATAATATGTAATATTAAATCTCAATTATTGAAAGTTAATTCAGTCGCTGAGAGTTGAGATAATTGAGACATGAGAAAGTTAGTGGAAATATTTCTTATCTTTTCAATTTCATCTTATACTAAGCTCTATTGCACTCATTGGGTTTGGAGTTTGATTAAAATGTACTCATCAGGTCTTATTTATAAAAGGGAAGATCATTTTTTTTTAATATTTAGTGTAAGTCACTTTATTAAATTTATTATATGATATATAATTTTATCTTTAATTTATGTTCCAGGATTAATATACATTATATTTTCAGAGTTCTGTATAAATAAGCTGATGTTTGCACCTCAATTTATTTATATATTTTTTGGAAAATTATGTTTAAACACTAAATTGAGTAAATTCACAAATTTTTTATACTTAAATGCTATTAATATTAGACACTTATTATTTGTCTTATAAATGTGTGTTGTTTTCATGTTAAATAATGGGGAGTGTGTTTTAGTTATAAGTAAAAACGTGAAAAAAAAAAACGCCTACAAATATCTAGTAGGTACCCCACAACCTCACAGTAATAATTGGAGGAGATGTGTTTGGAAATTGAAAGTCCCTCAAAGGTACCGTTTTTTCTTGTGGTTGTGCTTTCATGGTCGTCTAATGACAAACTTAATGCGTTATCAGCGAGGTAGTCATCCGACGGGTTTTTGTGATATATGCCATAACTCAAGCGAGTCTGTACTCCACGTTTTGCGGGATTGTCCTTTCACTTATGAATTATGGAAAGGATTCTTACCTCTGGATTGGCGTGATCAATTTTTTGGCTCTTTTGAGAGAAATGACTGGCTTACATGGTGTGCGGGGAGAAAAGAAGTTATACAGGGATTCGAGTTTCGTCTTTGGTTTACGGTACTATGCCGACATATCTGGTTAGCTCGAAATGACAGATGTTTTAATAACAACACTTGGAGTAGTCATGCCATATTAGCCCGTGCCCGTGCCTGCTTAACATGGGGAAATACAAGTTTGGTTAAAAATAAGAGTGCAGAAAGGAATCAACAACAGTGGATGCCACCACCGCTTGGATGGGTGAAGATTAATACCGATGAATCTAGGAATGACAACTTAGGGACTTGCACGTGTGGAGGTATGTTGAGAGATCACAATGGTGAATTTCTGATGGGGTTTATGTATCAGATTGGGCAAGGAACGGTAGTATCTGCGGAAGCTTGGGGTGTGTTGTGGGGACTAAAAGTTGCATGGGATAAAGGATACAGAAAAATCATGATTGAGTCTGATTGTAGTGAAGTAATGGATATAATTCAGGGTAACATTTCTCGGGAACACCCTGATTTTCAGCTTATTGTGGAGGTTCAAACGCTGCTGGATAGATATTGGGACGTGGAAATTTCACATTGCATTCGGGAGTTTAACACGGTTGCAGACGCTATGGCAAAAGAAGCTTGAAAGATGGCGATTGATCTTCATATCACATTTTCGCCCCCTGATGCTATTACCGCCCTTTTAATTAATGATGTAAACAGGATGAATTTTCATGTTGACTCAGGAGGATAGTTTTTGATGTATTTGTAGAATATCTTTTATTATAAAAAAAAACGTGAAAAAACAAGATAAGGGAAATATCCGAATTTCGTGTGTTCGGATTAGCTTTTATAGTTTACGAGGTAAGTATGTGAGAGGAGTTTTATTTCGATTTACGAAAAAGTGCTATGAAACCTAGATTTTGAAGGTTGCCGAACACTATTTTGTGTGTTTGAAATTCAATCTTGTCTAGATAAAAATCTACCATAAAGACAGGACAAGACCCGTTCAGCTAGCTGAATTATTATCGAAGGGATTGTGTCCTCATGAGTCATGACTCATGAGGACCACACAATTTTACTGTTTACAAAATGTACGGTCGGCCAATTACTGGAGGATCCCGTGTATGGATAAGAATCATCATCTACAAGCGATCCATGGTAGCAAAATTCAATCATTATTTTTATCAAGGTTATAATATCCTGGTCATTAGATCGGTCGGTATACTGGATTAAATGTTAATAGGTCATATTAAAGTTAAATTGGGATTAACCTGAGGCTAAACTGATGAGAGAGTGAAGATTTTAGAATTATTTATATAAAATTCTGAATAAAATGTAAAAAAAACAATTAAACCTCCTAAAAACAGGTCAAACAGCACAAAGCCCGGTCGAACCGGGGTCAACCACCGGACCGGACCGGACCTGTCAAACCACCGGTTGCCCGGTTTCTGGCTCAAACCAGCCGAACCGGTTTGGTTTTCAAAGCATTGATTATTATTCTCTCCGATCCTAAATATCAAACATAGTTGACTTTTTTTAGAGAGATTAAAAAAATTAAATAAGTTATTTAATCATATCATATGCTGTGTGTCATTAAATTATATATTAATTTATAAGTTAGGCAAAATAGTTTGGAGAAAAAATGATAAATATAAATATTTTAAATTAATTTAATTAGTTTTATTAATATATCTAAAAAAATTAACTCTTTTTTATATTTAGGATTGGTTGGGAATATTATTTTTGGCCAAGCACTTCAATTATTATTATAATTCACTTTTAGAGCTATTGATGATTGTTTTCTAATTTTGCACTAAGATAGGAAATTAAAGCAACGTAGCTACAAACAGAATACAATTTTGCACATATTTAACTCTAGTTGAAAGGAGATAGATTTTGGGGGGGGGGGGGTGAATTTTAAATATAGAGAGAAAGAGAAAACTTTAATAAAGACAAACTTAAAAAATTTTATTAATTTAAAATATATTTAATGAAAGTGGCTTGTATGTATTACCTCCTATTCTAAATATAATATCTAATTGATTTTTTTATAGATAGATTAAAAAAACTAATTAAATTACTTTAAAGAATTTTTATTTTTATTATATAATATAATGATATACAATATATGATATTATTAAGTAACTTATTAAGTGTGTGTTTGAAACAACGATATGAATGCTTAAAAGTAACTTTTTAATCGTAATTTACGGTATACGAGGTAAGGATGTGTGAGAAGTTTTGTCTCAATTTATGTGAAAAACAGTTTATAATCAATCGTGACGCCAATCCAAACATGCACTAAATCTCTAAAGAAAAAGTCAACTGGATCTTATATTTAAAACGGGAGGAAGTAACTAAAATCAGGGCGTTACATACCGCACACACTTCTCTTGCCTTAAATGCAAAAGTTTGTTGGAAAATTCGATTTGATCTTAAATTATAATCTCTATTTTTTTGCTTATCATATTTATTGATTTAAACAAATTAACAAGTAAATTAAATAATTTGTTAATATACATGAATTAATCATCTAACTCATATATTTAGGGGTCATCAATAATGGAGTATATATTACCACCAAATTCAAAAAAAAAAAAAGGATATAATTTTCCAATCAGCGGAAATCATACCAAGTAATTATATATATAGCCACAAGAAATGCCAAGGGTGCGTAAAACAAACAACAAGACATCACGCACGTACTCTGAGATTTTACTAATCAATTGCAGTATATCTACTTGCAGAACTCCATAACCTAGAAGTTGCAAACAAAGCATTGCACTACAAAAAATATAGCGTATTACTCATGGAATTTCGTCTTTAAAATCAAATTATCGATGGAATAGGAACGGAAAAGAAACTATTGCCTGAATTAGTTCCGTCTCTAAAAATTACATAGCAAATAGATTTACTGACGGAATTTTTATTTCATCGGAAATAACCTACGGATTACCCACGGAAAAAATTTTGTCAGTAATTACCTACGGAATTTTCGGTCTGCATTTTTCATCAGAAATTATCGACAAATTTCCGACGGAAACTTTTCCGTCAGTAATTACAGATGGATTTCCTACTGAAAAATTCTGTCGGTAATTTTTTCTGTGGGTAATTCATCGGTAATTTAATATTATTTTTTTTTAAAAAAATCACATGGCGACCTCGAAAGAGACCACGTGGACATCACCGGAGGCCCCCCACCGCCAGCCCCCGCTAGAGCTGGGAATCAGGGCCGGCCTGGCCCTACAGGGCTAGCCCTTGACGGGCCAGGGCTAGCCCTAAAGGGCTCGGGGTCAGAAAAATTGCAGTTTTTCAAGGCCCGACCCAAGAGCATCAGGGCCAGGGCCGGGAAATCCTTTTCACAATATTTAACTATTTTTCCTGCATATTTTCCCCAGAGAGATATAATTAGTAAATAATAACGATTAAAGTTCTAATTTAATACATAAATGTTGTCAACATTAAGGTTTAAATAACACGTCTCTTGCAACAAACAAACACAGTTACTAATGTATAATCAAAGGTAAAATCATGTCCATAAATAACTCACACAAAGGCCAAAGTATAAGAAGGCAAGAAGCTAAATACTCTAAAATTTAAACAACATGAGTATGACGACTATCATTTTCACCTTCTTCGCCACTATCATCAATTTTAAGGACATTTGATTGTGTTTCACTTTGAGCAGTAGGTTCAAGTAGTAAAATAATTACAACCTCCATCAAAAATCATACTCTATCAGGCAGAATAGTATATAATATGATTTTAATCTAAATAGGCAGAACAATATACTCAAAAATCACAATATGATTCAATTAGACAAAACAATATACTCAAAAATCATACTCTATACAATATGAGAATAGAGTGACATATAGATTCAATAAGGTAATTCAAAAATGTAACATGATTCTTTTCCAAGTAAAAAAAATAAAAAATAAACGGGCCTAAAGGGCCGGCCCTTTTAAGCCCGAGGCCCTACAGGGCCGGTCCTTTTAGGCCCGACTTCTTTTTGAGGCTATAATTTACAAGCCCGGCCCTTGAAGGGCCAGGGCCTAAAAGGGTCGGCCCGACGGGGTCGGCCCGTTTTCCCGGCTCTAGCCCCCGCATCCGGCCCCGACGGTCCTCGAGAAGGGGCCATATGTCCCTCTAACTTTGGACCATGTGTCTCTATAAGATAATTGTTACATTTTGCGACAAAGGTGGGATTCGAACCTTGGACCTCTGGTATGTATTCTGATGCCTTTGCCAGTTGAACTACTTTAACATTGCGTTATTTATTCAAGCAATAATATATATATATATATATATATATATATAATGTAATAATTAAAAAAAAATAGGGAGAATTGCTGATAAATACCTTTTTGGCAAATTAATTGCTGAATGCTACCATTGCACATAACGGAAGATGTTTTGCACATAACGGAAGATTGCTTGCACATTTATACGGAAGTCTTTTGCACACACGGAAGATGATTTGCACAAAATGGAAGATCGCTTACACACACGGAAGATCCCTTGCACGCTTGGTAGCAATCAGCAATTAATTTGCTTCCAAAGTATTTTTCAGCAATTCTCCCAAAAAAATATTAAGATAAATATATATATATATATATAAATATATATATATATTAAATATATATTTATATATAATTATATATTTCGTTTTTTATCATATAAAATATAAAATATTTTAATTTCTTATTTCGTTTAAATATTTAATATTAATATAAATATATATAATATTACATATATAATTATATATAATTATATGTTTTGTTTTTTATAATATAAATTTAAAAAATTTTAATTTCTTATTTCATTTAAATATTTAATATTAATATAAATATATATAATATTAAATATCTATTTATATATAAATATATTTTTTTAATTGCTTGAATATGAGGATATTTGGAAGTG
Organism: Inga oerstediana; assembly: GCA_963210345.1. Classification (NCBI taxonomy): domain Eukaryota; kingdom Viridiplantae; phylum Streptophyta; class Magnoliopsida; order Fabales; family Fabaceae; genus Inga; species Inga oerstediana. The sequence continues at coordinate 72,007,468 of OY723404.1, read as the reverse complement.
ATCAAGTTGAGAGTGACCCCAAGACCTCCACCAACGTCAACGAGTCTAGTGATGTTATTGCCAAAACCTTTGTAGGATTCAAGAATCTTGTTCATAACCAACGTGGTCTGATTCAGCATTGCCCTGTTAAAAACATCGTTGAGCCTCGAGTCTAATCTCATATACTCAAAAGCATGTGACCCATGCACCCTATTGAACGCTACACCCCCTTCCAATATTGCATCTTTCAGTTGCCGCCTACAAAGTAAATTAATGCACAATGACTAGTATTTTATAGAGTCCGGTTTCTCTCCATTGCCAAGAAAGCAAAGGAGGTCCTTTGCTTTCTTCTGGACCGTTGGATCAAGATCTCAACGGTCCAGATTTAATGTATTTTAAAAATATTATTTATTATAATAATATTTTATTATTATAATAAATAATATTTTTAAAATACATTAAATCTGGACCGTTGAGATCTTGATCCAACGGTCCAGAAGAAAGCAAAGGACCTCCTTTGCTTTCTTGGCAATGGAGAGAATCCGTTCGCTATTTTATAACATTCCATATATATATATATATATATATATGCAAATGGAACGAGTTTGGGTGCTAATTAAATGGACTCATGAGTCATGAGTCATGAGCCTGAAGATCTCATCACCTTACTGTTCAGTTCATTCTAATTTTTTAAAAAAGAAAATCAAAGGTACACAATAGAAAATAAAGATAATCAGGTAACTATCATTTTGCCAAAAAAAATAATTTTTTTATTTAAAAATCATTAATTGAAAAAATTAAATATGAGCCATAGGGTAGCATGATGCTCATAATTTCAATAAGCAATATAGGAGGACATGTAATTATTACTCCCTCATGTCCTAAATATAAGACAGAGTTGATTTTTTTAGAGATGTTAAGAAAGCTAATTAAATTACTTTAAAATATTTATATTTGTCATTTTTTGTCCAAACTATTTTGTCGAACTTATAAACTGATATATAATCTAAAGATACATAACATATTATATGATTAAATAAATTATTTAATTTATTCTTTCCAAAATAAAGTAAACTGTATCTTATATTTAGAATCAAAGAGAGTATCAAGAAATTAAAAGAAGTGGTATGGTAGTGAGTGGACTTTGTTTTAATTTTAAGCACGGTGCTTAGTTCTCCCAACTCAATCCAGATCTGATTTTTGGATGGTCCATATTTGAGTTTTTTTAAAAAAATGATGATATTTTAAATAAAATTTCATTTTTTATGAATGAATAGTACTCCTTATCCTAAATGTAAGACAGGGTTAACTTTTTTTGAGAGAGATTAAGAAAGCTAAATAAGTTACCTAATCATATTATATGTTGTATATCATGGGATTATATATCAGTTTATTAGTCAAACTAATTAGTTTAGAGGAAAAAAATTAAATATACAAATACTCTAAAGTAATTTAATTAAGTTTCTTAATCTCTCATAAAAAATTTAACTTTGTCTTATATTTAGGATTTGAGGAAGTATGTAATGACAGTTTTTTTTTCTTACAAGAAAATAAATGATGGGATCTGAATCTAGACTGCCATTAAATAACAAAGTGCAATACAGAATGGAAGTCACAACTGATAAACGAGAAAGAAGAAAAATTACATGGAAATCGGGATACAGAATAAGGAGGAAGAGTCATAGAGAGAGAGAATAAGCTTATGAATAATACACACGTCCGCGAATCACGAGCCATGCATGTTTATATACTTTCAATCCCCTCAAGCTCTCGTAACTTCCACGTTCTCTTACGTGCTCTAGTGCTCCTCCTTAGTGGGCCCGGCCTAGTTACATCTGGAGTGCTCTTTGGATTGGGCTCTTCAACTATAGAGTCCATGACAATACCCCCTCCATAAAGAGAGACCTTGTCCTCAAGGTTCAGGTCCGAATACAAATGCTGGAGATCCGCTTCGAACTCTTAAGTCTGATCGAAAGAGCTATCCCACTCTACCAAATATTGACAAACCCATTCATGGCCTTGTTGCACGAGGCGAGTAGCTAACACCTATATTAGCTGGCACACCAGTCCTTCAAGGACAGACTGTAGTGGCAGGGGTAGGTACAGGCCAGAGTCATCGTCTCAGACAAATTTTTTCAGTTGCGATATATGAAAGACGGGATGGATTCGTTCATGGTCTGGGAGTGCAACATGATATGTGACTGGTCCCACGTGCTCAATGATTGTAAAAGGTCCAAAATACTGCAAAGAGAGCTTCTGATATTTCCGGAGTGCCACGGAATGTTGTCGGTAAGGTTGAAGGCAGACCAAAACTTGATCACCCACTTGGAACTCCATATCGGTGTGGCGTTTGTCTGTAAAATGCTTCATGCGACTTTGAGCCTTACTTATATGTCGTTTCAGCACTATTAAGAGCTCGTCTCGTTCCACTAGCTGTCTGTGAACGTTGAGGGGTGTGTCTTCCAACGATGTGTGCCGTAAGAGGGGTGGTGGGTCTCGCCCATACACGATCTTGAATGGTGTAAAACCAGTTGATGAATAAAACGTTGAGTTATACCAGAACTCTGTCTAAGGAAGGAAGGATAGTCATTGCCGAGGGTAGTCATGGACGAAACACCGCAAGTACATTTCAAGGCATTTGTTTAAAGCTTCGGATTGCCCGTCTAATTGTGGATGGTAGGTGGTGCTAAAACAAAGTTGGGTCCCTTAAAGCTTCATAAGATGCTTCCAGAAGGCGCTTGTGAATGTTCTATCATGGTCAAAGATGATAGTACATGGCATTTCGTGTAGTTTTACCACATGTTGTACGAAAGCTTCAGCTACCAGTTGACTTGAAAAATGGCCTGGTAAGGCGACAAAGTGACCATACTTTGAGAGATGATCTACTACCACCATGATTACCGAATATCCTCGAACGATTGGGAGCCCCACTATGAAGTCTATAGCGATGTCTTCCCAAATCTGATTGGGTATAGGCAATAGTTGTAAAAGACCAGCTGGGTGTAAATGAGAGAGCTTCGCCTATTGACAGATGGTGCCAGCCCATACATATGCTCTAATGTCTCGATGCATTTTCGGCCAAAATAATAGTCGAGCAACTCTATGAAAAGTGTGTAAGAATCTAGCGTGGCCACCTGTAGGAGAAGAGTGCAACTTATCCAGAATATGACGGATTAGCTCAGCGTCGTCGTCTGGAACAACTAGCCTGTCTTTCCAATATAGAATCACCATGACAAAGTGTATAATGAGATGGCGTTGTCGCGTCTATATTTATGGACTCCTTCAAAGCTTGAATCGATGGGGCTGTATGCACCGAGGCATAGATATGATCCATAAAAGAGCCCTCTACAAAGGATAAGGCCATTAAAGCCATTTGTGAGAGTGCATCTGCAGCCTGATTCTGTTTTCCTGGACGGTATTCGATGGTGAAGTTATACCCCAATAATTTTGGAAGGCAGTGCTCTTACTCTGGAGTTTGCACGACTTGATCTGTCAAATGCTTGAGACTCACATGGTCCGTTCTGATCACAAAGTGATGCCCTAGTAAATAGTGCCAAAATTTTGCCACCGATTCTGTGATCGCATAGAGCTCAAAAATACAGGTAGACTGTGATTGCATTCGGGGTGAAAGTTTTTTTGAGAAGAATGCTATTGGCCTACCTTCCTGACTCAACACGGCCCCGATTCCTGTACCTGATGTGTCTGTCTCGAGTGTGAAGGGTTTCTGAAAGTTCGGGAGAACGAGCACTGGTGCATCCGTCAAGGCATGTTTAAGGTTGTTAAAAGCTGATTCTGCTAGTGGGGCCCATTGGAATGAGTTTTTCTTTAATAAATATGTTAGGGAGCTTGCTATTTGGGCAAAGTGACATATAAAACGCCTGTAGTATCCACTGAGGCCTAAGAAGCCTCTTAGTTTACTCACATTGCTTGGGGTTGGCCAGTCTTGCACGGTTCGTACCTTCTCACGGTCCATCTCTACTCTATTGGTTGAGATAACATGGCTTAGGTAATCGATCTTGGACCTGCTAAAAGCACACTTACTTAATTTAGCAAACAATTGATGACGTGAAAGCTGCTCTAATACCTCTGTCACGTGCTGTAAATGTAGAGCCCAAGTTGCACTATAAATTAGTATGTCATCAAAGAATATAAACACGAAACGACGAAGATATGGCCGAAAAATGGAATTCATTAGAGCCTGGAAGGTCGCTGGCGCATTTGTGAGACCGAATGGCATGACCAACCACTCATAGAGCCCTTGATGTGTGCGGAATGCTATTTTTTCCCTATCGGCTTCACGCATTAGAATCTGATGATAACCTAATCTAAGATCTAGCTTTGAGAAAAATGTAGATCCATGAAGTTCATCTAGCAGCTCATCAACAGTAGGCATTGGAAAGGCATCCTTCACTGTGATGGCATTTAAAGCTCTGAAATCTAGACAAAATCGCCAAGTCCCGTCCTTTTTTTAACAAGTATGACTGGTGCCGAAAATGGGCTTGTGCTTGGTTGGATTAGACCTTTGGTGAGCAGTTCGGCAACAATTCGTTCTATCTCTGATTTTTGGCTGGCCGGATATTTGTATGGATGAACCTTAATAGGTCCTGAACCCGAAGCTAGCTCAATGCGATGCTCGAGTGTGCGCGGCGATGGTAAGCCATGAGGAGTAGCAAACACAGTATGATATTGCTTGAGTATGTTCTGTAGTTCTGGGGTGACATTTGATGGTATATTCAAGTCGGCGATCTGTGGGTCCATTGTCTCGATCACATAACACTCCGCAATTGCATTGACTTGAGTTAACCGAACCAGATGGTGACATTGAGCCAGAGATGCTAATGATCCCCTATAGCCCTTCAGAGTGATAAATGCTCCATTCAACAAAAACTTCACAGTAGAGGTGCTATAGTTGGCTACATGTGGGCCCAAGGTTTCCAACCATTCAACGCTTATCACTATATCCACTCCTGCTACAGGTAAGACGAACATGGTTATAAAGAGTGTATGACCACAAATCTGAATGGGGACGTCTACCACTCGTTCATTACTGCTCAATATCTTCCCAGTGCCTCCTAACACTTTCACTGTATCAGTGTATTCAATCGAAAGACCTAAATGTTTGACTTAATCTTGGATGAAGAAAGTTGTCGAAGCTGCCGCCGTCTAACAGTATTTGAACCTCAGTGCCGTGAATAGTTCCTCTGAATCTTATGGTGGCTGCTCCTTGGGTGCCGCGCAATGTATGTAAAGACAGATGGTATAGGGTGGTTTCCATCTCCACAACAGGGGAATCTTCAAGTTCTTCAGTCTCGTCCTCTTCGCATTGAAGCAACATCAATTGCTTATTGGGACATCGGTGTGATGGTGAGAACTTAGCGTCGCATGTATAACATAGTCCCTTTTCTCGACGGACTTGCATCTCGGCGGCCGTCATCTTCTTAATGGGTGGTAGTGTGGGTAGTAACGGCGGTAAGTTTGCCTTACCACCTCCTGTGCTTGTCAATGATTCTGTGAAGTTGGAGGCAGCGTACGAAACAAGGGCTCGATAAGTGTTGGTTGGGAGAGTGGAGGTTCGAGCCTTCTGTGTCAGGTCTGGTTTGGACATCGGCATACTTGCACTCAGGATGGTGGGGGTTGCAAACAAGCGTGCGAGGGCCATTGCACTGACCACAGTTGAGGGTCGTTGCACCTACACGTCCCTCTTCAAGTCGGGGTTGAGACCCCCAAGTAACAGTCAAGCATAGCAGTTTTCGGAACTTCCTCTGTGCGGTTTGCCAAAGATAAAAACTTGGCATTATAGTCTTCTAGTAATCCCCCAACAGAGTTCTGTGTGAGTTTAAAAAGTTGAGCCTGTGCGCAATCGAACTGAGAAGGACCATACTGGAGTTCGATAGCCTTGGTTAAAGTATACCAGTTTGGGAAACGTCCTGCCCTTGCAAGCATCTGAAACCAGGGTAACACGTCTCCATCGAAGTGAACAGAGTCAATAACAAGCTTCTGGGAGTCATTAATATCATAATATTTGAAATACTGTTTAGCTTTAAAGATCCAGTTAAGAGCATTGGTACCGTCGAAGCGAGGGAAGTCAAGTTTGATCGTCTTGGTCCATGAGTTTCCGGTAGGGAAAAAATTATTTCCTGGTGTGTCGGATGACGATGCATCTCCAGGACCCGCGGACTGTTCAAGGCGCATTTGTATGTTGTCGACCGATTTGACGAGTGTTTGTAGCAAGGTACCCATCTTATCCAGTTGGTCAAATCGCCCCTTAGCATATTCCATGAAGCCTGTCGTTTTCTTGATCTTTGCCTGCATCTCTTTCAATCTCATGTTTTCTGCCATACTCTTGATCTCTCACTCTGTCTCTCAATGAAAGCACCAAATTGTAATGACAGTTTTTTTTTCTTACAAGAAAATAAATGATGGGATCTGAATCTAAACTGCCATTAAATAACAAAGTGCAGTACAGAATGGAAGTCACAACTGATAAACAAGAAAGAAGAAAAATTACATGGAAATCGGGATACAGAATAAGGAGGAAGAGTCACAGAGAGAGAGAGAATAAGGCCATGCATAATACACATGTCCTCGAATCACGAGCCATGCATGTTTATATACTTTCAATCCCCTCAAGATCTCGTAACTTCCACGTTCTCTTTCGTGCTCTAGTGCTCCTCCTTAGTGGGCCCGGCCTAGTTACATCTGGAGTGCTCTTTGGATTGGGCTCTTCAACTATGGAGTCCATGACAAAGTAGTTAAGATATTATCTTTATTTTAAATTCTATACTCATTTTATTAAAAATATAAACATTTAAAAATTCAGATCTGGACCATTGAAATCAGATCTAACAGCCCAGATCTAGTGAGGGGTGAAAACAAATCACAGTACTTAGAACGAAAACCAAATCCCATAGCGAGTATATCAATTTTTAATCCCCCCCCAAATCGTGGCAAAGAGAGAGGAGACTCACCAGCTATCAATGAAGACCTTATCTTGAAGCAACAAAAGAAGAGGGCCCAAAGAGCCGGAGGAGCCAGTCCAGTCCAGAAGGAGCTTCAGCATTCTTGCAAGAGAGCTCCGTCGCGATCTCTGCGGCGGAGAGCCTTTTGCTGGGACCAGCTCTGTGAATGTCGTCAAAGATGCCGAGCTCCACCACCTTATACATGGCCATGGAAATCACAGCAGAATTTGCCAGCTACATGGCGTAGCAGAAGCTCTCTTCTTGTTGTTGGTCTACTTCTACTGGTTTTTGCTTCACAAGTTCATCATTGTGGAGAAGCTTGGATGATTCCTGTGAGTGCACCATTTTGAATATAAAGATGAAGAGAAGAAGAATGGATAATGAGTGTGATACGTTTGTGTTTGATTCTAGTACCCTGAATAACGGACAGATTTATAGAGATTTGGCCAACCAAAAAAGGGGAAAAATTAAGAGAATGCTAATCTGAGTGGTGGTTTTGGGGTCGCATTCTGGTTGCAGTTTGATAATATTAGTGAAACAGACTGCTTGGACTCATGAATTGATTGGGAAACACTACTTGTCTCTGTTTTTAGTGAAAAAGTTTGCCTTCATCAATCATCACTTTCAATTTCCATTAAACGATCTGTAAATATTCTAAAAAAATCACCCGCTAAGCAACTGGATCAAAGGGATTAGAGAAATTTGAGACCTCTTAATGCAAAATTGGATAGTGTAATCCTTCCTTCACATGGTAATTAAGGAAAGCAAATTAGTGCGTAGACTGTTTGGCTCACCGGAGAAATCAATTTGATGTTGAAGCTGTATGTTTCCCTAGATATCCCTCATTCAGAGAGTGGAAATTTACTTTTTCAGATGATTTCATCGTGCTCATCATTGCGGTAAGATTTGCATCGTTTTAAATACCGTTTCAATTATCTAAATTTAAAATTTGTAAATGATGAATTATAAATGACAAATTATTTGTTGAAAAATTGATAATTACTGAAGAGATTATCTTTATTTTATATTGTATGTAGATTAAAATGCTTTTTAATATGAAATTATAAAATTTAAATATGGACCATCTAAATTATAATTGAACGGTTAAAATTTCAGTGCTCATCACCCATACTAGTGAACTACGTCCTTTATATATATATATATATATATCCCTCTCGCACACTGTTATAATCTGAAACTCCTCTTGGTATTTATGAAATGCAAGATTACATATTTATATACAATCAATCCTAATATGAAACCTATCTAACATACTGTACAAATTAATCAATTCATGTGTGAATATGTGTGTGTGAATATGTATGTCGACAGACACTTCTGTTGACTAACACTCCCCCTCAAGTTGGAGCATATATATTAATCATGCCCAACTTGTTACAAAGATATTTAACCCGTGTTCCATTTAATGCTTTTGTTAGAAGATCTGCCAGTTGATCGTCAGAACGTATGTGCCCTGTAGACACAATATTTTCTTTAATCTTATCATGAATAAAATGACAATCAATCTCAATATGTTTTGTTCTTTCATGAAACACAGAGTTTGATGCTATATGAAGTGCTGCTTTATTGTTGCACCATACTTTTGCAGGTAATGTTGTGACGATGCTAATTTCTTTCAAAAGCTGAAGTACCCACACAATTTCTTGTACTGATTGTGACATGGCTCTGTATTCCGCTTCGGCACTTGACTTCGATACAACTCCTTGCTTCTTACTTCTCCAAGATATCAAATTTCCACCAACAAACACACAGTAACCTGTAATAGATCATCTTGTGGCCTTTGATCCTGCATGATCCGCATCACAAAAACACTCAACTTTAGTGTGCCCATAATCGGTATAGAGAATACCAAGACCTGGAGAGCCTTTCAAATAATGCAAGATATGTTCTAAGGCTTCCCATTGTGCCACTGTTGGTGATGCCATGAATTGGCTGAGCCTACTAACTGAAAAGGTTATATCAGGACGAGTTACTGTTAGATAATTCAGTTTCCCAATAAGTCTTCTATATCTCTCAGGAAATGGAAATGGCTTTAATTTCTCTGGATCAATCTTCTTCTTCAAATCATCAGGAAGCTTATCAAACATACTAGCATCAAGATCTAGAAAAGGATTTGGAATCATGGGGATGCTGCTTGGTGCTGATCCAAGTTTTCCAGTCTCCTTTAAGAGATCGAGAATATACTGTCTTTGATTTAAAAGAATACCTTTCTTACTGCTCAAAACCTCAATACCAAGGAAGTACTTTAATGATCCCAAATCTTTTGTCTGGAAGTGAGAGTTCAGAAAGATTTTAAGTTCTGAGATTCCAGAACAATTATTTCCTGTAATCACAATATCATCAACATATACTACAAGAAGAATCATGCCTGTATCAGACTGTTGGTAGAACACAGAGTGATCACACTTGCTTTGATGTAACCCAAATTTCTTGACCACAGTACAGAATTTATCAAACCAGGCTCGAGGACTTTGCTTTAGACCATACAGTGACTTCCGAAGGTAGCACACTTTCCTATTCTCCCCCTGAGCAATGAACCCAGGTGGTTGCTCAATATAAACTTCTTCTATAAGATCACCATTTAAAAAAGCATTTTTAACATCCAATTGATGCAGTTCCCAATGATATGTAGCCGCCAAAGAAACAAGAAGACGAACTGAAGTGAGTTTGGCGACAAGAGAGAAAGTCTCGGAGTAATCAAGACCGTAAGTTTGCGCATATCCTTTGGCAACAAGGCGAGCTTTGAGTCGTTCCAAGGAACCATCTGCCTTAGTCTTAACAACAAAGACCCATTTACATCCAATAGCTTTCTTTCCAGGTGGGAGATCGACAAGAGTCCATGTACCAGCTGTTTCTAATGCCAAGAGTTCTTCTTCCATTGCGGCACGCCAACCAGGGTGAGCTAGAGCTTGTTGAAGGTTAGTAGGTATGGAAATGGAATCAAGAGTAGCCACAAGAGAAGATGAAACAGGTGATAAAAACTGATAAGAGACAAAAGATGATATAGGATAGACACAGTCAGCATATCGTTTGGGAAGACAATGTGAACGTGTACCTTTACGAAGTGCAATTGGTTAGTCATCAGAAGTAGTATCAATAGAAGCAGGAACAAGTGGTTCAGTAACAGCAAGAGGAGGATTGGCTGAAACAGAGGCAGGAACGAGGGAGACATCAATAGGATCAAGTGGCGAAGCAGGAGGTGGCGGAGGTGAATCATTAGTAACATCAGCATCATTGACGATGTCAGGTTCCGGAACAGCAGCCGATACTGGTGAGTGAAGAACAGGATAAACTAGAATATCATTTGAATTATCCATGACAGAGGGAGACTCAGAGACGGACACAGTCTTGAAGAAAGAAGAGGACTCATGAAACATAACATCGGTAGATACAAGGTAACGACGGAGATCCGGAGAGTAACACCGATAACCTTTCTGAATTCTAGAATAACCAAGAAAAACACATCTTAGGGACTTGGGATCAAGTTTGATAACACTAGGACGGACATCCCGAACAAAACAAACACAGCCAAAGATTTTAGGATCAACAGGAAACAACTTAGATGCGGGAAACAGAACAGAATATGGAATATCCCCACCAAGAACAGTTGAAGGCATACGATTGATGAGAAAACAAGCAGTAGAGACAGCATCAGCCCAAAAACGTTTAGGGATTGAGGAATGAAACATTAGAGCTCGAGCAGTCTCTAAGAGATGTCGGTTCTTTCTTTCAGCAACACCATTTTGAGCAGGGTTATAAGCACAAGAGGATTGGTGAAGAATACCATGATTTTGCATGTAATCCGTGAATTGGGCGGAAAAATATTCTTTTGCATTATCACTTCGTAAGATTTTCACAGGTGTATTAAACTGGGTTTGAATTTCAGCACAAAAGTTACGAAAATGAGTAAACAATTCAGAACGCTGTTTCATTAAGTAAAGCCAGGTGGTGCGGGAAAAATCATCAACAAAAGTGACAAAATAATGATAACCAGTCTGAGACATAACTGAACAAGGACCCCAAACATCAGAATGTACTAACTCAAAGGGGGACGCAGCCCGTTTATTGATGCGAGGTGCTAAATGAATACGATGATGTTTTGCAAACTGACAGGACTCACATTCTAAGGTAGACACAGAAGAGTATTGAGGATACATTTTTCGGAGAGACGAAAGCGACATATGACCTAAACGACAATGAACTTCAAACAGAGACGACCCACCAGAACAAGCAACAGAACGTGGAACCTAATCATCAAGGATGTAATGTCCACCAGATTCATAGCCTCTACCAATAATCTGCTTCGTCGATAGATCCTGAATTAAACAATGATCAGGGAAGAATGAGATAAAACAGTTTAACTTACGAGTGAGTTTACTGGGAGATAAAAGGTTGAAGGTGAGATCTGGAACGTTAAGAACAGAGGATAATGAGAGGGAGGCAGTTGGTTGAACAGTTCCTGAACCAGTAACACGTACGGGAGAACCATTGGCAATAAATATGGATGAGGGGTTGGTATAGGGGTCATAGGAAGAGAATAAGTGAGGATTACCTGTCATGTGATCGGTGGCACCAGAATCAATGATCCATTTTGTGGAAGCAGTAGTAAGACCAGAGGACAAAGTACCTGTTGCTAGAGCTCCTGCAGAGGTAGATCCAGATCCTCCATCAAGAGGTCCAGAGGTCTGGGCAATATGAGCAAGTCCGCGCTATTGATCACGCTGCTGTTTATTTTGTAATTTTCGACAATATTTCTTAATGTGTCCAGGTTCCTTGCAATAATTGCAGATAATACTGCCAGAATTGTTATTTTGTCTGTACCCATAATTCTTGTTCTCAAAGGGACCACGTCCAGCTAGAGCACTTGCAGTTGGATCAACAGACGAGTGAATCAAACTATCAGCACGAAGAACGCGTGAGAAAACATCTTCAAGAGAAGGAAGCTCTTGACTAGACAGAATCTGAGAACGAATAGTCTCATAGGATGGGTTGAGAGCCTCAAGAAAACTCATGATAGCCTGAAGTTCCAAGTTCTTAATTCGAGTTGAAATATCTGCTTGCGGAGACATAAGTACTTTCATTTCCTCATACATTCGTTTGAAGTCCAGAAAGAAATCTTTCAAGGGATGATCTTGCTGTTGAGAACGATAAAAACCTTTACAGATTTCATGAACCCGAGTAATATTTCCTTTTCCAGAAAACATAAATTCAAGATAATTCATGATTTCTTTAACAGAATTACAATGATTAACAGAAGCCAAAATTCGTGGTTCAATAGAATTTCGAATTTGAAACAAAAGTTGAGCATCTGCTCTTTTCCAAGTCAAAAGTTTTGTTTCATCACCAGAAGGAGGATCCGCAGTTAAATGGGTTTCCATTGCAATCCCCAAAATATAAACGTTAACAGTTTTGTTCCAATCACTATAATTGGTCCAATTTAACTGTGAAGCAGTAATCCTCGCAGACATAGGTAACATATCAGAAGTTTTAGAATCAGCCATTTTGAACAATCAACGTAGTAGTATACGAACACCTTCTCAAAAAATAGCAAGAGTCACGAACAATCAAGAAGATAGATCCACAAATACAACTTAATCAAGTTGCAACCAACGGGACCCACAGAGATTCAATTATATGCGCATGTAAAGAGACAAACTACTCCAAAATAGATAAGGGACCCGCAGAAACTTAAGAACCTCACTCACAAAATGCTGAATGTAGTGATAAATGGAACTTACGGATGTGGAAACGAAGGCGAAGAACAATAGCTCAAAATTTCAAACGTTTCGGATGACCACGAAACTTCAGAGGGAGGTAGAGGCTGGAGAGACGATCAGAACGCCGCAAACGGCGTCGCAAACGGCCACCGGAAAGAGCGTCACGCGCCGGCGCGTGTCTGTGGCAGCGGAGCTTCAGGCGGCGCGTGAGGACACACGCGCCGTCGGAATGACCTGAAATTTTGGTGGTCGGCCGATCTGGACACGGGGGACCTGAGGATCTGGCGCGTGTCTGCAACAAAGGCGTTGAAGATGACAGATCTGAACGTTGAACAGAAACTAGTTGGCCGGAAAAAATGGAGTTCTTCGCCGGAAAAACAGAAACAATTCCTGAATTTACAAAGGCTCTGGTACCATGTTATAATCTGAAACTCCTCTTGGTATTTATGAAATGCAAGATTACATATTTATATACAATCAATCCTAATATGAAACCTATCTAACATACTGTACAAATTAATCAATTCATGTGTGAATATGTGTGTGTGAATATGTATGTCGACAGACACTTCTGTTGACTAACACACACATATTCGATGCATATCATGTATTTTATTCATTACGTTAAATTCTTGTGATGATATGTATAAGATGAGATTCAACTGTTTTTGATATGAAAGCCTTGTCCCCACGTTTTTTTTAGAAATATCTTCTATACCGACGGTAGATATTTACAGTAGAGAAATATCTGCTATAGTGACAGCAGATCGACTAATCTCCCTTATAAACAAACAATATAAAGAAATGTCTCTCAACTATATTTAATTTGTTCCCTATATACAAAAGTTAGGAATCAAATAATCTCCAATTTTGAAAGAAAACACTTGCCGATCAAATCAATCTAATTAAATCATTAGCAGCGTGTTCTTATTAATTACTATCAACTCCAGTAATTATTGATATTTAAAAAATTAAACAAAAAAAAAAGTGTCTTTACTTTAACTAACTAATCCCCGGGGATTGCCAAAAGTGACATCAAGCCATAAGACAAGAATAATGTTAGTGACGTCCGACACAATAATAATCTATCAGGTTACTTTCGGACTTGTTTTCCTCTGTCATTTTCTTTTCCATTTGTTGGATTTTGGATTCAAGTCCACTCTTGATGTGTCGAATAATTTGATTATGATATAAGTAGCCTAATCAAATAAGAATAAAATCAGCATTAATTACATATTGGGGAATAATTCAGTAATAATTATGGGATTGTTAATTGAGGAACAAGTCACCATAATTAGGAAATTAATTAAGAATCAATTAATTTAATTACTGTCTTGGGCAAGAAGGAGTGCACACATTTCCTAATTAGTGGCCACCCTAAACCACTATAAATAGGAGGTGCCTCCTTTAGTTATTCCTCACCCCTGCTCTTGAGTTCTCTAGCAATCTCTTCTCTCCTACCATCTTTCTTGTTCTGGTGATCTGCTGTACAAATCACAATTAGGCTCTAATAATCTAATAATTGTGTGGGCACTGTTATGGAGCTTTGACCTGAATCCGAATATGGATTCATCCTGGTACACCAGTTCTCCCTCTCCCTCTATATTTTTTCCTACACCATTGTTTGCCAAAAATGAAAGAGCAGTGATACAAAAATAATAGTTAAGTGATAATAAGATAAAAATGTATCTAATATCAAAAGAAGCAAGGTGCGCTGATGATTGAGGACTGATGAATTCCTTATAGGGATCAAGTTGGCGAGAGAGTGGAAGGGAGGCGATTTTAAAGGATTAGGTGGACTTCCTTAGCCCCCACAATAAGTGACAAGATTCAAGTGTGTTACTAATATACCAAAATAAGTTAATCTCTTGCAATGTAGTGAATTAATGTTCAAATTTTTATTAGAGGAAGTGTTTATATTTAGTGTGTCCGACAGTACCTTAAATAAAATTGTTTTCATTAGAATAATATGTTTTTCCGATATAAAAAAAAATTAGTGTGCTTGAAGATGCAAGCTTTTCTAATGCATGCCATGTCCTTTTAATTAAACTTTTGTTAAAAATTATATTTTGTAATAATCATTATGTCGCTCAGCTTAATTGTAATATTGTTTTTATAAGCCAAGTTTAATATACAACTTTAGCACATATATAATATATCATGTTCATATAATTTCATTTGATTTTTAATTATGTCCTTGTAATTTTTTTTCTTTTTAGCGGTTACATAAAACTACGTGTGCTAGATTAAAAAACGGCTAAAATTATAAAGACTTAATAAAAAAAAACACTACAAAAACAGAGACCTAATGGAAACAGATGAAGCTATAAAGACATGGGGAAAAAAAACTTACAAAGACCTAATTAAAAATCAACTAAAATAATAGAATTACATATTAATTTTCTCTATTAATTATCAAGCGCTCGCAGATTTGGGAAAACTTCAACTTGAAATGAAAAACTAATTTTCTTAATTAATGTAGGATCCAATAAAGAAATATCAAATAATAGTATTTTTAAATAATTGAAAAATAAATTAAAATTACTCAACATCTTCCCCTCACCCACGAATTTCCAAAAATTTTGCCACAATCCTCTTGTCATCATAATATAAAAGCACGATCAACTTGTCTTTTAGAAATTCATCTGTAAGGATAGATGCTTGATAACAAACTATAATTCTAAAAATATTAAATTATAAAATTTTCATGGGATACAAAGGAAGATAGCAAGCTCCGACAAGACAGAATCTGTCCCTCCGGAGCCATATTATAAAATTGAAACAAAACTAAGACATGGCTTCTTTTTTGTTTTTCAATCGTAGTATCCATCTATCTATTGGGCATAATAAACATATCGGCCCAAAAAGCACCACGTTTTTAATCGCTGTTGGCTTTGTCTTTTAGGATGGACCCGAAGGTGTAATGGAAAGCGCCTCCAAGAGTTAACTTCTTTCTTTCGGTTTCTCCACAGGTATCCCATGGTGTTAGCAACTAACTAGTTCAATTTATAGGAATGTAAACCCATAATGAGGAAAAACTTGCTATCTTTGAGTAATTATTGTGGCTGCATATCCAATGCTTGAACACAAAACCATTAATTAAGCTGAAACGACCCACGGCCAGTTAATTCAAATGCTCGGTGATTCTGAGTTAACTTCCAGAATAGTCTTTCTTGTTTTAAGTACTACCTTGTTTCTCTATTTTTTTATAAGATCCAAATAATCAAATTATAAGATTTAAGAAATTCTTAAAATTAGTTAAAAGTAATAAATATGAAAAAAAAATGGATATTTTTTTATCTATAAGAGGGTTAGTGAGAGAGAAATAGTAAAAAATAAAATAAAAGAGAATGAATAGGAAACATTATATTGAGAGAAAATATAATTAACTGAAGGTAAAAATGAATTTAATGTTCAAACAACCATCTTATAAAAAGGACTTGACCAATTCAAAAAATTGAATATTATGAAAAGGATTGAGATGGTATAAGAGTTAGTTGATGGTTCCTCCCCCCCCCCCCAAATCTAATACTTTAATCCATTTTGTCTCTTAAATTTATAATTTTTTTCCCAAACTATCCATATTAATTACATATATTAAAACATGTTTTCATCAATGAAGAATGTGGTCTTTTAGAAAGAATATCACAAAAATAATTAACAGTCACTGTCACAAAAAGGACTACTATTAAGAACTAACATATTTATATATATATATATATATATGTTAGATGTATTTTGGGAAAATCCTAGAAAAAGAACTTGAAACTCACAAAATTCTAATTCAGGTATTTCCCAAAAAAAAATTTTGGGAATCGCTAACCAAGTTTTAATATTTTCTAATCAACTCTTATGAAAAAATCTGATCTGACATTTTACAATTTCAAAGTTCTTTTTCAGGGATTCTCCCATGTATTTTTTAGTTCAGAATTTGTTGGATCAGAAATACTCTATGTATGATTTAAAGTTGCGAGCCTTGTTATTGATTTATATTTTATACTGTCACATGAAATCTGCCCGACTTGGGGAGAGTGTTTCGTTATGGATATGATATTTTCCGAGTCAAAGCAAACCCAGAAGTAATTTTGTCTGTTGGAGAAAAAGAAGAATTAACAGCAGAAATAACTTTTTAAGAAAATTTTTAAAAGTGCCATATGAAGTTATTTTACCAAATAAAAATTACTGATCTCTCATCAGGCATGCATGTTATATAACATATATTAATAAAACAATCTGTTTTACTCTATTTCACAGCGACCGTAAATGAAAATAGCCCCCAGATTGATCTTGCAGTTCTGAAGGCCAAATAAGCAAAGCATCATTAAGTTTTACGTAATAAAGACTGAAGACTTATCAATTTTCTTTTGTTTAATTATTTATCATATTGCTCTCACGTCTCTTATTACGTAAATCAATAGAGATCTTTGTCCAACAAGAAATGAAATCCATTAAGAACTGGAAATCTAGCACATGCATATATATTAAATGAATTAAAGACAGCTCCAACTCAGAAATTAAATTAAAAATTATAAATATAATTTGATGATGATGAGGTGAATTAATGATCAGCCTTAAACAAGTCGACACAAGTTTCCTTGGAGAGGCCTCTGTTCCAGAACTTGTGGTAATATTCACTGTAGGTGAAGTTCCTGTACAACGCAGGTTGGTGCGGGTCTATGAGGTCGGGGGCTGGACCAATAACAGCGTCCGGTGATGGACAATAGAACGTTGGTATAGACATCCTCTCCTTCTCACAGTTCACCACTGCTCTATGCAACACACTCTTGTACCTGTCGTTGCTTATTACCTAAATCACACACCAAACCTTGCATCACTTTTTTATTTATTTATTTATTTTACTTTTTGCCTATAGATAACTTTCGACCAGATTAATCGTGCGTAAACATTTTTAATTAAATATTCATATTAATTTTAACCCACCAGACAAAAGCCATCATCAAATGCGGCGTACCTATATATATAGAGACCATATTTTATAGGCTAGGAGCTTTAATAAATTAGGTTGTAATTATATATTTTTCTTTTGGTTTGAATATTTCCCAAAACAATGTGAAAAACGTTCACCAAAAGGACAGAGGGGTGTCTGTCAAAGAATAAGAAAGTTAGATCCAAACACTACCACAAAATATAAAAGTCATCAAGAAGAATTATCTAGTTCATAAATCACTTAAAGAGTAATTAATCTTATTTATTTGTCACTTTGAGGGCTAAAGTTGACATTTCTTTTAATGTAAGATAAATTTATTGAGTTTAGAACTCTTTCTTATTTTTTTTAAATGAGATTAAGAGTATAATACCTTTTAAAACTCAGAGCGCAAAGATTTTTAATTGTGTTTTATTTTCAATAAGGTACTTGTAATTGAAAGTGGTTTATATTTTCAAAAGTATTAAGAACTTTTGACATGCATCTTTCTTATTACCATAAATACAAAAAGAATGCCTTCAATTTCCTAGGCGCTTACTATGCCATAAAATAACAAGAAAACACAAAAACAAATTGAAAAATTGAAATTGCGAGTGGAGTCAGATACCTGAATTTGATCGCCGATGTTGACGGTGAAGGTGTTGGGAATAGGGTTAACGGCGAGCCACTTGCCGTCATCGAGGACCTGTAATCCGGGGACGTCGTCTTGCAGAAGAAGGGTTATGACGTTAGGGTCAGCATGGCCGGGCAGGCCATAGGTCAGCTCCGGCTCCGGACACGGCGGGTAATAGTTGATGGCCATGTGCTGCCCGTGCTGCCCTAACGCCTTGTTTATGTAATCCTTCTCTAACCCTAAGCTCTCTGATATGGCCTCCAGCAACCTTAGTGATAACCCTCTCATCTTTTTGCAGTACTCACCCACATCTTCTCTGCTTCCAAAAAAACAAAAAAACAAAAAAAAATGATGAGATATTTGCTTCGCATGGGACCCAATTCCTTTTTCTAGATCTTAACGTGCCTCGTTTCACATGCTCCTAGAATGGCTAAATAATTAATACTCCTTTTAATCGTTAATTTAAGACATATTTATCTGATCTGATCTAATTAGATTGAGAAAGTTGATTAAGTTACTTAATATGACATGTACTTTCTATAACATGCTAATCATCTTCCTTAATTCCCGCATTCTCTTTCTTGCTTGATTATTATTAAGGAAATATCAAGTAGGGTAAATTAGAAAAAGAATGAAAAATATGAAAAGCTTATCTTATATTTATGCCCAATATCAACTCTCTATATATGTCTTGTAAAAGTATTAAGGACCGGAAGGAGTATTTTAGATGATTTTGTTTTTTGACAAAAATATTTTAGGTGATTGAACTGTTTGCTTTCATCTTTGTATAAGACTCTAATTGCATTTATATTATTAAGGGGTTTCCAAGAAGGGATATTTTCCATATAAATGATTAAAATGAGTATTTTATGTTTACTACAAATGACTAATTTTTTCAATCTTTTTGTAAATCAATTATCTAATCCCTATAATAACAGAGTACAGTAGAGATTTTTAAGTGTAACTCTTCCCTGTTCCCAGTATAAGTCACCCCCTTCCCTGTTCCCAGTATATATCTACCTCACCAAAGTTAAGGAGGCATGATTAACTTATTAACTTTGTATGAAAATAAAATATTTTTTATTTTGCCCATGTTTAAAAGCATGGAAAAATATTATATTAGAATTTAAGAAAGCACTGAAACCAAACAACCCAAACTAAGGAATTAAAGGACTAAGCAACCACATACAATGAATAACACACTTATAGAATGAACCCAAAACAATTCAATGAAATACATACGAAGATAATTATGGCCACGTAAGCAAACCATCCAGGTTGCCATATAAGGACTTAACTTAGCCCAAGTGAGCATATTACTTATACTAGTCAACGTCCAAAGACTGGCTCGTTTAGTAGGTTATATTGATCCAAGGAGAGCTAAGCATATATGGACCATCCAGATTTGATTTGGTTAGTCCACATCTAATTTTTTAAAAATAGTGATTTCTTAAATTAAAAAAAAAATCAGTTTTTGAAAAAATAATAATTAGGAGATAATTTTTATTTTAGATTCTATACTCATTAAAATAAGTTTTTAAAAAAATATAAACTTTTCAAAAAATCAAATATAGACCATTTAGATCAAACATGAAGAGTTCAAATATGTTTAGCTCTTTGGCTCAGCAAAAGCGCTTGGTAGGAAACCAATTCCGAGTGAAACTGAGTAACTGACTTTAAGTTGTCCCCACACACATTCATCTGTTTTCTCTTTTCTCTGGAACTATCTGAACCATAAAGGCTTATTTAATTTCACGTTCAAACAAATACCTGAAACATGGTGGGTTGGTAGGCCATTCATGGATGTAGTCCTCAAGAGGATGACAGTGAAGCCTCAAGAAGTCTCTCCAGTTTGCAACTTTCTCCGTCTTCACGTTGAAACTGGTGGACAGCCTCGTCGTCTTCGTCGGATCGTCGGAGTAACTCTTCAACCTCTCACTCTCCGGTAAACAGAAGAATTCCCTGGACACTTTCATCATGTTCTCCACCACTTCCTCCGGAACTCCATGGTTCATAACCTTCACCAAAACCACAAAAAATTCATTATTACTGACAGTTACTTGCATAAATTCTTCTGTTATAAGTTAATCTTGTCCTAAATATAAGATATATTTTTCATTTTGTCAATCCTTTCCTAATTTACCCATATTGGTACTCCCTCTACAATAATTGATTAAGGAGAAGTGGAAATGAGAAAATTAAAGAAAATGATTATGATATTTTAATAAATAGATGTCATATTAACTAACTTCCTTCATTTAATTAATCAAATTAGATGTCTTATATTAAATACCGCATCTAAGGGAGTCGAGCGCACACGTCATGTGGAGTTTTTTCCCCGAATTATGTGTACCTGAAAGAAGCCGTATTTCCGACAAGCGTCACCGACTTTGCGGATGGTGAGAGAGCGGTTAGGACCGTCCAGATCTTGAAGGTCGATGAAAGGAATGGAAGATCCGTCGGTGGATTGAACGTCTTGAAGATTTGGACGGTCGCCGAGGGGCCTGACGAAATTAGAGGGTACATGGCTCACAGAGGATGCCAGGTCGGTTATAAGCGTCGGCTTTGCAGCGGCGGCGGGGGGGTTGGTGGTTGTGGAGGCCATTGCAGAGCACTCTGTTCTAAGGGAAGCTGTCTCTTGGTAATATGGCGAATCAAGAAGCATGTGAATGTGAGGCTTCTATACTGTAGAGACGATGGTGAATGAAACGCTCCTATATATTAAATAAGCAGAGTATGCTGTATTCGTGACGCGTCACCTACTCAAGTTACGTCACGTAAGCACCATGACGTATGAGTTATGACCATGCCTTGTTAGGATTCAGAATATAAACAAAATAGGACCATACACTTCAATACCATTAAATATATTTAAATACAGAACGAATAGGCATAAATATTCGCACTAAAAAATAAAATAAATATATAGTACGTTTGACTTTTATAATTAGTTTCTTTTCCTACACACATTTATCCTTTATTTAACGCAATCCTATCTTAAATAATGTTGGATAGTAAATATAGGCACCTCTCTTAATAAGAATTTGAACTTTGGCTCACCACGTTGTAAAGAATTAGCCCCTTTTGTTAAATTCAATCTCATTAGTATCAATATATTCTTATGAATCCCATGGCTCTACACACTGATTGGTCTACTTAATATGTTTACTTGTCTAATCTATGCTCATATGGTGCCCTTGGTGATTTGCTTAGGTGGAGATGATTATCTGTATGTTGTTCATTGAATTGTTTCTGTTCATGGGATTTTATGTCTTGAATTGGTAATTTGCTTACGTGGTCATGATTATCTTTGCATGTGGCTCATTGAATTGTTCTGGTTCATTGTATAATTGTGCTGTTTATTATACCCACGAAGTCTGTTTAGTTATTTACTTCTTTGGTTTAGGCTGTTTAGTTTTTTGTGTGCTTGATTTTCATTTATTTGGGATCATACTCATCAGAATACTCATCTTTAATAATAATAATAATAATAATAATACAGCGAGGATCTGCCCTGTTTGTCGCAAGCCATCATATCTTGTGATTCCAACTCCTACATGGCACTCCACAAAGGAAGAGAAGCAGGAAATTATCGATAACCACAAGGCAAATTACAAGTAATTTCTTATCCTCTTATCTTTTTTTCAACATTATTTTTAAACTTATTAACTGCTTAATTTCATTTTCTCTTTAGTTGTGGTTAACTGATGGCGATTTCTTATCCAAAAACTTCCCACCCTTTATCCTGGCTATGCTTTATGCTGAATTTTATACCCATTTTTATTTTTTATGTAAATTTTTTATTGATTTAATTTACACAATTTTAACTTTAAAATACCTAGTTTCAACACCACATACTTGTAATAGTATTGTCTGATTCCATATTCTGTAGCATTCCAATATATAAAAAATGTCGATGTAGATTTAGTCATCTAATTTCTTTTACCTGAAATTTAAAATGACATGTAATTTTACTCTATTTGATCAAGTGGGAAATTGATGGAATAAATCGTGTTTAAATACAGAGAATATATAGAAATAAAAATAAAATAAGTTTAATTATAAAGAAAAAACATCACTCATCTACCCTTAAATGAAATATAAGATGTGATACTAGCATATATACAACATATATATATATATATATATATAATGCATTTTCATAATAAAACTTTTTATTGTAAAATTATTTAAAAGTATATATTCTGCTATTAATTAAAACCTTAAATATCAATTAATGCACCCCTATAACACCAAAGAAAAAGGTTTAACGTTTAAGCCATTCACAAATGATTGGTCAATTCGAATTAATAAAATTCAATCAATATTATTATTAATATCAATTAATGTACTTAAAATACAAGTCCTTGTTGTATGCGAGACCCACATAATTTACGTGACAGATAGCCAGAAATTTATTTCTTTCATTAACTTCTGTGTTGTACTCTACAGCCTGTATTGATTATAAATTCTGTTTTCGGTCTCCAGAGAAGAAATTGTATTTTTCTGTACTTGATGACCAACCTACATTTGGAACAATATATCGTGGTCCCTTGTGAAGAATCAGAGACACCATGTGCTTTTTGAAGGCTAAATTTAATCCTGGCAGTAGGTAACGTAACGTACCTTTGTAATACATTTTGGGTATAAAAATTAATATTCGCACATGACTCATACTTAAGATGAGATTGTTAAAAGCTTAAACTTGAGCGGTGGAAAGAAAAGTTTTACCTTGTGGCAAAATTTGCGCAAGTAAAAGAAAAGAACCGTACACCTACTGCTCCCTTTTGTCATAATTATAAGACAAAAACTAATTCTACGACGAAGTGAGGAGAGAGAAGCTGTCTATTGGAATACGTGCCACTTTGAGTTCCTTGATGGAAGTCCCCGGTGCCCAGACATTGTCGCCGGCAGAAGTTTTAGGTATTGAGGAAAATGCTGATCAGACTAGATGCTCTAAGAGTGAAGCCAATGGGGTTCCTTCCATTGAGTTACACCCGGAGCACCCAGAAAGCAGTATGATGGGCAGGGATGTTCCTTCTTTTAATAATCCCAAGTTTGCTTACTCTTTCAAAGATTCCCTTACTGGATTTAGGGGAGCAGAGTTTAATGGCATCTCTAATGTGGAAGATGAGGTCTTTTCTTCTGGCACCTTGAATCAATCCTGGGACCTTCCCCAGCCCTCAGAAGAGATAAAAAACCTCATGGATGTCTATCCCACAATGGAATTGTCTCAGGAAGAATATAATCGATGGGCCAAACCTTGGAACAATGCTCTCATTATCACTGTCTTGGGTGCAAATTTCAAGTTTTTCAGGCTTAAGGATCATTTATGCAAAATTTGGCAGACAATTAATTTTGATCTTATCGATCTTCCTAACAACTATTATGTTGTAAAATTAAAAGAACAGGATGACTGGAATCAGCTCTATGCGAAAATCCTCTTTGGAGGGCCATGGTCGATATTTCAACATTCAATTCTGGTGCAAAGGTGGTCCCCATATTTCAATCCTTTTAATAATCCACTG
Source organism: Inga oerstediana (assembly GCA_963210345.1). Lineage (NCBI taxonomy): Eukaryota > Viridiplantae > Streptophyta > Magnoliopsida > Fabales > Fabaceae > Inga > Inga oerstediana. Next base: position 71,983,706 of record OY723404.1, on the reverse strand, counting down.
GGAAGGGTAGCAACTTGGATCCGTATCCCTCATGCGCCACTTCTATGTTTCAATAAGGAGTGCATGTGGAGGCTTGGAGATATGGTTGGGAAGACACTTAAAGTAGACATGAACTCCATTGAGAATCTGGAGCAGGACGATGCTAAAATTCGCAGGGGACGTTATGCTAGGATATGTGTTGAATTGAATTTGTAGAAAAAACTAGTCCCTCGTGTTATCTCAGCTTCAGAGCTTTTCAATATTGAATATGAAGGCTTGAGCCTTATTTGTTTCTCATGCGGCAGATATAGTCACAAGCATGAACAATGTCCTTGGAAAGTTTTACCTGAAGGTGCTTCTCATGTGAAGGTTTCTGCTGGTCCTGTAAGTAAGGTAGCTGCTCCACCACCGGAGTCATCGTCGGAAACCACCCTTCCAGCAAGAGATAAGATGTTTGGCCCGTGGATGTTCGTGCGGAAGCCTGCCAAAGCGCGATCTTCGAGAAGTATGGAAGGTAGGATCAGAGTGGATGGAGGTGGCTCTGCAAAAGGAAGGATCAGTTTGGTCTACACAGAAGATATGAGAATGGGAAGAGGATCCAGATTCAGAGTGCTAGCTAGTACGGATGAGTTCGATAGTGAGTCTTCTAAGCTGCCTTTAGCCTCTGCGCAGGGAAAAGGGAAAGGGATAGGCAGATCAGTGGATGAGGCAAGGTTGGTAAATGGGAAATCTATTCCCGAGAAGTCTCTGCAGTTTTTTGAAAAGGCAAGTCAAGCTCCTTCTAGAAAGTGTGTGACAAGAGAGGAGCCTAATCTATTGCTTACCAAGAAGGAGATTCACGTGGGGCAGAAACACTGGACTAAAGTAAAGACAAAGAGAGCATGTGACAAGCCCATTCAATTCGGAAAAAATGAAGGATCCACGGTTTCGGTTCTGGGCTTTAAGGAGGCAAAACAGCTGGGTGAATCATCTCATTCTAAGCCCAAGAAAGGTGTTTCCCAAAGAGCTCATAAATTGGTTAGGGGAAATATACATAGCTGCGGTCCCCACCATGATGATACGACTATGGAGTCACGCCCAACAAATATTCAAAGCTGCGGACCCCACCATGATGAAGGGATTATGGACTCACGCCCAGCAAATACTTCATTGGCCCAGGTGGAGTCCGATGGCCAAAACGGAAAAGAAGACGGGAAAAGTGCTGTTGGATCCCATTGCATTTCTGAGGGGACCGTGATTCTAAATGAAAAGGGAAAAGATACCAGCGTGCCTCATACCTCTGATATTGCCAAGAAGCAGGTTTTATCTTCGGATCCTTTGAGCATGGAGGTAGTCCCATGGGTTGAAGCAAGCTCCAAACGTGTGCTTAATGATCAAGGCTCTGACTTGCTTTCTATTTCCCAATTGGAAGTAGTTGTCATGATGGGAGGAGACCCGCCGGACAAGTAAGTCCCGCTTTCCTATCTTGCCTTTTGTTTATATTTAATTATGATTGTATCATCTTGGAATTGTCGAGGTGCGGGAGGTAGTGCTTTTCCTCGGATTTTAAAAGATGTGGTTAAAAAATATGGAATTAACGTTATGTGTTTATTTGAGCCAAGAATCAGTGGTGTTAGAGCCGATAAGGTTGTGAGGAAATTGGGTTTCACTGACTGGTTGAGAATTGAAGCCACTGGATTTGCCGGCGGTATTTGGGTTTTATGGAATAATTGTGAGCTCCACTTGGAATATGTTTCCTCAAACACACAGCTTCTTCACTGTAATATCTCTGCGAATAATAGTCTGTGCCCCACTCTTGTCACTTTTGTTTACGGTGATACCAGTACTTTGAAGAGAAAGGACCTGTGGTTGTCTCTGTCGGCTATCCATCACACGGTCTCCACTCCATGGTTGGTTCTTGGTGATTTCAACGCCTTCCTTAGCCCCAATAATAAACTTGGAGGAGCTGATCCCATTCTTAGTTCTATGAATGATTTCCAAAATTGTATTGACTGTTGCAACCTTATTGAAGTTCCGATCGTGGGGGATAGATTCACTTGGGAAAAAACAGGGGTGAAGGAAAGACTGGATTGGGTCTTCTGTAACTTTGATTGGGAAATTCAAAACCCCCAGGCCAAAGCTTATCACAACCTCAAATTCAAGTCCGATCATCGAGTGATTATTGTTTCTGATAAAAATAATAATGTTTTCGGCAAAAAGGAAAATCGCTTTCTTTACCAGGCAGCTTGGTGTATCGAAGATGGTTTCAATGATGTAGTCAAAGCAGCTTGGCAGGGTAGGAATTGGCTCCAGGGACATCAAAAGTTTGTAAAAGAAGCCTCAGAGTGGAATGTTAGAGTGGTAGGGAATGTTGCAAAAAAAAAGAGAGATATCATTCGTAGATTGGAAGGTATTGATCGCGCCAGGGGTAAACAAGGTTGTCAGAATGGCCTCTTCAAGATCGAAAAGCAACTTTGGAGTATGTACCAAAAAATAGCCTTTCAAGAAGAATTGATCTGGTTTCAGAAATCTAGATGTAAGTGGCTGAGCGGGGGTGATCGAAATACGAAATTCTTTCATGTCAATGTTCTGACTAAGAGGAAAAGAGGTAAAATTGAAGCTTTACAAGACAGCAGTGGTTACTGGGTATCTGATGAAGCTCAGTTGAGAGGTATGGCACTTGATTATTTCCAGAATCTTTACTCGGCTGATAACTTATCAACCCCTTTTTCTCCCTGGACGGCGCGCTTCCCACCTTTAGAAGATCAGCAGCTTCACCTCCTTCAGAGGATTGTATCTCCGATTGAGATAAAAAATGCAGCGTTTGAGATGGGAGCTTTTAAATCCCCAGGGCCAGATGGCTTACACCCACATTTTTTCCAAACTCAATGGAATTCGGTGGGTCAGCAGATATGTGATCTGGTAGCCGGTATCTTTGCAAACCCAAAGGACATCCATGAAATCAATCAAACAAACATCGTTCTCATCCCAAAGATTGATAGACCTACCTCTATGCAAGATTTTAGACCTATTTCACTGTGCAATGTGAGCTATAAAATTGTCAGCAAAGTAATTGCTAATCGCTTTAAAAGTATCATGAGCCATCTTGTTGCAGAGAATCAATGTAGTTTTATCACAGGCAGGCAAGCCGTGGATAACATCATCTTAGCTCAAGAGGCAATCCATTCCATGAGAACCAAGAAGGGGAAAAAGGGGTACTTAGCAGTGAAGATTGATATGGAAAAGGCTTTTGACAGGCTTGATTGGCATTTCTTGGAGTTCACTCTCCACAGCTTAGGGCTAAGAGCTGATTTTGTTAAGTTGATTATGTCCTGTGTCGCATCCACTTCAATGAGCATAATCTGGAATGGAGTAACATCAGATAGTTTCACTCCTTCAAGAGGGGTGCGGCAAGGAGACCCTCTAAGCCCTTATCTGTTTGTCCTATGCATGGAATTACTCAGTCAGCTTATTCATCAAGAAGTTGAAATGGGTAACTGGCGCCCTTTGCGGTTGAATGCGGCTAGCCCCCAGATTTCGCACCTGTTCTTTGCTGATGATTTGATTCTTTTCGGTGAGGCATCAATTGAGCAAGTAGAGAATATTCGGAATGTCATGGAGCTGTTTTGTCGAGTGTCTGGCCACAGGATCAATCTGCGCAAATCTAAAATGTTTGTTTCTCGAAACGTCCACTTTAACCGAGCTTATGAGCTAAGTCAAAATATGGGGATTGGTCTGACGCCTGACCTAGGGAAATATTTGGGAGTTCCTATCCTTCACAAACGAATGGTAAACATGACTTTTGCGCCGATTCTCCAGAAGATTCGCTCAAAATTAACTAGCTGGAAAGGGAGATATCTAAGTATGGCAGGACGGACGGTCCTCATCAAGTCTGTTCTTTCTGCCATCCCGCAATATCAGATGCAATCTACCCTTGTTCCGAAGGGGGTACTATCTACCATTGAAAAATTGAGCCGAGACTTCTTCTGGAACCAGCATGATGAATCCAATAAATTGCATCTGTTAGCATGGGATGTTCTAAAGAGAAGGAAGTGTGAAGGAGGCCTGGGGATAAAGGATCTACATTGCCAAAACAAAGCTTTCCTGATGAAACTGTGTTGGGGTCTAATCACTAAACCTGATGCCTTATGGGTGAGATGTCTCCGTGCGAAGTACTCATGTGGAGCTAATTTGATGTCGAAGGTTCAGAGATCGCGCAATCAATCGGCGGTGTGGAGTGGCATAGTTGCAGTCTGGAAGGATTTCGAGAGTGGTCTTGGCAAAAATATTAGAAATGGAAGAAACACCTTTGCGTGGCAGGACTGCTGGGGTCCGGTTGACAGGCCACTAAAATACTTCATTGATAGGAACACGCACCTTCTTGATATTGATGCCCGGGTTTGTTCCTTTACATCTCAGACGGGTCAATGGGATAGAGCCAAATGGGAAACATTTCTTCCCACTTGGGTGGTAGATAAGATTATGATGGTGACACCCCCAACAAGTACTGGTGATGACGTGATTTGTTGGAGAAACGCTCCCGACGGTAACTTTAGTGTGAAGTCAGCTTATGAGAGGATCTATCATCAGCCAAACCTCAGTTCTCAACCTCACTGGCGGCATTTATGGCACTGGGGAATTCCTGAAAGAGTCAAACTCTTTATGTGGCAAGTATTCCATGAGAGGCTTCCTACAAATGATACAAGAGCGAGACATAACCAAAATGTTCCAAACACCTGCCCTTTCCAGTGTGAGAGTGAGGAGAGCATCCTTCATGTGTTGAGAGATTGTGACCAAGCCCAGAGGGTATGGTCCTCTTTAACTAACCCCATATACTATTCTATGTTTTTTAGTGGTTGTTTGCAGGAATGGCTACAATGGAACATGCAACACTCACCAGGCAATAAGAGATCCTCTAGATGGACATGGCAAAGAGTTTTCAGCATAACATGTTGGCTACTATGGAAGAACAGATGCAGTCAAGCATTCGAAGGGGTAGCTGAGAAGCCACAACAGATAGTTCATAGATGCCTGTTTCACCTCTCGGAAGGAGTGGAGAGCAGACGTTTTCATCACCAGATATTCCAAGTTCCAGAGAGGGAGGTTGTCCATTGGGAACCGCCGGACCCAGATTTTGTCCGTATAGACGTTGATGGATCTGTACTCAATGGCGGTCAGGCCGCCTGCGGAGGTGTTATTCGTGACCAACATGGCACATGGATACGTGGATTTCAACAGAAGTTAGGACATTCATTCCCAACTGCTGCAGAAATCCATGCAATCTACAGAGGCCTTCATCTGTGCAAGCAGATGGGCTTAACCAAAATCAAATTGTTCACTGATTCCCTCTAAGCTATTCACTTATTATGGTCTACTTGCCCTACTTCCCACCCATTATATGACGTTATCCTAGCCACTAGAACTCTTATCTTTTCGGACTGGGACTTGCAGATTTCCCACTCTTATAGGGAAAGTATTCGTTGTGCTGATTATCTGGCAGGGCAGGCTCACCTGAACAGCCATGACTACGTCGAACTTGGGACTTCCCCTGCCGATTGTACTCTTCTTTTTGCCCAAGAATGTGGTGCAATACCACAGGATCATTTTGTACGGCCTACTATATAGGTCATGACACTTACAAGCTCTGCTTGCCTTCGTAATACAAAAAAAAAAAAAACTAATTCTACGACACTTTATACTGATAGTTGATATTTTTAAATTTACAATAAAAATGAATTTTATCATTTCTGTCATTCACTGAAATTAGTACCTACAGTCTCTAATATAAAAGCTAGTTAAAGGTTTGAACTTAGTCTTAATTATAAGAATTCAATCCATTTTGTCCCCCAGATTTGTCATTTTTTCTAAGTTATATATCCCTGTTGATTTTACATATTAAGAGAGTCCTCATTAAAGAATAATTTCAATACAAATGACTTAAGAGGGTATTTTTTGAAAACTAACACACATTTTTTTTTATAAATAACTAATTTTCTTTATGTGTCCAAATCAAATAAAGTAGATATTATATTTAGGATTAGAAGTAGTAGCAAGCACGGTGAGTATTGTTCATGAATTAAAGGCAAGCCAACAAATTGATGTAATTAATTAAAGTGGGGTAAGATTGTAAAACTATCTAACAACCACATATTTGCTCTTCTCTGTTCAATACATAATATAAGTCACTTGCAACTAATTCATCAAAATAAAGAACTAATAGTTAATTCAATAAACCTGTCTTAAATTAAAAAAATAAACTTTATCCATATTAAATAAAATTTTAAATTTATCACCAAAAAAACGTTTTGAGTTAGAGAAGAGAAAAATACAAGATATATATTAACTATTTGGGAAATATTGACCAAATAATCATTAATTATTCTACAATTAACTAATATCAATTGTAAACTAAAAAATTCTTCTAGCTAGGAGAAGCAACTTATACATTGGAGACCACATAGAATTTTAAAATTGTGGTTTATAATAAGGATGGGAAGAAGGAGCATATTTTTAGGTTTTGGAACCTCCCCTCAAAGTCTAATACATCTTCCTAATTTTTAATTTTTTTGATGATATTATTTTTGAACTAAAGCCATGTATATATTTTTGTATAAAAGATATAGATATTTGTGGTTTTTTATACATGTATAGGTAGTATATATATGTAAATAATAGATCATAATAAAAGAATAAAAATAAATCAAGCTAATGAGGAAAAGGTATTGATATTCTTAGTGGAAGCCAAGTGAAAAGAATCAAAATGACCAGCCTTGGAAATTCTCAACCATCAACCATGAATTTCTTGTTGAATCTCGATTGGCAAAACCTTAATATCATATTCTGATGAAGAGACAAAAGGGCAAAGAATGGTCTGTAAAACACACTTTTTAATGGTCTGGCAAAAAAACACACACACACACACACACTTTTTAATGGAATATACTTCCCATTAATAAAAATGATTATCCAAGGGGCATATATTCTCTTCATTATTAATTAATCTACTGAAAATCGTAAATTCAGGCAAAATTAAATAAGTTTCTACAATTTGAAATAATTAAAGTTTTTTAGTTTAATTTGCCACAAGAAAATAACAGGAGAATAATCTTGTAGGAAATATCAAGGCGACAAAGTGGGAAACACGAATTTTGTATGAATGACCTATCGGTACTATGTGTTACTAAGTGGAGGCAAAATGAATTTTCATGCTTTCATTATCGTAGAGAACTAATATATACACGCTAATCAAATAACAATAACAGAATGCTAAACCATAACAGATTATGGTTACAACTGAATAACGTATAACTGAACAACAAGAATGCTATGTAATACTTGACACCCCCCGCAAGTTGGAGCATGGATATTTGTCATGCTCAGCTTGGAAATTAAATCATGAGAATGAGCCGGATGTAGGGGCTTGGTGAAGACGTTTGCTAGCTGATCACAAGAATGAACAGGTAAAAGATGAATGACGCAAGCTTGAAGTTTGTCTCTAACTAAATGACAATCTAATTCGATATGCTTGGTTCTCTCATAAAAAGTAGGATTGTTGGCAATTTATATGGCAGATTGATTGTCGCAATACAACAAAGCAGGATCAATGTGGGAGATATGAAAATCAGTAAGAAGATAAATGATCCATTGCAATTCACAAGTAGTGGAAGCAAGGGCACGATATTCAGCTTCTGAAGATGATTTGGACACTGTAGGTTGTTTCTTAGCTCGCCAAGAAATAAGAGATGAACCAAGGAAAATAGAAAAACCAGCAATGGATCATCTAGTATCAATACAACTGGCCTAATCAGAATCACTAAAACCTTGAAGCTTCAAATCAGAAGTAGAAGAAAGAAAGAAACAAACCAGCACCAGGGGATGACTTGAGATACCTCAATACTCGATGGGCGGCTTGAAGATGAATGTCACGAGGAGTAGACATAAATTGGCTTAACTGCTGGGTAGCATAGCTAAGGTCAGGTCGGGTTGTAGTTAAATATTGGAGGTGCCTAATAAAGGTGCGATAAGGTTGTGGATAGGCCAAAAGTGTGCCTTTATCTTTGTAAAGCTTGAGATGTGGATCCATGGGAGTACAAGCTGGTTTGCAAGCCAAATAACCTGTATCTTCAAGCAATTCTAAAGCAAATTTACGTTGTGAAAGGAAGATGCCCTCTTTAAATCGAGCAAGTTTCAAACCAAGGAAATATCTAATCTCACCAGGATCTTTAAAGGCAGCATCTAACTGAGGTTTAACAAGATTAATTTCATCCAAATCATTACCAGCAAGGACCACATCATCAACATAAACCAGAAACACAGTTAAAGAAGAAGAAGTAGCCTTATAAAAGAGCGACCGATCAGAAGTAGACTGAACATATCCATAAGATAAAAGGGTAGAAGAGAGCTTAAAATACCATTGCCTACTAGCTTGTTTAAGGCCATAAAGAGACTATTAGAGTTTGCAAACCAAGTTAGAAGAAGAAGGAGCAAAACCTTTAGGTAAATCCATATACACTTCTTCATTGATGGATCTCTTCAGTCTCCAGTGAGCACTGATCCACTATTTCCGACATGGGAGAGGTGCAATAATCTTGTCCAAGGTTGGCTCATCAAATCCCTCTCCCCAAACATTACTAAAAGCATCCTTTGGTTTGATAAGGTGTCAGAAATATGGTCTGATTTGCGTTCAAGGTTCTCTCAATCTGACGTATTTCTCATTGCTGAGTTGCAAGAGGACATTTACAATCTGAAGCAAGGTGCTCTGAGTGTCAGTGATTACTACACCAAGCTTAAAATTCTTTGGGATGAGCTTGCGAATATATGGCCTCTGACCCCTTGTTCGTGTGGCTTTCTCGGTCTTGCTGTCAAGCATGGGGAAGAAGATCAAGTTATTCGGTTCTTGCGAGGTTTGAATGATCAATTTAATTCTATTAAATCTCAATTGATGCTTTTGGATCCTTTGCCTCCGATAAACCGTGTGCTCTCTTTGGTTCTTCAACATGAACTGGAATTCATTCCCCCCTCTGAGCCTCAAATTCTAATGACTAAAGGCTCAAAATCCAATTTCTCTGGGACTAAGCAATCTCTAGTTAAACAATGTATGTTTTGTGACAAGTCTCACCACACTGAAGCTACTTGCTACAGGAAGCATGGCTTCCCGCCTGGATTTCAATTTTGTAATAGTTCTTCCTCTGTGGTTAATTCTATTGTGGCCAAGGCTTCTGGTTCTGTTCATGATTCTTCATCTGCTCCGTCTCTTCATGCGCCATCAACATCAGCCACCATTCTTCGGTAGTTGTCATCGGATCAGTACCAGCGCCTCCTCTTTCTCTTAAATGCCTCACCTTCTGTGAGTGCTTCCTCAGCCGCCTCTACTTCCGTGAATAATCTCTCTACCTATGTTTCTTCTATTCAAAGTAATCGGTTTTTTCCTTCTTCCTCAAATTAGGTTACATGGATTCTTGACTCTGGCGCGACTGATCATGTTTGTAGTTCTTTGGCTTTATTTTCTTCTTATCAATCCCTTTCTCCTATCTCTGTGAATTTACCCACTGGTTCTTATGCTTTTGCTACTCATTCTGGGACAGTTATGTTTTCTTCCTCTTAAATTTTACACAATGTCCTTTATCTTCCTTCGTTTTCTTTTAATATCATTTCCGTGTCACATTTAGCATCTTCCTTGAATTGTTGTCTAACTTTCTATTCCAATTCTTGTCAGATTCACTTACTCCAACCTTCACTAATGATTGGTACAGCTAACCTCTTTCAAGGGCTTTACACTTTGACCACAGATATGGTTCGGCCTTCCCCTACCATTCCCACTATCAATAGTGCCGCCACCACTCATACCTCTTATTTCATCCTTTGGCATCTTCGATTGGGTCACCTCTCCAACTCCACTTTCTCTATTTTGCATACAAATATCCCTGACATTTCTTGTATCCCCCATCCCCTTACTTGTGATACTTGTCACTTTGCTAAACAAAAACGTAATATGTTTCTTGTACATTCTAGTTCAAGTAATAACAGAATGCTAAACCATAACAGATTATGGTTACAACTGAACAACAAGAATGCTATGTAATACTTGACACTATGCAATATTTGACTGCCGATGAAGTTGGGTATCACAATTAATTAATAATGTCATAACAAGAGGCTGCATATAAAATTTGAAAGGAAAATTTGCAACTAGGCTGAACCATTTTACAAGTTTTATTTGATCAGGACATCTCTTGTTCAAAATAATATATTACTATGGGGTATTTGAATAGAAACTAATTATTTTTTCTTATTATTACTAGTATCATAGATCACGTAAGACTGTCCTACTCATACAAAGAACTGCTTAATTGAAAATGGCCTCTTATAATGGCATGATAATTTTCCTGTAAGCAAAAGATCGTAAGTTCAGTCTCACTTATAATTCTAGATTGTTAATATATATCACTCTAAATGAAAAAAAGCCTGCTTAACTAACTTACAATGTTACACATTAATTTCAGGTTGTTAGTATCAAGGGTTAAGGAGCAAATTTATTAATGAAGTTTTGTCCGAGGAACGTCTAGCACAAATATGTTTTAAAAGGGGCAAAAATACCAATGAACAATTAAAAAGAGGCATTCAGAACAAAAACCGTTAAGTTTGTACTAACGGCGTTAAATTATAAGAGAAGAAAACCCTAACGGCGTTAGTACGGATTTAACGGTTTTTGTGCTGGATGCCCCTTTCTTATTGTTCATTGGTATTTTTGCCCCTTCTAAAACATATTTGTGCCAGACGCTCCTCGGATAAAACTTCGTTGGTAAATTTACTCCTTAACCCAAAGATATATACCCCCATCAAATTCTTAATATAAGAAATATTTAAAAATTTAATCTTAATCCTAGATATAAGACTCATTTATCTATCAATCTTTTCCTAAGTTACCCTTATTAATACTTCCTCAACAGTAATAACGGGAGAAGAATGAATGAAAGAATTAAGAAAGATGACTATGACGTTAGTTTTTTATAATACATTTCGTAATAACTAACTTATATTAAATATATCTTATATTAAAATCCAGATAAAGTATAAGACTATTCCACTTATGCAAAGCACTTCTTAACTATGTATGGTCTTATAACTTTATAGTATGATAATTTGCATGTAAGTGAAAAGTTGTAAGTTCAATCTCACTTGTAATTTTATGTTGTCAGTACCTTTACTAGCTTGCACATTAATTATTTTAATTGATTAAGTAGCAATTCAATTCTCAACGTTCTCTAATGGACGAGAAATGTTGAGTTTATCGGATTCTTTTCCTTTTTCGGGCAATGAGTGTAAAGGAATGAACAAGTAAAATAATGGATGACGTCATATGAGTGGGTCATCAGCCCGGTCGATGACGTGTTCATCAGCCCGGGGTCCGTCTTTGCATGTGCGGGGCAGTTCTCATCCCAATGCCAAGGTCATGTCAGACATCCGTGTTTGATAGTAACAATATCAAAATGGAATCTCTTGGCAAAAAAAAAAAAATATCAAAATGGAATCACTCTCCCATCCATTAACTGAATTCCTTCTTTTAATAGTGTTTCATTAATTATGGCTTTTGTACAGGGTGTTCAAAATATCTCAATTCTAATTGTTCTAATCCTGTCCTAGGCATTTTGATCTCGAAAATTTCTCATCTCGGTCAGGATCGGGATAGTGATCACCCTCAAGATCCAGTTCCCTTTTTAAAAAAAAAATTACCTTATAAATTAAGTTATCCTTTTGTTTTTATATTTTTTACCCTATAAATTAAATTATTCTTTGATAAGATATGTATCACATCTTTAGTTGGAGTTAAACTGTATATATCGTGATAATAATCCTAACTATATAATGTATAAAGATAATAATGAAGAAGAAGAAAATGATGATGATGATGATATGCTATTCTTCATTTTAAGATCAATTTGTGTGATTATTATAGCTTTGTCAGATGTTAAATAATCATTTTAAACACTAAATTATGAAAAATTTCATTAATATAATAATATATTTTAAATTTAATTTTCTTTTAAAAAAAAGGATTTCCTGGTCCCAGGATTACCAGGATCGGAACCAGATTGAGACCGTGATGTAATTTGCATCCCGACCAAAAATCGAGACCAAGAACTCGGGTTTTGAACACCCCTACTTTTGAATACCACTCTAGTCGTATTTATAAATTATATTTTTATGAAATATTATTATTATAAATCCATTTTAAGAGTAATAAATAAAAATATTACAATTTTACCCATATTAATTATAAGAGTTAAGGGCAAGTTTGTTCCAAAAGTTTTTTTGGAGCATTTTTACCCTGGAAGTGTCAAAAAGGAAGAAATTTTACCTTGGTCGTTATTCCAGTTAATTTTGACCATTAGTTGACCAAATATACTGAGTTGGCAACCCACATACTATCCATTTCATTTTTGTTAAAGTGTAAATTTATGCCAGAAGTTCATGTGTCATTTACTTCATCTTTTTTCAAAGTTAGATTTAAAAATTTCTGGGCAAATTTGCACCATAACAAAAATGAAGTAGATCACTTGTAGTCTGTCGACTCAACATATTTGGTTAACTAACTGTCAAAATTAACTAGGATAACGGTTAGGGCAAAATTGCTCCATTTGTGACACTTCCAGGGCAAAATTATCCCTAAAAAAACTTCCACAGCAAAATTATCTCTTAATGAAAGCTTTCGAGGCAAAAATGCCCCTTAATCCTAATTATAATAAATTTTAGGTAGAGAGAAGAAAAGGGTGAAAAATATATACTCATTCATAATTGAAGGCAAAATTAAAACAAATATCAATTTAATTCATATTTATTGAGTTAATTAACTCCTATTTATATATGAGAATAATTTGAATTTATAAATAGGGTTAGAATAGTATATATCATAACTTGATGTGATAGGATTTTATATTGACTAATATGTTTCATTCCATTGGAAATCTGACAAGTCAAAAAAATCAATTGGAAATCTCAATATGAATAAATTAATATAAGTACTACATGTACAAATTCGTCCTCTCATATATATATAAATTCCTCCCGAGACTTTTGCCTCCATTATATATGAATGAATAGTTAGAAGTTGGGCGGGTCATAGGGATGGTAATAAAATAATGAACTTAATTGGGAAAGCCGAATTCAATTGCAATTTCAATTCCCATAACCCCGTGATGGTTGACAAAGCTCTTCGCCGCCCACAGAATTTGAAGATACAATTTCAATATGTTACGTTTTACTAATTCGTTTGCTTGCTTGTTAGCTAAGCTACTTCAACTTTTTTTTTTTTTTTTTTTACACCCCGGTGTCCCACCCCCTTTAGAGGCAGACTAATCCGGAGTCACCCCTCGGTGTAGAGGGACTTCTCAGGGATCGAACTCGGGCCCTTGAGGCAAATGGCGGAGGAGGTACCTTGACTCCCCCTTTCAAACCATCCAAGGCACGCCCCTTGGGCTAAGCTACTTCAACTTTAATTGAACACGTAGCCCCTTTCATGATTTTTTTTTTTATATATATAACTATCTAATTGAATCAAATTTAAATATTTTTATATTTACTCGAGAATATAAGTCAAAAACATTTTATATTCATACAAATATAAACTCAAGAACTCCTATTTAAATTGTTAAAGTCTCTTTCACTAATACCGCCCAACGCATTGTTGGTGCAAACTCATTTCATTTTTATGATTATGTCTCGCCATCGCTCGATGTCTCAACCTTCTTTTGCCTCTGTTCACAAAACTCAAAACTACTTCCTCTAACCCTTTATATATAAGTATCCTCTAAAAAATTTATAGTTTAAATTGTGTTACCTAACAAGACTGTGTTTTCTGGGGAAAAAACAAGACTTTGTGGAGTACTGATTACTTTATTTGAATATATCATTTTTGTTAATTTAATTCTAATAAGGTAAATATAATATATGTTTTTAAAATTTACGATATCTACTAAAAATAGAAATAAAAATCAAAGCATTTTCTAAACCACTTCAATGATATACGCATGACATGTACTCCGTACTATTCCTAACATAAGATATATTTAAGGAGTTAATTTTAATCATAAATATAAAATATGTTTTTTCATATTTGTCAATATTTTTCTAATTTACCTGTAGTGATGCTTTCTCAATAATAATCAAGGAAGAGAGGGAATGAGGGAATTAAAAAAGAGATGACCAGGGTGTTTTAGAAAATACATGTCATCTTAACTAATATTTTAATTGAATTAGGTAACTACGTCTTATATTAAGGATCCCAATAGTCCACTTCAAAAGCCACTTTTATATAAATGATGACCCTCTTCTATTTTAGGTGACCTGCCAAGAGAAAAGAGTATTCTTTTTTGTTTGCGCCAAACCTCTAATTCATTTCTTCACAATATAATCACACAATTCCAAGAATCCATAAAATAATGTTAGATCCTAAGTTCATGCAGGCCATTACAATTCAGCCCACAGAAATTCGTAAGCCATGCCATTAGAATTAGCTCAAAATGTCAAATATAATGTGCATAATTCGAGCATACACTTTGTCATTTCTTATTAATAATTTCATCATGTTCAACCACTTAAATTTAAGTAAAAGATAGTTGTCCGTAACATCAAAAAATATAATTATAATTACTCTTTTTTTTTTTTTTTTTGCCTGAGAGAAATTATTCAACGACATTATATTTCAAATTCAAGAGGTGGTTGCATGTGTGATTTGTATTGCAGTCCACTTCGCTTGCCTGTTTTCAATCGTTGAATGCGTGATAGAATTATGATATTTTTCCTTCGTCCTTTAATTTAATTTGCAAGGTTCGTAGGACTAGGAGACACATATCTTGGTGAATTGGTACCTACCTTTCTTTTATTTGACTAAGCTTTCCACCTTTCGAGGTTTAGAATGCAAAGAGTTTTCGCTTCTCCCAATTAACAAGTGCGCATCCCAAATTCCAACTTGTGTTTTCCTCCTTACAGGGATGAGGCTGCTTACCGCCTCAACCAACAACTTATTGTAACCAGTTTCAGCACTCATAGATATGATGAGCACTAAAAGCTATTCACTATAGTGAGAGCTATGTAGTTCAAATAGAATTTCAACGGTTTAGATTTAAGATTCTCAACTAATTATTTTTAAATCAAAACTTCATTTTTCGAAAAACTGACAGTTAAAACATTATCTTTATTTTAGATTTTGTACATATTAAAATAATTTTTTTTTGAGAAAATTGAAAGTTAAAAAAAAAAATTCAATCTAAGCCATCCAAATTAGATCTAAATCGTCTACAATGATGAATAGCTCTCAGTGCTCATCATAGCTATGAGCACTAAAACTGGTTCCCAACTTGTTGGTGGCGTACCTACCTCTTTATTTAGGCATGTGCCCACCAAAATTATTATTCACGCTTTCCATAATTAATTAATTATTCATCCCAGTTAAAATTATAATTCTGAGATATTTTTATACTATACAAAAAAAATAGAGTTATTATTTGAAAAAAAAATGATAGTTTTAAATGATCCTTCATATTTTAATTGTATTTATACTCTATTTTAAATGGGGGAAGTATACCAAGCTGTGGAAACTGTGTTTATACTCTGTTTTTCATATAACACGTATTTCGATTTCAAATTAGGCTACTATCTCTTCCCCAGTCACGAAATAATTCTATTAAGAAAATAATCATACAATATACGCCCTCCGATTCTTAATATAGGGTTTGGGGAGTTGATCTTAATCTTAAATATAAAATATATTTTTCATATTTATCAATCTTTTTTTAATTTATTTTTATAGATGATCCCTCAACAATAATCAAGAAAGAAATGGAATAATAGAATTAAGGAAGATGACTAGTGTTTTAGAGAATACATGTTATATTAATTACTAACTAACTAACTTCCTTGATATAATTAAATTAGTTAAATATATCTTATATTAAAGACAAAAAGAAGTATAATTGTATTTATAAACGAGCACAGAACGCTCGAGAGAGAAAGGAAGGAAGGAAGAAACTGATGAAAAAATATTGTATTGCATTAAAGAATTCTGTACAGACCCATGTGCTTATATAAATGGTTACAATCAATCAATTAAATAACTAACTACTTTGACTTTTCTACCTATCTAATTACACGTCATCTACCCATATTCTTTATTCACATTGGTACACTTTGTCAGCCCCCCACAAGCTGGAGCATGGATATCAATCATGCCCAGCTTGGAGATAAGAAAATTAAACGGAGCAGGACCAAGGGGCTTGGTAAAGACATCTGCAAGCTGATTCTGGGAACGAACAGGCAATAACCGGATGACACCCTCCTGAACTTTATCCCGAACAAGGTGACAATCCAATTCTATGTGCTTGGTACGAGCATGAAAAGTGGGATTAGAAGCAAGTTGTATAGCGGACTGATTATCACAATATAAGAGAGCAGCCCGAGACCGAGACACACGAAGATCATCCAACAAATATAAAAGCCACTGAATATCACATGTAGTCATAGCCAAAGCACGGTATTCAGCCTCACAAGAAGATAAAGAAACAGTACTTTGCTTTTTGGATTTCCAAGAAATAAGAGCATTATCAAGGAAGACACAATAACCAGTAATAGAACGCCGAGAATCAAGACAAGCGGCCCAATCACTATCACTAAAGCCCTTTAAAGAAAAATCTGATGTAGAAGGGAAGAAAAGACCCTTGGATGGAGTACCTTTCAAGTAACGAAGAACTCTATGGGCAGCCTTAAGATGAAGATCAGTAGGAGCAGCCATAAATTGACTCAATTGTTGGGTAGCAAAAGAAATATCTGGTCTAGTCGTAGTCAAATACAAGAGACGGCCAACAAGCTGACGATAGGAAGTAAAATCAGATAAAGGAGTACCTGAAGTGAGACACAATTTATCAAGCTTGTCCATGGGAGTAGAGGCAGGTTTGCAATCAAGATACCCAGCCTCAGTCAGAAGATCCAGAATAAACTTTCGCTGACACAAAGCAATCCCAGAGTTACTACGTGCAACCTCAAGTCCAAGGAAGTAACGCACAGAACCAAGGTCTTTAATCTTAAATTGGAGATCAAGAGTACGCTTGACTGTGTCAATCTCAGCCAAATCATTACCAGTAAGAAGTATATCATCCACATACACCAAAAGAGCTGTGAAGCTAGAACCAGAAGCTTTAATAAACAATGAATAATCAGCCTTAGATTCAATATACCCCAAGGAAATAAGCACAGATGAAAGCTTTTGGAACCATTGGCGACTAGCTTGCTTAAGGCCATAAAGGGATTTTTGCAATTTACAAACAAGAGAAGAATCAGAATTATAAAATCCAGGGGGCAAAACCATATAGACCTCCTCAAGAAGATCCCCATGAAGAAAAGCATTATTCACATCAAGTTGCTGAAGGTGCCAATTATTAGCAGAGGCAAGAGCAAGTAACAACCGAACAGTAGTCATCTTAGCAACAGGGGAAAATGTATCAAAATAATCAATCCCCTCAGTTTGAGAAAAACCCTTAGCAACCAACCTAGCTTTGTACCGATCAAGAGTACCATCAGACTTATATTTCTTAGTAAAAACCCATTTGCAACCAATAGGATGTTTCCCATTAGGCAAAGGAGTGAGGATCCATGTCTTATTCTGTTCAAGAGCAGAAATCTCAGCATCCATAGCATCACGCCAATGTTTAAACCTAGAGGCTTGACGATAGGTGTGAGGAATATCATCTAAAGAAAGGGTAAGACAAAAATTTGTATAGGAAGGAGATAAGAAAGAAGAAAGAGCAGTGGAGAAAGGATACCTATCACCAGAAGAAAAAGGGGCAGCCGAAGTTGTGAAGGCCGAGCAATAGTAATCCTGCAAATAAGTGGGAGGTTTGTGTGGTCGGCTAGAAACACGTGGAGGAACAGAAGCAGGGGAGACAGAATCAGAAGAAGCAAGCGAAGCTAAAGGGGAAGAAGAAGGCAAAGAAGAAGAAGAAGAAGAAGATGAAGAAGAGGGAAGAGGAATAGGAGATAGAGGGGAAGGTGGAGAAAATGAATAATCAAGAGGTGTAACGTCAGCTGGAAGAGGCAAAGAGGTAATGGAGTCATCATGTGATGTAGCAATATGGTAAGGAAAAATTGATTCATAAAAAATAACATCCCGGGAAATAGAAACCACATTAGTGTGAAGGTTCAAAACCAAATACCCCTTAGTAGCAGCAGGAAAACCAAGAAACACACATTTAGAGGCTTTAGGATCAAACTTAGATCGATTGGCTGAAATAGTAGAAGCATAACACAATGAACCAAAGACTCGCAGATCAGAATAACAAGGATCCTTATTATATAATAAGGTAAAAGGAGTCGAATGATGAATAATCGGAGAGGGCAACCGATTAATTAAGAAAACAGCATGTAAAACAGCAAAACACCAATACATTTTGGGAAGCTTAGATTGAAATAAAAGTGCACGAGCAACATTCAAGACATGCTGATGTTTCCGCTCTACAAGACCATTTTGTTGAGGTGTTTCAATACAAGAAGTTTGATGAATGATGCCCTTGGATTTATAAAAGGATTCCATGAAAAATTCAAGCCCATTATCTGATCTAATAATCTGAATTATTCTATGGTACTGAGTTTCAACAAAGGAAACAAAATTTTGAAGATGAACTCGAACCTCAGATTTAGATTTCATAGGAAAGACCCATGTATAGCGACTAAAGTCATCAACAATGGTCAGAAAATACTTAAAACCTCGAATAGATGTAACAGAAAAAGGGCCCCAGATATCTGTGTGTATCAAATCAAAAGTTTTATTGCTGCTAGATGTGCTTACAGGAAAAGTCAATCTTTTCTGCTTAGCCATATGGCATACATCACATGGAGAAAACTTGGCATTACAATGAACAAAGGGAAACTGTTGATGTAAAATTTTTAAGGCATAAGAAGAAGTATGACCTAGTCGATGATGCCACAAATCAAATGGAACTCCAGGTATGTTGGCGATGGACTGAGCTGGTGAAGTGGACATAGCTATAGTATGGGTGAGGGGTGCAGGATTAAGGAAGTATAAGCCTTCAAAAACTTCAGCTGTACCAATCATCTTCCAGTGAAAAAGATCCTGAATATGGCAACCAGAAGATAAGAAAGTGAAACAACAAGGAAGATTACGAGTTAGTTTGGAGACAGATAGGATGTTAAAGGCAAAATCTGGTATATAGAACACATTATGAAGAATGAGAGAATCGGAAAGACACACAGTGCCAGAAATGGTAGTGGTAATATAACTCTGATTAGGAAGCTTAATAGGAATAGAATCAATAGTGTGATAATCAGAGAAGTAATTAAGAGAATGACATACATGATCTGTAGCACCAGTGTCAATTATCCAGGAAAGCTTAGGAGAAAATGAATTAAAAGGAATAGAACTACCTGGATTCTGATGAGAGGAAGAAACAGAATGGATATGGACAGATGGAACAGAGGCTGTCTGAGAAGGAGGAATTGAAGTAGATTGAACAAGAGCAAGAAGTTTCTGGTATTGCTCTGGTGTAAACTGAGGAGATGGCGTAGGAAGAATGCCAATAGATGTAGTCGTCTTCTGCTCTAGGACAGAATTGGAGGCAGGATCCTGAGACTGAAATTGATTAGCCGATGGTGAAGCTTGATTACGGAACTTAAAGCCAGGAGGAAAGCCATGCTTGCGGTAACAGGTGTCAACAGTATGACGAGGTCGATTACAATAAGTACAGAACTTCGTGTTAGCAGAACCATAAGGTAAAGAAGCCCGCGAACCAGAACCAGAACCAGAAGGAATAGAAGAAACCGAGGATCGTGGTGGTCCTTTATGAAACAAAATAGTTGGTTCCACTCCAGAGGACATTTCACGTTCTTGTTGCAAAAGCATAGAAAAAACCTTATTCACAGAAGGCAATGGATCAAGTAACATAATCTGAGATTTGACAGATGCAAACCGGTCATTTAGACCCTTCAAGAACCGTAATGTATAATCGTTGTCACGATATTTGACACAAGAACAAGTAAAATTACAAGGACAGCGAGCAATCGGCCTCAGAATCAAGTACTCATCCCAAAATATTTTCAGTTTGGTGTAATATTCACTCACCGACAGATCGCCTTGTCGGAAAGAAAAGATTTCGTCCTGTAGCTCAGCGACACGAAAAACATCACTCTGAGCAAATCTATCTCGCAAATCTGACCAGATATCATATGCCTTATCCAACCATAAGATGCTTTGAGCAATTGTGGAAGAAAGAGAACGCATGAGCCACGTACAGACCATCGTATTACAACGCAGCCAAGCAGAGTAAGTCCGATCTGAAGCCATCGGAGCTAGAATGGTTCCATCAACAAAGGCGAGCTTGTTTTTCGATTGGAGAGCCATCTTCATGGCTCGAGACCACGTATGATAATTCGGCCCTGTTAGAACTGGAGAAACCAAAACCAGTGCTGGATTTTCATTAGGGTGAAGATAATAGGGACTTGAGAGATTCTGAGATGGATCGGCTGAAATTCCGGTGGTAGCGTCACCGGCGACGGAGGAGGAGGAGGTGGAATGAGTCATGGCAGCGCCGCCGCTCTGATACCATGAAACAATCGGAAGAAAACGAGCACAGAACGCTCGAGAGAGAAAGGAAGGAAGGAAGAAACTGATGAAAAAATATTGTATTGCATTAAAGAATTCTGTACAGACCCATGTGCTTATATAAATGGTTACAATCAATCAATTAAATAACTAACTACTTTGACTTTTCTACCTATCTAATTACACGTCATCTACCCATATTCTTTATTCACATTGGTACACTTTGTCATTTATACTCTATTTTAAATGGGAGAAGAGTTTGAATACTAAGGGAACACAAAAAAAGATTAATGAAAGCGGATACCCCAAATGGTCAGACGTATTGAAGAATGGTTGCTTGTTGATATGTTGTTGCCTCCTTTCACCATCACAGCCGGTTGAAAAGGCAGACACCCCATGTTGATTCCCACGACATCGTACCACGTGTCTAATTGCTAAATGTCGCCTAGTATTGCATTTACACCTCCTTCTACGTGACTCATCACCCAGGACACTTCACTAATGGTCTTGTATATTAGTGGCATGAAGCTTACATGTGTCAATCTTCGTTAGGGCATACCTCTCTAATAATTCAAATGTGAGAATAAGTAGCATCAATCCATATAAGCTTATTCCTTCTCAGAGGAGTCACATCAACTTCAGGAGGAAGGTAACAAGATTAGGGAGATTAATGTTATCCTAGATATAAACATGGTTCCATGAGTTTGGTGCGTCTGGGTATTGTTGGCTCTAGCTTGATATTGATGCCATTTGTATGTTGCACATCTTAGGTCGTGGTGGGTTATTTAGGGAAAAAAAATCGCTGGAAGTTACAATAAAAATCAAAAGGGACTACCATTGTTCAGGTGGTACGATGGTGGCCCCAAGGATTGGAAAATCACTCATAATTAACTTCTTTTTATTTCTTTGCTTTTAGTCTTTTATAGGTTCTAGGGTCTCGTTTTTGGCTCATTAATAACGGGATCCCACATGCTTTAATTCTCTTCCATGATTATTGACACGATCTTTCCTTAGCTTTATCGCCAAGCTTTCAGTCTCTGGTTTGTTTTTCCAGAGGTTCTTTCAATACCCTAAGGGGTACGTACCCACATACAAAAATAAACTCTTTTAATTTAGTTATTATATTTATGAAATGAGAGAGCATGCAGAAATAAATATACAAACTCATTGCTTTGACTTTTGAGTTAAGATATGCTATTGAATAAACTTATAATCTTATATGCATCATGGATCTAATCCAAATTTTCCAGTAGTATCAATTATTTTGTTGTAAAGAAATATTCATAAACAGCTAAAAAGGATATATAAATGTATGTACAAATATCACGTATGAACGGCATGGAGTACATGGGTTTTTCTGATTGACATTAGGCTCAAAATCAACCCGGATCCATGTACTTGCCTACTTCGGCCCAAGATGAATAAGGCTCATTCGACCCAAAACGTTTATGGGCCCAAAAGTTGTGGGCTGGGGCTCTGTTGGCAAAAGTGTTCAACTGAATCTTAATGGGTCACACTGTGGTTCGGGCCCAGTGTTAAAAAAATTACAATAATTTTAGTTGGTCTGAAAAAAGCAGACAGTGAGTGCTTGGGAAAAATCAAAACCATGGTTTTAAAAGCCCTTTTCCTAAAGTAAGAAAATTTTTTTTTCATATACTTACCTCGTAAATCATAAAATTTATTTTCCAAAAGCTAATCCAAACATACACGCATATACATATTGTTTAATAAAAATTATAAGCCATTTATAAAAAAGTTATAAATTATTATATAAGTATTGAATAATAATATATTTATTATGTTTTTTCGTCGAGGCACAAACCACAAGGTCTATACTTCACTGATAATAGAAAGTAATTTTCATCAAGATACTTGGCAAAGAGTGCAAGGGTTATTATGGTTTAATTATGCAACCTAACCCTGTCGCAAAAAGAAATTAAGCAACCTAACAATCTAAATATGAAGATTTTATATGATTATTTTGGGTTAAAAAATCTTTGTTCGAGCAATTCAGACCACTAAATAGATTCTACGGGGCCACTGTGTTAGAAACACTACTACAAATTTGGACATATATAACGATTAATAAATAATAGTCATAGTGAATAAACATCATATATATGTCGATACGGAGGTCACGTAAGAATGTATAACGTTTAAAAGAAATGGTTAATTATACATACCATTATGTATTGCGAGGCAGAATTTACGAAAACACACAAATAACGGTTGTAGTTAATAACCGTCATTTATTTAGTCACAAAAATGATAGTTCCTTCGAAATAACCGTCATATAACACTTACAAACGATTCATCTACAAATCTCTTATATCAGGGAAGACAAAACATAACGATCTTCAGAAACAACCATCATTTAACATTTCATAACCCTTCGTAACATCGTTGGATCTTCATAAATTGTAACTCTTCATAACATTCATTAAACATCTATTTAAACCCACATAATCCTTGTGATTCTTACTACTTTTATTTATTGCCCTCCTCCTTCTTTCCTTCATCATGTTAAGATCCCAGAGAGCTCTTCCGTCACCGCCCCCTCCTCCTCCACCACCTTTTCCTCCACCTCCTAAAATGGAGGCTTTGATGTAGATGCTAGCAAGCCTTGATCGCCACACAAAGCGTCTCACGTCATACGTCACCAAGCTGAACAAGAAGATGAACCTCATACTTCATCACAATGACCTTGAATATAACTTGCAGTCAAATCCTTCATCTCTTTCCTCTGATGATGAGAACGAGGAGAAGGAGCACAGTACTTGTGGTGATGACTAAACACCACTATTTTAAAATATAAAAAAATTGATAACTAAAAAAACTTTATAATTCACGGTCATTAATTAAAAACCGTAAAGCATTCTGATAACACCAACATACTTAATGGTTCCAACCTAATAAATATTAATAAAAGCTTTCAAAACATTTTCTCTTTCCCGCGCTAACTTTTGGTGCCTCCTCATTATTCGATGATTGTAAAGAGAACCAAGTACCCTTTCATTACGTCATGTTCAACTTCCAACGCGTGTAATGATGATTTTTTCACGTCCCTTCCATATGTCTTTTAAACTTCCCATTATCATTTGTTTTTCCTAACTTTTTTTATATTCCTCTTCTTTGTTCTCTCAATCGCTAAGATAAAACTTTGTGTGGAAGACTTGCCAGAAAACTCTCAACATCATCCTCCACCTTCGCAACCTCCACCTCCTGCTTCTCCTCCCCAACATCTGCCTCAGCCACCTTCTCCTCCTCCTCCACATCTTATGCTTCCTCAACTAGAGGTAATGTTGCGGCATGCAAAACAGACTGATCATGTTGTGAGGAGGCTTTATTGATACCTCTCCAGTATGAACAGGATGGTCAATCTCATACTTGATAAGTATGGGATTGACCATGATCCTAACAATGATCCTAGCCACTCATCTGGTGACAGGCAGCCTGGTGATCTCATCAATTCATTAAGCTACTCGTCACTGTTCTTTTTTTTCTCTCCATTTTATCGTTTTAAATATGTTGTAAAAAAGAACATATCTAACATTTCTTATATAAAAACCGTCATGAAATAAAAAAAATAACTTTTCTTAAATTGTTCTTCCTAAATGACTATCATGAATTCAAAAATAAATAACAATTCTCTTGAAACAACCATAATGTAACTCATGGGGCAGGGAAAAGAACAACCGTTAGGTAACACTTTTAAACGGTCTGCCTCTCCCAACTACTCTCATTTAAAGTACTTCTTCATAATTCTCTAATTAAATTCACCTATTTTAATTTTTTCTGTAATATGATGGTTGATATATACAACATTGCACGCATTAAAATAAAAAAAATGTCAAATACATATCGAGTATTAAGAAAAACATGTCACTTGTTAGAATACCACTTCAAATTTCTAACGGTTATTAAAAATCAACCGTCAACATTTATGATATGCAAAACTAAAGGACACGACAGTTGGATAATCCATGAAACTCTCTCTATATAAACATTCAAAAACTGACTCCACTTCCATTTCAACTTCTCATAGTCAACTGCAAGCTTTTGTTCTTTTTTACCAAATTTATGGACAAGTGCAAGAGAACTTTTGCTTCATCATCTGGGGACAAATCGAAATATAAACTTCCTCCACCAACAAACCTTAAAGGACTCATCCATGTGACCTATGAGCTCCGCCATATGGTCCAAGTTTTCCTCATGGACCAGTGCTTGAAAGAACTTAGCAGTCTCGTTCGCTCTTTAAATAAGAAGGTAGACAATTTACTGAAGAAGAAGAATCTGATGATGCATCAAATTCTTAAAACATCTTCATAACTTATTATTTTTAGTTTTTTTTATACTTTGTCCTCTTGTTTTTTTTATTTTGTTTGTAAAATGGTGGTTACATAATCAACCACAAAAATTTTTAAAAAATAAAATACATAATGTTTATTAAATAAAACCTGTCACTTATTAGAATACCATACAAATAAATAACGGTTGTAATTAGTAACCTTCATATTTTATCTCACAGAATTACGGTTGTTACACATAAACTGTCATGATGGTTTGAAACCTTTCCCTTTCCCCATGCTCTACTAATAATAATCTGTACATGGTTCTTCGTTCTCTGATGATCAAGCATGAGAACCAAGTACCCATTCATTACCTACCACTACGAGCAACTGCTCCTCTTCAACTTCCAATGTGTGCAATGATAGTTCAAATCCATTTCTTCCAATCTATTTAAACTCTCAATTTCCTTATGTTTTTCTTACTATTTCTTCATTGTCCTTCACTATTCTCTCAAGATGAAACGCCATGGTATAGGCTTGCTAGAAAATTACTAGTGTCATCCTCCTCCTCCTCCATCTCTTCATCCACAACCTCTACCTCCCCCCCCCCTTCTGCTTCTCCTCTACAATCCCCTCCGCCTCCACATCCTCTACTCCTCAAGTAGAGACAATGATACGTCATGCAGAACTCATTAACCATGCTATGAGGAGGCTGGCCAGATATTTGTCAAGTATGAACAGGAAGGTCAATCTCATTCTTGATGAGTATGGTATTGGCTGCCATGATCCTAACATACTCCCAAATGATTCAGGCCATTCCTCTAGTAACAAATGGTGTGATAATGTGAGGTATGCTGCTAATTTTTAGAACTTTTGATTCATTCAAATTGAAGTAAACAAAAGTTTCAAAATTCGTAACAAACCTCAGATCATCTATGAAAGGGTGATTTTTTTTTTTGTTTTACTTTTATAAAATATAAAAATGTAATTATCTGGGTACTATTAGCTGAATTTATTTTTAAAAAATATAACATACCTCACTGTTATTAACAAAGAACTGTGATAAATGTAAACCAATAAATAGCAATTCTTACGAATGAACTATGATGTAAAGTCTTAGGCATGATAACAAAAAAAATCCTACCATTCCTCTTTTATTTAAACGTCTGAAATATAATACACTTGACCCTTAGTTTGTTTGAACAACAAAACTCACCAACATCATAACCTTATGACTCATGTTGTCTTTTTCGGCTGTTGAGAGTCGTTTTTAGTCGAATCCCACCATAAAAAGCTTCGTCCGACTTCCCAGTGACAACCACTAGTGAATACACTGGACTTTTGTCTCAACGACTACCATGTGAGTTGCTTTCACTTGCCCTAACTCGCAGTTTTGTTCGTGAGCCCTAGTTAGGTATAATAGTTATGATTTCCCTATTCCATTTCGCATTATACTTCCTGTATTCACTTTGAAGGTTCCTCTTCTGTTACTTGCAGTGTTCAACCTAGCCAATTGGGCTACCTTTATGAAGTTACAATGCGATAAAGCATCCAAGGTGATGTTAAATTATTTTTATGAAGTTATGTTTTTTTAAAAAAACCTTGTATTGCTCTAATCGAAGGTTCCTACCCTATTGTCTCTTGGAAGTAACTTCTGGAAATATAGATCCCAAAGTGAAAATCTCTCTTTTCTTGGAAGTATCCATATATATATCCAGAAGTTATTTCCATAAGATCAATATGGATGTGATAAATAAACTAGTTCAGTTGTACCGAGACGCAATAAGGCATCCAAGGTGATATTAAATTGCTTTTGTGATATTAAATCGAAGGTTCCTCTCCTATTTCAAGAATTAGTCACCTCATTGATTTAACTGAATATTCCTACTCTATTGAACTTTTTTGAACTAACTTCAAAAGATATGGATCCCTAAGCAAATACCTCTCCTTTTTTAGAAGTATCCATATCTACGAAAGTTACTTTGAAAATATTAATAGGGATGTGATAAATATGTTGGAAATTGTGCCCTAGGGGCCAATCATTATACTTTGAATATTGTTATTCAATGAACTTCTCCATTTTGTTATCATATTATTTACATGTTCACTGTGATAACTATCCTTGGATGAATCATAATGATTGTCCTAAATGTTTGTGGTTGGTCATCTATACGGGAGCAAAGATGAAATAAGACCACTATGACTTTGAAGAGGTATGGAGATACGAATCAAAGTCCTAGACACTTATAAGAATACAAGATGCTGGATCGACCCGCTATGAGAAAGCGACATGGATCAAGTCATAAGCTTGTCTTATGTATAACCACATCCCTATGCCCTTTGACCTGAGATCGTCATGTATTCCTACATCAGAGTGCTCAGCTTTGACCTAGTCAAAAGTCACCTTTGACCAGACGATGATAAAGGCTATGTTCGGGCTTGGTGGTTTTCATGCAAAGGAATGTGAATGATCAAGATGGAATTTGTCCCTCACTTTAGTAGAGAGATATTACTGAGCCCCTCGATGAGTGAGTTTGAGAAATGTATAGCCATATTACGATGGAAAGGAGTTTCCATTTCTATAGTCAAACTACTCAGGGATTGAGAAAGTAATGGTCAGGAATATGAGGATGACATTCTCCATGCCGCATCCTAGACTAAAATATCGTGACAAAAGGGAAGTAATATGGTCGTATGCAGGTTGCATCGGTTTATCGATCCTCATATGAATTGGGTAGTCATAATATCTTGCTAAAGGCCGCTTATGACTTATGGGTTAGTATAGTCATTGGTCCATTGTCAACTTCATATGGGCCTACAAGGCCGCATACAAAAATAGCCCAACATGAACTATAATATCTAGATTTATTGAATGTAGGATATGTCTAGATTCAATGAATGTAATGGTTAATCTAGAGTGGGCGAATATATATATATATATATATATTCAAAAAGAAAATTAATAATATTATATATATACATATATGTATTTTTGAAATATATATATATATATATATGTATATATTATATATGATAATATTATTATATTGTGTTAGTTTTATCTAATAAATTAAATTTAATAACTAGCATGATAAAGATATAATATCATGGATTTAATTAAAGATCAATTAAATCTATTTCCATTGTCTCTTTATTCATATTAAATAAACAGGTTAAATTAAAACTATTGGACAAATTTAATTAAACCATATTTATTTAATGTGCTTATCAAAAGACAATTAAGTGTTAATTGATATAATATGGATTTTGAAATTAATTAAGATTAATTTTAAAAATATAATATCCATCATAAAATAGAAAGCCTTAACTAGTTATTTAAAAGGGTAAACTAGGTTTTTCTCCAAATGATAAAAAAAAGGCAAGATAGAGAGCCATGAGAAAAGAAAACTCTAGAGAGAGATGTTGGTGGCGCTAGCATGCTGTTCATGTTGGATTCCTATTCATGTGCATAATGGTAGAGGGAGCTGATCCAAGTTGTTAGCTCCTTGAGATCTGTCAAACCCCTTTAACATTTCGATATTCATAAGTAATAAGTGCACAGTTCTATTAGGCATACAAAAATAGCGGAAATATACTGACATTTAATACTTGTTTACAATACAAGAAATTTTCTAAAGGGTTAGAAATCAATATATACAAATATATAGTGTTCAAAAAAAACTACATTACAAGCTAGGTAACTAACAACAGTCTTCACATGTATCGGAACTCTATTGACCGGTAGCCCCGAATTTGTTCTTTGAGCCGTTACCTTCAGCTGGAATATTATAATTTTTTTGAAAAAGGGTGAGATTCAAAAGAATCTTAGTAGTAACACACAATCAATCATATAATATGCGAAAATTAAATATATCATGCTTCATGTTATGCAACATATTACCAACACAAACAATCATCACGGCATATATATATGAGTCAGGGGCTCAATCCCCCACTATCCATACACCTTGGTTGGGATTTTACTCAACAACCAGGAAAAAGTGCCTACTCGCACAAATTGCCCTGCTCGGCAATACAGAGTTCATCAAATATATCACAGAAGATGGCGTACACAAACATATAAAACATTCACATAATTTATGAAAAATAGAGTTACCACCTGTCTCTTTTCTCAAATTTCAGTCGTCCTAACTTTGATTTCGGCTCGGAAAATTTCTAATTCCTATCAAAATTTAAGGTAACAAGTAAATGGTTATTACTTGTACCGTTATTTCCTTTAAATCATAGTATCTATGACAATTTCAACAATTTCTGCTCAATACAACTCTACTCAATGCAATTTTACAGTTTTCCAGAAAACTAACAAATTTTCAGTCAACTTTAAAAAATCATAATTAATTCTAGAAAATTTCAAATTGACTAATTCCAAAACCTAAAGTGAAGCTCTTTAAGTGTACTTTAATAGAAAAATAACCAAATCTAGTTATTACAACCATAATATTCCCAAAAATTCGCTAAAACCTTTATGTTCCAGATTATACTCCAGAAACATGGTCAAACTTGGAAAAAATCATAACTTCCAATCTACTAAGTCAAACGACTTAAATTACCTATCCAAATAGAAGCCCAAAATGTCTGCTTTCACCTTACAAAATATCAGGCATTTTGGATAACGTTTGACCACTGAAATACACGCCACAACAATACTGGTTTCCAGAAAAGAATCTGGACAGCAACAACTCCAATCTTCTAAAAAATTTGGAATTATATGTAATCTTCCAAAAATCACAACCACATGTATTTCCACATAAGTTTTTGTGTAAAATCCAATGGAATACTCAAAAATATCAAAATCCAACTCCTTTCCCAAATTTTATACTGAAATGAACAGAACCCTTTCCTTAATAATCCAATTTTGCAAATTAAGCTTCAAGACTTATAATCAAACATCATTAAATCTTCTTTAACCCATTTCTCATGATTAAAAAACCATTAAACTTCATTTTCATGGTGTTATAAAATCAAGGCAGTAGCACAACTCCATGAATAATTACTCAAACATCATAATATTCGCTCAAATCGAAGCTTACACTTATCTAAGCACGATTCTGCAACCAGTTCTTAATTTCGGCAGTACCTACCCTAAGTATATGACACCAAACTCCACCAATATAAAATCTAAAACTATAGAATTGAAGTTTATGATGAGAAGAAGTTTTATGAAGTGCTCTTCAGACAAAAATTACGATTCGGTAGCGAAATCGGCGAATTTTCCTCATAATTTTTACTATTCATTCACCTTCTTTCCTCTTTCAATTTTTCTGTAGATTTCCAATTATTTTTTGAGCTTCTGGGCATTTTAACAGATAAGGGAAAAATAAACTTTTCAATTTTCCAAAATTGCCCTTGTATCTTATGAATTTTATACTTTGCTGAAAATTCCGGCAGAATTTTCATCAAACTTTGAAAATTCATATCTTTATTTGTAGAAATGCTATTGAGGTGATTCTAAAGGCTATGAAACCCTTATTGAATCTAGTTTCAAGAAAAAAATATAGTCTTTAGCCAACCGAATGCTCAACGTTCCCAGAATTTAAGTCTTTGGACGTTGTCCCATAAAGTAGGCAATTTCACTGGGTAAACTTCAAAAACTCATAACTCTTAGTGTAGAGGTCAAAATAAGTCATATGACCTATCCAATTAAATCTTGGAATGTTTACTTTCATTCTGTAAAAATTTCACAATTTTGAACATCATTTAGTCATCCAAAACCACATGACAAACCCACTGTCTCACAAAAAATTTTCACTAGGAGTATAATCAAATTCTCCACAATTCACCCTTGATTCTATTTATTGAATAAATATACATTGAATCTTTGGTGTTTGAATTTTGAGATATTACAAGATCAAAAACAAAGACTGAACACATAAGAAATGTATGCTTCTCTACTACTCGATTTAAATGCAGTTGACAGATCCGCAGTAGGGATTGAAAAACTTTTGAATTTTAATTTTCTGTTATGCCTACCAGTCCCAACATAATAAACTAATTTAATTGTACCGATAATCATATATGAACAAGTGAATACCTACAACATTTGTGAAGTCACGATGCGATAAAGCATTCAAGGTGACATTTTAAATTGCTTTTGTTAAATTATGTTTTTTTGAAAAACCCATTATTGCTTTGATTACAGGTTCCTCTCCTATTTTCGTATTGAGCAAGTGGCACTAAGTTAAAAGCTCTGAAATTCAACATTGTGATTATTCCTAGACTCTTCAATGTGAGAGTTTTTAAGCTACTTGGTATGGACTCTATCTAATAGAGTAATACTTCCCACATTGAGTATCCATACAATTAGGCGAATTAAGATTTTTTAGGCTTTGTGGCTAGAATCAATCACACTCTTGACCTATTTATCTCATAATGTAAGTGTTCACCTATACTTTGTATATCTTTAGCAATTAAGCCTAGAAAGTAAAGGTATATAGAAAAAAAACAAATATTTCTATTAGAAAGGGCGTAGGGGGTTTGCATACCTTTATGCCCTTTCTGATAGGGATATATATTTTTCCCCAGAGGCCTTTGCTTTCCAGGGTTAATTCCTGTGAAGAGACACTATAAGTTAACAATCATATTCTCACATATATATATGTTAACAGTTGCCATTGATTCTTCCCACAAAGCTAAAATGTCTTAATCCATTCCGAATTACATAGCCACTCAATGTAGAAGGTACTATTCTATTATATACAAAGGAGTCCAACTAGCTCAAAAACTCTCATTTGAAGAATCTCACTTCCATATATCACCGTTATTATATTAGATACATAACGGTTGTCTACGTGAGACTGTTATTTATTTTTATTAAAAGTCATAGTTCTTACATAAGAACCATTATATATATTACTGAATAAATAACAGTTGTTAAAATGAGATTGTTGTGTATCATACAATCATTATCATATATTATGACGGTTGTTCACATGTGCATGTTAATTATTATCACAACAATGCGTATATTATGGTCTCACCAAGTTTTAATACATAACGGATATTATAGTAGAACCGTTATAATATGTTCAGAATAAATAACAACTAGAAACCATAATTTATAGATGATAATAAACAACATATATCACAATTTCTATATTATAGTGAAATTAGGAAGATTTGGCAATTGTCATGTGACAGAAAGGAAATCTTTTGTTTTGGTCGAGGCAGTTTGTTTTTGTTTTTGAAAAAAATAACATAATGTCTTATCTATTGAATTGACAAAGAAAAAGATAATGGAAATCACTTCAAAATTGAAATTAGTTAGCTTATATGGAAAAGACATGCTGACGCATGGGTAGTAACAAATGTTTCACAGCTCATGATGTAACCAAAACGTAGAAGATGACTTTAAAATATAAATACACATTATTCTGTTATCTCTTGAATAATGTTGTGAAAGAGTAAGTTTACAATTTTTCGAAACAAAATAAGGAATGAATAAAAAAAAAGAAAGCATTTGAAAATTATTTTGATTTTTTAATTTTTAAAAACATATTACTGTTTTTTAAAAACACTTTGACTAAAAATAATTTTTTAAACAAGTGTTTCTAATATTTTTTTAAAAAATAAAAAAAATGTTTTCAAATAAGAAAACAAACAACGCTTAATATTTTAAGGTTTTGCATGTTGGGCTCTATGAGCTGTGCTGCCTACATTTTCTTCTTTCCACGTTATCTTCTTTTTTTCATCATTGAATGCATCTATGAATTGTGTGTGTGTGTGTGTGTGTGTGTGTGTGTGTGATGTTTTCAAATTGCATTGTGAATTTATAGGATGAGAAATATTTTGTCCACCTAAAAGCGAGTCATCAGCCTAACCTGACTCGTATATTTATACATCTTACCCCTGACATGAGCCAACCAATTTTGTCAATGCGGCCATTTTCTCACCTATAGTTGGCCTTATGATAGATATGAGATTTTGCCTCAATTTGGTTAGACTATTAAAAAAATCGCTTTAAATATCTAATACTTGTCTGATTCTAAATGTATGGGTGAATTTTGGTACTAAATATATGAGTTTTTTTATTTTATATCTTATATTTTTTATTTTTCTTCAAATTAATTACTTAACTTATAAACTGATATATAATCTAACACCACACAAAAAAATTTCACAAAGATCATATCATATATATAATGATTAAATAATTTATTTAACTTTTTTAATCTCCTCAAATAAAATAAATAGCTCTTACGTTAAGAATCTGGAGAGTATTATTTTAATTATGATGTTTCACTTGTATTTCTAAATTTTTTTCCAGCACTCAGATTTTAATAATTTCGTTTATAGCCTAAGTCTTCAAGAATTTTATGTTTACCCCTCATTTAGGTAATCCTTGCATTGTATTCCATTTAGAAAAATTTTCTCTCAATTTTGAATCTTTATCTTATATGTTGGGGAAATTGTGTTAAAGAATCCCAAAGTGCTCACAAATCACAATCACTTGGTGTCATGTCCTTTATAGCTGTTCCTTTTTTAGATCCATTGATCTCTGGTTCGCTCATGAAAATATATTCACAACGGGCACACTCAAAAAATTGCATGAAACTGAGGGCTTGTTTGTTTCTGTTTTCAAAAATATATTTTTTAATTATTTTTAAAAATAATAAAATAATAAAACTTGTTGAGAAAACTGATCTGAATAAGTTTTTTTAAAAAAAACAGAAAGTTGTTTTTAAAAACTAAAAGATCAAAATATTTTTTTAGATTTTTTTTTTTTTTTGAGGCTACCACCTGTCCGCTACCAACACCACACCATCAATGCTGACCACCACCACGTCATCATCTGCAATGGCCACCGCCACCTCATCATTTCCAAAACCAAATTTCAAAACAATTATCAAAACAGATTTTTTAAAAAAACCAATTTTATAAAACAATTTTAAGGAAAAAACAGAAATCAGAAACAAACAGGCCCTTAGTGTTTATTGTTCTTTTGTTAAAAAGAAAAATAGTGCTTATATGTATGTATATTTCAAAATTTAAATTGATTCCAGCCTCAAAAATTACTTTTATATTTTACGAGACAAAATTATTTAACATATTTATCCCCTACAATATAAAATCATTTGAAATAAGTTAAATTAAATATCTCTATAATTTGATTCTGAAAATTAGTAAAAAAAGAAGGACCCACTTTTAAAGTTAGTATATTAAAGAACATAGGTAGTAGTTATTTAGAGTTTTTTCAAACTTTATCTCCTGTTAGTTACTGCTACTTACGGTGTCTGACTTATAATTGTAAAAATATTAAGTGCAACATTTTATTTTTATGTTTTTAAAACGTAATTTTAATCCTAAAATTCTTAATTATTAATGTAAGTTTCTTTTAAGGGAAAATCCTAAATAAATACAATTAAAATAGGTAAAAGATAAATAAGTGATGCCAATATATGAAATCCTATGTCAGAATTGATAGAGGAATCTAGGATTTCTAAATCTCACCAAATGACCAAATTACCCTGAGTTATGTGGCAGATGAAAACATATGTGTGTTTGGATTAGTTTTTGGAGAATAGCTTTT
This sequence comes from Inga oerstediana, assembly GCA_963210345.1. NCBI lineage: Eukaryota > Viridiplantae > Streptophyta > Magnoliopsida > Fabales > Fabaceae > Inga > Inga oerstediana. The sequence goes on along the minus strand of OY723404.1, from coordinate 71,949,307 downwards.
ACGATTTACGAGGTAAGTATGTAAGCGGAGTTTTATCTCGATTTACGAAAAAGAACTTTTGAAACCACAGTTTGGGGCTTACCCAAACACACAAGCACACAAGTGAAGTCGTTAATATAAATCATCACATTGTTAATCTACATACATATGTTGTTATTAACCCCTAAAACTTGTGCTCTAAAAATTATACCAAGGTATGTATTGGTTTTTGGGATATAAAGTTGTGAAACATGGGCATGTGTTGGTTCTTAGGATATGAAGTTGTGAAACATGATATTGAAGTCGTTAATATAAATTCTCATATTGTTAATGTCTATACAGATGTTGTTATTGACCTCTGAAACTTGTGCCTTGAAAATTATACTCAGGGTGTAGTTTTTGGGAAAGGAAGTTGTGAAACATGATATTGAAATCGTTAATCTAAATTTTCATGTTGTTAATCTCTATACTGATATTGTTATTAATTCCTGAAACTTGTACCCTAAAAATTATACATGGGTTTAACTGTTGGTTTTTGGGATATGAAGTTGTGAAATATGATATTGAAGTCGTTAATCTAACTTTTCATGTTAATCCTATACAAATGTTGTTAATTTCAGGTTTTAACTTGTCAATGTCTACAGTAAGTTATGCAACAAACGCCACCTGCATGTGGACAAAAATGCCTATATCATCCATAAAAAATAGGCAACAACATTTGGAGAAAAGTATAATAATATTGACCAAATTTGACATTTACAAAATAAGATAATGCATTACAATAAGATTCATAAGATGTTGCGATACATATGGATAAAAAAACCTATAAACTACTGTGTCGATCATTGACATTTACTTGTTTGGTCTGACATAAGACTGAAAGCATCAATTCTTACTGAATTCCAAGGATGATTTACTAGTTACCACAAAATATCCCGCATAAATTGTTTAACTTGATCCTGGAGTAATGGCAAACATCAATTGTTTAGACTAATGTACAACCAATACAAAACAAACATTGACATGAATCTGAAGCAAAAATTATTTACACACTTGCACTTGTGTAATCAATTGTAACCATCAAATTAACATCATTTTTTCACACAAGACAATCAAACGGTCTTGCTGGCCATTTCCTGTGAAACATACACCTAAAACCTCAGTCACAAGGGTAAGTTCCGAGTATACAGACACTTCATAGATAGCTTCACCTTAGAAAAATCGAATTCAATCTTGTGACAGTGCAACAACTCGTTTGAGACCTAATGATTTCAGTGAATTTGACTTAAGTTTTTTGACCTACTTGCTCAGCTCCAATATGTAAGCTTCCTTTAGCCTCCAACATATTTGCATTCATCTCATCAAGATAAGTCTCCATCTTCTTGGTCTCCATCTTGCAAGAGGTTAACTGAAGTATTACTCCTTGAAACATCTCCTTCAAGTTATAAATTCGGCTATCAACTCTTGAAATTCATTCCCTTGATAAAAGGTAAGGCGCTGCTAATTAGATTATTTCCCTAATGATGCATGCTGTAAACATCACAAAGAAGATGCTATACCTGCAACGCAAAAATTATATTCATTACTACAACAACATAGGCAACAAAATAGAGAAAGAGCAAGTAAATTCCAAGATAGAGAAGGTTTATTAGATGCAAACTTCCAATATCTGAACTTTTGAGCAAGTAAACACTTTATGAAGGAAATAAATGGAACTTTTGTAGCCCTTTGATCTGCAACAGATTTTGGTACCCCTTAAATGTAAGATTCTAACTCCTCTTCACGTACTAGCTCCATTGCCTTACAAAATGAGAAAAATTCCTACAAAAGGTCCTTTCTTAAGTTACCTCTTAATTGAAAAATAATAATAATGCAAATCAAGATATGCAGAAATAATACGGCATTTAATAATGAAAAGACTTAATTACAAACATATGGGTGGAAATGATATACATCATTGTGGTTTTGAGACTAGACTCTGAATTCTACAAGGATTGAGCAAGAATCAAATAATGTCTAAAAGACCAGTGTGGCCATGAAACCTGAAGTGACGGCAATCAAAGTGTTATTGGCATCGAATCTTCTATAGACGCTGCTACTGGTAAAAAAAAAGATTGGAGATAGGGTGAGAAAATGGCGGATCACAGAGAAAGTCTCGGGAGGATGAGAGAGAGAAGAGGCAATGAAGTAATTTTAAAACATTTCATTATTCCATATTCCTTTCCTTTGTTTACAAATTGGACACCCTTATTTGTGTTTTGTCAATATTAAACGAATTTTCCTTCTTTTAAATAACATTGTATGTCTGCGTATTATATATACCCAAACACGTGGTCACAGGACAGAATTCAGGCGACATCGCAGGTTCCCATTGATTATGGACCATACGAAAAAGGAAAAACAAAAGAAGCAATGTACAAACTATACGAACATCAAGATCTTACCAACTGGCAAAAAATTAAAAAAATCAAGATCTTACCCACACCTTCCACGTGTACCCAATAAGATCACAGTGCTAAACAGTTAGGATGTTAGTACGACTAAAACGCCACGTACCGGTCTCTGAACAGTGAAACGCCTTGGCTAAAAATCCCATCACTACAAAGTCACGTGTCCGTACTCCTCTTACCGGAACAAACGGTTACACCTGCCACGTAATCACTGGGACCCGCACCCATAGCTGGCATCGCTTTTACGTAGTCCCGGGGAGCTTGTGGATGACATTTGAGGCCGAAGGCCAAATTCCAAAAGAGAAAGCCAAAAATATTCAGGAAAAGCGCGACCGTAGGTTGTGTCCAACATCCGCCACTAATTTCCTTCCACGTGGCAAATCCAATGAGAAAATGGTTTGACGGCTTTGCCCTTCCCTCCCTGCCAGCCTCAAATAAAGACGCCTCCTAATTTTTGCAAAAATAAAATAAAATACCGAACACAAGAAATTATTAGTGGCTGAGATTGCTTCTCAGTCTTGGAACTGTTTGGCGTCGTAGTTTCTGGCAAATATAAGTGTTGGGCCTCTTCCAGAAGGAAAAGACTATAAAACTATCGCTGCTGCTGCTTCTGTTTCGTTCAGCACTTTTTCAGCTGCTCGCTGATCTCAATTCCCTCAGCTTCGGATTTTTGCCATTGCCGGAAATGAGTTCTCCGGCGAGTGCACGGTGATTTCTCGTTTTCACATGCATGATCGCACCTCCAACATTCTTGTTCTTCATCACCACGATGGTTTTTGTATGCCGAGGTACTTATCTCTTTGGCCTATTTACCAATTCTCGAGAAATTGAAGCAGAATGAACAGCGAAATATGTCTTTGATTTTAAGCTATGGACGGTAATGATACTAATTATATGTTTTACTCTGCTGTCTGATACTTCGGATTTGAGCATATCACGTATTCAAGTTAGCTCGACTCTTGATCAGATTATATGTTTGATTTTTCCAACTTTTACTAGTTGTTTTATATACTGATTATATTTCCCTCTCTTTTTTGCTTGCTCACGGGTTGAAAGGTGTTGGCGCGAATGGGTTCGTTGTTTCGGTGAGAATTCTGATCAAGCAACTTTGTTTTATTGCTTCGGAGAAGCGTCTCTGTTGCGGTGGATTCTTGAAATTTTAATTTTGTTTTTCTTAGCTTCTGGATTACTATAGATAATATATGTATGACATAACTATAGCCTAGCTACTTGTGAATTGGAGTGGTTATCAGTGCTGATACCAAACAGAGACGGATCTCTACCTATTTTTCCACTTTTTTTTTTTCCCTTTTTGCAGTAGCACTACTAGATCAGGTTCTTCTTCCAATCACCACGGCTTTACGATTCAGTGTGTTCCATGTTGCCAAGAATGAAAGGAGATATATCAGAGAAGATCTGAAGCAGCGCTTGCTGCACAGGTCCTATAATGGACGCATACTCCTCTGGAGGGGAAGTGATTGTTAAGGTGAGGTTAATATCTGGTAAAAAAAAAGGTAAGGTTATTAAGGTATTATGATGAATTATGGTTGTACTATTTCATTTCGTGCTCCGATCTTTTGTTCACATAAAAGACAAAGAAGGGAATTAGCAAATCTGAAAGTTTTTAAAGTAGAAACCTGGCAATTATAGACGAGAAAACTATTTATTGTTAACGTAAGGTGATCATGATGGATTAAGTTTTTATTTCTTTCATGCTGCTAAAACAAGGGAATTAGTAAAGCTGAATATTTTCTAAGTAGCAAACTGGCAATTACAGACAAGAAAACCTTATACAATCACAAAGCAAAGAGAAAGATGGACTGAGGAGGAGCATAATAGGTTTCTAGAAGCCTTAAAGCTCTATGGGAGAGCATGGCAGCGCATCGAAGGTAATAATTCGCTCGTTTCTGAAACAGGTCTTTTCTTCTGTTCATTTCTTCACATGCATGAAACAGCTTAGAAGTACACAGTAATAGTGCTCTGCCGAATTAGTCCCAAATTATTCTATGAGGATATGATTTTAACCGCTCTATTTATTTTATTAACACTTAACTGGAACCCTTTGTTTTTCTTCTGTTGCCCCAGGCAATCATTTGTTGTGTTTTACTTTTTGATATGCAGAGCATATAGGAACAAAGACTGCTGTGCAAATCAGGAGCCATGCTCAGAAATTCTTTTCAAAGGTCAATGTGTACCTTCTTACCTTAGCTTATATGAAGTTTTGGTTGTTTTATTTGAATTGAACTTTCTTTTGACCTTCTGCTGATTTATTTATTTATATTCTTAGTTTTTATAACATATTTGGTTCGTTGTAATCAATAAACATTTCCATCTAATTGCACCAAAATTTCCTATTTTCACTGTACTGATGAACTTGAAATCATAGAGGAATCAAGATGCAAATTATATATGAGAAAGTTCAAACGAACGAGCCTCTCTCTATGTGAAATTTAACTAAGGGCTTGAAAAGATACTTCAACTAAGAAAATTTCCAGCTCCTACCAAAAGTTTGGTTAGATGTTAAATGATTTTTTTTTATTTTTCAAGTAAGGATTGAGAATAATAAATTAGTTGATTAAATGAACTGAAATGCAATAAACAAAACAGGAAAAGAAACAGAACAAGAGATGTATAGAGATAATGACAATGATTTGTAATTAATGGTCATTTTTGTTTATGTTAAAAAGTTTATGAAAAATTTTCTTTAACGGGGTTATTTTTCTTGTGCTAGTAAAAGGAGAACTAATAATGGAATAGGAATATCTGTAATTATTTTATTTTAAGTGTTAATGTGTTTTATCAATTTGGGATGTGGAGTTAATTATGATTCATTCGGTAATTTAGAGATAGTTTTTTGCCTTGCCCTTTCAAGGCTGAGTATTGTCATAGGGTTTTCAGTTTGTCATTGAAACTTTTCAGTAATAATATGACAATGTTCATTTTCTCTCTTGGATTACACTTTCTGTTCCAAGTCATTAGTTTAGCGGTCCTTATTATAATGCCTCATTAGAAATGTAGATAACTAAGGTTTCTAAGTTATGTTCATTATCAGGCCAGTTTGAACAACTAATATAACAGTGGAACTTTTTTGTTTTAAAAACAGTGCCTTTTCTCATATGCCATTGTCTTTGATGGTATATTTTTTTTGTTTAACTTTGTTGGTAGTTTCTAATACACTCAACAAAATATTTGAGACTTGGTACTTTATCATATCCTCGGTGGTTGCAAAACCCTTATATTTCATTTATAGTCCATTCAAGGTGATAGTCCTCTTTTTAGAGTGGTTTATTTGTCATAATGGTTCATCTAAGTGTTTCAAGATGGCCATCTATATCACATTATTTCAGCTAAGTGGTTTATTAACTTTCCTTGGCTAATTGAGATGTATATTTATTTCCTTCACCTAACTCCATTATGAAAGTATAGGAGATTTTTTTCATCTTTATTTTATTTTATTTTATTTTATTTTATTTTTTTGCCTTGGAACTTAGGGTGTTTGTTTGTAAATTGATAACGTTAGGTTCCATTGTTGCATTTCAAAAACTTTACGTGGATTTCTTCAGAGAAGTTACTTTAGCATTAGCAATTGCTTTTCAAATGTGTTTTTCTGTTTAGAGCAACAGATTAAGAACGGATCACTAGATAATGTATGAATGTATGAATGGGCGCTTCATTTTCTTGTGAAGCTGCGATTTTAAAACATTCTCTCTATACAAAGGTTGATTTACTAGGCCCTTTCTGCTCACTAACTGGACTTCTTGGATGTTAAGTTTTGGTTTTTAGGATATCTAAATGATTAGGAGGTTTTTGCACTAAGAATTTCGTTCTTATGTCATACTGTTAACATGACATTAGTACTGGTAACTGGAAAGATCTGCTGGACAGAAAAATTGATCAGAGTTGTTATTAATAGTTTGATTTAACATCTACTAATGTTACTGGATGTGTTCCAGTGACCTCTGTCTTTCTCATGGTGGAATTCTCTCCATAGGTTATAGGAAATATTGGAAAAATATCAGGACTCAAATCTGGTGTACCCTGTAATAAGGAAAGAGTGCAGAGTGACTTTATTATGTGTTGAAACCACCAAATTGCATATGATGACGCAGGATGACGGGGAGAAATCAAGACTTTCTTGTGTGTTACTTTGCTTTATTGCTGGTTGAAAGCAGCGCATAAGTCTTTTCTCATTGCTTTATCTCCCATAGAATTAATTTTCCCACTTCAACAAAGGGGGGCCTGGTTTGGTCAAGTAATCAATAAGATTGCTTGGTCAAACCAGTCCCCCTTTTTTTGTTTGATTTGCGCTAGTACAAAATGAAATTAGGAAAGAAAAAAGAGACACGATTGTTTGGAAAACGTAATTGAGAAATTCTACCTTACATATAGAGCAATACAAGGTGTAGTACAATATAACTGCAGAGCAGGTAGTACAAGGACTAATAATCATGTTCCTTATTCTGACACTCCGTCTTCAGCTAAGAGTGGACGTGTCATATGCACCAGGCTCATTACAAATGTTGGTCATTGGAGTGAACAGACCATGTAGCAATACGTGATTGAGAAATATAGGTAAAGAAAATGAGAGTCAAGGTAAAGAAAAAGATAGGGGCTGTTGGAAGGAGTCACAACAGGAGATGATATCATAAAGAATATGGGTAAGGAAAAGGAGACACAATTGTTTAGACTACGTGACTGAGAAACTCTTACTTTTCATCTGAAGTATAAAGCTATATAAGGTGTAGTACAACTGTAATATAGCTATAGCTAGTAAAAGGACTCATTTACACCATTTTAACTACCATATATAATACACATATTCAATATATCATCCACAAAATCAAGCCATATGTGAAGGTATGACTAGTAGGAGGAAGTGTTTAACCCATACAACTCAAGATTTCAGTTGACTGGACAGTTTTGTGCAAATACTTGTGAAGTGCCATTACAATTAGAAGTTTGTCAGGCATTTATTGCAGTATTTCTTGGAGTGAGGACTTAGTGGTGTTGCAGCTATTCAATCAAATCTACTTGAGGTGTGTGAGTTGCTGCTGCAGTCCTATATCTAGGGATGACCATCACAGCAGATAATTTAGAAAACTACAAAGTATATAAAGACATAAACAAGGAATTTAAGTGGGAAAACATACTCCCGTGATAAGAATACTTTCCTCCTATTGGGTCATTTGTTGCAACTGGGCGGTGTTTGACCAAGTCAGCGATATGCACTAACAAAAAGAGGGGGAAATGATAGTGAGTGACCAACAATACATATGCAGTGGGAATTGGTGCGTGTTTGAGATTGACGGGGTGAATTCAGTTTGCAGGTACACCACCTTGTTTGCAGAAGAGATAAGCTTTTAGCATACATATAGTAAATGGATACAAGACTTCAATGCTCAGATAGGATCTTTCAGGATTAGAATCCTAAGTATGACTTAAGAATGAAACACCATTAAAGAGAATGAAGCAACGAGAGGAGAAACTTCTACTTCCTCACTTTCCATTCTTTAGTTATTTCTTTGCTCTCATTTTCCTTCCCTAGGTAGCTATAGGGGTTGCTTAGACCAATCTAATATTATATTTTTTGATGAATTACCATGGGTATCCCCAAGCCACTTTGGGTTTGAGACTAATATCTTTCGAGGCTTGAAGCTCATTAAAGGGTTTTTGTCTCTCCCAACAAGTGCGCTTCCCAGGATTTGAACTTTTATTTTCCTCCTTATGGGGATGAGACTACTACCACCTCAACAAACAACTAGTTGGTTAATATTATTATCATTGGGTTCTGTTAATTTTACACTTGACATGTGAAAGAAGCACGTCATTGGTTTCAATGTGAAGGAAAAAACAAAGAGCAGAAGGGATATTTAAGAATATAATCAGTCATAAAACTAATTTTAATACTAAGTAATTACTTTTATATCACCAAAAAGACTTGGGTTAAGGGGTCATTTTGCCTCAAAAGTTGTCACCTAGGGGTAATTTTGGCCCGGAAGGGTAAAAAAGGGAGCAATTTTGCCCTAGCCATTATCCCAGTTAATTTTTACCGTTAATTGATCAAATATGCTGAGTTGGCAGTCCACATATCATCCATATCATTTTTGTTAAATTGCAAATTTGCCCCGAAAGTCCATGTATCATCTACTTCATTTTTTTTTTTCAAAGTTAGATTTAAAACTTACGAAACAAATTCGCACCTTAACAAAATGATGTGGATGACATGTGGACTGCCAGCTCAACATATTTGATCAAATAACGGTCAAAATTAACTAGGATAATGGCCAGGGCAAAATTGTCACTTAGTGACAACTTCTGGGACAAAATTGCCCCTTAAGCCAAAAAATTTTACGCAAGATATAAAGTTGCAAAACTTCTTAGTGTAGAATCTGGTAATTAGTAGTGCTACTGCTTAGAGACTTTTTGGCAAAACTAATGAGCTTATTCAATACCAGAGTGGTTCTTTCTCTTACAAAATAAATACAGAAACTTGTCTTTAAAGCACTAGAAATGAGAAGTACTATTTTTGCTAAGAGATCAGTTTTAGTGGAAAATTGAAGCTTTATTAGAACTTTGTCATAGTCTAAAGAAGGGATTGACATCCAAATCTGTGGTAATGTTTGTGCATGAGTAAACTGTGCCAGCTTCTGCGGAGCATATAGATTATTTTAATTGTAGACATATAAATAATGTGCTATGAGCAAATATTCTGAGATCGGTAATTTACACTTCATTTGGGTTATAACTGACTACACCAACAGGAGATTTTTCTCCCAAACATGATCAGAGAAGTATTCTGTATGTTTTCTTTTCTCAGCTTTAATATAACATGGTGTTTTGATTTTTAAACTATATACATGAGCAATCACTCACACAAGTACATATCTTTCAACCAGCAATGCATGCTTCCTTTAGAATCTCACTAGCTGCATCATTGCCAAAGCGGATATATCAAAAGTCAAGCATGACTCTATTGAAATTTAGATCTTTTACTCTTTTATAATACTTTTGAGATTGCGCATAAAAACATTGCTCAAATGCCTCGATCAGTGATTTTGAATTTTCTTTACATTACATCACTTGCTGATAATCTGATTACTATTTTCACTTTCAGCTGGAGAAAGAGGCTCTTGAAAAGGGTGTTCCAATAGGACAAGCTCTTGACATAGACATCCCTCCTCCAAGGCCAAAAAGAAAGCCAACTAATCCTTATCCCCGGAAGACCAGTACTGGCTCTCCAGCATTACATAATGGAATACAAGACGGCAAACTAACTTCTGTTTCACCTTTGCATGGTAAACATGCACTGGACTTAGAGAGAAAACCACCTCCAGAGGTTTTTAATTCACTCTTATTTAGTTATTTTTTAATATTTCATCATGCAAATTTCTGCAGTTTTTACTTTCAGTTGAAATGTCCATTCTTTTTCCCTCTTTCAGAAATCTAATGGAGATGAAAGACCAATAAGTGTTACTGAAAATAAGGATGAGAACTGCTCAGGAGTATTTGCTATCCCACAGGAGCCACCCTGTTCCTCTTTATCAGCAAAAAACAGATCAATTTCATTGTCAGCGCCACTAAGAAACTCATGCATTTTAAGGGAGTTCATACCTTCAGTAAGAGTGGGAATTACTCGAGATGAAACAAATGAATCTTCTGTCACTATTGAACTTGAAAATCAGAATTGCAAGATGGATGATGGAAAAAAACCACAACAAACAAAAGCCTCTAAATTGGAGGGTTCTGATGCTTCAGGTGTAAAATTGGTTCTAAGTCAGAAAACAGATTATCTCAATTGTGAATTAACAAAAGATGGGATACAAGGCAATCAGAATTACCCAAGGCATGTCCCAGGGCATGGTATTGATGGGAACCAGGGAACAAGTACACAAAACCCTCCCCAAGATGTGCTATTACGAGACTCTATATTTCAGCCTGTGGGAGAGGTTAGTGGGCAACCTAATATTTTCACAGATTCAGCTGCATCAAACACAAGTGAAAGCAAGAATAACACCCCTGGATCTTCTATTCATCAATTATTTCCTGCTTATACTCCTTTCACACAAGTTCTCTGTAGTCAAGACCATTGCCATTCATTTTTTCACATGCCCCCCACATTCTCAAGTCTCATTGTCTCCGCCCTAATGCAAAATCCTGCAGCCCATGCTGCAGATAGTTTTGCTGCTACATTTTGGCCCCACACAAATGCAGAAGCTTCAGCTGATTCTCCTGCTTCCTCTCAAGGAGGTTTCACATCAAGACAAATTGGCTCTCCTCCAAGTATGGAAGCTATTGCTGCAGCTACTGTGGCTGCTGCAACCGCATGGTGGACTGCCCATGGACTGCTTCCTTTGTGTGCTCCACTCCATTCTGCTCTCTCCTCTCCTCCTGCATCTGCGGTGGTAGTTCCTTCCATGAACACTGGCAAAGCACAAGCAGCTGAAAAAGATCAGAAAGAGACTAGAATTGAGAATCCTCCTCTGCAAGATCAGATGCCAAATGGAGAATATTCAGAAGCTCTGCAAGCTCAGCATTCAGACTCCAACTCACAAGCTGTTTCTTTATCAGATTCTAAAAGTGGAGATGCCAAGTTAACCACTTCACCTAAGGATGCTGAACATGACAAGAACAAAGCAATGTCTGAGCACCTTGATTCCAACAAGACCAACGGAAGAAAACCGGTTGACCGTTCTTCATGTGGCTCCAACACAACCTCTAGTAGTGATATTGAGACAGATGCATTAGAGAAGAACGAGCAAGGGAAGGAAGAGTCCTTAACACCAGATGCAAACCACTTAACAACTGACCCTAGTAATCGCCGAAGTAGGAGTTCTGGCAACCTTACTGATTCTTGGAAAGAGGTCTCTCAAGAGGTATCAATATCCTAATATCAGATTTTTACTGTTAATCCATATATTTAGTTACCTTTCTTCTCATGTCACTTATATCATCAGGGGCGACAGGCCTTTCGGGCTCTCTTCTCCAGAGAGGTTTTGCCACAAAGCTTTTCACCACCACACTTGGAAAAGGACATTCAGAAAGACCACAGAAAGGAGCTTCATGAGCAGAGCACAGTTGAGAAATATGAAGACCTTGACAGCAACAAATACAGCTTTGATCAGGTAAGGGTAGAGAAGAACATGCCATTTGTACAAAACACACAAGCGCAGGGACTTCTAACTATAGGGCTGGGACAAGGAAAGCTCATGGCATGTCGAACCGGGTTTAAACCTTACAAAAGATGTTCAGTGGAGGCCAAGGAAAATAGGGTTCGTACTAGTAACCAGGGTGAAGAGGAAGGTCCCAAGAGAATACGCTTGGAGTGGGAGGCTTCAACTTGATGGCGTTTGATATTGCATGCAATCACACACAAGAAAACTATTGGTTTTGCATATCAGTTCTAACTCCCCTTGTCATTTATTCTATAATTCTGCAGCTTCACGAAACTTGTCGGTTAGGTGTGTGTACCATATTAATTTTCTACATGCTCATATTTACTATCTCGGGGACTGATGTTACCACTGCAATTAAAACTCTGCTAAAGACTTTCAAAAGAAACATAAAGTACTGTTTATGCCTTCAATATACATTAATCTATGAGCCTTCATTCAGTGATTTCCCTCAATCTATATAGATTATTTGACATCCAAGTACACTTCCCTGCGTGCAAACTTTACAAATAGGCTTTTTTTCCTCCGGTTGAGTAAGTTTATCCTTTCTATTTTGCTTTTAGTGAGTAGTTGAAAACTACAAAAACCGTGGTTTGAGAAGTCTTTTTCTGCAAGTCAAGACAAAACTCCTATCACATACTTATCTCGTAAATCATAAACACTATTTTCCAAAAACTTATCCCAACACATTTGTGATAATGATAAAAGAGAAATGTAATTAAAAATTATAAAAAATTTATAATAGTTTAAGTTGGGAAATTAGACAATTAAAAAATGCACAATCTAATTAAAATAATATTACATAACCAATTGGATCACATGTTCCGTACAATTTGATCTCTAATTGAGTGACGAATTTGATTTATTTCAGAGGAAGATCGCCTGCCATAATTTATCGTGGAAGATTGTTCAGCTACACTATTATTATCTACCAAAAATATTTTAAGGGGTTAAAAACACTCAAAAAATATTTTTTGAGTGGGTACAACTTGAAAGTGGGTAAAATTGTAATCAGTCTGATAACACACTAGATAATGGATACAACTAGAAAAATATTTTAAGATCTAAAAACATTCAATGTCAGAACTCATGAGAACCTGAGGTTCCGGATATGCGGGCCCCACCTCCATTGCATTTCTGTTCATTCTTGATAAGCTGGTGGGTCCCATAGAAGTTGAAGTTCATGATAATACACATGAAAGAGAAACCTTGGTGGGTCCCACAGATTTATAAAAGCCCAATTACAAAAGCTCAAAGCTCCTATTTGTAGCTTTTAACAAAGTATAAATTTTCTCAAAAGCCCAATCCCTAATCTAACCAACCAAACATGAAAAAAAAAATCATTGCCAGCAATTGGGCTTTTGAAGCTCCAATTGGGCTTAAGGCCATCCAAAAATTGCAACCAAACACACACTTAATCTTTGTTTGTGAGCTGCTTCCTAGTGATTTTTAAATGATATTTTCAATTTTGAATAACCTGTTCATCTATCCCGTACCTTCATTAGTAGTGCCCTTTATTCTATCATAATATAACTTGTTTCTTGGTGTTTTCAGTTTTCATTTTGAAACTGCTAAATTTGAAAAGACGTTCAACCACAGCTACTTGCGAACTATATTTGCTAGAACAAAGGTAAAAGAGATCTAAATCAATTCCATGCAAAAGTGAATCACAAACACATCTTTGCTTAGTGTGAATCTCAACAAAATGTTGTATTTATTGAGGAATATGTAAACTCGTGATCAAAGCCTTCAAGGACAGCGAGATGAAAAACAACTTTTAACCGATTTGAGTCCATCATACACTTGATTAGAACTGTACAACATACAAAACTAAGAAAATTTCAAGTGGAACCATTTATAATATTATATACAAAATCATCCGATAAAGAGAAAGTCCCTATACAGTAACAGGCTAAGTCATAAAATTCTATGTACATCATATCTATTTCATTAAAGCTTTTCTTTTTCTCTCATCTATGCATAGAAGAAGTCAACATTCAAGTCACCAACAAAATGCTTCAGTTTATCAGAGCATTAACGCATACAACTGTACAGGGACTACTACACAAACGGTTATTTACTTCATAAAAGAATGTCGGATGCCATGGAAGGCTCTGATGTCGAAGACCGATGTTGATGCGACTGCAGGTTGGAAATATAATGTAAAATTCTCTTCTGATTAGCAGGAGTTAGTGAGAATGGTGGGTTCAGTGGAAGGTGAACTGCTTCGTCCACAATAAATGAAAGTAGAAGCTTCGCTTTTGAGTATGACACAGCTGCCTTACCTCTATCATCCATATACTCGTCTACCTAGAGAAAAGGCAATGGCTACTTAGTCAAGTAACAATTAACATAGGGGTCAGTTATACTTTACTCCTTGAATTTGACCTAAAATCAATTTGTCTTCACATGTTTTAAAGTGCGTCATTCAACTCCTTTGCCATTTATTCTATGATCACTTACCCACAAGATGAACAAGTTAAACATGTTTCACTTTGAACAAACTTAAATCTTTCACAGATATCAGTAACATTGTATGGGTGCCCAACCAGAGTGGGAAACCCTCGCAAAACTAGCTTTTGAGGGGGAAAAATCAATCCACTTAAATGCTCTAAACAACCCATACTATTTAACAGTACAAGACTAGGCACTCCGTACTGTCTTGATCTCTATAAATTGAATTTCAGTGACAAGTTGACGTTCCTATGACCATACTGTGCAACATTTTACTTAATTTCCTCACTGGCCAGAACCCTCTGGAGTTAACCAACTCAAGTACTGATAGCCAAACACCCAAGAGGGGAGGAAACCCTTCCCCAAAACTAGTAATGGAGGTGGAAAAATCAACCCACTTCAGTATTCCATAGAACAGCCCATACTATTTAATATAGAACAAGGCATCCCAACTATCTTGGGTTCTTAGAATCAAGCTGACAATTTAAAATTGAAGTGTCCACTAAATTCTTATAGGTAGCAGCAGCCTAAAGAGCTCCCAACTATTTTGACTTTTTGAGAAGCACTTTCAAATTAACAGTACTTTCTATAATTGTAAACAAAAAAAAAAATAACTTATACTTTTCACAAATTCTCTTAATCACTTTTTGAGACAACCTAAAAATCACTTTTAAGTTGAAGAAAATGGGCCCAAATTATTCACATGCTTGCATTTGTCAAAATTTGGATATAAAATATCATAGGATCATTAAGTGATAACTACACAAACTTCAAGGGCGTTAAATGACAGACTTTAAATCACATGAAGTTGAAAAGTAACTTATCATTTGTTTATAATAGCCACCATTTTTATGTCTCTGCAATAGAGGAAATAAGAAAGTTAACTAAAAATTGACCACTGGAAAACCATTTCTACTTACAGCACCACTTTTGCCGATTGATAGTGCTTTTTGAAATATGATCTCCATTACATCTGGCATCTCAGCTGCACCTGCAATATATTTGAAAGTCTTAGTACATAGTGCAGAATTGTTTCTTTGAAAGAAATGAAGTCAGAATAAGAAAGGTAATCCTACCATCCATATTCTGAATAAGGCATGAAAGTTTCTCAGCATGATCAAATGCAAAAATAAATCCTTTCTTGGCCCACAAGGACACGGCAGAAGGATCACTAAAATCTATTTTCTCCACCATGGGTTGTGATATGCTTTCAACACCACATGAGATTGTGGATTCCTTTGCTGTAGTGCTTCCAGGCAGCTTGCCCTCAGCAACGGAGGCCAACCAAAAGTTACAAATTTCAAGAGCTTTTTTCCATATAGCCAAAACCACCAGTTCGATTGCAAATGATTCTAGATGCACTCCTGCATCATACTGCAAGAATAACCATTTAACTAACACGTGCGACGAGACATGCCAGTAGACTGTTGGACCCATAACTAAAGTGCTCACAAGTAACTAACACATGGGATGTGTGAGATGAGTAAGTGTGAGAGAGAAGGTTTTTTGGTTGAGTATATTGGGGAGCAAAATTATCATTCATTCAGTATCATTTTGAGCTTGGGGTCCATCATAGACACATTAGAGAAAGATGCATCTAGAGAGATCCACAAATTTTAACAAGGACTGTTGAGTTTTGTTACAGCAATGAAATAAGAAATATTGTGAATTATTAATTAGATACAGATAGCACATTCAGTCCATACTGGACTGCGTTGTATTTGCAAGTAAATGTTATATGAACTTCTTGCATGAAATTCTGCTTGTTGAATTGTAAACGTTATATTTGCACATGTCTACTGAATTTATAGACCCATTCTTGACAGTAAGCAGAACAAAGAGGAAGAGCAAACACAACATAAAATGGAGAGGGAGGAAAGAATGGAAGAAGAATTTAACTGTGATAACAATTCAAGCAGAGTTTTAAAGTCAACAATTATAATATATTAGCACAATGATGTAATTAAAGAACTAGACTAGCTTACTTTTTCTTGCGAAAATTCTGAGAGAATCTGCACATATTGATGCAACAAACCTAACCTACTTGAAAACTGCTTTAAGGATGCACCCTGCTCTTTCCTCAGGACAGACACAGAGGATGCCTCAAGTTTATCACCTTTTGTCATTTCTTCATCAACATAGCAAGAGGGTAAATCCTTTGTTTGATTTGCAACTCCCACTTCAAGGTCAACGCTCTTTGAAGGACATATAGAAACCCTGCTTGTGATATTTTCTTGCACAGTTGCCTCAAAGAAATCAGAGAAGTCCTCTAATGAAGCAAAGTGAGGATTAACTAGGACGTAGTCTTTCTCAATGGACTCCATCAAATGAGAAGCTAAATAAAATGAAAATAAAAAAGGATCAAGAAAAACAGGTGGAAGGCCATGAAACTACAAGATCATAATAATAGAAAGTATCGGACCATGAGGCTGGTCTGACAATTGAGCAGCATTACCAAATCCCTGCTTGTCACAAGTAGTTGTTGGCATTAAGCCCTTGACACTCTTGGCGTCAGCAGTATTCCCACTATGCTTTCTTTGTAACGGCACGGTCTCTTTGACAGCAGAACTGATTACCACTGGGTCATCTACTGATGTCTCAAGATGATGACGAGAATGCAAATGGGGCGTTTTGTCAGATGTTGAGATATTGTCATGTTGCTGGACCATTGATCGGTCTGGTGGTTGTATAGAAGACCGTTCAACATTCACAATTGACCTATTTCACTTAGGAGATGTAACTATGATATGGAAGAAAATGTGACAGGTATACAAGTGATGAAAGGTTTTTAATTAAAAGTAAATTATGACCTGGGTTCCTTTAGGAAATTGTGATCGAAGAACTCTTTGAATGTTAATCGCTCAACTGCACATCACAGTTCAACTTCAGAGAAGTTGTCTATATTCAATCTAAATGACATTTAAAGTGTGACGAACTGACTGGTTATATTCAACCTCAGATCCAGCACCTTTACACAACTACACAGCCATAAGCATAACAGACATTGCGCATCTGCATGCCATGCAGCTGCAATCAATACCTGGGTTTAAGCGTAAAAGGCTTCTGCAAAGATCCAAACAGTCTGGATGCAGCTCATCTAAGGCCTCTTGTGGAAACTGCAGTTCAGTGGATGCTAAAATGTTCTGAAAAAGCTGCAACATAAAAAGTGATCAGGGAAAAAGGTACTTCCAATAACAGAAATACCATCTTGATTATTCTTGAAGGAAAAAATAATTGTGATCCTTCAACATTACCTGCAATTGACTACTTCCATCAAATGGTGGCCTCCCCGTCACTAGCTGGAACAATATGGCTCCAACGCTCCATAAATCAGCCTGTGACAAAAAAATCCAAATAATTAGGCCTGGAGGGAACATCTGCAAGTACAGGTAATGTCATTCTATCTTTCATCACCTTGGCATCATACTTCTGATTTTGAATTATCTCCGGAGCCATGTACAATGGTGAACCACAAAGCGTGTCTGCCAATCCTTGGGGCGTGAGAGACCTAGGACATCCATAAATCACAAATCACAAAATTGAAGGGGAAAAATCTCCAATATCTTTGCATTCTTTCTGTTTTTGTTCCTTTTGTAACAAACCATTCAATATCTGATGCTACCAACTTATCCAAATTCAAGTCATGCTTAGCCCCAAATGAGAGGGATCTCTCCCAACATAGATTTTTCCATCTAGGCACAAATTCAAGACCTTGCTTGAAAGGTGTTGAATCCCTTTTTACTCAACCACAAGCAACTATTGGCATCATATTGAAGTAAAAAATATTCAAAACCAATAAAAAAAATGTCATTTGACTGCTTTCCATATGAAACTATGAGTGGGGTCATATAAAGAAGTATTCGTTAGAGAAGAGAATCTTCACTAAAAAAATTGTGTAAATCCATTTAGTATGTGTTTCCCACAAAATGAGCTTAACTCAATCTTCAACAACATAATAACCCTTTCCTCATAGTTAAACAACTTACTGAGCTATCTTACCTTGCAAAACCAAAATCGCCTATTTTTAAAAGTGGCACACCTCCAGTACTAGACAATAGTAAGTTCTGCAAATTCAAAAAATATAGAATCAAGACATTAGCAGATTAAAATATGAGCAATAGTAACTATGAAACAACTACAGAGGATCATTAAGAAGCTCCCTACATCAAGTTAACAAACAGTTCAAAATCAGTGTCATTTCTGAACTAAGCACGCACTACAAATTATGATATTTAAGTCACTAGTTTTACTCTTACTTCATTACATCCCCTTCTTTAGTAGTGGCTCATTTTTCTTCCGTCTAGTTTTAACTCTAGTTTTGCATCACAATACAGCTTCTATAGATAAAGGCATAAAGCTATAATAAATGGAGAAAACCTATGTACAAATTTTAAAATTTACCCATCAGGTTCTCTAATAAAAGCATACTCATAATTTTTGAAGACAAACATAGACATGTTGTAATTTCTTCCATATATAAGACTATGACAAACAAATTAAAACCTAAAGCCTAGTCAGTAACAATTTGAAGTAAAATCTAGGTAATTGTACAGAACTTGTGTAGGAATTCAAAGGTTTAATTTTCCTTTTGACTTATTTTATTGGAAGGGAGTAACATGGCATTTATAGTTGATAAACAATCAGAATAAACTGCCACTCCAACAAACATCTCTTAAAAAAAATAAGATACTTATATCCAAATCAAAAGAAGATAACTGTCTCTTTATTAAAAGAAAGCAATCATAAATGCATAGAAAAATTATCCAAAAAATATTTAGAAAAATAAATAAACCTTAATTATAATAAAATGACTTAATCAAAATCAATGTATCTTCCCACAACTCGCAAATTTGTTGTCCTCTGTGTACAAAGATTGGACCTCATAAATGAGAAAGGGGTGGGGGCTTTAACATAAACTAAATACGCAGCTGACCATTATTAAAGATATGGCCGCACAGATTATGAGAAGAACTCAAAAAAGTTTATAATTTGACAAGATTCACTCTGGTACCTGAGGTTTTAGATCTCTGTGAATGAGATGCTTTTCGTGGAGTACCATCAACCCCGCAGCTACAAGCAAGCCCAGGGCGAAATTAGAAATTCATAACATAATTTTATATACTAAAGAGGAGAATAAGTTAGAGGATCAAGTTAGTATATGCAGAATCGTCAAACCATTTGCAAAATTCAAATGAGTTGGATAAATGAACCTTATTGTTAAGGCATATGCTCAAGAAAAATCACTGAAAGGACAAGCTTTTAATTATCTGGTCAAATAAAGGTGATCGTATATGCTAGAAAAGGCTGAAAAGAAAAACAACCGCATGAAGTCTACTCACCCAAGTGTCTCATAAAATGCCGTGCAATGGATTCTGATACTTTTCCGCGACGATGAATGTAAGTAGCAAGGTCACCACCATTACAATACTCCAAAATAAGGTAAATCCTATCATTGGTCTTAAACCCCAAAAGTCCAACATTACACTCATAATCGAAACAGCTTAAATAACTATGAGATTAAAGAAGATTTCAAAAGAGGAAAAAGGAAGACGGATAATTATAACGATTTTACCTGGATTGCTTCGAACAATCGTATAATGTTTGGATGATCGATGGTGCTAAGAATATAAATCTCTTTAAGCAGATTCTCACTGACTTTTGGGCTAAGCTGTTTCTTGTCAATCTCCTTAACTGCAACCTCCAAACCCGAGTGACGATGCCGTGATTGCCACACCACCGCGAATGAACCCGACCCGATTTGCGGTCCCAGTATGTAATCTCCGATCAGGCGCGGCTGGTTGGGGGCTCCGAAATCCATGAAGAATCCGAACCAGTTGGCCCGAGCCGCAAACTGGGTCAGTCACTGTCTTCGTTGTAATTCCCAGAGATACTGTCCGACTAAAATTCACGGCTTTTCTGAGGTGAATTTGTAGAATCTCGCTGAATTTGTAACTATAGAGGAAGATGAAGCTGATAAAGGAATCAATGAATGAAGAAGGCTTTTCATTGTTGTTTGGATATGTTTTTCTGCAGAAACGACGCCGATATTAATAAGCTTGCGAGTTGCGACGCACTTTCGGCAGAGTGGAATGGGAAATTGCTGAGTGGACGAAGAAGTGCTTTATCTGCTATATATATTATATACACACAAGCCCGCGATCATTGATGAATTCTAATTCTAATCAGAACGAAGGCCGTTTTTTTATTGGAGGCTAAAAAAATGATTATCCGTCCGAGAGAGGAGAGAAGTTTAATGTTTAATTGATCTTTTTTTTTGGGACCTTGTGTAAATTGATCTTATTTGAACTATCAACATATTTATCAGCTAAATTATCATTTTATAATATGTAATATTACAAATAACAGTTTCATTTTTGCCGGCAAAATAATAGAACAACTTCATTTTCAGATATACATACCATTTCATTGTATAATAATTTCTTTCTTTTTGGCCCCAAAAAAAAAAAGTTAAAAGGCAATTTTGTTTCACAAATTTTCATCAAGGGCATTTTTATCTCAAAGTGTTAAAAAAGGAGCAATTTTATCTTAAGTGTTATCCCAATTAATTTTGACTATTAGTTAATCAAATATGCTGAGTTGGCAGTTCACATGTCATCCTGTTATTTTTGTAAAGGTACAAATTTATCTTGAAAGTCTATGTATCATCTTCATTTTTTTAAAGTTAAACTTAAAATCTTTGGGGCAAATTTGTACTTTAACGAAAATGATATGGATGACATATTGATTGCTGTCAGCTCAACATATTTGATCAACTGATTGTCAAACTTAATTGGGATAATGATCAGGACAAAATTGATTCGAGCCCATTGCATGCTTGCAAATGATTGCATTATCAAGAGAAGAGTGTTTAGTTACTTTTTAGCATGGTAATAAGGTTTACCATGGTAATGATAATTACCAAAAAATTGGTAATCCTCATTCATACCTCCTCCCTATGAATCCTCATTACCATCCCATTGCATAGTTTGAAAAGTCCAATTTACCCTTTAATTTCCCATGTCTTTGATTCACTTATCTCATTTCACTTGCCACATCACGCCACAACTACCATCACCACAACCTCCTCCTCCTCCTCCAACATCGTCACCTCCACCCTCTGTCACCACCACCACCTCCTCCCCCATCGATCCATCGCCACCACCGCCACCGCTAAAACTACCTCCTTCGCCGCCACCGCCCACCCACCACCACCTCCTCCTTCGCCGCCACCGTCACCACCAGCCCACCGCTGTCACCACTACCTCCTTCTTTGCTGTCACCATCATCACCTGCCTATTGCCGCCACCGCTACCACCATTACCTCCTCATCTGTCGCTACCCCTACCCTTGCCACTGCCCTACCGCCTATCGCTACCGCCACCACCTCCTCCTTTATCGCCGCCCCCATCGTTGCCACCTCCAATACCTCCTCCTCCTCCATCCTTGCTGCCATCAACTCTTAACTATTTTTTCTATAAAGATTATATTAAGAATAAAATAGACTTTGTACAATATATTAATTTTAAATAATTGTTAAAAATGTAACTCATTGCACCTTACTTAAAAATCAAACAAAACACTAACCTTGTAATTAATATTGTATTGCATTACCATTGCATCACATTACACTGCACTGCAGGGTATAATGGAATCGAACCAAACGGGCCGGTTCCTTTTTTGGACTTTTGGGGCAACATTTCCCTCTTAACCTAAAAAAAATGCTTTGCATTACCATTGCATCACATTACACTGCACTGCAGGGTATAATAGAATCGAACCAAACGGGCCGGTTCCTTTTTTAGACTTTTGGGGCAACATTTCCCTCTTAACCCAAAAAAAATGCTTTCTTTTTATTTTTTTTACCAACGTGTAACAATTTCATTTGAGTAGATGAGTGACTCTTTAATAATAAAGGTTATAAGAATAATCGGAAATTTATAAATTTTATGATAAGGTCTTAAAACCTAAAATATATTTTACATAACTTAAATGTTTTTCTAAAAATTATATTTGACTATTTATAATTAATTGCAGTGTGTTTGATTTAAAATGAAAATAAAAAATGAAAAATTATGGAGTTATATGTAACTTTTTATATTTTTGTTTTCAGAGTTTTCCTAGCCAAAAAAAAAAAAGGTTTTCAGATTTTTCAATCAAAAAGTATATATTGACTTAATAGTTATTTATTCATATTATCAAGGGAAAATCTCAGTCAGGTCCTAAAGACTAAAAAAAATTAAAAAAAAAAAGTCTCATAATAGATTCCTCTATAAAAAAAGTTTCTAGGGACTTCAGTGATACAGATTCTAAATGTGAATTTACTTTATTGATAAGTGTATGTAATTATATTGACAAGTTAAAGAACGGCCATTAACAAGTTCATATATGTTAACTAAAGCATCTCCCGTTGAGAAGTGTATATGACTATATTGACAAGTCATAGAGTGGCTATTAACAAACACATCTATGTTAATCAAACCAGCGCCCGTTGACAGGTGTTTATGGCTATATTGAGAAGTCATAAAGTAACTATTAACAAGTCCATCTATGTCAACCAAACCAACCCCAATTAATAAATATCTGTGATTATATTGACAAGTCATTGAGTGTCTATTAATAAGCTCATATATATCAATAAAATAACTAAGGACTTTTTTTTATAGAAGAGTCTACTATAAATTTTTTTTTTTTTTTTTTTTGTATTTTTTCTGGTCCTTACAACCTAAGAAAGATTTTCCCTATTATCAAACAGCATTCCACCTCAGCATATAATATCTTGGCATGTGTACAGATTAGATGAATCACCAAGCCCAAGTGGCTAATTTCATTCACTGAGTTATTAGAGGCCCGGTAAGTTTTTTCATTTGAAGGCGCAATACTTTTTTCTCATTTGGTCTATTATGCAAAATATTAGGCCCATTACTGCAGGCCAACCGGGCCAGTACAACGTAGACATTGGATTGATCAAATCTATATCTTCTATAATACTCGTAGTAACACGGTTAAAAATCGTTTCGTGAGCAAACCGTTTTTTGAAAAAATGGTTGTATTTTTATTAACGTCATTAGTGTATTCTGTTTATTTTGACATTAATAAATATTAATATCCCTCTTTTAGCTATCATAATTATTTATCACTCTCTTTTATAATTCAATATCAATATTTTATATTTTATATCTATAAATTATTAGTTGACCCCTTGATTAAGGAGTTAATAATTTAGCTTATAAATCAATGAGTTATCATAATCATAATTCAAACTAAATTTGCAAGACCAAGAAGCTCAATTTCAAAGAAATATAATTGGCTCCATGATATTATATATATATATATATATATATATATTAATGTCGTCAATGTGTTTTCTTTTACGTTCTTCGTTCTTAATCAACTTTATTCTTCATCTCTAATATTATGGCAAGTCGGCCTTATAAACTCATTAGAGATATTAACGACTACAAAGATACCTAGGCTATTGTTGCTAGGGTTATCAATGAGTGGACGATGACTAAAAATACATCACATTTGATAAAAGTTATCGGCTGCACTTTCCTCAATTTTTTTTTTCTTTTGTTTGATCTGTTGTGCTTTGTAGTCCTATTAATTTTTTAATTTAAATTTCTTTTTTCTATATTCCTTCATACTTACTTTCTTAAAATTCAACTTTAATTGCAGAAATGAGAGCTTTGAACTTTCCAAAAACAATTAGAGTATTGTATTGGAAGAGAAATTATTATTAGGTTTAGAGTCAAGCTGAACAACATCAAATACCCATCTAGTAGTTTGGGCATTTTGCAATTTTTTAAGGAGAGAGATATTTTGTAACGGTTTACATATTTAGAGTTAACCTTAAGAAAAGGATTTAGTTGATAGTGGCACATATTGTGATTGAATACTTGATTATATATTCATCTATTTTTCATTTCATTTATTCCTTAGGTCTTTTTTTCTAGCCCTTTGAAATAGAAACACATGCTCCAAGCTCTTTGACAAGATTGATGTCAACAGAAAAATTTCAAAACGATGATGAGCTTCTAACAGTTCAGTCGTCAGGATCTTCAACCATTTCTTCAAAGTGAAAGAAGAGACACTACACTCCGTTGGCTAATAATGGGGATGTGAGACTGTTTCATATGTCCCCCTACTTTCAAGGCCAACAAAAGCAATCATCAAACACATAAAAATAGAAAAATGAATTCCCATGTGTTGTATTGAGTTTTTGGATGCAGTTTAGGTTTTGAGTCTACTTTATTTTTAATTGTATTCCGTGTTTTCACATTATATTAAGCTATACTTGTAACACCTCATTTGAAAAGACATATATACTTAACGTTCAATCCTTTAAAACGTCACTTATGAACTTAGGGATTCTATCCGAACAAAACTTGAACAACAATTACTTGATACTTTCAACTATTAGTTCAAAGTTTCAAACAAATATTTGTCAACCAAAATATTTTAGGACAAAAAATGATCGTAGTGTCATGGCAATAAAATATAAAGTGGCATAAAGGTGCATATGGAGCACAAAAGAGCCTTCATGGCTCGTTCCACAGGTGCCTTCCCTTGCTTCCTACTAGAATATTCACCTGAAAAATGTTAATATAATATGATGAGATTCAACGTCTCAGTAACTACTGAAAGTTTCTACCGTACACAAGCAAATCACATATGATAAAAAGAAGGAACTGATTTCATATATACTTATATATACTATGATCCTCATACAAGACAAAACCAAGTTTAATCATCATCAAGTCAATCTGTATTTTCATCATAACATGTAATATATGATTATATAATATGCAATATGTAAGATGCAACCTCCCTTATATCACCGTCCATCCTTATTCCGCTGTCTAGAGTCATAGGCTAACACATAGTCCAACAGAAACCCATCCATTTGACTGGATTGTCCCAAGCTCACCAGTTCTTAAGATACACCTGGCCAAAGGTGTAGAGCTTAAGTCTGGACTATGGCTCCCCTCCTTAAAAGAACACAACTAAGGAGGTGTCACATGTCCCACAGCTCCAATGCAATCCCGGCCAAAGGAAAACATGGAAGAAGGGGCCCTGACAAGTGCCATCCACTGTGCACCGAGTGATGGCATACCACGTGGTAAAAGATCTCAACATACAAATTCCTCATTACTCCAACCCATCACAAATGCAACCGCCATGACAGTTATGTTTAATCACCAATAATATAATTAACAAACAAGGTATAATAAATTATGCTTCCATTCATATAAAATATTATCACATATTCAAACATATCTAAAAGGAAGCAATAATCCAACCATACATTAATTATAATTAAACTATTAACTATGTGAATAAAGTGAGTTATAAAGAAATTTACCTGAAACATTACTAACTTGGAACTTTATAATACATACACATATACATATAATTCAGTCCTTTTTTTAAAAAAAAAATAAAAGATAGTCATTCACAATCATCACAATTAACAAGTATATGGAAGAATATTCAGAGTTACTAGCTACTCCTTAGCACACAAGAATTACTCCAAAGCTCTCAATGAGAGTCTGGATATCCGAGAGCACATGCGGCGTCGAAGTGTGAGAAATATGTGGGAGAAGAAGTATTTATAGGAGAGAAAATAGGGTTAGGGTTCACTTTTTTATTAAAATAATTTTTTTTAAATATTCATAATACTAATAATAGTTGTGGTAATAATACTCGGACATTTTTTTTACTTATTCCAATAATAAGATTTATTTACATAAATATACCCATATATTTGAAATAATTATTTTAAGGAGATATTTCATGTGTATTATTTTTTTTATAGAATAATATTCAGAATTTACTGTTTCTTTTAAATTATTAATTTATCATATACTCTTGACTAAATAAAACTTAAAACTGCAACTAATCTTAAGTTCTAGCAAAAATTAGGATGTTACAATACTCCTATAGTGTGATATCTATTTTTTGGACAAGCAATACATTTGAGACTTTTAGTATGTATACGTCCCTTAAAAATCATTCCGTGAGCAACCCATTTTTTGAGAAAATAGTTGTGTTTTAATTAACGTCGTTAGTGAATCTGTTTACTTTGACACTAATAAATATCAATATCCCTCTTTTGCCTATCATCATTATTTTATCATAATTATTTATTACTCTCTTTTATAATTCAACATCAATATTTTATATTCATAAATTATTAGTTGACCTCATGATTAAGGGGTTATCATAATAATAATTTAGCTTTAGAAGCTCAAAATACTCTATATATAAACTTCCCTATGCAAAGCACGGGTAGCAATACTTGTTCAGGTCTATACTAGTAGTAGTTTACCAGGCTCACCAGAAAATATGTAAATAAATTACCAGACAGGTTTTTTGTTTTAAAAGATACAAATGCAAGTCTAAATCATTGATTATATGTAATTAGATTTAACAAATAATATTTCCTCTTATTGTCCTTTATCTTGTTTTTTTTAAAAAAAGTCGAAGTAACAAGCTCTCGGATGTATCTGATATTATATTGTTGATTGATCTAGGGGTAAATTATATTATTCATGACTTGAAAAATATTTTATATTTGAATTCAACCTTAAAAACTGAGATATTAAGAGGCAAACCCAAAAATGGACAATGGTTGGAATGGAAGTAAAGTAATATTTCTTCCAATGTTTTTATGCTTTTCATGTACCATTTTGTGTTTATACATGTCCACTAAAATAGAACATTGGAGGCATATTTTTTTGTTGTTGTAATATTTAATTTGCTTGCGTATGTGCTATTATTCTTCTTTCTACGCGTGAAGAATGGACAACAAAAGTTGGCAGCATCTAAAGCAACAAAAGATGTCTTTTTCTGCAAAACGTGCTAACAACTTTCAAAGGAATGGATTGGTGACACTCCACAACTTTAAATGCAATATTTATGCAAGATTATTAATTTACAGAGGCAGAAGAACATGAGACCTCGTGAGCACGTGCATGCCAGCTTATAATTTTGCTATACATCTCCTTGTTCCACAAAAAATAAATCAGGAAAAAATACTATGAAGTTCTAATTCATTTACTAATAACACTTTTTGATCAATCCAAGAGAGAGGGGTCCGTCATTGCCTTGATCACTTAACCCCAGCTCACTAGATCCCTCCATTTCAAAATTATTAATTATTGATTACAAATATGATACTATTAACAAATTTAGTTAATATTTGTTGTCTTCTCTCTCTCCCTCTCTTTAAATGAAAATTGGAATACATTAATAATACAAAAGATTATATACAATTTGGTGTGTCACCATCAAAAGCTATTCTTCATCAACCACCACCTTCTAAGTAGGTGGTGGTAGGGGTGTACATGGGCAGGGCATGGATCATGCCCGATGCCCAACCCAGAAAAAGAGCAGGCGGCATTTTGAGGCCCGTTGCCCGGCCCTGCCCAATAAAAGCCTGAGTAATTTCAAGTTGGGCGGGGCTGAGCAGAACGGGATTATATGCTCAAAAATCTCTCAAAAATTGAAAAATAATAAAGTATTAAATAATAATAATACAGAGAAAATATATAGTTTGGTATTTCAAAAACATATTTTATGCCATAATACTTTTAAGATTTTATTACTTATATTCAATTCATGGACCAATAAAACAAATTAATTCAATAGAGATTAATTTCTTATTATATGAAAATAATTTACTTTTCAAAAACTCAATACCCACTTCTTAATTAAATATGTGTATGAAAAAATATGCCTATATGCCTAGTAAATACAAAATATGTTTATTCATTAAATTCTAATTGAATGGTAAGTAAATACTTGTTTAATTATATATACAATATATATATATATATTAAATATAATTATACATGTATATTGGGCAAGGCCAAATGGGCAGGGCAGCACACCGTGCCCAGTGCCCAGCCCTGCCCGGTATGTGGCCTAGCCTGAAGATGCCTAAATGATTTGTGGGCGTATTTTTTAGGGTCAGGCTGAGCATTTTTTTGTCTGACTTAGGTGGGCATTTGGGTCTCATGAACACCCCTAGGTGGTGGTTGATCAAGGAAAGAGAAGTTTTCAACAATAGTATGAGTTAATTTCGCCAAATACTAAGACACTATTCTCCTTAAGAATAAAACTAATCAAAACTTACAAGTTATTTGTTAATAATAACCTGACATCATCTATAATGTCTTTTCTTCCCTCTCTCTCTAAGCTATAGTATATATGCACCCGGGTTCATGTTCATGTTTTTGACTTTTGTTCACCAAGTGCCCCAGTTCATAAAGGGAGAAGTATATTTAGGTCTCAAGGAAGAAAATAAATAAATAAATGGTCTCTAGAAATTGTAAGATAAAAAAAGATCCCATTAATAACTCTAGGAGCATGTATTGACAACTCTTTAATAACTCTAAAAATATGTATTGACAACTTTATTGAACCATTTTTTCATTTTACAATATCTAAAGACCATTTTTTCATTTCTTTTATTCCTTATAACCTGAATATAATTCTCCCATCATAAATCCATTTGAGTAATGAATTCATTCTTTCACTTTAAAACGCCTTCTGTTTTAAGCAATAATTTCACTTCCAAAATAGCTTTTGATGCAATCGAAAGGAAACTTTTTAAAATTATATTATACTCCCTCCAATTTTAATATAATATTCATATAACTAATTTATATCAATTAAAAAAATTAATTAAATTAATTATTTGTAATAAATATACGTTAATTTTTTCATATTACCATTTTAATTTTGTGTTCCTTGATAAAAAATCCTTTTAATATGTGTAAACTATAATAATATTTTGAGAAAAACTTTAAATTTAGGGAAAAATGTAAAAAAAATAATTTAAATTTTAAAATTCTAAATCAGTCTTATTATTTATAAGAATATAGATATTAATTATGAGAATATAATAATTGGCAACTCCTTTTTATTTAAAATTATTGATATGAGGTTTTGAAATTTAAATAATGTTTTTTTATATTTTTCTCTAAGATTTATGATTTGTCCGAACACTGACATTTGAGTATTTTACGCACCAAATAAACGGATCTCCGAATCTTCCAAAAAAAGGTGTGAGTCAGCCTCTCTAGTCTCACCTTCTCCTCCTTCCTCCTCGTCGGTTGTGACCTAATGTTCCTTACACATATAAATACCATCGACCTCGCCTCCTTTCACTATTCACTATTCTGCCATTGACCATTTCTTCAGATTACTCTAGAGTCTTAGTAAAGGTGAGTTTTTTCCTTTGGTTCATTACTTGTAATCTTCTCAAGAGCCTCTTTGTTTGACTCTGATAAGGTATTTGTTCGATGCATCACCCAGTAGTCATCTTTAACGAAAATTATATTTTCTGGGTTTTCTTCTGCCATCGCCACAAACTCTCTTTCACTCATTTTGATGTATTTAAGATTGCGAAGCTATAAAGAACATCCTACTCTGTACTTTTCATTTTTACTCCTATAAGAGCTGGTTTACTTTTCTTGATTCATTAAAAACAGGGTTTTTTTTTGTGCTCTTTCTGTATTAAGATGAGCCACTCAGAGGAGAATAAAGAAGCTCCAGCTCAAGAAAACCAACCAGTTCCTCGTTTGAATGAAAGGATTCTTTCATCTTTGTCAAGGAGATCCGTTGCTGCTCACCCCTGGCACGATCTTGAAATTGGTACTGTCATTGATCATGTTGCTTATTTATATTCATTGACATAGATGACTTGATTTAGTTGCAGATGATCTTAAATTCTTAATTACTTTATGGTATGCAGGACCTGGAGCTCCCAACATTTTCAATTGTGTAAGTTCTCTTTTTCTGTTTCTGGTTGTCTCCTGTCATCTACAGTAGAAAAGAATGTGCTTACTTATTGCTAGAAGAGGGATAAAGTAGATGTGAATTTTCTTTTTAATTTAAAGTGTCTGGAATTTTGTGGCATCTTGTGATTCTCTAGGAAGTAGTTCCCGCACATAACACTAACCAGTTGTGATGGATTGATACTCATTGAGTTGTAGGAAGTTCTGGCTTGATGATCTTTTCCCATTCATTTTGGCAAATCACAAATTACTTATAAAAGAAGAAATCAAACTAGTTGCTAAAGCGAAGCAGAAAATCATACAGTCCTCTTGCCTGATTTAGCAGAATGTGGGTCTGTGATTTCATATGGCAAGATTTTTCTTTGCTGAGTTCATGTTTAACTTGGATCTGCGCTTATGCATTTAAATACTGAATAGATTCTCAAAAATTGAAGTAATTTGATTCATAAAATCCTTTCTTACCTCATTAACCCAATCTCAGAGCTTTCCCTTTCCTCCATAAGTTTAATTCTATATTTCTCCTGACTCTTCAACTTTTCTTAATGGTCATTTTGAATCTCAATTAGCCATTATTCTCCTATTAAAGGTATTTGTTTATCACATTAATCTCATCTCTGACCTGAACTTCGTCAAGTGACATAGCAAATTCATTCCCTACATTCATGTATTTATACATTTGGAGTGTGTCACGGAATAAATTGATTGTGAACAGGGCCCATATCCTATTTTTATCTCTATTTAGCTTTCTCCAAATGTGAGGCTTGCATGTACTTTTGAAAATATAAGGGATCCAGATTGGAAACATAGTGTTTCTGCTTTTTTTAATGGTTAGTGCCAACTTGCAGGTTGTGGAGATTACCAAAGGAAGCAAGGTGAAATATGAACTTGACAAGAAAACTGGATTGATTAAGGTATGAGAGAATTCCCTGCTTATTCAATGACAATTTCGTTATCCAGTTTTGCAGACTCAGGATTCTGGTCAATCCCTAATGTCTGCTTTTTCTCTGATATATGTCTTTTAGGTTCTTCATATGATCTGAATAATTTTCAGGTTGACCGCGTCTTGTACTCATCTGTTGTTTATCCTCATAACTATGGCTTTATCCCACGTACACTTTGCGAAGACAACGATCCCCTTGATGTCCTGATTATAATGCAGGTAATTTCTTATTATTTTAGACTATCTGCGTGTTTGGATTAGCTTAATTTAAACCTGCTGCTGAAGATTTTTACTTCCAAATTATTTTGATGGACTCATCACTTCTGAGTCCTGTTAATTACTTATATAATTCTCAATAGTCTGATTTATCTTTACCTTCTTTCAAAAGATGAACATTTCCAAATCACTTTAATGCTTCATTAGCTCTATCTATGATGTATTACGTTGCAAAATTCACAACTAATTCTATGATTCATTGCTTGAAAACATAATGCACAAGTCATTTTAATATGAGTATAATCACACAAGACTCCGGAATTCCAGATCACTATTCTACTCACACAATTATCTCGTCATTATCAGTAGTTAATAGATGCTACTGAAGTTTGTGCCTTTCAATTTTTCAATATAATGGATGCTTAAGTTTTGATTTTGATCCTCATTAATCACTCAGACAAATCCCATAGTCTAGAGTTATCCTTACCCGAGTTCCAAACATGAAGATCCCAAATCAACTCAGATTCTGCTTTGCCCATGATTTATTATGTTTGATTCTTTTAGCTGACTCCTCCACCTAGTGGGATAGGGCTTGTTGTTGTTGGATTCTTTGTTGGGCTGTAACTATCAGCTAACTAAATATCTGATGCGGTTAGGAGCCTGTTCTTCCCGGTTGTTTCCTACGAGCCAAGGCCATTGGGTTGATGCCCATGATTGACCAGGTACCCTTTTGTCTATTATTTTGTTATCATTCTCTATTTTTTCAACTACTTGAATTTCGCACCTAGAAAATAAAATCTTGTTCTTTCCAAGCAATTACATGTTAACAAAATAGTCACACCCAATTGGTACAGGGAGAGAAGGATGATAAGATTATTGCAGTGTGTGCCGATGATCCAGAGTACAAGCACTACAACGACATCAAAGAACTTCCGCCTCATCGGCTCTCTGAGATTCGACGCTTCTTTGAAGATTGTATCCTTTGGAATATTTTATAACATAAAAACTTTTTAACATATTTATGTCTCTTTACAAAATGTGTCTTGTTTCTTCTTAACATATTTCTCAGACAAGAAGAATGAGAACAAGGAGGTGGCTGTTAATGACTTCTTGCCTTCAACCGCTGCTGTTGATGCCATCCAGTATTCAATGTCAGTATATATTCTGAACAACCATTAAGTTTCCTTTTCTCTTTCTATTTTTTATTATATATTACTAATATTTGTTGGAAATTGTTATGAGATTGTACCCTTTGTCAAGAGTCAGTTATAGTTATCTACTTTGGACATAAATGATTTATGACAACAAAGTTATTTTAGCGCCCCATTTGGTTTCACTACAAATAATCACTTCTGTGCTTTACAAAACAAAACTCTTCGCCATATATTTACTTCGTAAAAATTACTTTAAACTCTTCTCACATATTTGATCTTTATGTGATATGGTGCAGGGATCTTTACGCAGAGTACATTCTACAGACCTTGAGGAGATAGACAAAAGAATGTTGCCTGCCATAAATCATAACTTGCTGCACTTCAAGTTCAATAATGGTTTTTTCGAAAGTTATGAGGAAACTCGTATTATTCTGTATTGGATGATACAATTTGTCTAATTAATACTAAGAATACAGTAATTTTCTTAATCTAGAATCCTGTTTTGTGAAATTTTCTCCTTTAGGGCCTGTTTGGTACGTTGGAATTGATTTTGATAAAATTGGAAATGGAAATGAAGATGGATATAGATATGGAAATGAAAATAAGATTTAAAAGTATGTTTGGTATGTCATAGAAATGAGACCTAATTTTTATGTGAAAAGATCAAAAAGTTCTTCTAATTTTTTTTTTTTTAAAATATCTACCTCCAACTTCATCCCCTCGCTCCTGCACCGTTCAAATTGTTTCAGGCAAGATTTTAGATCAATGAACACAAAACACAACAGGACACCATAAGAGATTTAGGAACCTCAAGATTGAGGTTAAGCAAAAACCACCTCCGGCATTTTGACCACCACCATGATGTCGGTGTTGATGAACTTTGTGCTCGTGAACTCTTTGGCGTCATCGACCACCACCACAGCTCAAATCGAACAAGATTGCTCTTGGAAGGTTCTGTTCGATCACTTGAAATGTCACTTTGATAAGGCGTGTTTATCACTACCCACTTTCAATCGAAGACTGTCGTTGACGTCCTTAGCTTTCAACCCAGATCTGGAGATCTACAACCGTCGAAGGGGATGGAAAAGGGGAAAGCGCCACCACCGTTGCTAAGTCGCCGTCGTTCAACTAGATCAATGGAGGCATTATCGCTGTCATTGCGGTGGCTTCCACTTAAAATTTCAATTCTAAGGCCAATTTTTTATACTAAACATATAATTAGTGTGGAATTCAATTCTAATTCCAATTCCATGTCTCTAATTCCATTATACCAAATAGGCCATTATTCTTTAGCCTAGCGTTTAATTTGGCCACGGATTAGGAGTCCAATATATATTCTCTTGCACTATGGTTCTGAATGTTTCATATCAAATTTTAATTGGTTTAAAATTTACTCTTGTTTACAATGTATTTCAATTTAGTAGCATTGTATAAAATATTTAATTTGAAACGTCCATATTTAATCGGTCTTGTTGGGGGAGGTTTGTTTTAAATTCTTGTTTTGTAATGTATATTTTCTTACAAATACATGTGCATACGATGTTTTGCTTTTGCAGGCCTTTTGGCATATTGCATCCAAGATGTTCAAATCAAAAGCATTTTATTTCCGTTTAATTTTTCATTACTAATCAAAATAATTTAATTCTTCCGAAAATGTTAATTGCATTTGACAGAAATAGATGAGTTGTCATTCATGTGGGCCTTGTACACTGTAAGATATGTAACTTCCGTAAACTGTACTGATATTTTAAATTGACTAGTCTACATCTTATAATTTTTATATTCAATTGCTTCTTTATTGAAATTCACGTTTTTATTTTCTAACAATCGTTCGGTGACGCGTGGCGGCAGGTCATTTAATTCAATTGAATGCCATTAGTTTTAATTAAGTGTGTGTTCATATTAGCTTCTAGATAATAGTTTTTACGATTTATAAAATAAGTATATCAGAAGAATTTTGTCTCAATTTATGAAAAAATATTTTTAAAACCATGGTTTCTTTTTTTTTTTTGCCAACTGAAACTATGGTTTCAGAGTTTGCTGAACACATATTTAAGAAGGCATCGAGAATATTCACCAACGTGGTGAAATAAAATTGAAATTGATGTTTTTTTGGCCAAAAAATCGAAATCGAAATTGATTTTAAGCTTCTGAAACATATTTTTTTTATCTATTTTAAATGTTTGTATTTAGTGTATTGATATACGAAATACAGGATATGCAATATCATCAATGGATTATTAGCAAGGAACCAAAAACCCAATCGAGTAATGAATCGGTCACAGTACAGGTTTAAGGGTTAATGGGTCAATCAGGGTCTAATCGGTAGTTGAATCGATCATATTAAAATATTATAATTTATTAGTGACAATATATATTAATATATTTTTAAACTTCTATAGATAAAAATGAAGATTTTTAGAAAAAAAAAAATACTTAAAATCTATTAGTATGAGTTATAATACCTATACTTATGTAATGATATCTCCTTTTTTATAATTATTATATCTTTTTAAATAATTTTTTTTATTATCTTCTTTATTTTTTTTAGATTTGTTCTTTCTTTACCTATTTTTCTTTTCATTTTGGTCTTCAATTTCCAATTTTCCCCTAAAAAACAAAAAAAAATATAAAAAATAATAAAAAAAAGAAACCGGTCCAACCGATTTCAGACCAGTTCGACGGTTTAACCATCAAACTAAACTGGATCACTGATATGTTTTTGGTTTAACCGGTCGAACTGACCGGTTCAGTCCAATTTTTCGTGCAGTGATTATTAGATTTCCGATGAACATGGTACGGTGTTCAGGAACCATAACTTTAGGTTTCAGATTTAAATATCTTTTTTTTTTTTGGCCGACATTCAGGTTTAAATATCAGTCAATCAGGAAAGAGGGAACAGATATCGTTTTTGACAGTTTTATTACATGTTCTTTATATCCTGCCTCCCTCCGAATATTAAATAAGATCGAGTTGATTTTTTTTAAAGAGGTGAAGAAAATTAAATAAATTATTTTAAAATACTTCTATCTATCGTTGTTTTTTTAAATTAGTTAGTTTGACTTATAAACTAATATATAATTTGATGATACACCACACATATACTATAATTAAGTAATATATTTAACTTACTTAACATTTTTTAAAAAAATTAACTGAGTTTTATATTTAGGATTGGAGTATATATTTGCATTTTATTACATGTTTTATATCATTGAACGATTGAAACCAATAAAAATTTTAAAAATAAAATAAAATTAAGCTACGCAAGTCAAACAGCAATTACAAATTTAAAAAACGAAGTTACAGGGAAATGAGAAATATGCAAGGCCTTGGCCCACAGTTATGGGCCTAAGGTCTATTTGATTGGTGAAGGAAAAGGACGATATGGGCCAAAAGGTGGGCCACTAATAATGATTCTCGGTCCTTTTTAATAATGGGCCCCACCAGAGGAACAACCGTTATGGACCTTAAATTATGCATTTATTTATAAGCGCTAATGTACAAAAATCCACAAAAGTTTTTCCTAAAAGTCACATTTTTTTGTTAGTGGTACATTACGGATGTTAGTTTTGCTGTTAGTGTTACCACATGGAAAGCATTTGGTATTAGATATATTTTTTTTAAAAATTCATATGTATTTTTACACTTTAATCTCATTTATAAAGTATGTGATATATTATTATGAAAGAAAAGTATTTCATTGACCATGAATTTTTAGTTCTTTTTCTGTCTCCATAATTATAGTTTTCAGAGAGCACTTTTATACCGCTTCCCTGGACGATGTATTTATATTCCTTGCCTGCTCTTATCAAATTAACAATATGAAAAAGACTAATCCCCGCAATAATCCTTAAATTAATCATACTCCTACCTTAATTCAAACAAGGTGGGACCCAACCCAAATGAGAAAAGCTATCACATGATTCAAAGGATGTGAAGTCTGCCTAATGTCTAAGCTTAATGAAAAACTCCGTCTCATCTATAATAATCTCAGGTTGTTAGTATCTGACTCCTTTACTCCAAAAAAAAAAAAAAAATCCGAAACCTGTGAACACGTGGTCACGTACGTCATTATTTGATAGCTCGCGCATGCACAAAAACAGCTGGAAAAGTGACACGTGGAAATAGTGATATGGTTTTGGAGAGATATCAATGTGGGTCAAAACACATGAGGAGCTGAAATAATATGGAAGAAAAAAAGGCGTATAACATATTAACATCAAATCAAATCAAACAATAAATACTATGATTGGATTAGATATGACCGCAGGCAAAAGAGAAGCAAAGTTCAAGTTAACATCTATGTCTCTGCGCCTGAGCATTACGTGACTCACACACAGTCATATCAGCATACAAATGTTGAAAGGCCATGTGCGTGTATGAGTCACACATTATTGTTTATTCGCTTTAATTTTGATGAGTAGAGAGAATCTTACATATATATGTAAAAGTCAAGAGTGTGTGTGTGTGTGTGTGTGTGAGATTGATTGAATGTAAGAGATGTGAGATGAATAATCAGGCGGTCGGCGATCCACCATTTCCATTTCCCTTTCAGTCTCACCTAACTTGTACTCCTCCCCTCACACAGCACACCTCTTCTCTTGCTTCATTATCTCTCACATCACACTCACAACCAAACAAATTTATATTCCAATCACCCCCCTCCAATCACACCACGCCACCTGTCCACTCCCATTTATTTCTTATCACCACTCTCTTTTCCCTGCTTTTTCCTTTTAATTTCAATGTATTTTCATTCAAAGTGAACTATAGTCATTTCATGAAACAAAAGAGAGCACTCCCTACCAACAAGTTGTTGTTGGTTGAGGTGGTAAATGGTTGCAACCTTATAAGAAAGAGAATATAA
Organism: Inga oerstediana; assembly: GCA_963210345.1. NCBI lineage: Eukaryota > Viridiplantae > Streptophyta > Magnoliopsida > Fabales > Fabaceae > Inga > Inga oerstediana. Next base: position 71,912,271 of record OY723404.1, on the reverse strand, counting down.
ATTCAAATTTTAGGAAATACACTTATCGGGAGAGACGAAAACCCTTTACGTTCTAAACCTTGATTAAATCAAAAGGGGAAAAATACTCCCTATGGTCCTTAATAATATAAGAGCTAGATAATTAATTTACAGATATTAAAAAAATTAGTTAAGATAGTCATCATTTGTAATACATATATGTTGGTTTTCTTGTAATACCTTTTTTAATTATGTGCAATGCAACCACACATCTTGATGGAAACCCCTTTACTACATACAATTAATAGGGATATTTTGAAAAAAAAAATTATAAATTTAAAGGCAAAGTGGACTGAGGTACAGTCCTACATATTTAGGATCAAAATAAATCAATTGTTTAACTCCGATATTTAGCACAGGAGGTAATAGTTGAGAGTGGTTTTGAAAGTCACTTTTCCCCCTCAGTGCTCAGCAGAATTTTGATATCCCTAACTAAACTAATAATGAAAACGTGCGTGATTCGATATTACATGTATAGTATAATATGTTGATTCCATTGGAACAAAAATGATCTTCACAAGTTTTTATATATATCAGGCATCAACTTGCTTCAAAGCTATCTTATCTTTAAATATTTAAACGTGAAAATATCCAGTATATAGTTTACGCTTTAATCTTCATAGCCCATATGTGGATGGCTCTGTGTGTGTGTGTGTTGCGTGTCATGTCATGCTAATTATAAGTAATTAATTAGTTTTGAATCCTTTGAGAACAGGTTTTAACGTGAACATGATTTTGATAAAACCTTGGTCTAAAACAGTTCATTAAAAAAACAAATGAAATTGGCTTTAGCTCTTTGAGAACATGTTTTAAATATTAACATAAACTCAAATAGTTTTGGTTCTTTATATCTCAAATCGTTTTGGTTATTTATTAAACAAAAGGAAATATTTTGGTTCTTTAGACACTTAATGAACAGCATAGTTACATTACTTGGCAGAGTAATCAATTTCCATAAAGCTTCTGAGTATTTGCAATGTTCATATAATGAGTCGTCAAAAAACTTTCAATCAATGCAATTTATTATATATCATCAGCACATTTTTTTTTGAGTTTTAATTATGTGTGTGTCTACGCAGCTTTGAGTGAATCATTAACATTTGTACATGATTTGGGGGGAAATTACATTTTCCGTTCCTACAGGAAATAACACTGCTAATTGATTGACATACAAATATTAAAAGAGTTTATCACAAATCACAAACACAAACACACACACACACACACACACACACACACACACACACACGCATAAAAACAATTTTAGTTTATTTTATCACTACGTAGTTAGATTGAATTTAGATAATGGCAGTGCTCATCAGTTCATAATAGAACACACTTCATGAGCTAAGAATAATATGGCTCTTTTTTTATAATGTGTATGACAAAAAATGTGTCTTGATTGAAAAATTGAAATGGTTATTAATGGATACAAGATTAAAAAAGTTGCTTGTTCCAACCAAGGGGATGATGTTGGCATTCTGATGAACTTATAATGGGACTGTTAATGTAAACAAGAAACACAATAGGTTCAAGTGGTTCAACATCTGTTCTTTTCTAATAGGATATTATGTTTGAATTTTGTGATGAATTTTAAAAACCCTGGGTGGTTTTGGGGAAGAATATGGGAACAGAACATATACTCCCTTGATTCTTAATATAAGAGTGAAATAACCAATTTATAGAGATTAATGATTTTTCTAAAATATTATCTTTAATCTTCATTTGCATTAGAGCTACCCACTGATGAAAACTCCCTTAATAGGGATCATTTGGAAAAAAAATTATAAATTTGGAAGACAAAACAAATCAATTGATGTCTTATATCTAGAACTAAAGTAAATTCTCTTACCAGCTCCTATGTATGTTTAGGACTTGAAGTAGTAATAAAAAAAATTTAATTCTCCAAACAAGGGAGGAAGGCACTCTAATAAGCTTAATGAGACTATCAATGTGACCAGCACACCAAAATTGGTTCAATGTGGTTCAGCTCTTGTTCTCTTTAAATAAATACATACTCCCCCATGTTCTTAATATAAGGTTATATTTACCTAATTTGATTAAATTAAAGAAGTTAGTTAAGTTAATTAATATGATATATATTTTCTAAAACACTATAATCATCTTTTTTTTTTTCCTCTTTTCTTTGATTATTGTTGATAGAGTATCAATAAGGGTAAATTAGAAAGACATTGACAAATATAAAAATATGTCTTATATTTAGGATCAATACCAACCCTTCAAATATGTCTCACATTAAAGACCAAAGGGAGTAATATATTTCAAATTCGAGTCTTGCAAACCGATTGACCCAACTTGATCAGAATGAGTTTGCTAGGGACCAATATATATGATGACTCGTAAAAACCAGTTGGGAAAAAAAGGGGATAGTGATATTATAAGCAAGGAATGAGTAAGAAAGGTATATACGGTGGCTATAGAGCTAGCTAGCCTAGGTTAAGAAAGAAGAGAGAAGCTAGTGGGGCACATCATAATGGTACTGAGGATGAGGATCACATATATATACACAACAGTACTCCCCAATACATGAATAAATGAAAGAGGATTATTTATGGGCCAAACTGACTCACCTATATATATAAATATTACTTAATAATAATAATGCAATATTGAAGCTTGGAAAGCGACCCAACAGTGAGATGAAAAAAGAAAAAGCCTTTCACTCAACGGTTTTCACAGCAGAGGGGCAGTAATAATATATTGGAGCACAAGTAATGGTATATGCTCATACGTACTGATCATCCACAAGGCCATGTTTTTATTTTGTAGGGCTTCTCTATGGCTATACACTAGTGTGGGGTTAGTTTTATTTTAAGTTTTTCTCCTTCTTTTCCTTTCTCCTTTCTAATAAAGCTACCAAAAAAGTTGTTCATCAACATGCAAGAGCAGAAGCCCTTCCTCTTTGCCTTAATTCTCATAATAATATGCTAACTGTAATTACATATGCTTCAACACCTACCTACCCTATTACCCTAAACTCTCTTCACTCTTATATATATATAGCTTCAGCCTCCATCTACTGTTTTGTACTTTTCTCGCTAATACTGCTCACACCCTTCATTTATAAATGGAATTCACTTTGGGTGAAACTTGCTTTCTCCACTGAATAAAGTTTCTTCCATTTACAGAAACCAGAAGGGATGATCTGTAATGTGTGTATGTGTGTGCCTTGTGTCCCCATTCTCTTGCATAATGGTCCCACGCTAGCTCTGATCTGTTTCTCTGCGCTCTCTCCATATATATCTCTTTAGTTGTATTCATACATAAATACAAGTCCGTTCTTTATATATATATATATATATATATATATTAATTCTTCTTTTCTTATTGTTTCAGTTGCTTTATCACATTTATTTGTGAGCTCACTCTAATTAATTATAGAGTTGAAAATAAGGAATTACTCCTCCTGAATCACATGTACCAAATATATATATATATATATATATGCTGGTATTATTGAAGAGCATATAAATTTTGCAATTAATGCCAAAAGTTTACATACATGCACCAGCAATATATATATATATGGGTTAAGGGCCAAAAATGCCCCAGAAGTTTTCACCCAGGGGCACTGGGTGTCTGGAAGATTTTTAGGGGGTATTTTTGCCCCGGAAGTTTTAAAAATGGGGCAAATTTGCCCCTCCGTTAACAAACCCAAATGGCCAATGTTTGTTGACCAAATTCTGTAGAGGTAGCATGCCTATGTGGCATCCACCTCAGCCTTTTTCCATATCATATATTTAAGGGGCAAAAATGCCCCGAAAGTTTCCACTAAGGGGTACTAAGTGTCTGGAAATTTTTGAAGGAGCTACTTTTGCCCCTCCATTAACATACCCAAACAGTCAATGCTTTTTGACCAAATTTTGCAGAGGGGGTAAGCCTACATGGCATCCACCTCACCTTTTTTCCATATCATACTTTTCATAAGAACAAATAAAAAGACTCAAGATTGCTGATTATGCAACTCTTCAGTTTCTCCCTCTGATTCACCCAGCAATTTGCATCCAAAAAAATCAAAAGTCATATTGATCTCCCTTACTCAAATCTCAAAGAGACCTGGGGGCTGTATCTACCAGCAACGATTTTGAGCTTCTAGTGGCGGAGAGTGATGGGCTTAGTTTGGCTGGTGAACTGGGCCTTCTCCGTCGACACTTTTCCGACGATCTGACTTATGAGTTTAGAAAGAAATGAGAGTCAACAAAATGGAACCCAGATCAACTCTCAAACACATGGCTAATTGTAGCCAACTTTCACCAATTTGTAAAGTTTGACTCTACATCGCATCTGGGGAGCACTAAGGAAAAGTCTAAAGAAGGCTAACTTTACCCAACAAGAGAAAAAAAACTAATAAATATGGGAGTTTGTACCTAAGGGGCGATCTAATTTTTTTCTTAAATATTTTCCTACTAAAAAAATCTGAAGGGGAAGCAATTTTTTAGATATGAATTTTTGGGTTTAAGTCGGAAGGGGGATTAAGTTTGAGGGATCACACAATCCAGGAGAGCAATTGGAGTTTGTTTTTTTGAAATGTTTTCGGGCTAAAAAATCTGAGGCAATTTTTTGGATGCAAATTTCTGGATGAATCAAAGGAAGAAGTTGAAGATTTGCACAATCAGCGACCTTGAGTTTTTTTTATTTGTTCTTATGAAAAGTATGACGTGCAAAAAAGGTGAGGTGGATGCCACTTATACAGAATTTAGTTAAAAAATGTTGACCGTTTGTGTATGTTAACGGAGGGGCAAAATTGCCTCATTTTTAAAACTTTGGGGCAAAATTGCCCCCTTCGAAAACTTCCAGACACCCTAGTGCCCCTCAGTGGAAACTTCTGAGGCATTTTTGCCCCTTAAATATATGACATGGAAAAAGGCTCAGGTGGATGCCACATAGGCAAGCAACCTCTGCAGAATTTGGTCAACAAACGTTGACCGTTTGGGTATGTTAACGAAGGGGTAAATTTGCCCCATTTTTAAAACTTCCGGGGCAAAAATGCCCCCTAAAAAACTTTTAGACATCCAGTGCTCCTGAGCAAAAACTTCAGGGGTATTTTTGCCTCTTAACCCTATATATATATATAGAGAGAGAGAGAGAGAGAGAGAGAGAGAGAGAGAGAGAAGGTTCTATGCTTCAAGTTAGATTAGTCCCAAAAATTAATTAAGCTCGCAGAAGAGTATGTATATGTATGTATATAGCTGATTCAAACTTCCCTAAGGAATGTAAAGCCTGTCCTTTATGCCATAATGATATGTATGGGTCTCTTTTCACGATAATAAAAGAAATCGAATTGAATGTGATATGATGCGTATTATTGGCATGATTAAGGATTGCTTAATCCGTTAATTAGTACCACTTGACAGTTGAAAATTGGCAAATAGAGAAAAGTAGTCCATTAATTAATTTAGGCCTCACACGGGTGGACCAATTAGAAAAGTAGTTTATAAACGCCATACATTATTATTTAACCTGGAAGATATATATAGTGTATATATATAAGAGCAAAGCTAGCTCAAAAGAAAGCATCAATGGACCACACCATGTGAGGGCGTTGAATAGTTTGCTAATATTAACTAAGATTTTGTGAATTTGTATAATATTGTTAGGAGATTCTTCTCAAAAGCCACGTCGCAAAGTATAATTTAATATTAGGGTTTGCAGCAATTTTTTTTAGCTGGATTAAGATGCAAGCAAAAGTGCTGTAGACCAAGTGTTTAACATGGTACTATGTTGGAAAAAAGGAAATTAAAGGGAAAAGGAAAAGAAAAGAAAATCCTAACTAGGTCCTAATAAAGTTTATGATCAATAAGGATAGATAGGGTGTTAGATGAACATGTTTTCATCAAAGTTAAGCTATAATTTTAGCTAATTATACTCCTATTCTACAATAATAAAAGACTAACTACTTTAATTAATCAGCGCATGTGATGCTGGAAAAAATTTGAATCTCAAGAACCATAATCATTATGGAATCAACATTGAGGTTAATGATGATTTTGCAATACTCCACCGCTGTAAATAAATTTTATTTTGATATTTTGTTCTTAAAATTAATCAATTGCAACTCTAATTAATTTGGAAAAACCAAAATACAAGTAGTTCATAGCATAACAAACAAGCCAAAAGACCCAATTTTCATTTGGTAACCTATCTAGAAAGTCATAATTGAAATGTATAAGATTTCTATATACTTACGCAAAAATGTACCTAAAATCTCACCTAACAAGATAGCTCATAGTTGAACTCTTAACTATCGGATTTAAAAGAGAAAATAAATGAGACCAAAAAATTTAAAAATGGAAAGGTAATATATATATATATATATATATATATATGTATATCTAGGCAAGATAATTTTTTATATGGACATGCAACGTAGATTAAGATTTAATTCTTATGGTTGAGGACATAATACACATAAAAATTTTCTAATAGGATTTATTATAGAAGCTATATGTTATATTTGATACTAATTCTTAAACCAAAATCTTAAAATATGAAGACTCTGAGTTCACACACACAAACACACAAACATCTTTTCTAAGAATTCAAATTTATCCAATATGAGACCCTTTGACAATTTTAATCGCACTTAAAACATCTTAAAATGGCGTTTAAGGCAATAGAAACATGATATTAAATTATATTATTGAACACATGAAACTTGTATATATAGTTTTATAGATCTGCGGTAATAATTTTTTGAACCCCTCTAGAAATCGGAAACATTTATAGGACCCGTAAAAATCTGGTCCATCTCCCCACATTAAACTCCATTAAAATGAAATTTGAAAAATTAGAAACTTCTATGTTCAGGTTCTGGGCTCAAATAAAACCTGCAAAAAGAAGGCCAAGAAATTGATGAAACTAATTAAAGACTGTAATTAAGTTCTAATTGAATACATTATATATATAATAGGCATATATATATTCAACACAATATTATCAACATGAATTAATTTAGCGCCTGAAAATTTAGTTATTGAGGATATCATGTGTCAGATTATTATATTTGACGAGATTTGAGGGTTCAAGAAAGTTGTTATGAAAGCCTCGAGATGGGTACATATATATACAGGGAAGAAAACTTAAATGGTTTGATCTCTTAGTGTATATATATTAAATTAATTAATGGCATGAAAATGCTAATACAATGAGTCAATACTAAGGGGCGCCGTGAATTGTTAATTATATAAGACTTTATTGAATAATTAATCATAGTGAAAACTATATAAATATATCTTATGCCGACATATTACTAGACTATATATATACATACAGTAATTAAGAACTGTTAATCCAACTAAAAGATTTAGACAGATCGATTTGAGACGAAAAGAAGTCATTTTCATTGGCAATATCAAAGCGGAAGAAACGGACCATATAGCTTGTGATGAAGACAAATAAAAACGAAAGGTATAAACCTGAAATGATGCTAGGGAGGCCGGTTTCGTAAAGAGCCTGAAAAACAAAAGCATAAGTATAGACGTGGAACTACCAAGTCCATGAACCTTGAGAGGGAAAGAGAAGATGCAAGAATAGAAAGGAAATTAAAAAAAAGAAAAAAGATAAAAGAAACTTAAAATGAAACGAGCCCGTTCTTTTGGGGAAGAAAATTAAAGTAGCTCGAATAATTAAACACACTACAATCTCTTTCTTCTAAATGTAGGAGTTAGATACCTAATTTATAAAAATTAATTGAATTAATTTATTTAAAAAAATGTGTTGATTTATCTAAAATACTCCACTTTTCAATTATTTACATTTGAATCTCCCCCTTATACCAATTGAGTAATCAATAGAGATACTTGTAGTTTGCAAAAAAACAAAAAACAAAAAGAAAGTACTTCTTTTAATTCTAATTGTAAGACTAGTTTGAGGGAGAATTTTGATCCTAATTATAAGATATTTTTCATTTTATTTAGGGAAAAAAATACTTAAACACCACTTGAACTTCAAAATACTAAATTGGTTTTATTGACAATAAGAGTAATGAGATTGACAAAAAGAGTAAGCAATTAACAATACAAGTTTTTGGGAAATCACTTATTTGGGATTTGAAAGTTCAAGTGGTATTTATTTATCTTTTTCCCTTTTATCTATCATGTTTATCACTTGTCCTTCAAAATAATTGCCTAACTTATAAACTAATAATATTATAAAAATATATTTTAGAGAGGTTATGTTACATATGATATAATTAGGTAATTTATTTAATTTTTTTAATATCCCCAAATTAAATAAATAGGTCATAATACATTAAGGATAAGGGGAGTAATAAATGTGAAAAATAAATGATTTTGATGTATTATATTTAGAATTAAATTAATTTATTAGGACGGGAGGGTGTAACATATTTAGAAATTTGAAATGTTGATTATTTTTAAACTAAGAGTATTATCTGTTGATAGCAAAGATTAATCTCAACTAGGTTTGATTCATGTCCAAAAGCTAGTTTATAATATTAATGTTTGTTTGAGATCACGTTTAGGATCCAAAAAATGCTTATTCACGTAAACTAAGACAAAATTTCTCTCATATTCTACTGCACATATCGTAAATTATGATTGAAAAGTTACTTTTAAAGGCTGCAATCGCTATCCAAACAATCACTAAGTCAATTCTCAATAATCTCTATTTAGAAGTCACCCCTTGGAAATGGATGTGGTTATATTTTTTTAATAAACAAATGAATGTGACTGTTAAAGACATAAAAAAGCTAGTTAATTAATATTTCTTCCCCTCTCTGTATATCTCTTATTTTATTTGGGGAATATGAATGGATTAGACCGAGGGTTTAGATTAATTAGCATACTCCTAAGTAAGACTAACTTGATGTAACCTGTCCCTACAATTCTCCCCACTTTTCCTTTTCTCTTGCTCGATAGGACCAAGCTTATCGGACAACTTCATAAATATCCCTACGTGCTCCTTCAAAAGTCGGCTATATTATATTTGACACTGCGTAATGGGATTAGATTCTCTCGACATATAAATATATATTAGGAAAAATGGTATAAAGAGGAAAAAAAAAAGGGGTATAGAGTTGGTGCATGCAGGAGAGTGTAGAGGAAGAGGTGGTCCAAAGGGGCAAAGGCTATATATATATATATATATATATAGCTAGAGGTATAGTGGGTAACCTTATTTTGAGAAGACAAGACTTGCCACGTACCGCTCATAATTGTCATCCATACCCTATTTTACATTCCTTCTCTTTTGCTGCCTAAATATTTAAATATGGCCCATAATTAAATCCCACTTATCAGAGGGGTCCCCATTTTTCTATATTTTCTTTGCTCAAATGCCCCTTTCTCCTCTACCCCCTCTCTCATGTTCATTCAGGACTTGACTTCTTTCCTTTTCTTTTCTCGTCTTTACCCCCTTCACAACAATTGGATCGAGATCTAATGGTTCACATTTAATATTTTATAAACATATTATAACAATGTAGAGAAGAATGTGAAGGAAATGGAAAGAAGGATGGGAAGGAAATATTAAATATAGATTATTAGATTTTGATATAATGGTCATGAAGGGGGTTAAAGGATGAGAGCGAATGGGAAAAGAAAAGGAGTGAAGGCAAGTCCATTCATTCATTGCCTTTGAATAAATATTCTTGGATCAGCTAGTATTTAAATAAAGTAGGGTGAGGTCCTAAAAAACAAATGTAATCACTAAAAAGTCCCACAACAAATGAGAAATATGGATCTGTTGTCATTTTTTTTTTTGTATGTAAACTTGTTATTACATGCTACTCACTTATTGTGTGGAACATTTTGTGATTATATTCCTTCTATGGAGCCTCCTAATTAAATCCACAGATCATAGAGGTCTATCCCCATTTTTCTACATTTTCTTTGTTGAGAACACCCCCCGAAACCGGTTGGATAAGCACCAAAAACTCATTTCATCTAGACGGTCCAGATCTCATCTGGACCATCCAGATTTGATTTTTGTTAACTAGTTATTTTTTAATGAAAAAAATCATTTTTTGAGAAAATATCAGTCAAAAGATTATTTTTATTTTATATTCTATATCCATTAAAATATTTTTTTTTCAAAAACCAAAAAGTAAAAAATATAAAATCTAGATCATCTAGATCCCATTTAGACAACCCAGATGGGATGAACTCCCCCTACTGGTCCAAAGGATGAGCAGGGAAGCTCCCCCCCCCCCCCAAAATAAGTATTTTTGGATTAGTTTCTAAAAACATTGGATAAGATCCCCAAGATAAGGAATGTAATTCTAAAATCTCACATGTAAGTAACATGTAATGACAAAGTAGTTTTGATGAAAAACAATAATAATAGGCTTTCATTTAGAATATTTTAATAATTACATTCTTACTTTGAAACCGAACAGTGATTTTTTCTAATTTCTTTAATGACGTGCTCCTCTCTCATCTCTCTCTCTCATATGTTCATTAATTGCCTTGGAATAAATATTTAGTTTTGGATTAGTATGTGAAAAGAGAAGCTAGGGGGAGGTTGGGCAAGCTTGTTTCTCTGGTAGTAGAGCCCTAAGGGCACCCTTGGAAGTGGGGGGGAATCTAGGACTAGGAGTAGCATCTAGATTCTATAATAGGCTTGCGTGCTCTTTCTGCTGTCCTCCGACATGAGCCTTTCTATCATATCTCCCCTCTTGACCTTTCCTCGGAAATCCTCGTAATGTGTTACTTCCCAACTGTTTTCACTTCATTTTCAGAAACCCACACATCATCACTTACAACAACAACAATAATTTTCATTTTCATTATTCTTATTCATTCCCCTTTATGACACAAGTTCGAACTAATTCTAGCTCTTACCATAATTAATCACTTCCACAACAACGTCTATATATTTATCAAGTCCATTTCATCTTGTTATTTTTGGACACCTTAATTATACTCCTCTTGAATCGTTCTCTTTCTCTTCTCCAATCCAACGATAGCCCTCCAGTTAAGGAAACTAGCTAGCAGGAAAGATGTGTCCGTTTATATATATATAGAGAGAGAGAGGCGTACAAGTTGAAATTAATTACTACCTCTAGTTCTTGCTATAAGGACTTGTTTGGTCTGAGGGAAAGAGAGGAAAAATGGGTAGAGGGAAAATTTTTTTGAATTGAATTTAAAAAAAATTAGAGAAGTGTGGTTAAAAAATTTTAATTAATTTTTCTTACTCTTTTATCTTATATATTCTCTTTGTTAAAATGGGTCTGTTTAGTGTGAGGGATTTGGAAGGGAGGGAAAATTTTTATGATTTGAATTTTAAAAGATTGAAGAAGTGGGATAATGAAACTTTAATAAAGAGAATATATAAGATAAAAGAGTAAGAAAAATTAATTAAAAATTTTTAACCCCACTTCTCTAATTTTTTTAAATTCAACTCAAAATTTTTTTTTTCTCCGCTCAATTTCCCTCCTCTTCCCTCATGCCAAACAAGCCCTAAGTGTTTGTTATAGGTTGGATTTGACCCTAAATATATATAAGATTGCAATTCATTTTGTTTCCTAAGTTTATAATTTTTTCTCAAAGTATATATATTGACTACTCATATTAAGGAGTTTATATAATCTAAGGTTAATCATGATGAAAAATGGTATTTTAGGAAAACTAACCTATATTTGTTACAAATAACTAACATAACTAACTTTCTTAATCTATCAAAACTAGTCAAAACATAACTTTTATATTAAGGACAAGAGGTAGTAGTAATTAACATGGGAATTGAAAAGGGAGAGAACTAAGAGAAAAGAGGAGAGAGCGGCGTTGAAATGTGACTAGACGGAATAACTCTTGGGAAGGAAAAGGCAAACTAGTTGGATCCTCTTTTCTGTATATATGATCGTCTATCATATATGTATATATCTCTCCCACTCAAACTTTTAAGTAAGACATAGCTAATCTTTTTTCATGTCTATACAACCCCACAAACAATTTTATATATTTATTATTTCTTATTGGGATCGAGCCTAGCTAGCTCTGTCCAATCCAACCAAATGCCCACATTCATTCATTCATTCATAGATACACACACATACACTTATTGGACCACTTTGATACTTACAGCTCACAAGCAACATAGCTATCTATCATGTATATATATATATGGCTACTTAGCAGTTTCAATTAATGACCTCCCCTCAATCTTCAATTTACATGTTTTGTTTATATATATATATATATATATAAATATATTCTTCCGCAAAGGACAGGCACATGTTTGCTTTCTGTGTTTTTCAAGAAAGCATTACTTGCAAATCCAAAATATCTAAACCCTTCTTCTATGTTTGTGTTGCCAATAAATGTTTTTATGGGTATCAAATGATTTTTATATAGTTTTAACTCTTGTAAATAAATTCGTGTGTAGCATGAATTTTGTCTTCTTAAAAAATAATGTTTAGTACATTCATCTTAGTTTAGTCATTGTTGTTGTTGTTTATGAGAATAAAATATTGAGTATCTTGAATATATTATTTAATTAATATCAATTTGTTTAAACAAAAATGTTTGCTCAATGATAACACCATTGTGCCATTAAAGATTGATCTAGTTGATAAATATGTGTGACTTATGTCCCATAAGGGCGTGAATTCATCTTATTGCCAATATATGAAGACTTCATTATATTGGTGAGTAATCCATAAGCAAATTATATGTATTCTGAGTCTTTATATTGGTTACAAATAATTTGGTGTTCATTGAAGAGGTGTGTGTGTGTGTGTATTTCAATCTGATTGGACACTAAATGCTTTTTCCTATATATTTACATAATTAATTTTTCCAAAGATAAACATAGCAGATGACCAATTGATAATCACATGCTTTTCAAAAGATAATGGCAACTCGCCTGTGGGACATATTTTTGTTTAGAATTTGACTAAGGGGCAAAGGGCATGATGACATTTGGAAAAAAATTGAAATTTACTCTTGAATATAGTAACTTCAATTAATTTCTTAATCCATCAGTCAGAGGATCTATATATTTAAGTTCATTAATCAAAAGGTACTGCCATTTATTACTGTTGTCATTGTGAAAAATAAGATATTATTTGCATTAGGTGTTGTGAATAATTAATATTTTTTAAAAATTATTCAACTGAACCACAATTAAACTTCAAATGAGATGTCAATGAGAGTAAATATATACTCAGCAGTTTAAAATTTAGATGACTACATATTAAAAATAAATTCATAGTTAAAATTGTGCCATTAATTATCACTAATTTACTTGAGCATATATATGCACTATATTATATATAATTTGCCATTCAAATATTGAATTCTTATTTTTTTCTATTGATTATAATTTGAATTTCACTATGAACCATATAAAATTTTAATCACCAGCTTCCTTTGTCGGAGCAAACTTTAGGTTGTAAAACATAAATTTCTGAAAAAGGTAAAAAAGATTGTAATTTGTTTTCTTGATAATCAATAATATGACAGAGAGTACACATACCCTTTGTCGCTTAAATGAGAAAAAAAAAAATAGTTACATGCTCCCATTTGCTTTGGTAATTAGTAATAGAAAAGGTACACAATAATGTGAGGATTTGAAATTTGGGTTAAAGAAAAGACAAGAGACTCACCTAAAGACCATTCATAATCGATACTAATTATTCTCTTTGACTTCTATGAAACTGGATTAGGTGAGGAGATAATTAATATTATATAGTAGAAAGAAGATTAAGTGGAATAAAGCTCGTGCATTAATACCCTAACGAGGTAATTAATTAAATCAGATAGTAATGTCAACATTTCTACGTAATATAATACCTGGCTAAATATCGAACACATAGAATAATGATTGATATGACTGGGTAAAGGTCAGTCACGGGAACTGCTTAATTATTTAGGTTCCCATTTCAACTTGCTTTTCATGCTTTTTCCGACTTTTTTTTTTGTCTTTATATGATATTTATCTATAAACACATATAGTTTATTATATATATAATATTAAGAAAAATAACGTGATTAATCATTTTTCCATTTTTTATATAACAATTTTTTGTGATTTGGGTGTCGATAATATTTAAAAATAAAAAAATAAAAATTTTGAAACTTAAAAAGCATAAAATAAGAAGATCGAGTTGTTCAAATAAAAAAAAAAAAGATTAAATCTGTTTTTAACGGTGACCAGAAAATACATATATATAGGGATAATTGTTTGGTTGTCTATATTGATATTCCACAAAAGACATATATCTCATAATTAATACTCCGGCCACTTTCGAGCTAGTTCTTATTAATTAAAAGTATTTTATTTAAAGTTTGAGTGACCATTACAAATAGAAAGACATTTTCTTTTTTCAAAAAATTACAAAAAAGATAGAATAAATTACATATATTTTGTTTCCTTGTGAAAACTGAAAACACGGGAGAATGACCTTTTAGCTTTCTAGCTATATCTTTCCCTCTCATTAATTAATGCACTTCACATGGATATTGTATAAATGCATGGAATTATATTTATAGCCCTGCAAATCAACTGCGGCGCTTGTACAACTCTTTTCTAATACTCCCTCCGGTCCTAATTATAAGATAAAGTTGATTTTTTTTTGGAGAAATTAAGGAAATCAATTAAATTACTTTAGAGTATTTATATTTTTAATTTTTTCTCTAAACTAGTTAATTTGACTAATAAACTAATATATAATCTAAGGATACTAAAAATATAAATATTCTAAAGTAATTTAATTAGCTTCCTTAATTTCTCCAAAAAAATCAACTTTATCTTATAATTAGGACAGGAGGGAGTACATTTTTTTGCATATAAAAAAGCGTGAAATCCACGTATATGGGGGATAATCAATCAATCTAAAAACCCAAACTCAAGATTTTATATTTAAGCAGCCAAAGTTCCTTCCATTAGGATCAATGTCTATTGGCGGGTTATGCCCTTAATAAAAATTTAGTGAATATATTGTATTTTAATTTGTTGTAGAGCGTAGAATGTGATGGTTATTGGAGAAAGTGAGTTGCTAAGAATGGTCCTATATAATAAGGAATAAGATCAAATTTCGTTGTATCGTGTGGTGACTGGTGAGCGAGTTGATAGAATCAGATAAGCTCTGCTTTTCTCGGGCTCTCTGATTTGGTTTGCTCTCTCTCTGTATATATGAACTTGTAACAGTCTTTCATTTTCCTTCTTTTTATTTTTTTTTAAAAAAGGTAAATAATAGAAAGGGTAAGTTGGAGAATGTCGAGGGAAGGCGCCAGCGGGGGAAGGGTGGTCTCTGTTTTGTTTGTGTCAGAGGATAAAAGAAGTTTTTAATATATATATTTTTAAAATTTATGTAATTTTGTTGATGGTGTAATTGGTTTTTTTTAAATATTTTTTTAAATTTTTGGGGTTTGGCATCAAAGGGGAGGGAGGGACCATGAGGAAGAGGTGAGGCAGGCCATCAATGACACCAAAAGTCAAAGATCAATTTAACCCTATGAACCTAACACTCTACTCCCTCCATCTTCACTAGCTACCCCTTTCCCATTTTCTATATTTAATTTTCCCTAATCAATTATATATACTCTCTTTTGGTTTATATATAAGTCGTTTTCTTTCAAGAAAAAAAAATGGTACTCATCTGGTCCTAAAACATCGGACTTTGATAATTAATTTATAAAAATTGGTTAATTTAATTATCTATAAAAAAAATGTGTGTTGGTGGTTTTCCTTAAATACTTCTTGTAATCATTTGCATTGAAATTATTCCCTTGATAAAAACCCCTTAATAACTGTAATAAATGAAAACTCTTAAAAATTATAAATCTAAGAGACAAAAGTGAATTTTAAGCATAACATTTAGGGCTTGTTTGATGTGAGGGGAGGAGAGGAAAAGTGGACGGAGGGAAAAATTTTTTGAGTTGAATTTAAAAAAATTAGAAAAGTGGGGTTAAAAATTTTTAATTAATTTTTTTTACTCTTATATCTTATATATTCTCTTTATTAAAATTTTATTACCTCACTTTTTCAATCTTTTAAAATTCAACTCATAAAAATTTTTCCTCCCCTCCCCTCCAAATCCCTCACACCAAACAGACCCTTAGAAAAAAACTAATTGACAAGTTTCTATGTTTAGGACCGAAAGAAATAATTTCTTTAACAGGTTACTTCACATAAGAAGATAGGCTATTTGTGTTTATAAATTACTTTACATAAGAAGCTAGACTATTATAGTGATATAGTTACTTCTCTTCAATTAATTTTACCACTTAGAAATTTTCTATTTATAGGGCAATGAGTTATTATACATGAGAGATATGACTTATGAGTGTTTTTAAGGACGATCTATACATGTAGTATATATCAAAATATTTATGAAAAAACAAATTAAAATTGCAAGTCATGAACAAAATGTCTTACTTTAAATTTTGAGTCACCAACAAGCTATTGGTTGGAGAGTAGCAGTAAGCGGCTTCACTCTAAAAAGCAAGGTATTAAAACTCGGACCGGGCATTGAACCGGTCGGGGTATTGGGTTAAGGGTCAGTGGGTCAAACCGGGGCCAAACCGGAGCTAAATCGGGACCAAACCGGTGAAAAATTGAAAATTTTAGACTTATAGTATGAAATTCTAAAGAAAAAATAATTTTTTTTAAAAAATGTGAACCCGGACCGGACCGGTTTACCGGCCGGTTCACCAATTTCCGGGCCGGACCGGCCGGTCCGGTCCGAGTTCAGCAACCTTGCTAAAAAGAGAAGAATACAAGTTTAAATTCTGACTAAACCATGAAAGGAGAAACCCTAACCAATTGGGTCAATGCATGATACCATGTTAATTATGACATTAGAAATTTGATCCCTGCAGACATATTTTTATTTTATTTTGTAAGGTTTCACATCATGTGATTAATATAATTATTAACTTTTAAAAATGACCATTTGAATAAAAACAAATAAGCTAAATTTTACTTTGTTTCAGCGATTAGATAAGCTAGGCATACTGAGGCTGTGGGTGTTTGTATTTTGATGACTAATTTTTAGCATAATGGTTTTGCAGGGTATATGTAAGTCGTTGTCATATTAAACAAATTTAATTATATCTAACTTATCCTTGTGGGCAGCATTTTTCGCTGTTTAGAATCGTCATTAACAAATAAATTCAACCAACACAGTGTGAATACTGTTGACTATAATTTAACACTTTAACACTCCCCGTAACTACATGGAAATTGCTTTTGAGCGTAATAAATTTTTTTATATATGATCTCGTTTGTATTAATTAATTAGCTTGTTCCATACACGTATGATTGAGGTGTACATAATAACATGACAATAATTTAGGAAAAAAACACGTGCTTTAATTAATTTATTAGACATATACAGAAGAGGATTCAAAAACCGGGGAAACTATAAATGATAAGTGTATGGAGAAAGAAAGAGAGAAGATGTTTATATATGAAGTAAAAAGAAAGAATGAGAGGGTTGGGGGAATTAATTAAATTGGTGAAAATTGGGATGGAGGGAAAAAAATGAGGGAAAATGGAACAACTGGCGTTTTGCTCGCAAAGCAGAAGCATATAATGTACAGATTATACCAAATTTGATGAAAACGACAATTTGCTCACATGACCCCAGCGCCCACATTATTCAATGGGCCCCCCACGTAGTAGTGTTCTACTAGTAATGATCCTCTCTCTCTCTCTCTCTCTCTCACTCATGACCAGAATATAAACACAGAGCTTGCGAGAAAACTTTTCCCTCTCCTTCTTTCCTATTTGTAAAGAAGCTTCCTGTGAGGTAGTAACTAGTTGTTCCCTCTCTCTCTCATTTCGTTTCTTCTTCTCTTATATTTTGAGCTGGGTAGGTCAACAAAACAACAACTTGACCCCTCCCAGCTTCCATGGCTGGTTTTTCTTTTAGGGTTTGAAACCTCTCCTGGTCAAATAAGAAGGCACCGACTCTTAAATCTGGTACTACTGATTTGCGAAGAACCCTTTTTCTTTTTTTTGTTTCTAATGTCAAACCTCGGCTTTGCTTAATTCTCTTTCAACTAGCAACTATATCTGACTGGTAAGCCTCTTTTTGACATTTTTAATCGACCTCTCTCGCACAACACACTCGTATATAAATTTTCAAAGATTTTTAGTTTCTGTTGTTTTTCTAATTATTTATTTATTATTTTCCCTGAGATCCAGAGGTTGGAAATCAAGGCGGGTCACCCGAAATTTCATGGAATTGACACAAGAAGCTGCAAAAGCGTCTTCAGATTATAGCAGAGAAGAAGAATCACGGGAGGGGGAAGCAGATTTATTAGGTGAAACCAGTAAGCAATACTATCCCTTTTCTTCTTCTGCTAATTCTTCACATCCAAATCTATGGTTGGGGATGCTTCATCATCATCAACAACAACAATCTCCGGAGGCCACAACCCCATGTGAATCTCACAATTCATCGCCTGGGTTAGGGTTATTACATCACCAGGATACACCATCTAATTCCAATTCCACCATCGTTAACAACAACAATCCCAAGAAGCTGGACTTCATGGACTTGTCACTTGGGAACAACAAAGAAGAAGATGAAGCTAACAACAACAAACCTATAGAGAAAGAGCACATGTTTGACAAGGTTGTGACGCCCAGCGATGTGGGCAAACTGAACCGCCTAGTGATCCCGAAACAGCACGCCGAGAGGTACTTCCCGCTCGATTCTTCCTCCAACGAGAAGGGCCTTCTCTTAAATTTCGAGGACCGGAACGGCAAGCTGTGGCGGTTCCGGTACTCTTACTGGAATAGCAGCCAGAGCTATGTGATGACAAAAGGTTGGAGCCGTTTTGTTAAAGAGAAGAAGCTTGACGCCGGCGACATTGTTTCCTTCCAACGCGGCCTCGGTGAATTGTATAGACATAGGTTGTACATAGACTGGAGGCGCCGCCCCGATTACGCTGCCGCCGTCGATCATCTCCATCATCATCATCATCATCGCCATGCCGCCGCCGCAATTACACCGTTACTCCTCCCAAATCAGTATTCAATCAGATGGGATGGTAGATTATACTCGGTCCCCACGGTGGCGGCGCCGATGATTCCACCACCACCACCACCACCGCGACACCACGAACAATTCCAGCAAGTCAACTACAACAATTACCCCTTTCGGCAGCAACAACAACAACAATTACATCAGTACCAGCGACAAGCACATCACCACAACCAGCTCTATAGTGGAAGTCAAGGAAGCTATAATGAGCTGAATTTGGGATCTGGGTCATCGCTTTATTATCTGAGGACACCATCAGCTTTGGTGGCTCCGGGAGATCGGAATTTAATGGAGCCGCAAGAGGGAGGAGGCGGCAATGTAAGTCCGATGATAATTGATTCGGTTCCAGTAGTTCATGGTAAGAGCAGTTGTTCTACTAGTAGTGGTAGAATAATTGCTGATACTACAGCAAAGAAGCTTAGGCTATTTGGTGTGAACATGGAATGTTCTTCTTCTTCATCCAACACAATAGGACATCATGTCCCAATGGGTGATTCATCACTTTCCTCACCAAATCTTCAGTATTTGAGAGAATCGCATCATCATCATCATGAAGAAGAACAAGAAGAAGACCCATCACTTTCTTCATCATCATCAAGGTTTGAAGATCAAAAGGGGAAAACTTCTGTGCGTTTTGATTTGAGCCCCTCTTTCCAATACCGACACTAGTAGTGTATATCATATCAGTGATGATCCATCAAATTCAAACACCCCTTTTTGCTGCTGCAGCATTATGTTAGTTATATTTGGATCAAGCTCTCTCTCTCTCTCTCTCTTGCTTCCATAAATAATTAGTGTTTAATTAATTAGCTTTTGGATTTTAGTGCATTTTGAACTGCTCAATGCATTAATTATATATATATATATATATATATTACAATTAGCTGGGGTTTATGTCTGGGGTCCTGATGAAATGGACCATCGTTTTGCAACCACGAAAGGCTAATGAAATCCATGGGGCATCAAGTACGTTTCATACCTTTCAATTGTGTAAACATACTCATATTATATAATAGTATAATACATGGAATGATCATCATATGTATATGCTCTAGCATCTTCCTTCTTCTTCTTTTTTTAATATATTTGTGGGGTTTTTGTTTTTGTTGGTGTATGTCTTGTAATTGCTGGATAGTGTACGATATATATATCTCTCTTTCCGTTCACTGCATTTAATGGGTAGACACAGAAAAGCTTGCTGCTTTTGTTCTCTAAGGTTTCTGTTAGCCTTGTTGGGATGATGCTGTTCACAAACTCTGCTGCTTCTGCTTCTGCTTCTGCTTAGTGAGGCATTTTAGCTTTGCAGGTTGTACAGCTAGCTGTAAAAAAAAGGGTGACTTTTTTTATTTATTTATTCATTTTTAATTCTTACCTGTTCTTAATTATTACTACTGCTGCTCTATCGAGTTTGATTGATTACTTTTCTTCTTGCTAAATATAGCGGTCATGTGTATCATTTACCTATGAGTATATATATGTATATAGCTGACTTGGTTTCTGGTTTTTCTGCTTTACATTCTTGTGTTGTCTCATTTTACCAGCTAGCTGACTCCTTGTTGGATGACCAGTGTACAAAAACTTGCTGTCTGAAAGCTTAAAAAGTGGGCTCTTCCCTTTATTACAATACTGGATATAAAAGAGTAAGGAACTTATTTCTGATGAGATATTCTACTGCCTTGCCTCGTTTTTCTGATGCCATTTTTGTCTTTGATTGTAAAGTTTAATTTAACTTGTGCAAGTAATGTTTTTGGCTTTTATAATAACATATAGAACGGCGCTTTGCTTTAAACTTTGCTTAATTATTCTATAAATAGAGATACGTGTCATGCATAATTAGTCCTAGTCAGTGTTCTTACTGTTGAGAGTTGAAATTACATGGACTAGTAATGTCAAACTATATAATTGGACATGAAATGATGGAGATATTAATTGGAAAAGTGAATACTCTTTTAATTTATTTTCCAAGTCTATCACATTGATAATTTAATTAACATGTACTGGGTCTGTTCAGTGAATTCCATCAATTTGAACTAGCCACTATTGTCTTTTCTTATTATTGTATTTTGCTCTCTTTGATAGATTGTACAGATGCATTTGCTTTCAAATTTTAAATAGACACACGCACGCACGCACGCGCTTTTGCGTCACTTGATTTGTTTAATTATAATATTATCAATGTTGTTAATAACGTAAAAATGCAGGATTGAAATCATAATCAAGCTAATTAATTGTGACCATAAAGTTATCACTTTATGGTCTGAAAATTAGAATCACATGTGAGAAAAAGGCCAATTAATAGTAATGAAATGATAAGAAGGAGGAAGCAAAAGCAATGTTAGAAGTAA
This sequence comes from Inga oerstediana, assembly GCA_963210345.1. Classification (NCBI taxonomy): domain Eukaryota; kingdom Viridiplantae; phylum Streptophyta; class Magnoliopsida; order Fabales; family Fabaceae; genus Inga; species Inga oerstediana. Next base: position 71,890,929 of record OY723404.1, on the reverse strand, counting down.
TGTTTTAAAAGCCGGACCGGACGTCAAACCGGAGAGGCTATCGAGTCATGGGTTGCATGGTAGGACCGGCAGTCAGACCGAAAACATAATAATTAAATAAAAATAATATTATACATATAAATAATTATATAAATATAAAAAAAAATATGAAATTTTAACATTACTAAAAAATAAACACACATAAAAGCTTATATGTATTATATTTTCTAAATCCCAAGTTCTAATACATTGAAATCATTAAAAATAACACAATAAATGATTCCCGGTTCAACCACTCCGGTTCCCCTTTCAACCTTGGTTCTTGGCCCAACAGCCAGTCTGAAGCAGTATGAAACGGTCCAAATGGTGAAACGGTTGAACTATGCTAAACGAGTCGAAAGCCCTCCCTGGCACCAGTCCGACCGTCTGGTCCAGTCCGGTTTTCACAACATTGATTAGAAAGCCGAAAGTATTACAGTAAATGAGAGACAAAGACAGGTGCATTTGCGCAGGACATTTCTTAATTCTCCACTACACACTTAAATGTGATTGCTTTTTAATGAAATTTCCTCTCATAATTAAGATTCTTGGATTTGGTCCGATGTCAATTTTTCCAAAAGCTAGCTCATCATCTAGAACATTTAGGAAAAATGCATTCATCCTGACTAGTGAAAGATCTGCTGCTGGAAAATATAGGATGAGAGGGACAATAAAATGCTTTTTGACCTAACAAGATATGAAATAAAACAAAAATGTGTTGTTGATAATCCTTAAATTTTGTAGCATTTTATTGTATATATATTTCCCTATAAAGGAAAGCTACTTTCCTTGTATGAGGAGGGATGTATAGCCGTCCCCTTAAATATAGAAAAGGGAAAAAGTCAATGAGAATAGAAGATATATAGTCAAACACGGAAAGACAAGTTAAAAGATGTTTTGTTTTAAATCTTATGATTCAAGTAGAAATATGATTGAAGGTCGGTTGATAGTTAACTGATCGTTATATGTTTCAGTTGACAAACATGATGTATAATCTAACCTCACATTATTCTTTCTATAATTACATATATATGCATGACTTACTATATATGTACACTATATAGAACATGTCGTAAGATATATACATATGCATTATTATCAATTAATTAGCTGATTAACAACATATACATTAAGTGTTATGTTTATTTGATTGTTGTGTGAATGGTCTCCCAAGATTGTATCTTCAAAATATTTGGTACCGATCCACCAGAATCTCATACATTAGGGACATACCTCTCCTTTTATTGACTAATTCACATACACATATTAAGGAAACTAGGGACACATTTGTAAAAAATAATGTGTACAATTTTTTTTGCTTACCTCCTTTTTTTTTTTTTAATAATTTACATTAGAGTATTAGCTTATAGTACAAGACCATATACTGTAAGGATAGTCGTTTTAGAAAAAATGGAAGACAAAGAATATCATGATCTTAAATTTAAGACTAAAACAAACCCTTATTAACTCCCATATTTAAGTAATGCCGAAATGGGTAATTAAGATTTCCCAGTTTCATGTGTTTTATACATGCAGAAGAGAGGGGAAAAAAAACTACACTCATCAGTGTGTGTGTACTCTTGCCAATTATTAATTGATGATAATCTATTAATTAATTGTATTAATTGTTTAACCTAAGCCATGAACATTATATTGGAAATAATAATTAGCCATTCTTTTAATTTTCCTGGGTATTATTTTGGCCTAAACTGTTTGTAAGTAGATATGATATCTTCTGATAGTTGCTCATGAATTGTTAATTTCATACTATTAATAATTTAGATCAGATAAAAAAAAACTGTTTAATGCACCAATCAGGTTAACACTGCATAATGAATCATGACATATTTTAAAATGCTTTCTTTATATATAAGATCCTGATCCTTGAATTTGATATGATAACATGGGTGATTCCTATATATGCAGGTCACAGTATTGATGATCCAATACCTCTAGATATACCGGAGAAAATAGCGTTCAAGGATCTTACAAATGCAACAAGTGAGAACCTCAACCGTGCAAATAAAATTTTATAAAATTGGTTTATGCGTGCATGTTTTCATTAAACAAACATTAAAAAAAAAATTACAGCACTCAATACTTTTAATAATCTGTAGGAAGCTTTCAAAAGTTAAATGAGAGGCCAAAGGTTCCAATACTTAATTACGTCTATGTTCTGTGTCCATCTCAGGAGCAACACATACATGCATATTAGGACAAAAATTATGATTAAAATTATATACTTAGCAATGCACTTTAACATAGTGGTATTGATTTGGATTCGTATTGAGATTGAATGATCTAATCTCCAATCCCAGTTAGAGGGAAAATCAATCTTAGAAAGTTCAGAATTGCTTTCAGAAGCCACTTGCATGTAAATTACATGTGTGTTAAAATTTCTCAAGTTTCAAACTCAAATTGCAAAACAAAACAAAATAAATTAATTCTTTGTGTGACTGTTGGAGTACCATGAACTGATTTTGAGTTTTACTATTTCTATATTACAAATCATATATGATAACTAGCTAGCTAGTTATTATACATAATGTAAAGTTAAAATAATTAATTCTTTTTAATTATTTAATATTGAGCAATATGCTATCAATGCATGCACACCATATATATATAGATTCAAATTATGCGTTTTTTAAAAAGTTGAATATTTTCATGCATTGCATGAGACAATTTTTGGTTGCTAATTATAACATATATACTATGTTGGCAAAAAGTATAACAAATATAATATGACTATTACTGTTATAATAGTCATAAATTGCAAAAATACAACAATATTAGCGAATGCATGACTTAACTCGTTTAGAAAACTACTTTGAATTATTTAATTATTAAATGTTAGAATGTTGGTGAAAATTGTTATTCTTAATATTCATGTTATGATAAAAAAGAATTGATAGGAATGGTGTTCATTGGCGCGCGCACAATTAAAAACAAAGGTTATTAACCTTTCTATGTCTCTCGTCTATAACCAAATAATTTATTTGACTTCTAAACTTAATTAATTTAATTAAATATTTATCTCTTTCTAGTCGATAGCTATGTGAACTTTTTTATTTCATATTTTCAGTGTAAGTTATCATCTGTTTTTGTAGAATAGGATTTCACAAAAAGAAAAGAAAGAAGTGGAGTTAATAAAAAATTTTGAATTTTTTTTGTCAACATATTGCGCAGCAATTGCATTTTCATTTGGCATTTCGCAGAATAATGTTTTGATGTTTAGTTTCGAGATCGCTAGACAATAAGAAAAAAATGGAGTGAGGATAGCAGAAATGAAAACTTTCACGCACACATATTTATCAATTTGGTTAGTACATTAAGAGAGTTTGAATGTTAAATTTTTATACTGATAACATTCTTATTACTTGAGTTCGTCTCAATTCAAATAGTTATATATATCGACCACATTCACTAATAACATACATATTTGCACTTTCACTCCCAACATTAAGCCTTAGAAGAAGAGTATGATACATTAATCATGGAAAACCATGTAATCTATTTATAACACGATTTTATGGCTTAATTAGGCTTAAATTATACTTTTCTTTCAATGATTTAAACTCGTATCATTTGATATATCTAAGATTTGATTTTACATTTGTCTAATGCAATTTTACAATTAATTATGGGAATATTTATACGTGTGTGAAATAAGTCACAGAAATTGACTTCCCCATTCCCCGGATTTATAAAGCTGTTGTTATGGAATCAAAGTCTAATAAAAACTACTAGTATCAACAGAATATAACACGACCCTTCTATTAGTAAAATAAATCAGATCGGATCCCTTTTATATGAGGCCCATTTTTACCTTTTTTTAATTATTAAAACAATTCTATTTATGATTATTTTTTATGTCAATCCTAAATTTCTTTAAAAAATAATGACTTACTTGTTAAAGTACCTATTATATATAGTAATACTCAATTCTTTTTCACTATAGGAAAATACATAATAATTTTTTTTTGACTCAAAATTGATCCACAAGTAATCATAAAAGAATTCTATAATTGATCCCACGACTTGATGTTCACACATAAGTGTCTTGTAAGATTTCGTTTATTTATATAATTTCCGCTTGACTATTTACATCTTATAAAAAGAAATTCTTTTTTTCAATTAACTAGTATAGATTATATGTGTGACATGAAGTCCGAGAAAATGAGTCACCTTGTTTATCATAAATCAATATTATGGTTAGTTAGAATTCTTGTATTATAGAGAGAAGATCTCATAAACAGTACACAAGTTCAATGCTTAGTTGGACTTTGAACAAATTAATCTTTTGCAGAGAGAATTATTTCATATATAGTTATGCAACGCTAGCTAGCTACACTATCTCTTTACTATATGTTGAATGATATACAGGCAAATAATAATTAATTACAACATTTTGTGACCATTCAAGGTGGGGAACTACCAAGTAAAACAAATTAACTGTTGAAATTGTAAAATATGATTTCCCCACTTTGATCTTCCACGGATATAAAGGTGTATTACGAATTTACTGCTCATGCATAGTGTGTCACAGTATTATATATAATAATAACCAGCCGGCCATATGCATGAGGTATGCTGCTGCTATTTGATACCCATTTCATCAAAGAAATCGCAATCGATTTAATCAATAGAGTTAGGACTAGTAAAAGGGGTTAATTTCTCATGACGTGATTAATTCAAGTTTGAATCATCAATTGGGAGAGGGGCCCGACAATTTCCTCGCACATGATTGCTCCACAGAAGTCTTTAGTCAAAGAAGTTAAGTTGATTATAGTTTGGAAGTTTTTATAGTCAGGGATGCTAGCTAGGTGAACAAAAATTAATGTCAACAAAACATGCTACTCCTTTTATCTTTAATATAAGACATATTTGAAAAGTTTATTTGATCCTAAATATAAGACAAAATTTTCATATTAGCCAATTTTTTTATAATTTACACTTATTGATGTTCTCTCAACAATAACCAAGGAGGAAAAGGAATGAGGGAATTAAGAAAGATGGCTATGGTGTTTTAGAAAATACATATCATATTAACTAACTTAACTGAGTTCCTTAATCTAATCAAATTAGGTAAATATGCCTTATATTAAAGACCGGAAGAGTATATTATAAACCATGCCGAGTGTCCTTATAATAAGGACATGAGGAGAAGTGACGATAACAAAATTATTGTAATATGAATAAAGAATCACATATAAATCAAAAGAAATTTTCAATAAATGAAGGGTGTAGTATTATATTAATGAAAATGATAGAAAATTATTTGAGGTAGTTTGGACATATTTAAAGAAAGTCATTAAGTGTATCGGTGAGAAGGGTTGATCAAGTAGTATGAAGTCGTCTAAAAAGAGGTTGAGGAAGACTGAAGCGAACACTTAATGAGGTTTATAGAGCATGATCTTTTGGTTAATAATCTATTGAAAGATTTGGTTTTCAATAAAGTACAATGGTATCATACAATCCATGTAACTGACACCACCTAGTGAGATAAGGATTTGTTGTTGTTATTGTTGAAGGGTGTAGTATTATATTAATGTTATTGATGTCAAAATGAGAATTATGATGCATAATTAATTATTTTTTTTGCCGTGAGATGCATAATTAATTATTAATATAATGAAGTGTGAGTATCTTTAGCTAGCGAATTTTTTATAATTTAATTTAAACCTTATGGTAACTACGTCATGTCTTTAATATAAGAATCAGTTGACTTTTTCAGAGAGATTAAGGAAAGTTAAATAAGTTACTTAATAATAATATATATTATATATCATTAAAATTATATATTAGTTCATAAGTCAAGCAAATTAATTTAAAAGAAAATGATAAATATAAATATTTTAATATAACTTATTTTGTTTCTTTAAACTCAACAGAAAAAGTCAACTGCCTCTTATATTTAAGATTGAAGGAAGTACAATTCTTTTTTTTTTTTAAAGGGCAAAAAATCCACAAATACACAGACACAAAGAGGGATATATATATATATATATATATAGAATAAGGAGGGGTTTGGCCCACCCTAATTGGTGGGAGGGGTTAGGCCTAATTAAGAGGAGGAAGGATAATGGAAGAAGAAGAGATAAAGCAGAGAGAGTGTACCATACATAAAGTCTAATGGCGTGACCTTCCCCATTTACTCATTTTCTCTTCTCTCTGTGGACGCATGCCCTGATCCATCCATTTCACTCTCTCTCTCTCCCCCACTCTGGACCACTCCTTTTTCTTCTTACTCTCTCTTCTTCGTTTTCATCACCTCTTGCTTAGGTTTTATGGAGTTTAGGGTTTAACTCTTTCGAGTCGCAGGTAGGTTTTTCCTACTAATGCTGCTTGATTTGCAAAATGCATGGCTTAAACTTCTTCACTAGCTGAAACCATCGAATAATTGAGAGATAGTATACACACACACATATATCCCAATTAATCGCCTTAATTAAAAGGGTTTTGATATATATACACAAAAGGGTTCGGGCCTTAAACTTAGCTGGCTATGGCACTAAGCTAGAATCTCAGAACAGATAATTAATTATATATGCAGCTAGCTAGCAGCCAATGGACATGCTTAAAACTTTATGATCATCAAATGAAATAACTACGTGCGTGATAAAAGAACACCCTACCTATATACCTGTACGGCCTATATAGCTAGTAGGCCTATATGTATATGCTCTTTTTTTTTTAACTTAAAGAGAAAAGGGAAAAAATTTAAACCCTAATTTCTCTGACAGAAGAGAAAACTTTACTGATGTTTTGTTGTTTTATGGTTTTGTTTGTTTACCACTAAGATACTGATGAGAAAAACAAGATGGAGGATCGGAGTTGTTCCCTCTCAGGACGCGTCCATGGAAATGATCCCCAAAAAGTGACCACTGAACCCTACTTTTTTTGCAGTAATTCTTTTTTACTATTTTAATTTACAAATTAAAAAAAATGATGGATCGATAAGCTCTATATATATATAAAAGGGATCAGAGATCAGAATCAGAATCATGAGTAGCGTGCTCACATTTAATACTCTCCAATATGGACCATGCACTCTTGAGAACGCTCAGTAGAAGAAGGACCAGCAAGAGAAAAAAGATATACAAGAAAACAAAACAAGCCTTAGTCATCAACCACTCTCTTAATCATCACACACACACACACACACACATAAAGAGTCGTGAGCCTTTTGTGTTTTGATTCTTCCTTTGGTTCTTAGTCAACAAAGCGCAGGCTTTTTCAACATCTCATGCATGTACTCCAAACCCAAAACCCTACATTTTCTTTATATATATATATATATATATATTTCAAGACAAGTTACATATATAATATGTTTTTTAGCTCGCTGGAAAAAGAGACTGCGTATATAGAATAAGTGTGGGAGGGATATAGCATATGACTTGATGTTAAATTTGTCCGTTTTGGTTATATATATATATATATATATATATGGGGGGCTTTAAATTTTGAAAGGAACAAGAGAATGTGGAGTAGTGTACGAAGCGTATGTTAAAGTAGCTAGCATGTTATTTTGAAGCTGGGCTGGAGTCTTGGATTGATTGATTCTATGATACAAGGGTAGGTGGTTCATAATTTTACATTATATGCATATATATATATATATATATATATATAGTTTTTGGCCATGAATGACAGATCAGACAACTATACTGTATATACCTATATGGGCTTTCATGTCATCACATGTATAGTAGATATATAATAGAGTAAAATACTATTATTATTTATCTGTTTGCCTTAATTACACAGAACCCCTTTTATTTTAAAAATCCATATGGATTTTCCTTTAAATTAAAATACATGTTACACAAACCTCCCTTATATTTTGATATTTTATTTTCATCCACTAAAATGCCCCTATTTAACATTAGAATTATTTAAATATATATATATATATATATGGGTCAAAAAAATTTTATACCATCAACTTTTAATTCTAATAGATTTTTTGATATTCTAATATGTTAAAAATTTATTAATTTTGAGATTATAGAATTTATAATTTTAATTTTTCACCATATTTATTGAAATTTGTTTATTTTTAGTTTCTTAAATGACTAAAAATATTTATTAAACACATTTTTTCTATCAAATATAATAGACTATATAGGTTTGAGAGATTGCATAAGTCATTTAAATTTATAATTTCATATTTTTTTTCTTCAAACATTTAAAAAGCTTACTCAAATTTTTAAAAATTTATGATATTTACAAGCTGCCAATTAAAATTTGGGATTTCGTAGTGAGGGTAAATTAGTAAATAAGTTTTATTTTTATGTAAATTTTAATTGGAGTTAATGGTTTAGAGTTTAAACTTAAGTGTATGTTTTTAAAATAGATGGGAGGTCTGTGTAATTAAGACAACACAGAAGGGCAGGTAAAGTATTTTACTCTGTATAATAACTTGTCCATGTGCCTTGGGTATCACTTCTCTATTAATATACCCACTCTCGGAACCACTTGTTAAAGGTCATTTTTGCCGTAAAGGCATTCGCGAAGGAGTTATGAGTATACGGAAAAACCTTTGGCCTAATATTGACCTAGAAGTATAAAAAAAAAAAATATAGCTGCCTAATTGATATGAGTAGATTAAGAGAATAAAATAAAGTAATTATTTTGAATAAATGTAACATCCTAAAATATCCCCGTGTGACATTAGATATAATATATTAATTTATAAGTTAGATAATTTAGTTTGCCTACCGATAGGGGTTAAGTCTATTAGAAGGAGCTAGTCTCCCACAATGTGGCGAACTAAAGTTTGAATCCCCGTCAAGAGAAATGTCCACATTTAATGTCTGACAGTGCCTCAAATAGGATTGTCTCCAATAGGAGGATACAGATGCTTAGCAAAAAAACTTAATTTGCCTTCGTCCAAAAAAAATTAGTTTGGGAATAATGAGAAATATAAGAGACAAAATAGAATGAGATTATGGGGATGTTTGATTCTTTTTTAAAAACTGTTTTTTTTTCAAAAATTAAAAAAAAATGGTTTGAGAGTAAGATCAATCTTGAAATGTTTGGTATCAGCTGTGAGAAAATACTGATTATGAGGAACCCATTCTTTAGGAGGAAACCAAGTGGAGGGTGGATATATCCGGATCCCAGTGTCTGTGTGGTGTCTTCTATCATAAGACTAGGAGATCTAAGATTCAGACACTAACAAAGGCCTTGGGACCAAGATCTATCCCATCTGAAACAAATGGACTGAGAAATAACAAACTGTCGCATACCAGAACTATCTTTCAGACCTTAGTTCAGATAAGTCTGAGCTTTTCTCATCTACGCTCAGGACACTTTAGAACCTCAGTCTTTACAGAGATTCTGGTACTTAGCATCTTCTCATTTCTCTAATACTCTTCACAGGATCATGATCAGATTCTTTCTGATGCACAGGTTCTTCATGAAGAGGCAAGTGCAGAGCATACTAGAATCTATCATAGAGACAAAGATGATATGTTAAGAACTCAGGTTTTCTGAAGAATAAGAGGAAATTTAGAAGGAAAGCATTGTATTTCACAAAAGATTTTACAACTTTTTTCTTCCGATTGCCCCTTACAACTGATGAAGCATCGTATTTATAAGCAAACCTGAGCAGAAGAGAACAAAGCACTCATAATTATGTTACAGATGCATGGCAGACAAACCGACAAACTTAAGTGTAGACTTTACGACTTTTAATACATCATGACAAACGAAATTAAATGACTCAGCAAAAGTAACTTTTGTATTCATAGAGGGCTAAGATGTTGCCGACAATTTTGAAGGGCCAGATTCAATATTTGTAAATAGGCTCATAATCATTGTTGGGAGATAAGTTGTCACAGTCATGGTCTCCATATAGTTCAACATGTACCTTATGTAGATCCCATGTGTAGTCATGAGACCTTTCCCATGTGTAGACATGAGACGGTTCTGGATAAGTTATCTTGATAGCCTTTTGAATTGAAGCCTGAGTGCAATAAGGCGGGAAAGATTGAGACAGGCTTGGTTACGGGAACTTGAGATCTTCAGGCAGAGGATCCTGGAATGTTTGAGATAATGATCTAGGAAGGGATAAACTGAACTGAGGAATGTCACCATTTGGATCATGGGAGTCAAATTCAAGACCAAGCATTCTAGTAGGAGGTTGACTTGATGTTGTTAGAGAGATAAATCCCTGAATAACATAGCCTGTTTCTGCAGGAACAATCCCTTTGAACGGATCATACTCTTCTTTAGCTGGAATTGGGCCTAAGTTATGATAATTTGTTTTTAGTCGAACATTGATTTATCCTGGATAATGATCAAGTTCCTTAAAAGTATTTTGCTTCTAACGAACCCAATCAAAAGGAGAGTTCCACAGTTCTGCTGTTCCCCTGGAATAAAGTCCATTGGAGTGGAAATGATAGTACATGTTAAGAACAAAAATACAACAAAATCTTTTTTGTTTTCTTTTTTCAATTCTCCAGAGATTATTATCTTCAATAAAATTATAAATTTTTCCTCTCTAGAAGGGTAGAGGAGCAAAAAGGTCTAGGAACTGATGGAGAAGGGAGTCTTCATGGTCTTTATTACAGAGGTAATAATAGATGGGTAAAGGTGCAAAGGCTATAACACTAACATGCACTACTACAAAAAGGGGTTTTAACGTCCCTAATTTAGCACTTTTAACGTCCAAAAACTAAGGGACGTCTATGTAGGGGGCGTAGTATATTTTAAGAAAAGACGTCCCAAAAAAGTTGGGATGTCTAAAGTCAGGACTTTAGACGTCCCAAATTGAGATTTGGGACGTCTAAAGTCCTGACTTTAGACCTCCCAAATCTCAATTTGGGAGGTCTAAAGTCCCCCGTGGAGGACTTTAGACGTGGGGGACTTTAGACCTCCCAAATTCTTAATTTGGGAGGTTAAAAAGTTTTATTATTTTAAAAATAATTATTTATATTCTTCATTACCCAGCAAATTAAAATTGCAGAAACAGAATTGAAGATGGATTTATAAACAAAAAAATGTCCCTTACGAAATGGTAAGGACTTCTAGCACTGCAATCTTTTTACTATATATATATATATGTATAATAACAACAACAACTCATACAACCTAATATCATATATGTATAACAACAACTAGAAAGTGTCAAAATATTTGTCACCACACAACTACAAACTAATTGTTATTCATTTCATCAAAATAAATATACATATGTATTTTCCTCGATTTCCAAGCTCCAAACGTATAAAACAAAAACATTATTAGTATAGCATAACTACTAACAACTAGTTTATGATTCTGGCAAAAAAAAAACAATCAAGGGAAAAACACTCCAATAACTAGAATCATGTAAATAAATTGAAAGCATTATAATAATTTCATATTGCAAGTTTAACTTAATTCTTCATGTAAATTTATATTTAAAAAAAAAACAAACCTGATGAAACCAGGGGAGAGGGTAGCCAATAGAGCCGGGAAAACGGGCCGAGCCCGTCGGGCCGGCCCTTTTAGGCCCTGGCCCTTCAAGGGCCAGGCTTATAAATTGTAGCCTCAAAAGGAAGTCGGGCCTAAAAGGGCCGGCCCTGTAGGGCCTCGGGCTTAAAAGGGCTGACCCTGGAGGGCCTCGGGCTGGCCCTTTAGGCCCGTTTATTTTTTATTTTTTTTACTTGAAAAGGAACCATGTTACATTTTTGAATTACCTTATTGAATCTATATGTCACTCTGTCCTCATATTGTATAGAGTATGATTTTTGAGTATATTTTTTTGTCAAATTGAATCATATTGTGATTTTTGAGTATGATTTTTGAGTATATTGTTCTACCTATTTAGACTAAAATCATATTATATACTATTATGCCTGATAGAATATGATTTTTTATGGAGGTTGTAATTATTTTACTACTTGAACCTACTGCTTAAAGTGAAACACAATCAAATGTCCTTGAAATTGATGATAGTGGCGAAGAAGGTGAAAATGATAGTCGTCATACTCATGTTGTTTAGAGGTTAGAGTATTTGGCTTCTTGCCTTCTTATACTTTGACCTTTGTGTGAGTTATTTATGGACATGATTTTACCTTTGATTATACATTAGTAACTGTGTTTATTTGTTGCAAGAGATGTGTTATTTAAACCTTAATGTTGACAACATTTATGTATTAAATTAGAACTTTAATCGTTGTTATTTACTAATTATATCTCTATGGGGAAAATATGCAGGAAAAATAGCTAAATATTGTGAAAAGGATTTCCCGGCCCTGGCCCTGATGCTCTCGGGCCGGGCCTTGAAAAACTGTAATTTTCCTGACCCTGAGCCCTTTAGGGCCGGCCCTGTTAGGCCCTGGCCCGTCAAGGGCCAGCCCTGTAGGGCCGGGCCGACCCTGATTCCCAGCTCTAGTAGCCAGCAATGTCTATGTGCTTCCAAGGTGGAGAGAAGACGTTGGAGGAGTTGTGTATACACAGTGGAGATGAGATGTACGCCGGAGGCTGAAAGCAACAAAGAGAGTGGAAGGTGTACACCGGAGGGTGGAGGGGGCAAAAAAGGTGGAGGAGGTGTACGCCGGAGGGTGAGAGCAAAGAAGGTGTTATGAGAATGGAAGGAGGTGGAGGAAAAGGGAATGAAGAAAAGAAAGAGAGGAAGAAGATTGAGGAAGACGAAGTCACGGGAATGAAAGAAAAAAGGAAATGCAGAAAAAAGGGAAGAGAAGTCATGGGGATGGGAAAGATGGAAAAAGAAGTATGGGTTTCTGACATGGGAATGAAGAAAAGGGGAAAAAAGTCTCACACATGTCAGAATTTCTGACATAACTTTAGGAGTCCCAAATCCCATTTGGGAGGCCTAAAGTCTCTACTTTAGGCGTCCCAAATGGGATTTGGGACGCCTAAAGTGTGACTTTAGGCGTCCCAAATCCCATTTGGGACGCCTAAAGTTTGGGACGCCTAAAGTAGAGACTTTAGGCCTCCCAAATGGGATTTGGGACGCCTAAAGTCAAAATTTTTTTTTTTTACTTTAGACGTCCCAAATTCAATTTGGGACGTCTAAAGTTAAAAAAAAATAATTTTTTTTTTTACACTTTAGATGTCCCAAATTCCATTTGGGACATCTAAAGTGTAAATTTTTTTTTTATTTTAGACATCACTTTAGAGGTCCCAAATTGAATTTGGGATGTCTAAAGTACCACTTTAGACATCCCAAATGGAATTTGGGACATCTAAAGTGTAAAAAAAAAAAAAAAAAAAAATTTTCTTTTACTTTAGACGTCCCAAATTGAATTTGGGACGTCTAAAGTGGGACTTTAGACGTCCCAAATTCAATTTGGGACGTCTAAAGTGACGTCTAAAGTAAAAAAAAAAATATTAAATTTTTTTTTTTAACTTTAGACGTCCCAAATTGAATTTGGGACATCTAAAGCTACCAAGTTCCCACACATAATTACAAAAATGCCACCGCCTATATTTTAGACGTCCCTATTTTAAAAAGGGACGTCTTTTAGGGTAGCAGTATCTATATTCTGTAGTAGTGATGAAGGGAAGTTAAAGATAAAAAATACCAAAACAGTTCTTTAGGCATAAGTAAGGTAGTGAAAGGAGTGTTTAGGTTAAAATGGTAAATCCAAGGAATAAGGTTGGTTTTTATAAAAAGAAGATGAAGCCAATTAAACAGTTGTTGTTCTATAATCTTCTGAATATGATGAGGAGTCTCAAGATAAGTTTCTAGAGGGAAAAGTGTGACTTTTATGTTACGGGACATGGTTGGCTGTGCTTCTGAGATGGTTAGAATGTACAAGGGTTTTGGAGGAAGGGAAGGCTTTTGAGGTCGAGATAAAAAGTCTGTAATGGTATTATGGTGACCTTTGAGATGTCTCATTAAGAATTTATAGCGAGAAAATCAGTCTTTCCATCTGAGTAGCTGAGCATCTAGTAAAATCTTTTTCTTTGGATCAAGCATCTTTGGAAAAAGACGTATTGTCCATTTCTATGACAAAATGGTAGAGGCAATGAAAGTTGAATTTTTCAATCCCACGCTTGATAGCAAGGATTTCTTTATACGTGGCATGATAATGTTTTTCTGGTTCTCTGAATTGTCCACTAGCATGTCCACAGTAATATCTTTTTCCATTAACTTCTTCAAGAAGGATCACACCCCAAAATTTATCACTGGCATCCGTTTGTAAGATCCTTTCTCCCTGATCTGGAATCTTCACCGGAGGAGGGTTTTGAGGTATCCTTTTGAGAATTTTAACTACTTCTATTTGTTGTTTTCCCACTGTAGAGGATGCTTTTTGAGAAACTTGGACAGCTGGTTAGTATGATGAGACACATGAAGGATAAAGTTTCTGAGATAATTTACAATCCCGAGGAACTGTTGAACTTATTTGATAATAAGATGATCATCATAAAAATTCAATAATTCTTGTGAAATATGAGGACCTGGGCTATACAATGAGCATTCTGAAAAATGTATACCCAAGAATTTAATTTCTGTGACTCTAATCAGAAATCTGTTTTTACTTTTTAGAAACTAAAAACAGAAAACAATTTTAACTTGTTTTTTTGTTTTTGTGTTTTCGATTCTGAGAAATCGCAATTCGCAACCTATCCCGAGCTTGCTCGACAAACGACGGCCATGGAAGAGCTTGACTGTTAGCCCAAGCTTCACACCCTTTTTCGCCGTCCCCTCAACCTCCGGTCTCTGTGCTCGGTGCTTGCCGTTGCCGTCTCCAATTTCTCCTTCTTCCCTCCTCAGCCCTTAATCGGTGAGTACTCAGCCTCTACTCTCTCCTTGTCTGATTAGGTTTTTGAACTAAATCTTGATATATATGATTTAGTGGATTTTTGGGCATACAATTTGATATGTACTCAGCCTCTACTCTCTCCTCCTCCTTTTCTCTCATTGCTCCATGGATCGTCCCATAACATGCCAGGACCTGATAAGTTTACTTTCCCCTTTGTGCTTAAGTGTTGTGTCTGTTTGAATCTCGCCCTTCAAGGGAAACAGATCCATGCGTTGATTGCTAAAATGGGTTTGAGTTCGGATTTGCATATTGGTAATTCATTGATTTATATGAATTCAGAGTTTGGGGAAATGGGAGCTGGACATGATATGTTCGATGAAATGTCTAACAGAGATGTGGTGCCCTGGACTTTCCATGATCGATGGCATTTAATTCTCTGCTATAATCAATTACACCTTCAGCTTTCAGCTTAAATTTTTCGCCAGCAAAGTTTAGAAAAGTGAAACCCCATCAAATCAGAACAGTGATAGGGACGAGATTGTGATGTATGATTAGATGCACTAACATGTGCTTATAGTTTTACTCGTAAGAAATCTATATAAGCCTTTGAAAATACAAGACAATTCTGTGCCACCGCATAGGATGGTGGGGTCTTTTTATGTTATGTTGGCGCAAATCCTCTACCTGCTAATCTTATGACTTTTTGTGCAGACATGAAATAGTGGTGCCAACTATTTCTGAAGACCACCTTATTTGACTTTCAAGGTTAGAATAGAGAGCATTATTAGCAGAGCACACAATAAGCGGATACAGAGGGTGTGGAGTTTTGTGTTGCTGCGTCTTGCTAAGGTGTTCGAATGTCTCATTTGCGGTTTCTGATATATAGTTATCTTTTAGTGCTTTTAACTTCTGAACTCCCAGAAGCCAAATTGAAACACCAAGGATGACCGTTTTGTATCAAGGAGAGATTTCCGTCCTTAAATATTTTAGACCAAATCCAACCCCCTTGGCTAACTCTTATTAGGCACAAGATCTACTAAATAGTTTTAGAGACAATCGTAGAAGATGGAATTCCAGCGAGGTTGTTTTATATCAAAATCTTTCAAAGCAAATCTTTTTGTTGCTCCCTCAAAATTCTGAATTGGAAGAAATAGTTCCGTATGGCTATTGGGCCTATTGTTGGCAAAAAAGTTATTGGGTCTATCAAGCCTGTTCTTAAAAGCCTGAACCAGAATGTGGATCACAGTGCTTCACTTTCAGCCCAATAACTGATTCACGCCTTCAGTGTTTCTTTGTCGATCACGAACTCCACCTCACACGGTTGGAATGAGGAATAAGCAGCGAGGAAAATGGAGAAATCGTCACTCAAAGAGCGAGCCAAAGAGCCAGCAAGTCAGTGAGCAAAGTGATGCTCTAATGGAGTACAGGTGCGTGCAGTGTGGATTCAGGATCAAAACACTGTACGTGCAGTATTCTCCGGGCAACATACGCCTGATGAAATGCGTAAGCTGTCTCTATTGTTCCTCTCGATTCTACAATCACTTTCGAAATTCCCCAATTGATGAATTGAGTTTCTCAAACTATATAGGAGAATTGCAAAGCCGTGGCAGACGAGTACATAGAATGTGAAATCATGGTACTCGACGGTTCTAGAAATTTCCTGTTTTTTTTTTTTTTTTAAATTTAGAATGTTCTGATTTTGATTCCGAACTCTCTTGCTCTCCCTTTTTATTTTGTAGATTCTGCTAATAGATTTAATGCTTCACAAGTGCAAGGCCTATAGACACCTTCTCTTCAACGTCCTTAATCAAAAAGACTACAAATTTGAGGTATGCATGAGTTTCTTCGTTACCCTGTAGTAATTTGTTACGGTATATTCACTTTAATGTTTGATGTTGTGTGCTTTTACTCAACACTCTAGTTGCTTTTGTAGATGTGATTATGAAACATAGCGATGTTTTTATCAATTTTCTGTTTATTATTGGTTAGTGAGTACTAACATTGCTGGCAGCAGCTTTACTGCAATGACTACTGTTGTTACCTGAAGTTCATTTTGGATTTTCATTTTGATGATCATTATTGTAAGCTAGATATTTTTCTTGTGAATCTATTTGAAAATAACGACCATGAAGCGTTTTCCTCAATGGGAGTTAAGTTGCTACTTTTACAGGCTCTTAAGATTGTAATTTAACTATCTCATCCAATACTTTGGACCTATACTTATTGGTTTATATTTATTGGTTCCTGTGCAGGGGTTATTCTGGAAATTGGCAGCCAGTTTTCTTCTTTTGGATGCTTGTATCCTTGTTATATGTAGGAAGTGTTCTAATTTCATCCTTAATGATGTTAGGATTGAAATGTTAATTTCAGACATAGTAGAAGGTAACCTTACAAAGAGTTATTCTAGATAAGAGTTTGGTTTTAGAAAGAAGCAAGGATGAATTTGTTTCATCGAGTGTCTCTTCACTAGTGTCAATATGCTGGAAGGTTTATATATGATCAGATTAACCTTTACTTCAGAAATTGCTTGGTTTGGAATTTTATGCTGGTTCTGATGAGGAATTATTAATTCATGGATTTTGTTGGCAGATGCTGATAGATGTCTTCTTTGGGAACTTGATGTTTCTTTTGACTTTCCTTTTTGCAACGAGGATATCTATCGGTACATCAATCAGTTTCTCCAGGTATATACTTCCATTTATTAGCAGAAAGTAACACTTAGTCTGCCACATTGTTATCATGATTAAAACTTCAGTGACAAGGTTGTTCATTGTGAAGCTTTTTGTGTTCATACATGTCCAGTCCTGTTACAGGGGATGTATTTTCTGCTTTTGAATTTTAAGAATAAGGATAATTTCTTTTGGACCTGGCTTCATGTTATGGTTAAACTGAAAGAATTAGCTCCATGGGGTTGGCCAATAAACGAATATTATTCTGATGAATATATTAGAACATTATAAGATACGGTGATATAGGGTTTAGTATAAAATATGATTTTGAAGACAACTTAATATTTTTCAAAGCATTAATTTGTATCAACACAACAATGTCAGAGTATTTGTACTCATATATGCAGGTGTAAAGACTTGTTGCTCTCAATCTTGGTCTCAAGCTGCTTCAAGGTTTTTCTTATTTCAATGATGGTAATCTCCACTTTTAAGAAGCCTATATTGGTTCTTTCATTTTAATTGTTGTGCACTTCCGTTTCCTTTCTAATATTCCCTGTTCATCATGTTACTTCAACTTTCTAGCGTGTTTCTGTAGGTTTGGGAATTTCCATCCTCTGTGATCCTCATCATTGATTTATTTGTCTTATCATCTAATATAGTAGCACTGAAAGGTTAGTCACCATGTCACCCAATCCTTTAAGAAATATTCAATGTTAACCTATTTAAATTGCGCACCCAAAATATAAAACTGCCCCTTTAGAAGTAATTTCATAATATAATTATGCACAAAAAAGGAGCAACCATTCTTCCAATTTTGTATCATGAGGAAAAATTGGTTGAATATTTTGTCCATCTTGGAGCTTGTGTTGAACCATCATCACTTAGCAATGTGGCATTAACTGTTTACTGCATATGGTTTGTCTTGATCTTTCCCCTTCAATCTATTTCCAAAGAGAACCATATACATTGAGAAAACTCGTTGAAGATCAGATTTAGCATAAGATAGTTATAGTGTACTGTTTAAGTTAGTGGGTGATGAATTGGTAAGTAGAGTATGCCAATTGTCCTCAAGGCTTTTCATCTATTATGAAGCCAGTCAACTTATTGTGGATCTCAATGTTTTCCTGAATGGTTAAAGCAACATCTCCATAGGTGCATCTAATATTTCTATTATAAACTGTGCAATTATGAAAACCATGCTGTTAAACTTTCTGATGAACATATCTGTTGGCGACCAGTGATGACAGAGTTGACTATGAATCGATGTGTCGGGGTCTGCGTCTGTGCGCACTCTGTAAAAGTATTTGTCACTCATTTAGCTCAGCTCAGATTGTTGGGGCATTAATGAAATGCAGGCTCAATTGCCCTCCTCATTGCCTTTGAGATCCAGCATGATGTTGTTTTTGTATTATCATGCGAATGTATTGGCAGTTTACTTCAGCTTCATATTACTGCAAATTATACTCATACATTGGTCCATCAGGGACATTCAGCTGTTGTTTTTCTTTTTGTTGATTTATATTCATTTGTGAATGAAGTGTATAAATGATGTAATATGCTGAGCCTACAATGGAGAAAAACTACTGGAGTTATTTGTGATCGGAAAGTACCTAATAAGGTAAAAGGGACGTTCTACCGCACTGCTATAAGACCAGCAATGCTTTATGGTAGTGAGTGTTAGGTTTTAAAGGGATTACATGAGCATAAAATGGGGGTGGCTGAGATGAGGATGTTGAGATGGATGTGTGGTCATACAAGAAAAGACAAGATTCGTAATAATCATATACGTGAACGAGTTGGAGTGGCCTCTATTGAAGGAAAAATGGTAGAAAGTCGTTTGAGGTGGTTTGAACATGTTCAACGAAGGCCGTTGAATGCACCGATGAGGAGGGTGGATCAAGCCGTATGGAGTCCTGTAAAACAAGGTCGTGGAAGGCCGAAGCGTACGCTTAATGAAGTCATAGAGAGAGACCTTTTGATTAATAATATACCAAAAAATTTGGTTTTTGACAGAGCATAATGACATCGTGTGATCCATGTAATCGACCTCATTTAGTGGGATAAAGGCTTTGTTGTTGTACGTTAAGGCTACAAATGAAAGACCTGGTTCATCAAAGTTTTTGTAATTAGGTTTTGTTCTCGTGCTATGTATGGAACATGGTAGACGAGCTGGTCACTGTTCTAAAGCGGAGTGAAAAGTGATAGTTTGCACAATGTTTTATATATTCATTGCTTGTATTTATTGATTATTGATTGATGATGGATAATTTTGTACTGTTTAGCCTCAAATAAATGTATTTTCCCTTGCTTCTTGCCTTTAAAAAAAAAAAGAGCAAAGAAAGAAAGTAAACCCTTTACTAACAAGTGGCTGGGGCTAGCGAAAGGATTTTATCCATTACGATGTGGTAAATTAATGTTTTAATTCTCATTAGGAGAGGTAGCTATTTTTAGTATTCATATGCCTATAAAAAAAAGTGGGAAAACATAGGAAGATAGCAAAACAATTCATGAAATGTTGAGAGGATTGTTTTCAGCTTCTCTCATACTTAATACTTTGTTTTTTTAATAAAATATCATTCTTATTTAATTTTAATGGAAAAATCTCAATAACAATAGCTAAAATAAATAAATAAAAATGTAATTTCCTATAGTTTCATCTAATTTCTAATCCTTAGAGTTTCACTTGACTTTTAGTCGGGTCCCAATAAGTTCAAGCGATTGATAAAGAAAATTATAGATATCTTATTAAAAATCAAGTTAAATTATTATAGGGAAAAGGATAGAAAAAAAACTTTAAATTTGCAAAATCTCAATTAGGTATTCTTAAAAAAATGAGTTGTGAATTATTTTTTAAGTTTCTTCGTTCTCTTATCAATTTTTGGTAACAAAATTTTTTTGGGATTTTGTAATTTCAATGTCCTTTTTTTGTCTTTTTCTTTAAATTATATGAATTTGTAAATTAATTTCCCCAACAAATAAAGTTGGAAGTGAGACAATACCCTTTTCCTTGTAGATAACATTTAAAAGAAATACCAACCCACATAACATAATGGGGTGGTGGCGCAGTTGGCTAGCGCGTAGGTCTCATAGCTTGGTTGAGTGATCCTGAGGTCGAGAGTTCGAGCCTCTCTCACCCCAACCAACTCTTTTACAGTGCCATTTTGCAACCTTCTCCATTTCTCTCTAGTTGAGATGCCGATTCTTTAATTGAAATCTTCCTCTGTGCTCTCCATCTTATTTGCAATTGCTCATTAGCTTCTTCTGCAGTCAATATGCCACAACTATCCACTCCCATTTTGAGGTGACATTCAAAATATTGCCTTCCTGTCACAAATTTCAAAGCAGAACAACGAGTGAATTTGAATTTATACCAGATAATTCCATGGATTTTCCCCCCTCAACTGACTCCACCTCTTGGTTCCAGTTTTGATCAGGTTGATCAAGCTCAAGGGATTCAAGGGGTAGGACCATTGCTTTTAGATATGGCGATGATCTTTTGGGCGATTGATGCATTTAACTTCCTGTTGCCCAATATATTTGTTGCATTAATCTAGAATCACTCACATATTTACGTCGCATCATTGTGCAGTTACTTGTTTTTCTGTGAAGCCAAACTTTCTTAGAAGTAACAATAGTATCATACTTCCTCCACCTCTATTCATATAAGACATTTACTTAATTTCATTACATTAAGAAAATTATTTAATACTATGAAATATATTTTTTAAAACATTCTAATAATCTTTTTTAATTTCTCTATTCTTTTTCTTTCTAAATTTTTGTTAAGTAAGTATCAATAAGATAAATTAGGAAAATATAATTAAGGATAAAAAATATGTTTTATATTTAAGACCAAGATAAATTTCCCAAATATTATTAAGTAGAGCGGAGGAAGTATTTGATTTTGCTTGAAAGCACTATTAAGGAAAGCAGACACGCATGAAAATCTTTCAAAGTCCGACCACAATAGCGCTATTAAGGATCTTTGTTGAATATGTATATGAATTTCTAAACCGGATTAGGTTTTAATCCCAAACAACGATTACTTGACCCATTCGAGTAAAGTCAACCCAGCTTTATGCAGATAGGCGGCTCATTTGTTCCAACTTTCAACAGCAACTCTCAAGAAAATTATTAAAGTGTTTACTAAATATAAAAAGACTCACCAGCGTACATAGATTAGTCAACAAAACAAGTCTTTCTTTCCCCCCTTTTGCCATTAAAACAAGTCAAATCATAGCGTGTGAATCACGCCATATTTTGGAAACCGGGCTACACCAACCAAAAACTGGCCATATTTTGGAAACCGGGCTACACCAACCAAAAACTGACCAACCAATCTGGTCGGATAGTTAACCCCAATTCAACTGATTTTTTTTCGGTTTAATGGTTTAATAGGTCTTTTTATAATATTTTATTTAGAATTTCATATAAATAATTCTAAAATTTATAATTCGTTTAACACCGGTTGACTCCATCACCGATTTAGTCCAATTTGATTCCGATTTCCCCTACTTACCCTTACCCTTAGAACATAATACTCTGACTAGTAAGTGATCATGATTTCAGAACCTTGAAATCACCACAGGACATCAGATGACATTGCAAAATTAGACAACCAGAGAAACTAAAGAATTTTCACTCCATAAGAAAGCTGGGTGAGTTTGCGTCATTTTATACCTCGCCTTATGCATCTTATCAAGATCAAAGTTCTAAAATTCATGTCCCAGAATAATGACTATGAATAGAAACCTAATAGCCATACTTACAAAAACAATGCAGATTACAGTGTCAATAAGCATCTATATCTCATCACTCATATATTAATGATAAACTCTTCATGCCTAACAAAGCAGGTTGAAAAACTTGGGCGATATCAGGAGCATAAGTAAACATTGTTAAATCACAGTGTTAACATAAGTAAACATTGATAGCATGAACAAATTCTTGTGACTGATTTTTTAAGCACGTAAACGTCGTAGTTTCATTCTTGTCAAAGAAGAAGGGCCTACCGGACTGCCAGAAAAGGTAACTGAAGAATATTCTAGGTACCAATGACATTGTTGTGCCCCGAAGCTCAACGAAATTCCAGGAACATGGAGTATCAGGACACCAACAATGTCATTGGGACCAAGAAGATTCAAAGACCGTATTCCTCACAGCCGATAAGGATGCCTGAAGTCACGAGATCTGAAGAAAACTTGTCACGAGATCTGAAGAAATCCTATCACGGATCATCTGAATTTCTCAACACAAATGCTAGGAAAGCGTAATTTGATAAAGAAAAGGGAGAAAAATTCAAATTCAAACGCCATGAAAGAAGGAAGGAAGAATAATAGAGCAAAATATACACTAGGTTCGTCGCCGATTCCATAATTAGATCTGGTAGGTTTTGTCGACGTTGTTGCCTCATGATCGAGTAACATCTACTCTATAAATAGGAAAAAAGGAGAGGAGAAAGAAGCGGCTGAAAATGGAAAGGATCCTAAAACATCTGGTGAGTTCGTTTCACTAAACGGCGCGTTTTAATTAGGGTTTTCTGATTTTTCTGGGTTCCAAAATCCAAACTTCAGGCCTAATGGCCTAGGAAGTCACACAACATTATTACGTAAGCCCAGATCTCACACGTTGTTGGACCGAAGAGCCCATCACTTTGTCAACAGAGAAATCCCATTAGGACAATCCGCCCATCAAAGTTGGGAAAATATAAAATAAGAATTTCTAAAAAAAAAAAAAGATTAAAATGACCATCACGAAATAAGGATTTCTTTAAAAAAAAAACGCTTAAAATGACCATCACGAATCACGATCTTACTTTTTAACAAATAATCATAAAATAGATGTTTCATAAAAATGATGGCAAAGAATATCTCTTCATTATCCAATATTTTTTTTAGTTATTGTTTTCTGGCAAAATTTTATTGTTTGTTAATTGAATTGAAAATATTTTGGGGTAAAAAGAATTTTATTTAAATATAGACATAGTGCAGAAAGAATGCTTTATTTTCGTGAATGCTCAAATGTCATGTAAGTTGGTTAAAAGGAAAAGATTTCTCACTACATGATTTCGGGTTTGAACAACGTTAAGAGGAAAGAATGCTTTATTTTCTTGAAATTATCAACAAAAGCATTGGCCAAACCATCAAACTTGATATGTGTGACTGTACTTACCAAATTACTCCTACCAATTATTTTTTTTTGATAGACAAAGAAAACTATAAACACCTCAGAAGCTATCCTCCTGAGTCAACCTGCGATCTCGACCTATTTTGATCAGTAAGTAATAAGCTCGTAATAACTGCTGGAGGCGATTCAGTGATATGGAGATCCAATGCCATCTTCCAAGCTTCCTTTGCCATGGCGTCTGCAACTGTGTTAACATCTCGTTTACAATGTAACATTTCGAGTTCCCAGTCACGAGCCATCAACGTGCGAATCTCTAAGATAAGTTGAAAATCTGGGTGTTCTTGAAACACCGTTACTTGAATAAGTTCCATGACTTCACTACAATAACTCTCAATTAGGATTTGTCTGTATTCTCTATCTCAGGCAATTTTAAGACCCCACAATACACCTCAAGCTTCAGCAGAGACCACCGTCCCTTGGCCAATTCGATAC
The DNA here is from genome assembly GCA_963210345.1 of Inga oerstediana. Taxonomy (NCBI): domain Eukaryota; kingdom Viridiplantae; phylum Streptophyta; class Magnoliopsida; order Fabales; family Fabaceae; genus Inga; species Inga oerstediana. Next base: position 71,866,895 of record OY723404.1, on the reverse strand, counting down.
ATGTACCCCAACAAAAACTCACCATTGTGATCTCGCAGTACACCACCACAAGTGCACATCCCTAAGTTGTCACTCCTGGATCCATCAGTATTAATCTTCACCCACCTAGGCGGAGGTGGTTTCCAATATGTACAACTCTCTTTCTCATTATGGTTACTACACAGGCTTGTATTACCCCATGCTAAGCATGCACGAGCACGGGCTAAAATGACATTTCTACTCCAAGAATTGTTGTTAAAACATCGATCATTTCGAGCCAACTAGATATATCGGCATAAGACGGTAAACCAAAGACGAAACTTAAAACCCTGTACAACATCCTTTCTCTCCATACACTATGCAAGCCAGTCATTTCTATCCAAGATGCCAAAAAATAGATCCCTCAAACCCAGCGGTAAGAAAATATTCCAAAATTCAGAAATGGTCGGGCAATCTCCTAGAACGTGGAGTATTGACTCACATGCATTAAGGCATACTTCACAAGTACCCGTAAGATGACTACCACGATGGAACAATTCCATGTTCGTCATTAAATGACCATGAAAACACAGCCACAAGAAAGTACGGTACCTTTGAGGGACCTTCATTTTCCAAACACGTTTCCATCGGTATTTAGTGTGAGCCTGTGGGTTACCCACAATATATTTGTAAGCAGAGCTAATGGAGAAATTTCCATCAGAAGACCATCTCCATGCTGGAAAATCCTCCCCATTTAGCTGACGGTTGTTAACCTGTCTGATAGCGCTACATACATGGCCTGGGAGTAAGTGATCAAACTTGCTCATATCCCATTGTCCGGAGGGAGTAATACAGTCAGCTACTCTCCATTCAGTAACATCTCTAGGCAATGTTTGGGTCACTAAACTCTGAAGCCTATCCAAATGTGGCACCTACACATCGTTCCAGAAATAAATATTCTCTCCATTTGCTACTCTCCATGTTATACTATTATTGACCTTCTCCCAATTGTTACGAATACGCCTCCATGTACTTGACTCCGACTGACGCTTTTCAATTTTAGGAACAATATCATTGCCTGCTTTATACTTCTCACGCAAAAACTTGACCAAGAGCGAGTCTTGTCTATTAATCATATTCCATCCAAGCTTCATCATGAAAGCCTGGTTCTGATAACGAGCCTTCCTGAGACCAATGCCTCCATTTTCTTTACATAAACACACCAAATCCCAGGAGACTAGATGCGGTTTCCTACTAACTAAGCTACTATCCCAGAGGAAGTTACGACATCATTTGTCAATTTCATCACACGTTCCCAAAGGTAGAGGCACTGTTTGCATAACATACGATGGCATAGCCGACATTACAGAGGACACTAGGGTATGCCTGGCCACCATCGATAGCATGTTGGACTTCCAATTCGCCAGACGAGCATCCATCTTATTCAGGAGGAAATTATACGTTGCCTTTGAGCTCCGTTCATGTAATATAGGCATTCCCAGGTATTTCCCCAAATTCGACGTCGGAGTAAAATTAAAAAACTCACTGATTTCTTTACACCTGATGTGATTCACATTTCTTGAGAAATAAATTCTTGACTTTCCAGCATTCACTTTCTGGCCCGAAATGTCGCAGAAGTTATCCAAGATGGCCTTCACAACCCCTGCATGATCAAGATCTGCTTCTGCAAACAAAATGAGATCATCAGCAAAAAAAATATGAGAAACAGGAGTACCTCTTTTGGAGAGCCTAAAAGGTTTCCAATCACCCTCATCTACTGCTGTTTGGATGAGATGCCCCAACCTTTCCATCATGATAACAAAAAGATACGGCGATATTGGGTCACCCTGTCGAACTCCACGGGAAGGGCAAAACATATTAGTAGCTTTTCCATTCCAAATCAGTTGCATTTGAGACGTTGAGATACAAGCTTAAATAACTCTAAGAAGATAGTCAGGGATCTTGAGCTCTTTTAAGCATTCAGAAATAAAACTCCATCGAACCCTGTCATAAGCCTTCTCCAAATCGATCTTAATGGCCATAAAACCCTTTTTCCTCTTTAAGGACTTCATAGAGTGAATGATCTCCTGAACTAGGATAATATTGTCCGAGCTCTGACGTCCTTTCACAAAACTGCACTGATTCAGGGCTATCACTAAAGGCATGACTGCCTTGAGTCTATTTGATATAGCTTTCGTAACTATTTTGTACACAACATTGCAAAGACTTATGGGACGGAAATATTTAATCGTCTAAGGATGTTCCACCTTTGGTATGAGTACAATTTAAGTGGCATTGATTTGTCGTATCCACATAGGATCATTAAAGACTTTTTTAACTAAATCAATCACTGACGGTCCTACCGTTTCCCATTGGCTCTGATAAAATAACAGGTTGAAACCATCTGGTCCTGGTGCTTTCAGCGGCCCCATATCAAACAAAGCTCGTCTAATCTCGTGATCTTCAATCGATCTCCCCAGAGTACGCATATTAACATCATCAATAACAGGATAAGTGCATCCAAAAACCAAAGATCCACTATATATCTGGGTCTCCGTATATAAAGTTTTAAAGAATTGACTTCCCATTTTCATAATTTCAGCCGCATCATATGTCCACTCCCCAGTATCAAGCTTTAGAGCCTCAATTTTATTCCTTCTTCGCTTGCTGTTAGCCACTGAATGAAAATATTTTGTGTTTCAATCCCCATCCACATACCAGTTAACATGAGAGTATTGTAGCCATATGACTTCTTCCCATGTCAAGAGTTTCTCCAGCTCGCCCCGTAGCTCCCCTCGTAACTTTTCAAGAGACTCGGAGATACCAACCGAAGCTATCTTTGCATTAATCCCATCTAATCGTCGATATAAACTTTCTTATATGTATAAGATGTTACCGAAAATCTCCTTATTCCATAGCCTCAAATCCTCCGTGAACTGATCTATGGATCTGCACCAATCGTCTCTCAAACCCTAATGACGCTGCACAAACTTCTTGAAATCTTCATGCATAACCCAGAGGGCAAAGAATTTAAAAGGCCTTCGATTCTTTGCAGTGAGAACATGAGATTCAGTATCCAGAAGCACCGGACAATGATCGGACTTATATTTTGGCAGGTGTGTCACAGTTGCATTAGGATTCTCAGTAAACCAACAGTTATTCACCAAGGCCCTATCAATTTTACTTTGGGTAATCAAATTGCCCCATGTAAATCGAGGACCACTAAAACCAATATCAAGTAACTCACTACCCAATAACCAATTACGAAAGGACCTATCAATACCTGTATTCTCCCTGTATTTCTTACTCCAGCGTTCTTCAGGACATGAAACAACATTGAAATCTCCAATCACCACCCAGCCTCCAGCAATCGATTGTTGAATACCTTCAAGAGTGGACCAAAGTTGTCGTCTAATAACCATATTTGGATTCCCATAGACCACAGTAAGAGACCATTCTGCACTTGTGCCTTTATTAACCATACCATGAACAAATTGATCACCACAACAAGTCACAGAAAAATGTAACGTAGAATCCCAGAATAACCATATACCTCCACTAAATCCCCGAGCTTCTACAATGTGCATATTCGTCCATCCCAATTTCCTTGCAATGAGCTTAGCTTTCATCCCCTGCTGTCTGGGCTCTAACAAAGCAAAGAAATTAACCCCATGTCTGACAACAACATCACTAAGTAATCTGGTAAAAGAGGCACCACCGGCACCCCGAGTATTCCAAGTCATAATAATAATAAAAAATTGTTAAATATGAAAAAGAGCACAACCAAATCAGTCATTATTGAGACATATGTCCCTCCTGCACCTCGACAACACCATTCATCACCACATCATCAACAGTCCCAAGTGGATTAATTGGACTTGCAAAATTCACCCCTTGTTCTGCACCTAGGTCAAGAGGATCAGTGGCTTCTAGGCGGATAGTAGTGGAATTAGGGTCTATTTGAATAATATTTTTTTTAATTCTTAACCCATCCTCCCCACTTGAATTATACTACGATTTAGCTTTATGAGTTAACCTGTGAGAGTTGAACAAATGAGAGTCCACTTGAGTTCTTGTTTGCTGCATTTTCGAGCCCATACTCAAAGATCTGTGGGAAGCTCCCTCCTCAATCCCTTTCTTCTTTGCTGTCTGTGTCGCACGTGTTTTATTCAACGTCTTCAATTGGCCAATTATGATTACACTAATTATCAAGTTCAATTAACACGAATTAAGAAATACTCCCTCCGATCCTAATTATAAGACATAGTTGTTGTAAAATACTAATTAAGATGCATGTCCATGAGCTCCCAACTCTTGACCTTTCATTTTCTACATCCCATAACCTCTCCAATGAATGATCTTTAGGAGTTTTCATGCCCATAACTCAAAGGTTACAATGTGTGCACTTATGAGGATTAAAGTTTGCCATTTACTTTGTGTAACTCTTAGTTGTGGTTGAGGGCCTATAAATAGAGCACTATGTACTACACTTTGTTGGCATCCAAATGAATAAGAATCACTCCCTCCTTGCTCTATATTTCTCTCTTGTATTTCTTCATTCCCTTCATCTCAATCTCTTATACTTTATTGATTTTATAACACGTTATCAGCATGAATTCGCTCAGAAGACCTATGGTCTAGTTTTCTATCTCTTCTACTCTCTAACTTTCTCATTTACATACTTTGTTTTATATTGTTTATTCTCTATGTTATTTTACCTTTCTAGTCTACATTATCAATCTATTGTTCTATATTATTTTTATTATTTTTCTTTTACGCTATCTATTTTTATCCATCCTGTTGTTATCTTTTACATATATCTGGGATAATCTAAGCCATTACATGGAATTAAATAGACTCTTTTACCGATTGTTTTATACATTGGGTTCCATGGTTAAGATTTGAGATTATATTATCCTCCGCAAGTTTTCTTTCTTTTAACTTTTATTTATCGTTTTCCATTAATATCTTATTATGCAAAATTTATATTTATTTGTTTTATATTCTAGTATTCTTTACATTTTATGTTATTATATTATGTTATTTCATTTTATTACACTTATTTAACATTTATATTTCTTTATTTTATTTACAGTTTATGTTATATATTATTGTTTGTTTCTTTATTTTATGTCATTTATTTCATCGTGTTTTATTGTTATTTTATTTACATTTCATTTATTTATATTAATACATTATTGTTATATCATTATGTCAATCTTTTATTTTCATTTGTTTATTATATTACATTAATATATAATAGTATTATATATGAGCATGTAATGTGGTCTATATGATCATGGGCTTATCTATTATTTATTTTTTATTATGAATTTGAATTTTTTTTAAATTTATTTTCTAGTATTTTGATTTTATCGAGAGGCCAGAAGCCATAATATTCTTAATTTCGTGATTAGATGATCAGAAGTCACATCACTTTTGTACTAACTCTTATGAGAAAGAACGCTATTGGTTTCATTAAATTGCAAGATTGACAAGAAAAATGTTGGCACTTTGATGATTTAATTGTTACAAATATCAAAGCCCTGAAGGCTAAAGGTTCAAATATCAAACTAAACAAAAAAAATAGCTTTGCAAGATTTTTGCTGTGGTCCTGAAGACCAATATTTGGAGAAATTGATGATGCTATTGAAAGTAAAGAAAATATGTAAGAGTGCAAATGAACATGATCACATTGCATTTGTAGAATTGATAGTTGAAAGCTGAGAATACTTTGTCTTAGCTATTGAACTACAATCATGGAAATAATAACATTTCTATGGTGATCAAAATTATGAGCAAATATCATACTATGACTAGAAGTCATGTGGATGGAAAAAAATGGTATAATATGACCAGAAGTCATATAGACTAATATGTACTAATTTATTGAAAATAAAGATCAAAATGGCTGTGAAGCCAAAAAGACAATGAAATATTGTGAAAAATATCAAAAATAGTTATGATGCTTAAAGCAATAAGTTACGAAGAAAAATGATCAGCTTATATAGCCAAAAGAAATAATTGTAAGCCCTGAAGGCTATATGATAATTGTAAGCCTTGAAGGCTATATGATTTTGATTCTTTATGTTTAAATTTAAATTGATTGTGATTAATTTGTGAGAGAGAAATTATTATTTAACATTGTGATATCAACACGAGTGATATATGAAATCAAATAGATAAAAAGGTAATGATTGGTCATTTTAAAATTTCAGTATAGTGCTAATTTAAACATTATTGGTAATTATTGATATATTTTGATTTCATGGCCTTTTAGGATTCTAACTACCTCATGGTTAATCCTTATAACTCCCATATCAAATGGTTTTCAATATTTATTCATATAACCTTCAATTATAAAGTTAAGTTGTTTAATTATCTTCTTTATGTATAATTGTACAATTTATTTGTAATTTTAAGTATATTGTGTATGTGAATACTATTCATACATTAATGGAGTTTACCACCTCTATTTTCTTCTTAGGACTTGTATTTCTCTGTTACACGAAAGATTTCCCAACAAACATTCAACTCATATACCTCAACATCAAGGTACTTTCTTTCATTATTAGTCATATTTTTCATTTTAGCCTTGTCTTCCATCTCTTTTATCTTCTTGAGCACTATTATGTTGCCTTACATATATATGCAATTTTTCTTAATTCCAAGCTTTCATTATTGAAAGGCATACAAATACTCTTCAATTTATATTTTATTTTAGTATTGATAATTTATTGCCTCCTTTCCCAATTCATTGTATTGACATTTCTTCTACTCCTTAGCATTCTTATATGATATGTGCAAGTTTCATACATTAATTATGATATAATATATAATATGACATATATTGGAATCAAATTGGTTTTACGTGACATTTAAGGGGGGAAAATCCTATATCATATTTGAATTAAGAGAATGAGAACTTAATGAGAACATTCATTATGAATAGTTTATGATTTGTTAGACAAAATCATTTTCGTAATGTGCATGAATTATATAGTGTAAGTCAAATTTATGGATGATCAAACAGTAAAGAATATTTGAAAGAAGACTATGTATATTATAAGTATTTATTATTTTATATTATAATGCATTTATCTTTACATTTCTCTCAAATTAATTTTAGCCCCTGAACATCAGAATTCATTGCAATAAGATCTTTATGTATTTTAATTATGGATCTCCTCATATTTCTTTATGTAGTGAAAAATTCTAAACATTTCATATTTTAAACATGCATCAAAAGAGACAAATTGAAGCATATTATTATTAATGAGTAATAAAATTATATAAATATGTGATAATATATGTTAGTTCCTAAGAACACAAATGTAACAAAATTGATATAGTTCATAGAGAACTAATATAGATTTTTCTTAAATTCTATGGGCAGAAGAAGAATTGATTAAGAAAAGTTATAACCCATAGATTTACATTAGAGTTTTACTCTATTACAGGGTTTAAATGATAACCCAATTGACTGAAATCCATGATTAGTTGTGAGTTATGAAATACTTGAGTTTTGAAATGAAAGATATATTATTAGTTTGCTATATACAAATTTGTCTTTGAAATAAAGAAATAAAGAAAGTATATTTATATGACTCACACTTGAGGGTGAGATTGTTAGAATATAAGTGTGAGTTAATATTGAAAAGTTTTATTCATATACTTCCTCACAAAACCTATTGATCTCCGAAAAATGGATGTCATATTGACATTTTATATCAATACTTATGGAAATTGAAAAGTTTGTTGTTGGTTAAGCAACATATTACAGTAAACTAGTAGTTTACTGATCCAAATAAATTTATGTTGGCATGACTTGTTTGATTCATCCGAATCATATATAAAAGATTACATTTGACATCCATTGAAGAATCAGAAGATTCTTTATGAATAGCCAACATATTGTATAATTCAAAAATTATCATATGCTGCTTGTTCTCAAAGAAATTTAATTATGAGAGTATCATAAGCTATGATTTGGAATGGATCTCTATATTTCTGAAAATAAATAAACTCATGTATGAGCCCATTCAAATATCATGTAAACCATATCAATGTTCAATATTTTTGATAGATGCATCTATAAGATGGTTACATGTAATATTAATATTAGTTTGCAACCTGAAGTTTGCAAGAATATTTGAATAAATTATTATGTTACGCGCAATTTCCAGATTATATGATTCATCCATTGAAGCCTCCATAAATAGCTAGACTAATACTTATGAGAACAAAATTTATGTTTCAGTGTTGTCATTTTTTATCTTACATATTGCAGCACTTATACTAGCCAACCAAATTCTCCCGATAAAATTGGCTTTTGGTCAGGAGTCAAGTATATTCCATCTTAAAAAGTTTGAATGTGCATTCCTATTAAGTCACCACAATGCACATAGATGGATATTTAAAGGAAATGGAGATAAATGTTGGGTAAGAACTTCCTTCTTCTTGTTTGTCTCTAAATGAAACAAAAGGATGTTTCTAATGGAAATAAATGGATTTAGGAGACTTATACTGCATGATTAGTCGATTGTCATTTGACAAAGTTTTCCTAATATGAGGGGGAGAAATTAAATAGCTGGAAAAGAAAACAAAAGGAATGCATTATTACTAACAAATATAGATCCTCGAATATAACAATATGAACCAGAAGTTCATTTGGTTTGCATTCATGAAATATTACATAAAATATGACAGATGCAATTACTGACCTAAATAGGAATTACTAAATCTCATATTCCAACTATAAGTGGTCTAATTAGCATAAATGAAAGTGAGACATGCCCGAAGTATGAGAGAATAATCAGTTCCAAAAGAAAAAAGAAAGAAGCAAATAATCAAGATAATCATATTAAGGAGGCAGACACTCTAGAAGAGGTCAATACATAACTACTTGCAGAACCCTCAAAAGAGGTTCAGGTACCTGAAAGTAATAAAGAGATCTCAATGAATTATGTCACAACAAGAAAAATGGAACTGAAAAGATAAAGTTGTCGACAACAGTTTTAGTAATAATATCACGTGATCAAATGAGGATCTTATACATGGATATGTCGGTAAAAAAAAAGTGATTGGCCAACTGAAGAAGGGGATAAGACGCAATGAAAAATGTTCTTTTAGCATGTGAAATTTATGGACCTGTAGTCCAAAACATTTGAAATATAAAGTTATTTGTGATATATGAATATTCATGTGAAAATAAAGATTTTCACAAGGTTTAATGATGATTATGATGAGGTACAACATTTGGTAGTGGATACAATAATTGTTGCATATGTTATTAGTCTGGCAGTATATGCAAACAAAATAATGCGTCTATTAGATATCATTATATATAACATATGCATATGGATAGTGAATATTACATTAGAGTCTTTGAAGGATCTAAAATGCCAGAAGTATATATAAGAAAATCATTCTATATATAAAATGTTGTGTGAGTTTGAAAATAATTCAAGCATATATAATTGATTGAAAAATATATTGAAAAATGAGTAATTTTACATTTTACTTGACTTGTAGATCAAGTTATCAAATGCATTAATGATTTCAAAATCACATATTTTTACCGTGGTGAATTTTTTTGTAAAAATACATTGAATTTAATGGTCCAGAAGTACCTTATACTTTATGAGAATATTTTTGGATTATGCTAATATTGTATCTATTATGATTTTATTGATAAAAATTAGTTCTTGCAAGTGCACAGTGGATAATAAAAATGAGATTTGGTGTGATAGTCCTATTAACATATTATATAATATTATTTTGTTCAAAACAAACTGAATATGTGGATGTAAGATATATTTTGATGATTTTCAGAATAATTTTTTTTATTGTTTTCACGATGAATAAGATAAAGGCATAATATACTGATATTTTAGCATATCCAGAAGATATGTAAGAGGAATACATCTAGCAGAATATTTGGTGACAATGTATCATTCATAGTTTGGTGGCTAAAAGAATGATATGCTCAATAATACATTAGAAGTGATGTTCTTATCAGGGAAGTAAAACTGATGTTATTATCAGGGGGAGTAAATACGATATTATCATCGTGTGAAATAGAGACCATGCTGTACTCTTTTCCTTAACCAAGGTTTTGTCCCACGAAGTTTTCCTGGTAAGGTTTTTAATGAGGCAGTTTCGATTTGTATTGTGTACTCTTTTTCCTTTACTAGATTTTTGTCCCATTGGGTTTTTCCTAATAAGGTTTTAATGAGGCACAATATTTTTTTATGGACATCCAAGGGGGAGTGTTGTAAAATACTAATTAAGGTGGATGTCCATGAGCTCCCAACTCTTGACCTTTCATTTTCTACATCCCATAACCTCTCCAATGAATTATCTTTAGGAGTTTTCATGCCCATAACTCAAAGGTTACTATGTGTGCACTTATGAGGATTAAAGTTTGTCATTTACTTTGTGTAACTCTTAGTTGTGGTTGAGGGCCTATAAATAGAGCACTATGTACTACACTTTGTTGGCATCCAAATGAATAAGAATCACTCTCTCCTTGCTCTATATTTCTCTCTTGTATTTCTTCATTCCCTTCATCTCAATCTCTTATACTTTATTGATTTTATAACAATAGTTGATTTTTTTTGGAGAAATTAATTAAGCTAATTAAATTACTTTAGAGTACTTATATTTTTAGTTTTTTCTTCAAACTAATTAGTTTAACTAATAAACTAATATATAATATAAGGATACATAACATATGATATGATTAAGTAACTTATTTAGTTTCCTTAATTTCTCCAAAAAAAGTCAACTTTGTCTTATAATTAGGACCAGAAGTAGTATTACCAAATTACCAGAGGGGAGTGAAATTGATACTCCCCCAATGCTTAATATAGAACCTAATTAGAAAGTTGATTTTGATTTTAAATGTAAGACTTATTTTTTGTATTTGTCAATCCTTTTCTTATTTACCCATATTGATATTCCTTCAACAATAATAAAGTACTTCCTCCAGTCTTTACTATTACCTCCGGTCTTAAATATAAGACAAAGTTGATTTTTTTTTTGAGAGATTAAGGAAGCTAAATAAGTTACTTAATTATATCATATGTTATGTGTCATTAGATTATATATTAATTTATTAGTTAAACTAATTGGTTTGAAAAAAAACATAGATACTCTAAAGTAATTTAATTAGCTTCCTTAATTTCTCCAAAAAAGTCAATTTTTTCTTATAATTAGGACCAAAGGGAGTATAAGACATATTTACCTAATTTGGTTATATTAAATAAGATAGCTAAACTAGTTAATATTATATGTATTTTCGAAAACACCCTAATCATCTTCTCTAATTTCTTTCTTCCTTCTCCTCTTTGATTATTATTGAGGAAGCATTAATAGAAATAAATTAGGAAAAGATTGGCAAATATGAAAAAATATATCTTATCCTTAAGAACAAAATCAACTTATCAAATATGTCCTATATTAAGGACCGAAGGAGTAAGAGAGAGATAGGGAATTAAGGAAGATTATGAGAGTATTTTAGAAAAAAAAATATGTCATATTAACTAACTTCTTTAACCTAATCAAATTAGATAAATATGTCTTATATTAAGTACTGTTTGCCTGTCTGTTTTTTTTTTTTTTTTTGGCTATAAGAATGAAATTGACATTTGAGAGAGGATGATATGATATAAAAAGTGATGCACACAATGAAGCTAATAAACTCACATGTGACCGACAATAAAACTTGTTGCCCAAGTTGAAGCTTTTGAAGGTAATGACCCCACACTATCTGATTGAGTCACTTTTTGATGCTCTCATTTTTTTTAAATCATCCTGATTCCTGATTGCTTTGTGGGGTTTAACCTGGATTGGATGTTATTCGTGTCCTGTCTCCCAAATTTTTATTTTACCCGAAAGAGGGGAAAAAGAAAAACTTGGTCCCCAAGTTTTATCCTTCCACACGTCTTGACTATTGAGTCCAGAGTCTAGACCCTTCTTCCATTATTTTTTTACTTTCGAGTCTGTTTCTCTGTTTCTTGGGGTTTATCATTCACAGATGGATCCCAAAACGTGTACCTTTATTGCCAAAGGAAACAACAAAATTAAAAGCGTGTAACCAATTTGGTGTAACAATGAAGAGTTAAAACTATACACCTCATTTTTACCTTATATTTTGTATTAAATCAGGACTTTTTAACTTTGATCCATAAGTAAAGATGTATAGCACAGGTACTTTCATCTTCATTTATGGGAAGAAATGTTTGATAAAGTTTTGTATTTTTATGAAATATATGGCATGCAAGTAAATAAAATTGATTGTTGCGCAACAAAAATATTACTACCTCCGGTCCTAAATATAGGACATAGTTTGTAGACCGGAGGGAGTACTTATCATGCTTTTGTAAAAAATATTTGCCGCAAACCCCTAGGATCTAAGTTGAGTATATAATATTATTAAGTCGTTGTTAATTTGTCATTAGAATTTAACATTATTTTCTATTTTTTATGTTTTTAATATTCCGTTTACAACAAAATTCTTTAACTAAGGAATATGTTAATCATGAAGGAAATGAGACAATCTTTTTTGGGCATACAAATTTGCATTAATGTAAAAATAGTATTTAGAACAAGTTAACCCACTCGTCACTAGAATTCATAACACCAAAAGAAGCATGCACGGCAATTCTTCATGATAAATCACAAGAATTTATTTTTTAAAAAAACTAACTGAAAAAAAAAATACACTACAATACATTTTCCTTTAATACAGAACAGATGTGGCCATCATTTCCCCTAACCCTTGCTCATTCATGGTTGAAGCCAACTGCAAGAGTAATTTAGCTGCAGTAAAATTCTTCATCATAACCAAAATCAAGTGGTGTGTCCTTGATTGACTTCAGCTATGCTGGCAAACTTCTTTTTACTGGAAAAATCCTTGAATCATTGAGTCTATATTTTCATCTTCATCTGACAGATATTCTCCGTTTGGTGGGAAAGAAGTTGGAGTCGTTGAGTTTATAACTTCATCTGGTTGGAAATATGTATGAAATATTGAATCCATAACTTCAGAGTGTGAAGATGTTTGAATCATTGAGTTCATATTTGATAAACAATGTTCCTAAAACAAATATTAAACAAATATTAGTTTTTATTTTATTTTGCACCTTCAACCATAATCTATGAACTACTTCAAGAATTCTTCTACTTACTTTTGATGGAATAGAAAAATCTGCTGGGTTTTCATACCCAAAATCCCTATGATTATTGAATTTCCTTTCACGGTCAATTGTATCATTTGTATCATGCTCAAACTGAATAGATTTTTCTTTTGTTTTCTTTTCGTACTTCTTCTTTAGTTTGCATACAACATAGTTCCTCTGCATCATTTGGAAGAAATATAGTCAAGCATCATTTGGCAGAATTAGAGCATAAAATCAGAATTGACAACAATCAGTTTAATAAAAACACTATTTGATCAAAATGAGTTTCTCATAAGAGATAAACATTAGTTACCAAATAACGACATGCATCAAAATTGAGCCATAGAAAGAGTAACATAATTAATAACGTTATTATAAAAAAAATCACTAACCATGGTTAAAAAACAGTTTTGAAACCCAAAATATCCACACATAAGAACATTAGTTTTTGTAAACAAACAGAAACAAAATAAACATTTACTTGTTCCGGAGAAAACACGTTATCATGGTATTCATGAATGACCCAATCAAATCGGATTCCATGAGGAGCACGGCCTTCGTAAAATACTAAAGTTTTCTTAATCCCAGTGACTTTGTTGGTGTCAGAGTCCTTGATTGGTCTGTCTTTACCGGTGATTTTCCAGTAGCCATTTGACGTCGTCCTATTAAACCGAGTACTGTTAGAGTACTTGTAATCACAACGACTGAAGAAATAGCATTCAGAGTCATCTTGCCCCGTCTCCGGAAACGCTGAAGCAGCCAGAGCTGGATAGAAGAACAAGAAAGTAAAACCAAACGCTATATCATAAGATAATTACGAAGTATGCAAAGAAATTGAAGAGGAAAATATAAATTAGGATAGATACCTAGTAATTCCCAAGGTTCGTACTTGCAAACGTCAATCTCAGGGATGGTGTTATAAATGGAAGGATCATGAGCCATCAATTTGTGGTGGAGGTAGTAAGCGACAAGCTGTTCCTCGGTCGGACAGAATCTGTATCCTACAGGCACACGTATCTGCATCGTCGTCGGATCCGCCATGGTTGTCTCAGTGATAATAAAAGGGAAAGCAGAGAATTTGAGGGAGAAGAAGATGCTTGAGAGTGAGAAAGAGGGAGTGATCGTAGTAGTGAAAGAGGAGTGCTTGACTTCATCACTTGAAGCGTTGCTCCTTATATAGAGACTAGATCGAGGGTCCCATGTAAAAAGTGAAAAGTATGATAAATTATACTGTAATTAAAACCAAAAACAGGGAAGTGTTTTGTTCACTTTTTCTCAAGATTTTTTTTTTTAATGTTTTCGTTGGGTAAAATTTTGACATTTCTTCTTTTTAAAAAAAAAAATTATAAAATCAACTTTTAGATAAAAATTAGTGTTAACCCTGCTGAGCCCCACTCCTGTGTTTAATAAACATTTTGCACGGAACAAGGAAGTAGGAGAAAAACGAAGAGAAAAAAATATATATATAAGGACCAAAAGTGTCAAATATATATATATATATATATATATATATATAAAAGGACTTATCTATTTCTATTTATAAAGCGCATATTTTTTTTGGTTTTATTTATAAGGTACTTTAATAAATATTTTACATAAATATATAATCTTACCCTTCATTTATTATTATCAAACTTTATATATTTAGCATATATTATATATGAAATAAGGGCAATGGTAAAATTATTAAATTTTGTAAAACATGTGGGAATATTAGAATTGACTTATAAATAGAACTGAATGAGTATAATATATTTCTTCTTAAGAATTAAATGTTTTTTATAAAAATAAATTTATTTTTATAAAAAACTCTTACTGATTAATACAAATATCTAACGCATTAATGATCAATAATAAATTAATTTTCTTCTTTTTCTATTTAGAAGCTTATGTACTTGCCCTCATTTTATTAATAATATAAATTGCCTTTTCTTAAAAATAAAAAAAAAAAGTTCCATAAGAGTCTTTTCCCACTTCGTTCTTCCCTTCCCCTTCGCTCCTCTTTTCTCTGATTCTTTCCATTCAGTTACAAGTCTCAATCACCTTTCTTCCTCGCTGGTCAAAAAAAAAAAAAAACGAAAATTACCTTTCTTCTTCCAAATTTCAAGCATTAAAAAACACGTCTTTTGTCGGGTAATACATTTTTTTTATTTGATCAAAAAATTTCCATTAAGGCTTAGATTAAAGAGTTCTCATCTTTCCTAATAAATATATTTTTAGGATTCGAACTTATATTTTTCTCTTTAAAAGATAAGGCTCTTAAGGTAATGCCAAATTAAAACTAAAATAAATATAGTAAGTATGTGTTATTGAAATGGGTTTTGATTGAAAACGGGGTCTCAAATTAGATTATTTATAAAGGCAGAAAATGCTTTTAGAAAAGCAACCTCCATTTAAGCCTGATAATACTTAAATTTCACATAAAAAATTAAATGAATTATATATACACATAAATATTGAAAGATTGCCCAAGTTTAAAAAAGTTGTATATTCTAGCTAATTTCAAGATAGGAAGTACGCGTCCCAGCTGAAGATTCTAGAATGGCATCTCAAATGAAAAGGAAAAGAACACAACTTGCTCTCCAAGTTAAAAATTATATGGAATTCTTGAAGTTGAGACCCTACGCTCGATGGTGACAAAAGTATAATAATTATGTTCTCCCTTTCCTTTACCCATGTTCTCTTCTCAGTTCTCACTTGAACAAAGCATGAAATTTAAATTTTATTTTATGTCAGCTTTTCCATCATTATATTATAGTTGAATATATGATGGTTTACTTTATATTAGTCAAATGCACACAATTTTTTATAAAACTAGTAAATTATATAATATGAAACAGGAGAATTACACATACAACGTAACATTATGCATATATAAGATAACAACATATATACACACCAAATGCCAGACATCTCAACTTGTGTAAGAAATTTCACAAAACAGAACATGGTATATATATCAGACACAAATGCTCACATATATAAATACAATCTTAATTAAGTAAGGATTTTGATAACCCAAAAATCAGTGCATGCAATAAGATTTAAGATGAATATATCTCAAACATCAATGATAGAGTTAATTAAGGGGAGCAGCAGAATATTGTAGGAGCCAATGACGTTCTGAAATGAATAAAGTGGAAATATAGTGTTGGGGGTAAATAAAGTGGAAAGATCCTTTATATATATATATATATATATTGTAATTCCAAATATTCTGAAATGATTAATGAACAAGCATAAAGCTAAGCTTTATTTAAGAGTATTGATCCCACTATCTATCTAGGGAAAATTCCTCAAAAAGAACTTTTAAATTAGTAAAAGATAAAAAGGTGATCCGAAATTACATATTTCCAAAAAAGTACGAGTGCCTGAATTGGGATATTGAATTTGAAACAAAATAACGTGCGTAACCCTGGAAGTTTCTAAATTGAAAAACGTTGAGGGAGCCGTGATAAGAAGGGTGAAATTGTGTGAAAACACGGTCGAGACTCTTCATCTTCTTCTGGCGTCGTCGGTGTCGTTGGTCGACCTTGGTTCTGTGGCGTTGAGAGAGGATAGTAGTAGCAACACTGTGGGGCAAATTTGGGGTGGATTTGAGGAGGAGCGATGGCGAGGAGAGGTTATGGTGAAAGACATTGGATAGTTGCAGAGGTACCGGTGTTCGTATGCGAATTTGAGCTTCGGTGCTGAAGTTCGGTAAGTGGTTGTCTTAAAAAATGTATTTCATTTTAACTTCTCCAGCTGATTAGAATGGCGGTTCAATGTGCATGGGTTAAAATAAGTTTGGGAAATGTGGATAAAATGTAACTGTGACAAAACCTATGAACTCTGTTGTGAGAATGTGCATGAGTTAAGATAAATTTGGGAAATGTGGATACAACGTAATGAGGAAGGTTGTAAAATAAGTTGTGAAATTCTGTTGTTAAGTGAGGAAGTTTGAATTGTAACTTTTGAAATTTCTAAACCGTTAAAATAGCATATGAACACGTCAATTGGTGAAGTTGTGAGACGGTGTTGAGATGTAAGAAATTGTGATTTTATTGTTGTGAGAATGTTATACATACAGTTGCGAATGACTTCAGTGAAGTTGTGAAACAAAACCTATGAAAACCCAAAGGTAACCTGCGAAAATCGAATGTTATAGAATGCAGAACTCGAGTTTTCCATTCACAACTCGAGTTCATATCATCACTGGAGGGTAACTGGAGAGTGATTAGCTTATAGAATGCAGAACTCGAGTTATGAATTGATAACTCGAGTTTACCAACACAGTCTTACATTTTCACAACATCCCGTTAGACTTTCACAACTCGAATTTGCCATTCACAACTCGAGTTCATATCATCACTGGAGGGTAACCGGCGAGTGATTAGCTTATAGGATGCAGAACTCGAGTTATGAATTGATAACTCGAGTTTACCAACACAGTCTTGCATTTTCACGACATCCTGTTAGACTTTCACAACTCGAGTTTGCCATTCACAACTCGAGTTCATATCATCACTGGAGGGTAACCGGCGAGTGATTAGTTTATAGGATGCAGAACTCGAGTTATGAATTGATAACTCGAGTTATGAATTGATAACTCGAGTTTACCAACATAGTCTTACATTTTCACGATATCCTGTTAGACTTTCACAACTCGAGTTCATATCGTTACTGGAGGGTAACCGGCGAGTGATTAGCTTATAGGATGCAGAACTCGAGTTATGAATTGATAACTTGAGTTTACCAACACAGTCTTACATTTTCACAACATCCCGTTGGACTTTCACAACTCGAGTTTGCCATTCACAACTCGAGTTCATATCGTCACTGGAAGGTAACCGGCGAGTGATTAGCTTATAGGATACAGAACTCGAGCTATGAATTGATAACTCGAGTTTACCAACACAGTCTTACATTTTCACGACATCCCGTTAGACTTTCACAACTCGAGTTTGCCATTCACAACTCGAGTTCATATCGTCATTGGAGGGTAACCGGCGAGTGATTAGGCTTATATGATGCAAAACTCGAGTTATGAATTGATAACTCGAGTTTACCAACACAGTCTTACATTTTCACGACATCCCGTTAGACTTTTACAACTCGAGTTTACCATTCATAACTCGAGTTCATATCGTCATTGGAGGGTAACCAGCGAGTGATTAGGCTTATAGGATGCAGAACTCGAGTTGTCTGTTGATAACTCGAGTTTACCAACACAGTCTTACATTTTCACAACATTCTACTAGACTTTCACAACTCGAGTTTGCCATTTTCACAACATTGCAAGGTGATCATCCCACTTCTGGAGATAAGACCATATTGAATAATTCAATTTTCTTCGTAAAACAATTACTGAACAGAAAATTTACCAATCTTCCCATGTGAATATGTATGCATAATTTTAACTACTACAATCAACAAAATCTGAATTATAACGTTTACCATTTTGGCAACCAAAGATTATCCAGGGTGAAGGAGTAATAACATCATATGTCATAGGATCCAAATTTGTAGAAGAAAAAAGAGTCCAGTCTAAAGAATTTGAGTGGCTTTTCCTGCTAAAACCACTTAATCTGTAAGCATAGAACACCAATAGTATTAAGGGTTATGCAATAAAAATATTAAGATAACATCACAAGTGAATAATAATTCAAAGTTTTTCGATTCAGACATCTTGAAAATTTATTGCAATACAAGTGTTTTTCATATTGCATGAAAAATTCAGTTACTTTACCTAAATGACAGCCATATCCTCTTAGAGCAAGCTACAGGAATATCACCAAGATCAGGAGCATGCTGCATAGATTCATAGCAAAAGTTTCTAAAGAGTAAATATAAAGAATACATGATTTAGCATTAACATAGTTAGGGCAGCTTACTCCTAACTAAAACATTCACATTACTTGATTTAGCATTAAAATTTCAAAAAAAAAAAATAGCCTAATAGTGATCTCACCTTTAATTGATCACAGTGATTTGAAGTATTGTAAAGAGTAAATATAAAGAATACCTACAATTTGTGCAAGGAATTCCTATTAAGCATATTTCATTGGTGCATATTGATTGGAACAGAAAGTTGAGACAAATATTAACATTAAACCACAAAGAAATTGTGCTTATACTTTTCTGTTAATGCTTTCCCTCCCATTGTCTGTGACTCGTATGCAAGAATCTACAACAGCACTTCTAAGAGGATCCTGACAAACAGTTAAAAAAAGGTTTCACTTCCTCAACCTTGATCAAATAGAACAAAAACCTAATTATAACACCTCATATAAAAGGTCGATATCCAAATTAGTAATTTACTCCTTCATTTTCAAACATGGATAATCAACTATTTTTATTAAAGTCAAAATTTTCAGTTTATACATGAAAAGTAGCTGACTGGTTTCATGAGGAGAATATTATGTAACTACTCTCTGAAAAAAAAAACTCTTATACAAACACAATAAGCAAAACTCAACTTCTGCAAGATGTTTGCTTTTCCTCTGCCATTGTTAGACATCATCTTAGAGGATATATTGATATGCAGGCTCCCAAAGTAGGTTCAAAACTTTAGGAGTTTGACATGCGATTATCTTAATCTAATCATCTAGAGTTATTGTAGACAGATGCATGTACATGCATGAGCGTACAGCATTGGCGCCCAAGGTTTTACGAACCGATTGCATCGTTTTCCTCTGAATCAATTAACAGACTAACCAAAAGTGAAAATCTTAAAAACCAGTTCAATATATCTTGCATGCACTTCTAAAGAAACTAAAACAAAATGATCCAATCACTCAGCCGTGTGAGTGCGCTTGCACATTCTCTTCTAGCCAACCAGTCAACACATAACAATTAATGTCCAACAAGAAACAACAGCTACCAGTCGAACAATCTAATCTTGATAGACAAGAAATGATAACCTTTGCTAACAAAGAATAGCAAAGAAAGTTGGTTCGGCTTTATTATGATAACCTTTACTTATTTTGTAGGATCCTCTGTATATGTGCTAAAAAACAGGGATAAACAGAGGATGACGGTGATAACTTATGATACAGAATAGACAACAACGGACTAACAGTAAGTTTCTCTTCAATTAACTCGAGGGCTATAAAAGTCGAAGGTCAAGTGGAGTCAACAGAAATGTTTGGGGATTGAGGGATTTAAAGCGTGGAGGGCTGTTTAACTTGAGTTATAATCAATCCACTCGAGTCCTTCTTTCCCTTTTTATTCCCGACTTTCCAGTTACCCTCTAATGATGATCTTCACTCGAGTTTTAATTGGTAAACTCGAGTCTAACTATGGATTGACAGCACCACCTAACTGGAGTGTGTTATTTACAACTCGAGTTCTGTGTATATTGACAGGATAACTCTCTGGTTACCCTCCAGTGATGGGAAAACCTCGAGTTTCTAATGGGCCAACTCGAGTCCACATGCGAATTGAACACAGGAACGCACTGGAGTGAGTTTTGTACAACTCGAGTTTGGTTCTACTAGACACCATCACTCTTCGGTTACCCTATAATGATCAGGATAACTCAAGTTTTTAGATTAGAAACTCGAGTCCGTCCATGGATTCATAACACTGCCTCACTGTCGTCTTTTCTTTACAACTCGAATTCAATGCAACTTGAAACACATACTATCTGGTTACCCTCCAGTGATGTTTATAACTCGAGTGATATATGGGCCAACTCGAGTCGTCATGAATAAGTAATACAAGTACGCACTAGAGTTAGCTTCTAAACACCTCAAGTTTGATGCAGCTTCACACCATCACTCTTCGGTTACCCTCCAGTGCTAAGCAAAACTCGAGTATAAATTTCATCAAACTCGAGTATAATGTGTGCTTTAACAGGATCTTGTTTCTACCTTATTAGATTAGATTGTTATCATATTCATAACAAGATCATACTTTTTCCTCAGCAGAGAAAGTTTGAATAAATATTCGATAGCATCAACAACTATAGCCCTGCTTTTCCCATCACGATCCAAACAGAAGATTATATTTCCAGAAATCTTTGAAATATAAACTGAAACATCAAGTGTTTTTATTAGCCATTATCTCCGTTTGGAAGACAATATTTGATGTGATTTAAAGTTGTGTAAATAAAAACACCATTGTCATCCCAGCCTTCACTTTTTACACGGATTGTCTCATGCAGGGTACATTAATGCACAAGCTTGTTGCTAGCGATGACAATGCCATGTTTGCTAAGCAAGGCAACACGTTCCATATCATTAGACCAAACAACATACTTCACAAAGGGTATCTGAATATCACCAAGAACTTTCCTCTACTGAAGATCAAATATAACCACCTAATTAATCTCGAGTTTAATGTGTACTTACATTGGGTTACATGAACACAGATCTTTTTAGTAGCATAGTTGCTGTGGTCAAGTATGTTTTAGAAGGTCATGATAGCAGAGTCAAGTGGGTTGCATTCTCATACCATTTTACAACCTTTCCATCACAACCATAACAATTGGAAAAATCTATCTCCCCACAGTTAAATAAGGTCTCACAACTTATGGAGAATCATTCACAAGTTCTGCATAAGGATTCACAAGTTCTTCTATGAATTTCACAATTTCCTCACCTAAATTGACCTCTACACATATTTACCAACTTTTCATTAGGTTTTCACAAACTCCGATAATGTTTTCACAGGATAACATTCGATTTTCGCAGGTTATCTTTGGGTTTTCATAGGTTTTGTTTCACAACTTCACTAAAGTCATTCGCAATTGTATGTATAACATTCTCACAACAATAAAATCACAATTTCCTAAATCTCAACACCGTGTCACAACTTCATCAATTGACGAGAATGGTTTTGCTTCAGCTCGACCACGCGGGGGAAGAACATTGTCAACTCAATAAAATACATACCTCGGTTTTGCTTCAACTCGACCACGCGGGGGAAGAACATTGTCGACTCAATAAAATACATACCTCACTCCTGTTTGTCTCGCCTCCCACTTACATTCCCGCGCGCTGACACTCACCCTGTATCGCGTCACCTTCTTTTGTCATCAACTTCTTTTCTTTCATCAGAGGGCTAAATCTGTCATTTTATATTCAATTCTAGTATTCCAGTTTAGGCACTCAGACTGATCTGAGATATTAAATTTCGGAGCACCTATGCGTCTTTTACTAATTTAAAAATTCTTTTTGAGGGATTTTCCCATCTATCTATCCTTCCTTTATATTTGAACCTCCCAAAACTACTTTCTCCATACGTTCTACAGTTTTAGCTTTATTTCATAAACTACGCGCCTTATTTAATTAATACCATATGTTAGTTAAAAAAAAATCTTGTTTAACTTTTTATTAAAAATATAACTAAAAGAAGAGATAGATACGTTCGAAGATATTTTTACTACCAATGTAAGAGGATGCTATACACAGATATGCTCCATATAGTATGAACAAATTCTTGTGACTGATTTTTTAAGCACGTAAACGTCGTAGTTTCATTCTTGTCAAAGAAGAAGAGGCCTACTGGACTGCCAGAAAATGTAACTGAAGAATATTTTAGGTACCAATGACATTGTTGTGCCCCGAAGCTCAACGAAATTCCAGGAACATGGAGTATCAGGACACCAACAATGTCATTGGGACCAAGAAGATTCAAAGACCGTATTCCTCCCAGCCGATAAGGATGCCTGAAATCACGAGATCTGAAGAAAACCCATCACGGATCATCTGAATTTCTCACCACAAATGCTAGGAAAGCGTAATTTGATAAAGAAAAGGGAGAAAAATTCAAATTCAAACGCCATGAAAGAAGGAAGGAAGAATAATAGAGCAGAGTATACACTAGGTTCGTTGTCGATTCCATAATTAGATCTGGTAGGTTTTGTCGACGTTGTTGCCTCGTGATCGAGTAACATCTACTCTATAAATTGGGAAAAAAGAGAGGAGAAAGAAGCGGCTGAAAATGGAAAGCATCCTAAAACATCTGGTGAGTTCGTTTCACTAAACGGCGCGTTTTAATAGGGCTTTCTGATTTTTCTGGGTTCCAAAATCCAAACTTCAGGCCTAATGGCCTAGGAAGTCACACAACATTATCATGTAAGCCCAGATCTCACACGTTGTTGGACCAAAGAGCCCATCACTTTGTCAACAGAGAAATCCCATTAGGACAATCAGCCCATCAAATTCTTGGGTCAGAAGATAATCAGCCCATCAAAGTTGGGAAAATATAAAATAAGAATTTCTAAAAAAAAAAAAAAGATTAAAATGACCATCACGAAATAAGGATTTCTTTAAAAAAAAAACGCTTAAAATGACCATCACGAATCACGATCTTACTTTTTAACAAATAATCATAAAATAGATGTTTCATAAAAACGATGGCAAAGAATATCTCTTCATTATCCAAGAATTTTTTTAGTTATTGTTTTTTGGCAAAATTTTATTGTTTGTTTATTGAATTGAAAATATTTTGGGGTGAAAATAATTTTATTTAGATATAGACATAGTTCAGAAAGTATGCTTTATTTTCGTCAATGCTCAAATGTTATGTAAGTTGGTTAAAAGGTAAAGATTTCTCACTACATGATTAGGAGTTCGAACCACGTTGAGAGGAAAGAATGCTTTTTTTTCTTGAAATTATCAACGAAAGCATTTGCCAAAAGCCAAACCATCAAACTTTTTTTTTGGTCAAATAACTATCAAACTTGATATGTGTGACTGTTATTACCAAATTACTGCTACCAATTATGATTACACTAATTATCAAGTTAGATTAACACGGATTAAGAATTATTACCAAATTACCAGAGGGGAGTGAAATTGATATTCCCCTGTGCTTAATATAGAATCTAATTAAAAAGTTTATTTTAATTTTAAATATATAAGACTTATTTCTATATTTATCAATCTTTTTCTTATTTACCCATATTGATGTTCCTTCAACAATAATAAAGCACTTCCTCCAGTCCTTACTATAAAACATATTTACCTAATTTAGTTAAATTAAAGAAGCTAGTTAAATTAGTTAATATTATATGTATTTTTTAAAATATCCTAATCATCTTCTCTAATTTCCTCATTCCTTCTTCTCTTTGATTATTATTGATGAAGTATTAATAAGGATAAACTAGGAAAAGATTGATAAATATTAAAAAAAAAAAATCTTATATTTAGGAACAAAATCAACTTACTAAATATGTCCTATATTAACGATCGAAAGATTAAGAGAGAGATAGGGAATTAAGGAAGACTATAAGCGTGTTTTAGAAAAAAAAACGTCTTATTAATTAACTTCTTTAATCTAATTAAATTAGATAAATATATCTTATATTAAATACCGTTTATTTATTTTGGGTACAAGAATGAAAGTGACATATTTGAGTGAAGATGATATGATACATAAAGTGAGGCACGCAATGGAGCTAATAAACTCACACTGACAATAGAACTTGTTGCCCAAGTTGAAGCTTTTGAAGGCAATGACCCCACTATATCATTGAGTCACTTTTTGATGCTCTCATTCTTTTTTAATCATCCCGATTGCTTTGCTGGAAAATTCTGTGAGTTTAATCTGATTGGATGTTACCCGAAGGAGGGGAAAAAGAAAAACTTGGTCCCCAAGTTTTATCCTTTCACACGTCTTGACTCTCGAGTCTAGACCCTTCTTCCTTTCCTTCCATTATTTTTTGACTTTCGAGTCTGTTTCTCTGTTTCTTGGGTTTTATCATTCACAGATGGATCCTTGCCAAACGAAACAATAAAATTAAAAGCGTGTAGACAATTTGGTGTAACAATGAAGAGTTAAATTTACCTTATATTTTGTATTAAATGGGACTTTTTAACCTTTCCTTTTTTTGCCAACAGGACTTATTAACTTTGATCCATAATTAACGATGTATAGGACAGGTACTTTCATCTTCATTTATGGGAACAAATGGAGATAAATTTTTGTATTTTTATGAAATATATGGCATGCACGTAAATAAAATTGATTGTTGCGCAACAAAAATATTACTTATCATGCTTTTGTAGAGAACATTTGCCGCAAAACCCTAGGATCTAAGTTGGGCATATAATATTATTAAGTCGTTGTTAATCTGTCATTAGAATTTAACATTATTTGCTATTTTGTATGTTTTTAATATTAATCCGTTTACAACAGAATTCTTTAACTAAGGATTCTGTTAATCATGAAGGAAATGAGACAATCTTTTTTGGCCATACAAATTTGCATTAATGTAAAAAAAGTATTTAGAACAAGTTAAACCACTCGTCACTCGAATTTATAACAACAAAAGAAACATACACGGCAATTCTTCAATACATACAAGAATTTAAAAAAAAAAAACTAACTGAAAAAAGATACACTACAATACATTTTCCTTTAATACAGATGTGGCCATCATTTCCCCTAACCCTTGCTCATTCATGGTTGGAGCCAACTGCAAGAGTACTTAGCTGTAGTAAAATTCTTCATCATAACCAAAATCAAGGGGTCTGTCCATGATTGACTTCAGCTATGGTGGTGAAACCTCATACGACCGGTTAAATTCTTGAATCATTGAGTCTATATATTCATCTAACTGATATTCTTCATTTGGTTCTTCATTTGGTTGGAAAGAAGTTGGAGTTGTTGAGTTTATAACTTCATTTGGTTGGAAAGGTGTATGAGTTACTGAATTCATAACTTCAGGGTGTGAAAATGTTTGAACTGTTGAGTTCACATTTGATGAATAATGTTCCTAAAACAAATATTAAACAAATATTACTTCTTATTCTATTTTGCACCTTCAAGCATAATCTATAAAGTACTTCAAGAATTCTTCTACTTACCTGTGAAAGGATAGAGAAATTTGCTGGGTTTTCATACTCAAAATCTGTATGATTATTCGACTCCCTTTGGTGACTAACTGATTCATGCTCAAAGTCATTAGTTTTTCCTTTTGTTTTCTTTTCATATTTCTTCATTAGTTTGCAAAGTACATGGGTCCTCTGCATCATTTGGAAGAAATATAGTGAAGCATTCATTTGCTAGAATTGGAACATAAAATCAGAATTGACAATAATCAGTTTAATAGAAACACTAATTAATCAAAATGAGTTACTCATAAGAGATAAACATTAGTTACCAAACAACGACATGCATCGAAATTGAGCCATAGAAAGAGTGACATAATTAATAACGTTATTTAAAAAAAAATCACTAACGATAGTTAAAAAAACAGTTTTGAAACCCAAAAAATCCACACAAAAGAACATTAGTTTTTATAAGTAAACAGAAACAAAATAAACATTTACTTGTTCCGGAGGAAACATGTCATCATGGTATTCATGAATGACCCAATTGCATCGGATTCCATGAGGAGCACGGCCTTTGTAAAACACTAGAGTTTTCTTAATCCCAATGACCTTGTTGGTGTCACGTTCCTTGATTTTTCTGTTCGGACCGGTGACTTTCCAGAAGCCAAGTGGTGTCGTCCGATTGAACAGAGTACTATTAGAGTACTTGTAATCGCAACGACTGAAGAAATAGCATTCTGAGTCATCTTGCTCTGTCTCCGGAAACGCTGAAGCAGTCGGAGCTGGATAGAAGAATAAGACAGTAAAACCAAACACTATAGCATAAGATAATGAAGTATGCAAAGAAATTGAAGAGGAAGATATAAATTAGGATAGATACCTAGTAATTCCCAAGGTTCGTACTTGCAAACGTCAATCTCAGGGATGGTGTTATAAATGGAAGGATTATGAGACATCAATTTGTGGCGGAGGTAGTAAGCGACAAGCTGTTCCTCGGTCGGACAGAATCTCCATCCTACAGGCACAAGTCTCTGCATCGTCGTCGGATCCGCCATGGTTGTCTCAGTGATAATAAAAGGGAAAGCAGAGAATTTGAGGGAGAAGAAGATGCTTGAGAGTGAGAAAGAGGGAGTGATCGTAGTAGTGAAAGAGGATGGCTTGACTTCATCACTTGAAGCGTTACTCCTCCTTATATAGAGACTAGAGGGTCCTATGTAAGAAGTGAAAAGTAAGATAAATTCTACTGTAATTAAAACCAAAAATAGGGAAATGTTTTGTTCACTTTTTCTCAAGAAAAAAAAAATTGTATGTTTTCATTGGGTAAAATTTTGACATTCCTTTTTTTTAAAAAAAAATATATAAAATCAACTTTTAGAAAAAAAAAGTAGCGTTAACACTGCTGAGCCCAACTCCTGTATTTAATAAACATTTTGGACGGAATAAGGAAGTAGGGAAAAAATGAAGAGGAAAAAAATATATGAGGACCAAAAGTAATATATATATATATATATATATATAAGCACTCCTCTAGTTCTATTTATAAAGGACATATTTTTTTGTCTATTTATAAGATACTTTATTAAAATTTTTATATAAATACATAATTTTATCCTTCATTTATTTATGATTATGCAGACTTTATATATTTAGCATATAGTATATATTAAATAAATGTAAAATTGTAAAATTATTAAATTTTATGAGATATGTAAGAAATAACTTATAAATAGAATTAAATAGGTATAACATATTTCTTCTTAAGCATTAAATGTTTTTTATTAAAATAAATTTATTTTTATAAAAAACTGTTACTAATTAATACAAATATCTAACGCGTTAATGATAAATAATAAATTAATTTTCTTCTTTTTCTATTTAGATGCTTATGTACTTGTCCTCATTTTATTAATAATATAAATTGCCTTTTTTTAAAAATATAAAAATAAAAATGTTTCATAAGAGTCTTTTCCCACTTCGTTCTTTCCTTCTCCTTCGCTCTTCTTTCCTTTGATTCTCTTCATTCTGTTACAGGTCTCAATCACCTTTCTTCCTCCAAGTTTCAAGCATTAAAACTCACGTCTTTGTTGGGGTAATATAATTTTATTTTTCTTTGATCAAAGGTCAGTAAAGAATTATCACCTCTCTCAATAAATATGTGTTTTAGGATTTTAATTTATATTTTTCTTTTTAAAAGGTAAGGCCCCTAAAATAATACCAAATTAAAACTAAAATAAGCATAGTAGGTAAATATTGGTGAAATGGGTTTTGATCGATTGCGGGGTCTGAAATTGGATTCCTTAATAGACAAAAAACGCTTTTAGAAAATTAAATGCATTATATATATATATATATATATATATAGAAAGATTGCCCCTTAAGTTTAAAAAAATTGTATATTCTGGCTAATTTCAAGATAAGAACACGTCCCGGCCTGAAGATTCTAGAATGGCATCTCAAATGAAAGGGAAAACAACACAACTTGCTCTCCAAGTTAAAAATTATATATATTTTGGAATTCTTGAAGTTGAAACCCTATGCTCGATGATGACAAAAGTATAATAATTAATTATGTTCTCCCCTTCCTTTACCCATGTTCTCTTCTCAGTTCTCACTGGAACAATTATATACAAGTCCTCACAAAAAACAATTAATTACTCACAACGCCCAATAACTATTTGCAAAAATAATTAATTTTCTTATTTAGGATATGTTGTAATTTTATCATTGAACAATATTCTCTAATCAATGAAGATCATTGAGAGTAGTTTTAAAAACTTCAACTAATTTAAATAAATTTCTTAATCTGTAAAGTGGCAAATAGATATTTGTGATAATTATAAAGAGTAGAGAGAGTAGGTTATCATGGATAGACCCTGCTCATAGTTCAAAGAAACTTCCAAAGCCTATAGAAGAAAAGTGACAATACTTGGACCTACAATAATTTTGTAGTTATAAGGACCATCCTATTATATTATAGGTGAACATATAATGGTTTAATTTATATAGATATATATATAGTAATTCCAAATATTCTGAAATGAATAATGAAACAGCATAAAGCTAAGCTACTTGCTCCCCAAGTTTTTAAGAGTATTGACCCCACTATCCATCTATCCTTCCTTTATATTTGAACCTCCCAAAACTAATTTCTCCATAAGTTCTACAGTTTTAGCTTTATTTCATAAACTACGCGCCTTATTTAATTAATACCATATGTTAGTTTAAAAAAATCTTGTTTAACTTTTTATTAAAAATATAACTAAAAGAAGAGATAGATACGTTCGAAAATATTTTTACTACCAATGTAAGCGGATGCTATACCCAGATATACTCGACAGGGTCAATTTTGCATTTCAGATGAACAACGACGGATTGAAGATTTGGTGCTTAGGGAAAGTTTTTATCTCCATAACGACATCGTTGTAAATTGCATGGTTATTAATGTCATATTTTCTTTTTACCAAAAAAAATAAAGGTGGTACTTTTTTGGCCTGAAATCGTAAATCTACAAATAAATGACATATCACGTTAATTGATCATGAAGAGGATCAATTTACTTGAGCACGATCATGTTTTTATAGAAACATTTTGCCGCAGACCTCTGCAGTATACACTTAATTTTGTCATTTATCAAGCTATTTTTTTTTATCAATTATCCACCACCATAATATCAATGATTTGCTTGATACATAAGGAGAAACACATCATTTTGAATACACAAGGCGTGAGATTTATATATATATGATATTATTAATTTAAGTTGTGACTACCTTAATTATTATCATTGTTTAAAATTATCACGAGTACTTGAGAGCATTTAAAACAAGTGTTTTTATGTCCGTCTTACGAACCAATCACTTAAAATAAATCATTCCAAATGAACACTTAAAAACAAATACACAAGATAATTCTTCTTTTTCTTTAAACCTAAATAGTTTTCATATGCCAATTCATATATATATATATATAATCTAAGGATACACAACATATGATTAAATACCTATTTAATTTCTTTAATTTCTTCCAAAAAAAATAATTATATCTTATATTTAGGACCGAAAGAAGTATTCGCATGCGCACATATAAATACATATTTGATGCTGTTACCATTTCCAACCATCCATAGTTGGAGGCAAATAATAGTCATTAGGAAACAGCAAAGAACGAATTGACGTCAAATTCTTCCGAGTCACCGTGTGGTGTCTCAACGGCCAACGGTCGAGTCCACTTCGTCAGATGTCTGAATTCTTGATGAACCATTCGACTCCCCATGTGTTTGAATCAATAATGAATCCACATATGACAAATACGGTACCTAAATTTTTTCCCCTAACGTTCTGTACAGAACATAATTTTTTTTTTCTCAGGAGAAAGAATCAGTTGATCATGGAGAAAACAGCAATCACTTTTGGCCACACGAAATTGCATTACGTAAATAAAAGGGATTAGGTTACAGGCGACAAGACCCTCGTCTGCTACAAGCAAACTTACTAGATAATAGAACAATGAGAGAGAAAGAAAGATACACAGCAATTCTTTTGCTAAATCACTAGAACATCAGAGCATAAAAAGAAAAAAAAAAACTACAATATTTCTTTAACCTACATGGTTTCTATGCTTCATGCCAACGCATATCAGATGCTGCCATCATTTCAAAATAGCCCTTGCTCATCTATCCTTGGAGATTGCAAGAGTGAGTTGAAGTCAAATTCACTGAAGTCAGATAAGCTGGAGTCAAATAAGCTGTAGCCAAATTCACCAGCGTCAAATGATGTTTCAACAAAAGAATTTGGTTCAGGCGGCACTATATGAATCATTGAGGTTACTGTTTCATCTGGTTGGATAACTGGTTTGATGGATGTTTGACTCATTGACTCTACAGTTATAGTAGAATTTGATTCAGATAGTGGTGTATGAACAGTTAAGGTTAATGCTTCATTTGGTTGGATGGGTTTTTCAATCATCGAATCTATGACTTCATATGATTGAAGAGATATTTGTTCTGTTGGGTTGATAATATCATATGATTGGGAAGCCATTTGAATAACTGAATATTCATCTTGACTTGACTGGGAAGGTATTTGAATAACTGAATATTCATCTTGACTTGACTGGGAAGGTATTTGAATCATTGAATCTATAGTTTTGTTTGATTCAAAAGGTATTTGAATCATTGAATCTATAGCTTCATTTGATTGGGAAGGTATTTGCTCATTTGATTCAAAAGACATTTGAATCATTGAGTCTATAGCTTCATTTGATTGGGAAGGTATTTGCTCATTTGATTCATAAAACATTTGAATCATTGAGTCTATAACTTTGTTTGATTGGGAAGGTATTTGAATCATTGAGCCTATAGCTTCATTTGATTCAAAAGCTTCGTTTAATTGGGAAGTTATTTGCTCATTTGATTCAAAAAACATTTGAATCATTGAGTCTATAGCTTCTTTTGATTGGGAAGGTATTTGCTCATTTGATTCAAAAGACATTTGAATCATTGAGTTTATAGCTTCATTTGATTGGGAAGGTATTTGCTCATTTGATTCAAAAAGCATTTGAATCATTGAGTCTATAACTTCATTTGATTGGGAAGGTGTTTGAATCATTGAGCCTATAGCTTCATTTGATTCAAAAGCTTCATTTGATTGGGAAGGTATTTGCTCATTTGATTCAAAAGGCATTTGAATCATTGAGTTTATAGCTTCGTTTGATTGGGAAGATATTTGAATCATTGAGCCTATAGCTTCATTTGACTCAAAAACTTCGTTTGATTGGGAAGGTACTTGCTCATTTGATTCAAAAGGCATTTGAATCATTGAGTTTAGAACTTTGTTTAATTGGGAAGGTATTTGCTCATTTGATTCAAAAGGCATTTGAATCATTGAGTCTATAGTTTCGTTTGATTGGGAAGGTATTTGAATCATTGAACTCCTATTTGAGAAATAGCGTTCCTGAAAAACATATTAGTCAAATATCAAATTATTAGTTCTCCAGCCATTTCACAATTTGAAAAATAACATGTAAAGTGCTTAAAGAATTCTTTTACTTACTTTTGAATTCATACATATATTTGCTTGGTTTTCATACCCAAACATCATATTGTTAATTGTCCTTCTTTCATCATCAACTAGATGATGAGTTTTTTGTTTCGTTTTCTTCTTACTATCCTTCCTTAACCAACAAAGAACATGAGTCCTCTGCAACAATTTAAAAAAAAAATGAGAAAATTCATTTGTGAGAAATAGAGCATAAAATTAGAAATGATAATATTCATCAGTTTGACAAAAAAAATTACATCAGGTGAGTTATTTATCAGAGATGACCATTCACCAATAATGAACATTAGTTACCAAACGATTAGATGTGTCAAAATTGAGACATGAAAAGAGTAAAATAACCAATGACATTATCGAAAGTAAAATGGGAGCAAGAGAAACTATCCCTACGCAGGCCATAGTTTTATGACCATTTTCAATACCAGAAAATTCTGCTGAAATAACTCTGGCGATATAAACACAAAATGGATAAAAACACAACATGTACTCTCCAATTCGTAATATCTGTAAGCAATTTTCATAAAGCTTTATTATCCCTGCCATTAAACAAAGACAAAGTTCAAAGCAAAGTTTACCTCGTCATTATTGGATAATTGGGCATCATGATATTCATGAATAACCCAATTAGTTTTTTCTGCATGAGGACCACGGCCTTCATAGTAAACTAGGGTCTTCTTGTTCCCAATAACTTTGTTGGTGTCTTCACTTTTTATTTTCCGGTCTCTACCAGTTACTTTCCAGAAGCCACGCAAGGTTGTCCTGTTCGACCGAGTGCTGTTAAAGTACTTATAGTCGCGAGGACTGAAGAAAAAACATTGCGATTCATTGAACTTGGTTGCTGAAGCGGAAGTAGCCCGATCTAAAGCATAACAAGAAAGTAAATCAGACGCCAGAGCAAAATATTGATGCCGTATAAGAAATTAGAAAGAAATAAAATTAAATGAAAATACCTAGTAAATCCCAGGGCTCATACTTGCAGACGCCGATCTCAGGGATGGTGTCGTTAATGGAAAGATCGTCAGCCTTCAATTTGCGGTGGAGGTAGTGACCGACGAGCTGTTGGTCGGTCGGATGAAACCCGCACCCAACAGGCATATCTCTCTCCGCCGGAGCCATGGTTGTCTTAGCCATAATAACATAGGCGTCGGCAAGGGGAAACAAAGAATTTGAAGGAGACAATGGTTGAGGAAAGTGAGAGAGAGTGGGCGCCAGCGGCTATTTGGGTGCGAGGGAGGACTGAGTTTAACAACGGTGAAGCTTATCGCTAAGACACACTTCTCAAAGGGAGTCATAAATAGACCGTGAAAATTAAAATAAAATAAAAAATACGTGGATATTATGTTCATAACTATTGTCCAAATCTACTCTAGTTGAAATTTGGTTTGGCCCAAAAAAAACAAAAAATTCTAGCTCAAATTTGTGCAAGGGTACAACTTACTTTGAGTCCTAAACTATTTTCTGAGGACCATCCAGCACCCTAAAGTGATACTACCTCCGATCTTAAATATAAGACATAGTTTGTAGTATAAATTGCACTATAAACTATATCCTATATTTAGGACCGGAGGGGGTAGTATAATTTTGCACTTAATATATTAATAATGGAGTAATTTCAACCCTCATCTAACAATATTATAAAAAATAAATATATAAGAAAAAGGGGAAAAGACAGAAAAATACTATCAAAATTAGTAAAAGACAAATGAGTATGTTGAATTTCAATAATTCCAAAAGGACTGATTTAAAATTTTGAAATGTTGCAAAATTTGAGAAAAAACATAGCTATCCTTATCGCAACTGGTCGCCGAAGTCCCGATGAAAGTTATTATCAAATCAAGTATCTATATTAACTTCTTTAATATCGCTGTTAACAATGCAAGTATCTATATTAACTAAAGTTGTTAATAGCGATAGTAAAATTGTTTTTATAGATACTTGAGTTGTTAATAAGATTTATCAGAGCTCCAGCAGTTGATCGCCAGCAAGGTCATCAGAGCTCTAATGACAGCCATCGCCGCCGAACACCATCATTGGAGCTTCGGCAGCAGGCAATGGTTGAGGATTTTTTATTTAAAAAAAATTAAGGATAATTAGGTGATTTCTCAAATTTTGTAACATTTCAAAATTTTAAATAATTTCTTTTTGAATTATTGAAATTCAAAATACTTATTTATCTTTTACTAATTTTAATGGTATTTTTCTATCTTTCTTCTTAAAAAAATTATATTTCGTAAAAGGTAAAAATTATATTTAAGTGTGTGTTTAGATTAGTTTTTGGAGGATAACTTTTACGATTTACGAGATAAGTATATGAGAGGAGTTTTATCTTAATTTATGAAATTTTTTTTTGAAATCACGGTTTGAGGCTTACCCAAACACCCACTAAGTCTTTCGAACGAAAATAATTAAGGAGAATTATACTCAGGTCCCAAGAAAAAAAAAATGAAGAAATAATCCCTAAAAATTACAAAATAAAAAAATGGTCCCATAAAATTGTTAATACAGGCTCTTAGAGTTGTTAACCAGTTATCAATATACACTCCTAGAGTTATTAATGAAAACATTTATTTATTTATTTATTTCTTTAGGAAGTATAATTCTCCCAAATAATTAATGCCACAAAAAATTATATGTGAGAGGACCTGTAATATTTCTACTAATAAAGAACCGGACCCACCAAACCGCGTCAGAGGAGAAAAGAGGAGGGCATCTTTTGGGAGTGCTTCCATGATTTTTCGCCAGATGCTTAATTCCACTACACTTGTTCGTGTAATCAGCAATGTTCCTGAATTCGGATCGGCCGGTCTGGTTTGAAAACCGGTGAATCGGCCGGTAAATCGGTCCAGTTCCAGGGCCGGTCCCGGTTCACATTTTTTTAAAAAAAAATTTGATTTTTCCTTTAAAATTTCATACTATAAATATAAAATTTTCAATATCTTACCAGTTTAGTTTCGGTTTGACCCACTGACCCTTAACCCAGTATTCCGACCGGTTCAATACCCGGTCCAAATTTTAATACCTTAGTAATCAGTCAGTTTTTGTGCAAAGTTTTTGTGACGATGGTAGGAATATTTAGTATTTACATTATTCCAATATAGTTTCTATACTGCACACAATTTTTAATATAAAATTTCTTTTCTTTTCAAAAAAGCCTGACAATTAAAAGATTATATCATTTTAAATTATATACATATTTATTGTACAATCTCAACCCAATTGAATCTGTGCTTCCCCCCTCTTTCCAGATCTGGCTTTCTTCATTTTTCCTTACTCTCATTTTCTCTCCTTTTCTCAATCTAAATTGTTAAATCAAGATTTCAACGATTAATATTTAATATATTATTATAATATTATTTAATATTATAATATATTTTTATAATTAAAAAAATATGAACCGTTGAGATTTTAATGCAACGGTCTAGATTAAGATAAGGAGAGTAAAAGACCGTTTGGTTTAAAAGAAAGGGATGAAAGGGGAAAGACTCATTTTCCATCCTTCCAAAATTCTCTAATTCGAAGAGAACAAAAATGAGAGAGATTTAGAACCCATTCTTCAAAACCACTACCCTCCAATTTTTCATAACTAACAAGGAGATATGTTCATTTTTCATCCCCTCCCCTCCAATCAATCAGCCGTAGGTAAAAAGGAGGAATGCCAGATCAGTTGACTCCCTCCATTCGGTTCCCAGTCTCGATCACCTTTTCTTCTTTCTAGCATAGTACAAAGTTTTTATTATATATATATATATATATTGCAAACTTGCTCCCCAAGTGTTAAAATTTTGTGGTGGGTGAAATAAATTGTATATTCTCTCCAGAATATAAGTCCCCGAAGATTCTAGAATGGCTGAAAAAAGAGAACCAAAATTGTCCAAACAAAAAACAAAAAAGAGAAGATAACCAAAACAGATGACAACTTGCTCGCCAAGTTTAAAATTTTCAATATGTCCGAAGATTCTAGAACGGCTGAAAAGAAAACAAAAAAAGATGACAACTTGCTCGCCAAGTTTAAATGATAGTGACAAAAGCATAAAATGTAACTATATTCTCCCTCTTATTTTATCTTTGTTCTCTTCTCACCTAAACAAAGCACAAAAAGTTAACTTACAATTTTAACTTTTATTTTTTATTCGAGCTTTTCCATGGTTTAATCCACACAAGTTTTTTCATTTATCAGATAAATAAATGAAATAAAAACAGCGTATCTTACTTTTTAATATATAATTACATGATTATTTAAGTATTCAATCTACAATCTAATGATATTTGCCGATAAAAAAAAAAATCTAATGATATTTTAGCAAACCTATCCAAGAGAATCTTTCGTGCGTCACATGCTGGGATCCGGATTTTCTTCCTGACGCCTCCCATCCTTTACCTCTCCCATGTTCAAAATGACACTGTTTTTT
Source organism: Inga oerstediana (assembly GCA_963210345.1). Classification (NCBI taxonomy): domain Eukaryota; kingdom Viridiplantae; phylum Streptophyta; class Magnoliopsida; order Fabales; family Fabaceae; genus Inga; species Inga oerstediana. The sequence goes on along the minus strand of OY723404.1, from coordinate 71,830,524 downwards.
GTGTAAATGGGGATGTTTCACCTCTTCTTCTTTTTTTCTTTTTTTTGATAACATTGAAACCCCTTAGTTATTTTTTTCAGCAGTGCCAAATATTTTAAAATATTTTTTGTTCATTATGTAGCATAAAATAATTTTTTAGGAGCATTCAGTATCTGACAAGATGCAACTTGAACTAATTTTTTTTACTAACACTCTATATCTTAAATTTATTTTTATCGCATACAACATCTTAAATTATTTTTTTAGTTGCAACGAGAAACCTCTAAAATATTTTTCTAATGGCAATGAGCACCATAAACTTGAGATACTGAGTGTTGGATGCCCTAAAATTTGGTTTAAGGTATAAAATGTTATTAAAAAAATACTTTAAGGTGCAGCTTGTCAGATACTGGGTGCCGTTGAAAAATTATTTTATATTACATAATAGATAAAAAATATTTTTAAATATTAGGTACTACTAAAAAAATACTTTTGAAGCTTCAATATCATTTAAAAAAAAAATAAGAAGGGTTGAACACCTTCTCATTTACACCCAAAACGGTGTCATTTTGGGTATGGGACAGCCAAAGGATAGAATCCGGATTCTCTGCACGCTGTGGGTCATGACTCATGAAGCGGGTGTGAGGTGTACAGTGTACCTTGATCCATGCGTTTGAGATATTTTAAAAGTTAATTTTAGTAAGACTTTTTTTCAAGATAGGGTAGACTGTTTTTAACCAGGTTCAGGAACCTGGACCGAATCGGAAACAGACGAATTGACCAGTAGACCAGTACGGTCTGGGTTCTTATTAATTTTTTTTTATAATTTCATACTATAAACCTAAAATCTTTAATTTCTCACTGATTTGGCCTCGGTCTGACCCACTGACCCTTAACCCAGTACCCCAACCAGTTTAATACCCAGTCCAAGTTTTAATACTTTGGTTTTTAAAGAGATTAAGAAAACTAATTAAATTATGTTAAAATATTTATATTTATCATTTTTTCTCTAAACTATTTTACCTAACTTATAAACTTCTATATAATTTAAGGATATATAATATATGATATGATTAATTAACTTATTTAGTTTCATTAATCTTATCCAAAAAAGTCAACAATGCCTTATATTTAGGACCAAAGGGAGTACTTATTACTACCTCCACTCCTTAATATAAAAGGCCATTAAGTGTTTTTTAGAGAGATTAAAGAAGTTAACTAAGTTACATGAAAGTATTTATATTTATTTTTTTTATCCAAAATAATTTGTTTGAATTATAAACTGATATATAATCTAATGATATATAACATATACTATGATTGAATAGTTTATTTAGCTTCCTTAATCTCTATAGAAAAAAGTCAACTAATTCTTATATTAAGGGTAAGAGGAAGCGTTTTTTTTTTTCAAATTAATTTATCTAACTTATGACTGATATATAATCTAATGATACAAAGAAGTATTTCAGAGAGATCAAGTCATATATACTATAATTAAATAATTTATTTAATTTATTTAATTTTTTCAAATTAAATAATAAATAAGTCTTATATTTACCACATTATAAAATATATAAAAATATTGGACTACTTTTTTTTAACGTGGATTGTATCATATTCAAGCATCGTTGAATGAGCCGGTAGGCTCTCAAGTGACGATGTTTTCTATGTTTACACTCAGACTGGAAGTTGAACCCAAAACTCCTTCAGGACTAATTGACGTTGGTAAACAGTGTACTTCCTTACATTTATATATCTATGACAGAAAGAGAAGATAGAAGCCCGATAACATAACCAAAGCAAAACCCAAAACAAGCCTAGTAAAGTAATATGCAAGCCCAGAAAAATCTAACCCAACGCAAGCCATTAAGAAACCAGACATTTGCAATGCCCTCAAAAATCACAAACCCAAAACATATAGGACACAATAAGGTGACTGGCTAATCACACAAACGCACATATTCAAACAAATAAAAGAACAATTAAAATTAATTACTCCCCCCGTCCTAATTATAAAAAAAATTTGATTTTTTTGAAGAAATTAAGGAAGCCAATTAAATTACTTTAGAGTATTTATATTTTTATTTTTTTTCTCTAAACTAATTAATTTAACTAATAAACTAATATATGATCTAAAGATATTAAAAATATAAACACTCTAAAGTAATTTAATTAGCTTCCTTAATTTCTCTAAAAAAATCAACTTTATCTTATAATTAGGATCGAAGGAGTATATGCTATAACATATAAATATGTTTTCTTTAGCAAAATAACATATGCATATGTTAAAAGTTTTTTCATCGGCCTGAAATATGTTAAGAGTTAAATAAACGGATGAGATATTTGTTTTGGGCCTGTAATGGCAAAATGTACAACATATAAACGACACACTGTACTGTCTTTTTGTTTTTTTTTGCCTGCGACACACTGTACCGTCACGTTTATTTACTAGGATCAATTCCTTTGGCAAACGTTTTTAATTTCATAGGGGGAAAAAAAATTTGCTGCAGACCTCCGAACTTCTAAAACTAATTTAATTTAGGGCTAAGGGAAAAATTTGACAATAAAGTTTTATCAAAGGGGCGCATGATGATAAGTATATATTTTATAATTAAATAAATGTAGATTCTAAGATATATTTAATTAAATTTATTAATATTTGAAAAAATGATATATAGATCCGAAGAACCAAACAAAACAACAAAAACGTCCTTTTGAAAAGTTAAAGATTAAAAAAGTACTTGGGGACTTTTCTGTGATTATTTCCCAAAGTCAATGACAAAGTTGTTCTTAGTTCATCAGTCATTTTACAATTGACAACTTCATCGGTCATTTGCAATTTCATCAGTCATTTTCACAACATGTTTTTATATAATGAGTGAATTTCAAATTTGCCAAGTCCTTATGTTCACAACTATTATTGCGTGTTATAACAACTGCTTGAATGATTTTTTACACATTCATTTTGTTGCTTAAATGAAATGACCTTTTCCAAAACTCTAAATATGACAACTGCAAATGCCTCATTTAACAACTGGTTATGTTTGTGTTTACAACACATTTAGTATTTTTTTACAATATATTTTTCAAGTCACAATGAAACTATCTTTTTAACAACCATTCACCATTGCTAATTGTTTAGTTTACACCTTGTTAAGTTTGTTTTCACAATATGTTGAGTCATTTTAATAACTTCTTACTCATATCTAAATGAAACTACCTTTTTACATATCTCTAAGTTCAGCACTGAAAATTCCTTAGGTTACTATTGGTTAAGCGTGTTTTTACAATATCTTGAGTCATTTTTACAACTTATTTCTCGTGTGTGAATGAAATTACCTTTGTTCACATCTCCAAGTTTAACATTGCAAGTTGCTCAGTTTACAACTTTTAACGCGTGTTTTTACAGCATCTTGAATCATTTTTACAATTGCTTTTTCATGCCTGACTGAAATGACAAGTTTCAAAACTCCAACTTTCACAATTGCAAATTACTTTTTTAACAACTGGTGATGCTTGCTTTTACAACATCATGTGTCATTTTTACAACTGTTTCATGCTTGAGTTATTCCTATAGGATTTGTCACAACAGTGGAATTGGTTTTTAACAACTTCTGCCTTGTTTTACAAGTGCATGAGTCATATTTATAACAGTATGAGTCATATTGCATTTCATCTTTTCCACCATTTAAAAACTTCTCCCCACATGAAAGAAACAGAATATATTCTTTCCCAAACTAGTTCCCATCTTTCATGACAATCTACAACATAAACTTTGTATTAACCACTTCCACAGCAATATTAACAATTACAAATGCACATATTAACAACACTTTTTTTAATATCATATCAGTATTTTGTAATCGAAGAAACTACAATCACATTCAATCATTCCCACTTAAAACAAAGTCATCCCTCTATTACCTTGTACAAAAACAGAGCATTCCCTTTATTATATTGCACAAAATAGAGCACAAATTTTGTATTAACAACTATAACAGTCATATTAACAACTACAATTGCACGAATTAACGACACTTTTTTTTTTCTCATATCAGCGTTTTCACAGTAAACAACCACTATCATATTCAACCATTCCCACTTAAAACAAAGCACTCCTTCTGTAACATTCCCCAAAAACATAGCACTATAACATTCACATAACCCAATCACCGTGAAACCCCAATTTCAATGGTCAAGATAATATCTTCAGCAAAATCTTAACATTACTTATCTACATCTTAGCACTTAGTCCACTATTGAGCCCAAGCTCCAACCTTTGACCAACCCCTCAATTTCAAGCTAGTCAACGTAGACACAGGAAAAAAAATTAGTTCGTTGTTCTACCTCGCTACATCACAATGGAGGCTTGCACTACTACAAAAAAGTAAAGCTGTGGCGCTTATAATTGCATTAACTGTGGCGCTAGAGAAGTGCCACATATCTAGATGCCACTAAAAAAAGCTGTGGCGCTTGAAAGCGCCACAATATTTTAAAATTTTTTTTTTAAAAAAAAGACCCTATTGTGGCGCTTGCTCAAGCAAGTGCCACAGGAGGGGGACCTCCTGTGGCGCTTGCTCAAGCAAGCGCCACAGTAGGGGGGCCCTACTGTGGCGCTTGCTTGAGCAAGCGCCACAGGAGGTCCCCCTCCTGTGGCACTTGCTTGAGCAAGCGCCACAATAGGGTCTTTTTTTTTTTTTTTTTCTTTTTTCTTCTTCTTCTTCTTTTTTTTCCTGTGGCTCTTTTTTATGCTTCCTGATTGTGAAATTTTATATAAAATGAGTGGATTTCGTGTTTATCATCTCCACAAATTGTCAATCTTTCTATTTTATATTTCAACATAATATATATATATATATATATATAATTTTCATATTTAAAATTCAAGTTCCCCAACAATAATGTTCTTACATTAATACTCTCCAAAGCTAACATAAAAAATATCACAATACAAGAACTTGATATGTGAACACAGTACATCAACAACTAATTAAGTAAATTAAAAGATTACTAAAAAACGCAAGCTTGTCGGCAAAAAAATTTAAATAAAGCAAAAAGGCAAACGAAACAAACTAGGTTTTCATTCTTTCCTATTAAATTAGGAACATAAAGGCAAACGTTATATTACGGTTTATCTTGACTAAAAAAAAAAATTTAAACAAAGCAAGCTAGAATGAAATAGTCTTCTTCTTACAAATCTATTAATTGACCAGCGCAGGGAGTGGGAGACCACGTTGGTGATGCTAGCTTGAGTGACGAGTGAGCGTGTGGGTGTGTTTTTTAGTGTGAAGATGATAGGAAATGGAGGCCGGGAGGGGGTCGACGGATCCACTAAGAAGATGAGAAAGGGAAAGTAGTTTAATGGAGGAGAGAGTAGTTAAATAATTAAAGTGGGTAGTAGTCAAAAAGAGAAGGAATGGGGGGTGGACACAAAACCACTACGCGGGAAATGAAATAATTGTGGTCAAAAAGAGAAGTTGAATTTTTTTTTTTTTTTTATTTAAAAATGTGGGCAATTGTGGCGCCTAAATAATTAGGCGCCACAATTGCCTCTTTGTTCAGCTGTGGCGCCTAAGCATTAGGCGCCACAGCTGAACAATTACATTAGCATGTGTGGCGCCTATTTAATTAGGCGCCACACATGCCCACATTAAAAAAAAAAAAAAAAAATTTCAATGTTGCAGCTGTGGCGCTTGGTGGGTTAGGCGCCACAGCTGCTTTTATGGCCCCAACTGTGGCGCCTGTGTAGGCAGGCGCCACACTAGGCCTCCTCAATTGTGGCACTTAATCTATTAGGCGCTACAGCTGGTACCGAAAATTTAAAAAAAAAAATTATAGAGGTAAAAAAAAAAAAAAAAGAGAAGCTATGGCACTTGTTTAAAGAAGTGCCACAAAATGTGCGCCACCTTTTACCCTTTTTGTAGTAGTGTTGGCAACAAAGGAGTGACGGAGGCTTAGGCAACGAAGGAGCGACAAAGGCTTAGGTAGTGGAGGAGCGACGAACAACACACAACCAAAGCTGGGACTTGAAGGAGCGATGTACGACTACTCGAAGGAAGACGCAGAAGCAGATCAGAACGAAGGGGCTTTTCTAATGAAGTTGTCAGCTATAAAATGACTTGGGGGCAACTTTGTCATTTGACTTTGGGAAATAATCACAAAAAAGTCCCTAGGGACTTTTCTGATATTTGACTTTTCAAAGGGACTTTTTTGTTGTTTTGTTTGGTCCTTGGGACCTTTGTGTCATTTTCCCTTAATATTTTATACTTATTTAATTATCTTTTATATATTTTTCCATCCTTTAATTAATTATAGGATAAAAGGATATTTTGATATAAAATCTACTCATATGGTAATTTAGTTTGTAGGAGATATTATAAGATTAATGTGAGAACAAAATATCAATATAATATATCTATATTACATGATAATTGATTAAAAAAAGAGATAAATCAAGATATTGTAATAGAGACGCACGCATGGAGGCAATATTTACCTATATGGAGGTGTGTTCTCATTCCTTGGTTGGTGACAGCAACGCGAGAACTTTAATAGAGGGAGATTAAAATTTGGAGATGCAGAAAAGCGATAGCACAGATGAAAATTTGACAATGATTTTTTATTTCTCCTTTCCTTTCTTGTCTTTATTTTATCTTTTTATTTCATATTTGGTTAGCTATTATTTTGAAGATATAGAAGAGCGACAGCACAGATGAAAATTCAACATTGAGTTTTTGTTTCTCCTTTCCTTTCTCTTCTTTATTTTGTCTTTTTATTTCATCTTTGGCTAGCTATTATTTTGGTCATGATAATGTTTAGTTTATGTAGCTAAATCCTTTGTTTTGGATTATTTAGTTTGGTTATGAATTAATGGATGATAATTCTTGTCATTAATTGCTTTAATATTATATTTGTTAATTTAATTTTGTGCTTGATTATCGTGAAACAAGAGACATATGATTGGGATTATTTTGAAATCTGATTGGGATTATCACTTGATACGGCCCGTGCACTTGTAAAGTCTTAGGCTCTATATTTTGCCCCTATCACCTGTCACAATTACGTTTTATTGGGTACAAAAATATACATAAAGTATTATAAAGGGGCAAAAACAATAAATCTATTAACTCTTTCAAACCTGTGTTACTTTTTCTTTTTACAGGACCCACATACTTTCCCACCTCATCCCATCTTTCACAACTCTACCTTCTCCTTCTTTAGCCTTTCTCCTCTCTGGCCTCCTCCCTCGCTGTCGCTGTTTCCCTCCTTTTCTCTCTCAAACTCAACTACGGGGTTGGTTGACAAGCTAGAGACGATGCACCACGTCATCGTCCAAAATTCCCATCTCCTAAAACAAGAGTTGGATCGGCATAGAGTCCAAGGGAAGGAATTGTGCTTGTCTAGTTTAAATCATAGCCAAACTCCAAATTGAAACTCTTAGGCATATTGTTCATGTTTGAGCTGTACTATTGTGGATACAGGGGAGAAATTAGGGATCGAAGGAGAGGCAGTGGATGAGCGAAGCTAAACATGAGCCCCCTTCCTAGGGATGTGAATCTCCACATATACAACCTATATATAGTAACATGTAATATTATCTCAATTAATTTTTAACATATACAATCGAGAATAACTTTTTTAGATTCCGTAATAAATTAAATATAAAAGACATTGAGTAAATTAAATTAGCAACAACTAATAAAATTATGTTTGTAAACTCAAAAATTAAAAAACTTACAATGTATAAAAAGTTTAACAAGAGAGAGTTTTAATTTCAAGCAAATACCTGAAAAAAAAATTATAAGCACATATAAAACTACAAGCTAAGATTCATGGCATATTTTAAACTTAAAAAAGAAGAAGAAGGAAATTGTAGTGCCAATCGATGGAAGCTTTTGTATTAAAAATAGAAGACTTACAAGGGAGCTTTTGTAGAAGGAGACAAGAAGAAAAAAATGTTGGAGAGCAAGCTTTGTAGTGCTGACAAAAGTGGGGACCAAATGTTGAAGAAATATGGAGGAAGATGAGACAAGAAACAAAAAAAGTAGGGATCAAGAAAGCTTTTGCACTTGCCACAGTAAAAATAGAGAAGAGGGAGTGGGGAGAATGGATAAGTAAAGGTGGTGGACCAATGGAGTGAGGATTGTAGGGATGAGACAAGATTTGGGATAAAATTCTACTAAAAAATGGAGAGCTCAAGAAGATGATGTCGCAGGTTTGGATATGGGTTTTAAAGGAATAAAGGGGCTAGCTATGTCGCTTGCCTAAGCACGCGCCTTAGCTTCCCATATTTTTTTTTAAAAAAATAGTACCTTGTATGGCGCCATACAATCATTGGCTAGTGCTATAGCTTCCCATCTTTTTTTTTTTTTAAAAAAGTGCCTTGTATGGCGCTTGCCTAATGCCAACTATGACGCTTGCCTATGCAAGTGCCATACCTGACCCATAATTTTTTTTAAAAAAAACAAGGCCTAAGCAAGCATTAGACAAGCCCATACACTTGATGTGGCACTTGTAATAGCAAGCATCACAACTTCTAATTTTTTTTATAAAAAAACAATTATCTGTGACACTTCTTTAATGAAGTGCCATAAGTCTAACTTAATTCCTGTTGGGCTATAGCCCTCTTTTGTACCCAAAAAATAAGCACAAGTGATTTTTTATTTAGAGACAATTATGTTTGAGATACTATCAAGTACTAAACGTAGACAAAAAAATTCCTTTTAAAATTTAGTTTTCCCACCTCCAAGATTATAGTTTTCTCTCATTTTGAGAATTGAGTTGTGGTGCTCATCATACGTGATAATTACTTAAATATGAACTATTGATTTCCCGGTAATTCTCATGTTATCTCCCCACCCCCATCATAAATTATTATCATCAAATGCTAGTGTCTTTTTAGGTTACTTGAGCCCCTTTTTCCACACACATATATAGATATAAGTTCAATTAACATTCAAAAATTTGTACTCTAAATTACTGGTCTTATTTAATATACCATATGGTTTAAATATAATAGTTTTCATCAAATGCGAATGAGGACTTTAAGATCCCGATTGGGATCAGAGAGATGGAGCAGTTCCTCGATGAGGAGGAGGCGCGGGAGCAGAACAACCCATGAGGGTCGTCTACACGGTCTACTGGGTTTGAGGTGTAGGTCCAAGGTAAATAATTTTTTTTATTTAATAAATTATATATTTAAATTCAAAATATTTAATTTGAATTACAATTTATCTAACGTGCGGTAAATTGTGCAATGAGCAGGGGAACATGTCCATAAGGAGGCTGGACGTGGTCGATCTGAAAAGCATGGACCAGACACTACGAGTTGTAGTGCCGTGGAACAAGAGCACGGACCAACCCATCAACAATGGGGGTCACCTGTTCAACTGCTTCTTGAACGACCTGGCCTCGAATTGGATGTGGTTCCCCCTTCACTTCAGGACGTGGAGAAATGTTCCGAAAGGGCCGAGGGACCTGGTGTGGGAGGAAGTGGTGCAGGTAATTAATAGTATTTAATTATAATATTTTTTTTTATAATTAAATCAATTTAATTAATATTTTTTAATTGTCTAATTTGTAATTAGTCATATTTAAAATTTTTTTTACAGTTGAGGTTTGTCATCCGGGCCAACTAGAAGAGGTACACGCTGATGAAAATGGGTGACGGCTGGAGGAACAGGAGGAATCATCTCTTCCACAGTGTGGATAAGGGTGGGACGATGCCTCTGGATCAGCTGATCGAGAGCATCCCGGACGGCGTCTAGCCAAATGACTGGGCGAGTTTCGTCTAGTTCAGGAGGAGCGCTGAGGGGCAGGTAATGTATTTATTACATTAATTATATATAATTTTGTAATTTATAATTATTAAATTATATATTAAATTTAAATGTAATTAATTTTATGATTTTATTAATTATAAATTTTTTATATTGTTTTAATACATTTAATATTATTTTTTTCTAGGCGCTTTCTCAGAGGAACACGAGGTGCCGAGCGCAACAGAAGATCCACCACACAGTAGGATCGAAGACATTTGCTGTCACTTACAGCGAGCTGGTAAATTTTCACAATATCAATTACTTTTACCTGGTCTTTTTAATATTATAAAGAATGTATTTGTTTTGATAATACTACTTTAATTTTATAACTGTTTTAGGAGAGGAAGGCACAGCAGGAGAATTGTCAGATGGACTACGGGGAGTTGTTTGCTATCACACACAAACACCGTGACGGAATTCTGACCTCTCAGCAGGCAGAGGCGGCTATTGTAAGTGTTTTTCATTATTATATTGTTTATAGAACCTACTTTATTATGAAAAATGCTAATAAATAATTGTTTCATAAAATCACAGGAGCTGACATAGCAGTCGCAGGCTGAGCTATGAGAGGCCCAGGCTGAGGAGTCACAAGGATCTGTAGACCCCATGGCTCCTTTGAAGGCTGGTCTGAGTCAGGCTGAGCACCCCGGATGTGTGCGGGGGATGGGGATAGGCGTCAGACCTAGCATAGTTTACGAAAGGAGCGCCTCCTTTGAGGATGGCAGCTCTAGAGCACAGACGTCCAGGGTCAGACATGCGAGGGATGAGTCAGTCCAGGAGCTGTGCTCAGATTTGGCCCGGACACAGGCTGCAGTGGCGCAGCAGCTGCAGCAGATGCGGCAGCAGGACGATTACTACTACGCTTAGCATGCGCAGTGGTGTGAGATCACGAACTCCATGCTCCAGCGGTCGTGGAGTCGCATGTTCCCGAACGTGCAGCATCCACAGGTTCCCCCTGTCCCTCAGTTCGTCACCCAGCCTCCTCCTCCTGCTGATATTGATGGTGCTATGAACTCTACCCAGCGCCTCGATCCACTAGTACCTGAGGGAGCCCCAGATGATCAGTCTCTTACTACTTAGTTTAGGACATATATATTTTTTGTTTTTGAAACATTTGTAAATAAATCTAGATATTTTATTTTTAGAACTTAAATTCTTATTGTGTTTACCATAGTTATATTTATATTTTTAGACTGCCTTGTTAAATTTGTGGTCCATTCATAACAGTCTTATTTATATTCTAATTTGTAGCGGTTTACAACAATAACTGCTTCAACTTGAAAACAAATTTTTGTTTTAAAATTGTCCAGTTGTCAATAATAGTTGTAGCGGTTTTGTTTCTTGTAACCGCTACAAAGTTAAAAAGTTTGCAATTTGAAATTCTTCCTAAGCCTGAAGTTTGTAGCTGTTAATAATTTATAACTGCTACAAATATATATTAGTAGCGGTTTTGTTGTAAAACTGCTACAAGGTTAACATAAATTCTTCAACTTGATTCCAACGGATTGAAAATTGGTAGCGGTTTGAATCATATAATTGCTACAAATTTTTAATACAGTAGCGGTTATTGTAGCGGTTTCTGAACCGCTACAAAATATTAAACGTTGAAAACACACAATATAAGGTCTCAATCATTCGTCATTCTCTATTCACTCATCTTCTTCACTATACTTTCTTATCTCTCACTAATAGCTATGGATAAGTCATGGATCATGTTGCCACGCAATTCTTCAGAATATTTGTACGGATTAAGCCATTTCTTGGATTTCGCATTCACTCACGCCAGTTGTAACGGCAAGATCATCTGTCCGTGTTGGAGATGCAAGCTCAAGAAGTGGCATGCACAACATGTTGTTAAGGAATATTTGCTTTTGAAGCCTTTCCCGAAAGACTATATGTTCTGGGCAGTTCATGGTGAGAAGGCCAGTATGAGATATGATGATGCTTTTCCTCATAGTTCACAAGTAGGAGTTCAACTAGATGAAGATGATCCTGTTAATGATGTTGTGTGTGATGCATTTGGTATTCATGACGACAACGTCAATGAAAGAAGTGCAGGGCTCAGAGCCGGTGTTCATGCAAAATGAAGCTGCTCAGGAACTTTTCAGCTTGATGGATGAAGCAGATTGTCCTTTATATCAAGGTTATCGAAAATACTCTAAATTATCTTTCTTGATCAAGTTGTATCATATCAAGTGCTTGTGTGGAATCATAGATAAGGGAATGTCGATCTTGCTGGAATTATTACAAAATGCGTTCCCCAACGCAGAGATTCCCACAACGTTCTATGAGGCCAAGAAGATTATTAACAGATTGGGGTTAAACTATAGAAAAATTGATGCATGCCTCAACGATTGTATGCTGTATTAGGGAGACTTGTAAGCGATGTCACGCATCGAGGTACAAGACAATTCGGAAGGAAAAAAAGCAAAAGAAGAAACCTGTCAAGATTCTCATATACTTTCCTTTGAAGCTACGCTTACAAAGATTGTTTATGTCATCTAAAATGGCGGAGCACATAAGGTGGCATGAGGTTGATAAGAATGAAGATGGTAAATAACGACATCTTCGGAATGCAAACGCTTGGAAAACGTTCGACAAAGACTTTCCATCTTTCACTGCTGACCCCCGAAATGTTAGATTTACTTTGGCAACCACGGTTTCAATCTATTTGGGAATCTTAGCATAAGTTACAGTATTTGGCCGGTAGTTTTAGTTTCCTACAATTTACCCCCTGGATGTGTATGAATCAAAGCTCCTTCATTTTGTCTATGATCATTTCAGGCAAAAAGGCACCGGGTAATGACATCGATGTGTATCTCCAACCGCTTATTACAGAATTTCTTGACCTGTGGAATGTCGGCATCGAGACATATGACACCTTTGGTAAGACATTGTTCAACTTATGTGCAGCCTTGATATGGATGATTAGTGACTTTCCAGGTCTTGGAACACTATCCGAGTGGAATATGCATACTGGCTAGGCTTGTCCAACTTGCAATTTTGACTCTGACGCAATACGCCTTCCCCACAGTCGGAAGTGGTGCTTTATGGGACATCGGAGGTTTCTCGATGGAAGGCACAAGTTTAGATTGCAACAAAACCGCTTCAATGAGAAACAAGAACTAAGAGGGCCACCTCAGACTTTATCTAGCACAAACATCTTACCGTGCTTAAGGATGTTGAGTTTGAATTCAGAAAAAGCGATGATGCAGCACAAGCAGGCAGAAAGAGGGGTAAGACTTCTGCACCTCAACAATAGAGGAAGATAAGCATTTTCTTCACTCTTCCATATTAGAATTCTAATTTACTTCACCACATTCTTGATGTCATACACATTGAAAAAAAATGTATGGGACAATGTGTTATATACGCTGCTTAACGAACTGGGAAAGTCAAAAGATCATCTTCAAACGAGGAAAGATTTATGTGCAATGGGAGTTCGTGAAGACACGTGGCCAGATGAGCATGACAAATTTTAACCGGCAAAGTTCACCCTCACAAAACCAAACATGGAAGTCTTCCTTGCGACTTTGAAGAAAATAAAAGTTTCATATGGGTATTCAAACAACATTTCATGATGTATTGACATGCAGGCTTGAAATGTTGCTGGCCTGAAGAGTCATGACTCACATGTGCTTATACAACAGTTACTTCCACTGGCTATAAAGAATGCACTTTCTCCCGATGTGTCAATCATTTTGGTGGAGCTTTGTTCTTTCTTTCGGAAGGTGTGTTTCAATGTCTTGATTGTTAAAGAGCTCGATCAATTACAGTCCAAAATTATTCTTACACTTTGTTAGTTGGAGATGCTCTTTCCTCTGTCCTTTTTCACTGTGATGGTTCACCTTACAGTCCACCTTGTTCAGGAAACAAAGCTCGCTGGCTCAGTTCAATATCGATGGATGTATTCTATTGAGAGGTACTCATTTTATATATGTGTGTCATTAATAGTTTTTATGTTTGTTAGTCACCTTTTTGAGCATTTTGTATCATTTTGCCCTTCTTCATTTTGTAGGTTTCTTGGGAAAATGAAATCTTACGTAATGAATAAGGCTTGGCCATAAGGTTCTATAACTGAAAGTTATATAGGGGATGAGGTCCTGTATTTCTGTTCAAGGTACTTTGATGACATTGAGACCGCCTCGTGTAGACGATTATCCTAAACCTGCACCAACATCAGAAGAATTTATCCCTCAAGCTGGTAAATCAGTTGGAGGAACTGAGAACTTCAAACTAACGGCAACTGAGAAGTTGCAAGCATATAGACATATCTTGATTAATTGCATTATAGTTGAACCTTTCATACAGTAAGAATTATACACTCACATGTTATTCTATATCTTTCGTAACATTTTTCACTTTCATTTCACTATCGCATTCCCATGATTAATTGTAGGGAATTCAGAAGTCATGTTAAGCGTCAACTCAGGAACCGTACACAAGCATCCTCCAAAGTTGACAAAAAGGTCCACAGAGAATTCTGAAGTTGGTTTGCGTGCAGAATACTGAATGACCACAACCCATACTCACCAGATTTTAGAGCTCTCGCAATCGCCCTATTAACCATGCAAAAAGGTTTACAGCTTACAATGTCAATGGTTTCAAGTTTTGCACAGTTTCACGTGATCAAGGATTGCAAACTCAAAATTCGGGTGTTTATGGCACCTTTGGGACAAGGAGTTATGTGAGTAGCAATGACGCCAACATGCAGTTTGGAGGCATCCCTTACTATGGAAAGCTTCTTGATGTGGTCGAACTTAATTATCAAGGTCATTTCACCGTGACGCTGTTCAAGTGTTTGTGGGCAAATACCACTACTTCCCAGGGACTGACAATTGACGACTTAGGGATCACATCAGTCAATTTCTCATGGGCAATTCATACTGGTATTTCTCAAGATGATGAGCCGTATATTCTTGCCTTAGAGGCACATCAGATTTATTATGTCGAGGACGAGAGGCACAGGGATTGGCACATGGTCGTTCATTTAAAGCCAAGAGACTTTTACGACATGGGTGAAAGCGATAACATCGCCTATAAGAGTGATCCATTTTAGCCCGCCAATTTCGAAAACTCCTTCCCTGAAAGCAATGACAATTTACTCCTATTGCGGTGCATTTTTTTAAGTTCACATCATTTAAATTAAATTTTTTAAACAAAATAATACATCACTAACAACAATTTTCTACACAATTTCTGTAGGGATGGCAAAGATGGGTGATCAAATTCAAATTATGTTTTTGTCTTTAAAAAATATTTAAAAAAATATAAAATCAATATTTCTAGCGGTTCATAAACCGCTATAAAAATAAACATAACCGCTACTAATTAAAAAAGGCTACAAAACGGCTACACTAACTGCTACAAATGCTACGCAGATCCCTATAAATACCCCCACCACATCTCATTTCAAACACTCCCCCATTTCTTTTCACCTTACCCCTATTTCATTTTCTCTCATTTACAAATTTTTTTGTATGAGTTGAGGAGCTGAACAATATGATTAAATATGGTAACAAGTTTTTAAATTTTTAATTTCAATACTTCTTTCCTTCACATAAAATTTATTCTCACTATTTTTTGTTGTTGCAGATATTTAAGAGTTTATCTCATTTTCACCTATTTTTCATACATAATCACATTGTAGTAGACAACATAATAGTTCCTTGTTACCTACGTATCCTCAATAATATTATCAATATAATATTTATACTTATCCAACTAAATTAAATTATTCCTTTCAATTTATAAATGAGCTAAACTATTGAATAATAAGTTAATTAAATTAGCTAAACTACTAAAAAACAAAATTTAATTTAATATTAAAAAAATTGAAACAAATGATTGTATTTTTTTTAACAAAATTTACTTAATTTCATAACCGCTACTAATTAATGCACCTTTTTCAAACGGAAATTAAATTTTTGGCGTGAAATTTGAATGTCGATGAAATTTGTAGTGGTTATCTAACTGTTACTAATTAATGGCACGATTTATTAAATGCATATTAGTAGCGATTCATGAACTGCTATAAAATGAGTCAAAATTTTTATTTTTCATTTCCCGCCTTGAAATTTTCAGGTTTTGATATTTGTAGCGGTTATACAACCTCTACAAAGATCCCAGAAAATGATTATTACTCGTGGCGATGTTGTAGCAATGGAATTGAACCGCTATAAAAAAAGTAGCGGTTATTTTGCTTGAATAACGGTTTTAAATAAACTCTACAAATCCGCTTGCAATATATGATTTAGTAGCGGTTTTATCAACCGTTACTAATGTTGTTTGTAGCAGTTATAACCGTTACAAATACCCATTTTTAACTGTTATTAAATCACCTGTTTTTTTAGCATAGGCGCGAAGGAGGAATACTATGAAGTGACGGTTGGCTTGATTGTTGTGACTATTTAACATTATCCATTTTCATTTGAAGGAGTGGGCGAGCGCGCACGCATACATACATACATATATATATATATATATATATAGATATTATTTTCCGATGTCATATTTAGTAATACTCGATCGTTATACTACAGAATATGTTCCTGATCATCAGTAGTTTATACTAATATATTGAACATGTTAGTTATGAGCGGAAGCCCGAGAAAACAATCTCTTTTGGCCATAGAAAATTGCACTAATGTAAACTTAATATAATCATCAGGAGAAGGTCACAGCTTATAAACAGGTCAACCTAGTTAGCTATATATATATATATATAAATCCGTCCGACTTGTTCAGCGATAACGCTGAAACAGCAGCTGTTGGATAAAAACAAAAAGAAAAGAAATGAAACAGAAGAAGAAGAAAAATCAAAGGAAACAGCATCATAAGATGATTGAAGGATGAGGATATTGGCGTGTTGAAGATGATCCAGAGTTTTGATTATTATGAGACCTAGTAATTGGCAAGGTTAGTACTTGCAGACGTCAATCTCAGGGATGGTGTTGTGGATGGAATACAGTTTGAAATTAAATAGATGTATATGATTAATGAACAATTTGTGGCTTAATGAATAATCTTAGAAGCCTCGCTGTAAGTAGGTCCAAGTGTGTGAAAATAATACCATTCCATTAAGATTAGTGGGGATATGTAACGTCATGCATGCAACTAATTAAAGATGATGTAGGAGGAATTGTAAATGTTTGGATAAGTAGGTATCTAAAAAGAGTTTTATCTTGATTTATAGAAAATGGCTTCTAAAACTACGCTTTCAGTGTTACCCAAAAAGTAATGTAATTTTAACTTTTTTAAAGAAATTAAAAAAATGAAATAAGTTATTTAATTATATCATTTGTTGTGTATCATTAGATTATATATATCAATTTATAGGTCAGACAAATTAGTTTAAAGAAAAACATTCAGTATAAATATTTTAAAGCAACTTATTTAATTTTCTTAATTTCTCTAAAAAAGTCATTGGAGTTTTATATTTAGGATCGGAAGTAGTATTTGTTACATAAATACCATGGGAGAATAACCCCCTCAGTTTTAGTAAGAAATTAAAACAATTTTTTTAATTTAATTTTTTTAAAAAATATTATTATATCAGTTACAAATATTCATTATAATCAATTTTTATACACATGCTGACAATAAATTGGGATGAGAGTGAATTTTTCATTAACGTATTAAATTTAAATAAATGTTTTAATTAATGTATATAACATGAAATTAAAAAATATTAATTAACATATAAAGATATAATGATAAATTAGTTATTATTACGAGCAAAAGCAAACAAGATGCTGCCTCCTATCTTTTTTATAAGATCTGGACAAGAATTGTCTTAATATTTAATGAACTTTATTCATTTGTGTCCTCGTTAATTATATGTATTGCATTAATTAAAAGGTGGATGATATTTATGTTTACTCTATATCTCTCTCTTACTTACCTCTTATAAATAAGGACATATTTTAAAAAAAACTATTTCAAGATATATTTATTATTTTTAACTAATTCTACATAGTTTAATTATCAAGCTCTTGTAAATAATAGGTGAAGTAATATTAAAACATCCCCCAACCGAAAACCAAAACAAACCTCATTAAAGTATGATTAGGATGACGTTGGCAAAACAAGAGAGATTAGGATGAGTTATTGACAGCTGTATTATATGCCCTCTGTACCTAGATTGTACTTGTGCGTGCCTCTTTGCACATAGGTTAGCCAATCTTAGGAGACGAGGGAAGCCCGTCTGATAGCGTATAACATGCGTACTTTGAAAGAGAATCGGATTAAAATTCCTGAACTGGGACGTGGTAGCTGATAGCAACATTAGTGAGTCCGGAAATGTCGGCAGGGGCCTCGGTAAAAGTTCTTTTTTCTGTTTAACAGTCTGTCTACCCTGGAAACGGCTCAGCCGGAGGTAGGGTCCAGCGGTTGGAAGAACACAGCACGTCACGTGGTGTTTGATGCGCCCGACTAACGGTCATTGAGTTAAGGTGCAATTTTACCCCGAAAAGTGTGAAACTTGGAGCAAATTTGCTCTGGCTTATGATCAACTAACGCAAAGGCAAAATTGCTCCAAATTTTATACTTTCAGGGCACAATTGGCCCTCGAAAAACTTTCAGAGTAAAATTGGCACAAATTGAATACTTCCAGGGTAAATATGACTTTTAACCCTATATACTAGTAGTATATGAATAATGGGAGCCTGCCTCTTTGTACTCTTATTATGATGATTATACTTATTATGAAGTTAGATTAACGGTAATTAAAAATTAGGGAAAATGATAAAAATATAACTTTAATATTGTAATATTTTAAATTGTACCTTATTTAGAATTTTATAATTTCAAAGTTCTTTTTCTATCTTTTTCCTTAAAAATAATTACCAAATTATCATAGGGGAATGAAATTGATGCTCCCGGTGCTTGATATAGAACATAATTAGAGAGTTGATTTTAATAATAAATATAATATTTATTTCCCATATTATTTGTCATATTTTTCTAATTTACGTCTTGATGTTCCTTCAAGAATAATAAAGTACTCCTTTCAGTTCTTAATATAAGACATATTTATCTAATTTGATTAAATTAAAAAAGTTAGTTAAATTAGTTAACATGACATGTATTTTCTAAAACACCCCAGTCATCCTCCCTAATTACCTCCTTCATTCCCCTCTTTAATTATTGTTAAGGAAACATCAATAGGGATAAATTAAAAAAAAGATTGAAAAATATAAAAAATATGTCTTATATTCAAGATCAAAATCAACCCCTTAAATATATCTTATATTAAGGATTGGAGGAGTAAGAGAGAAATGAGATAATTAAGGAAGATTATGAGAGTGTTTTAGAAAAAATGAACCTACCCTTTTTTAATTTGGAAGATATATCAGGGATTCAGATTAATTCGGATTGAGTCGGATAAGACCACAAGAGCTTCCGTTTGAGATCTCTAATTAAACTGTTACAACCACGGATCAAGTGCCTGGTGGTGGTATGAAATTGACATATATTTTTTTTTGGTCAACACAAACTGAAGGCAAAACCACCTAAGGCAGGTGGTGAAATTGACATATTTGAGTGAAGATGATATGCTATAAAAAGTGACGCAAACAACGGAGCCAATAAACTCACATGTGACTGGCAATAAAACTTGCTGCCCAAGCTGAAGCTTTTGAGGGTAATGACCCCACTATCTCATTGACTTACTTTTTAATGCTCTCATTCTTTTTTAATCATCCTGATTGCGTTGATGGAAAATTCTGTGGGCTATAACCTGATTGGATGTTATTCGTGTCCTGTCTCCCCAAGTTTTATTTTACCCGACAGACTTGGGAAAAGAAAGAGAGAATTACATTTAAGTCTTAAAAAAGAAAAAAATTAAAAAAATGGTCCCTAAAGATTGTAAAATGAAATAATAGTTCATGGATTTGTCAATACAGGCTTCTGGAGTTATTAACGAGTTGCCAATACATCCTCTTAGAGTTATTAATAAGACCATTTTTTCATTTTGCAATCTTTAGGGACCATTTTTTTATTTATTTTTTTCTTTAAGACATAAATGTAATTCTTCCAAAAAAAAACTTGGTCCCCAAGTGTTATCCTTCCACACGTCTTGACTGACTCTTGAGTCTGAGTCCAGAGTCTGGACCCTTCTTCCTTTCTTCCATTATTTTTTGACTTTCGATTCTGTTTCTTTGTTTTTTCAGTAAATGATATTTTATAAATACATAAGAAGCTATCTTCCTAGTCAATATGCATTATCATCCTGTTTATATCAGTAATTAAAAATGTGGTAATAACATTAGGAGGTGAATCGGTGATATGAAGATCAATTGCCATCTTCTAAACTTCTTTTACCAAAATATCTACAACTGTGTTAATATATCGATACCGTTGCTCTATTTCTTGAGATTCATCATTCACAGATGGATCCAAAAACGTGTACCGTTATTGTCAAAGGAAACAACAAAATTAAAAGCGAGTAAACAATTTGGTGTAACAATGAAGAGTTAAATTTATACACCTCATTTTTACCTTATATTTTGTATTAAATGGGACTTTTTAACGTTTTCTTTTTTTGCCAATAGGACTTTTTAACTTAGATCCATAATTAAAGATGTATAGCACAGGTACTTTCATCTTCATTTATGGGAACAAAC
This sequence comes from Inga oerstediana, assembly GCA_963210345.1. Classification (NCBI taxonomy): domain Eukaryota; kingdom Viridiplantae; phylum Streptophyta; class Magnoliopsida; order Fabales; family Fabaceae; genus Inga; species Inga oerstediana. The sequence continues at coordinate 71,810,099 of OY723404.1, read as the reverse complement.
GGAGATAAATTTTTGTATTTTTATGAAATATATGGCATGCACGTAAATAAAATTGATTGTTGCGCAACAAAAATATTACTTATCATTCTTTTGCAGAAAATATTTGCCTCAAATCCCTAGGATCTAAGTTGGGTATATAATATTATTAAGTTGTTGTTAATTTGTTATTAGAATTTAACATTATTTTCTATTCTGTTATTATTAAGTCGTTAATTTGTTATTAGAATTTAACATTATTTTCTATTTTTTTTATTATTAAGTCGCTGTTAATTTGTCATCAGAATTTAACATTATTTCTATTTTTTATGTTTTTAATATTCCGTTTACAACAGAATTCTTTAACTAATGAATCTGTTAATCATGAAGGAAATGAGATAATCTTTTTTGGATACAAAGTTGCATTAATGTAAAAATAGTATTTAGAACAAGTTAAACCACTCGTCACTAGAATTTATAACACACAAAAAACATACACGGCAATTCTTCATGCTAAATCACAAGAATTAAAACCCAAAAAAAAAAAAAAAAAACTAACTGAAAAAAGATACACTACAATACATTTTCCTTTAATACAGATGTGGCCATCATTTCCCCTAACCCTTGCTCATTCATGGTTGGAGCCAACTGCAAGAGTAATTAGCTGTAGTAAAATTCTTCATCATAACCAAAATCAAGGGGTGTGTACATGATTGACTTCAGCTATGCTGGCAAAACTTCATATGACTGGTAAAATGCTTGAATCATTGAGTCTATATCTTCATCTGACAGATATTCTTCATTTGGTGGGAAAGAAATTTGAGTCGTTGAGTTTATAACTTCATTTGGTTGGAAAGAAGTATGAATTACTGAATCCATAACTTCAGGATGTGAAGATGTTTGAATCATTGAGTTCATATTTGATAAACAATGTTCCTAAAACAAATATTAAACAAATATTAGTTTTTAATTTATTTTGCACCTTCAAGCATAATCTATGAACTACTACTTCAAGAATTCTTCTACTTACTTTTGAAGGTATAGAAAAATCTGCTGGGTTTTCATACCCAAAATCCCTATGATTATTGAATTTCCTTTCACGGCCAATTGAATCATGCTCAAAGTGAATAGATTTTTCTTTTGTTTTCTTTTCATACTTCTTCTTTAGTTTGCATACAACATAGGTCCTCTGCATCATTTGGAAGAAATATAGTCAAGCATCATTTGGCAGAATTAGAGCATAAAATCAGAATTGACAATAATCAGTTTAACAGAAACACTAGCTGATCAAAATGAGTTTCTCATAAGAGATAAACATTAGTTACCAAATAACGACATGCATCAAAATTGAGCCATAGAAAGAGGAACATAATTAATAACGTTATTTTAAAAAAAAAAAATCACTAACCATGGTTAAAAAACAGTTTTGAAACCCAAAATATCCACACATAAGAACATTAGTTTTATAATTAAACAGAAACAAAATAAATATTTACTTGTTCCGGAGGAAACAAATTATCATGGTATTCATGAATGACCCAATCGCGTCGGATTCCATGAGGAGCACGGCCTTCGTAAAATACTATAGTTTTCTTAATCCCAATGACTTTGTTGGTGTCAGGGTCCTTGATTGGTCTGTCTTTACCGGTGATTTTCCAGTAGCCATTTGACGTCGTCCTATTAAACCGAGTACTGTTAGAGTACTTGTAATCACAACGACTGAAGAAATAGCATTCAGAGTCATCTTGCCCCGTCTCCGGAAACGCTGAAGCAGCCAGAGCTGGATAGAAGAACAAGAAAGCAAAACCAAACACTATAGCATAAGATAATGAAGTATGCAAAGAAATTGAAGAGGAAAATATAAATTAGGATAGATACCTAATAATTCCCAAGGTTCGTACTTGCAAACGTCAATCTCAGGGATGGTGTTATAAATGGAAGGATCATGAGCCATCAATTTGTGGGGGAGGTAGTGAGCGACAAGCTCTTCCTCGGTCGGACAGAATCTGTATCCAACAGGCACACGTCTCTGCATCGTCGTCGGATCCGCCATGGTTGTCTCAGTGATAATAAAAGGGAAAGCAGAGAACTTGAGGGAGAAGAAGATGCTTGAGAGTGAGAAAGAGGGAGTGATCGTAGTAGTGAAAGAGGAGTGCTTGACTTCATCACTTGAAGCGTTGCTCCTTATATAGAGACTAGCTCGAGGGTCCCATGTAAAAAGTGAAAAGTAAGATAAATTATACTGTAATTAAAACCAAAAATAGGGAAGTGTTTTGTTCACTTTTTCTCAAGAATTTTTTTTTTAATGTTTTCGTTGGGTAAAATTTTGACATTTCTTCTTTTTAAAAAATAAAAATATAAAATCAACTTTTAGATAAAAATTAGTGTTAACCCTGCTGAGCCCCACTCCTGTGTTTAATAAACATTTTGCACGGAACAAGGAAGTAGGAGAAAAACGAAGAGAGAGAAAAAAAAAATATATATATATATATATATATATAAAAGGACTTTTCTAATTCTATTTATAAAACGTAGATTTTTTTTTTTGTTTTATTTATAAGGTACTTTATTAAATATTTTACATAAATATATAATTTTACTCTTCATTTATTATTATCAAACTTTGTATATTTAGCATATAGTGTATATGAAATAAGGGCAATGTTAAAATTATTAAATTTTGTAAAACATGTTGGAATTGACTTATAAATAGAACTGAATGAGTATAATATATTTCTTCTTAAGCACTAAATGTTTTTTATTAAAATAAATTTATTTTTATAAAAAACTCTTACTGATTAATAAAATTATCTTACGCATTAATGATAAATAATAAATTAATTTTTTTCTTTTTCTATTTAGATGCTAATGTACTTGCCCTCATTTTATTAATAATATAAATTGCCTTTTCTTAAAAATAAAAAAAAAATGTTCCATAAGAGTCTTTTCCCACTTCATTCTTCCCTTCCCCTTCGCTCCTCTTTCCTCTTATTCTTTCCATTCAATTACAAGTAATGTTCTGAAATCCGGACTGATCACTGAACTAATCGGGATACTGGGTTAAGAGTCAGTGGGTTAGATCGAAGTCAAACCGAGACTAAACCGGGGTTAAACGGGTGAGGAAGGGAATATTTTAGAATTATTTATATAAAATTTTGAATAAAATATTAAAAAATTAAGAAAATCAGTCAAACCACATGAAAACCGGTCAAACTTGGGTCAGTAGCCAGATCGGACCGATCAGACCACCAATCCAACAGTTTCATGATCGGACCGGCCGGTCCGGTCCGAGCTTGAGAACAATGATTACAAGTCTCAATCACCTTTCTTCCTCGTTGGTAAAAAAAAGAAAAAAGAAAGTCTCCTTTCTTCCTCCAAGTTTCAAGCATTAAAAATCACGTCTTTGTCGAGGTAATACATATTTTTTTTATTTGATCAAAAAATTTCCATTAAGGCTTAGGTTAAAGAGTTCTCATCTTTCAAAATAAATATATTTTTTAGGATTCGAACTTATATTTTCCTCTTTAAAAGATAAGGCTATTAAGGTAATACCAAATTAAAACTAAAATAAATATAGTAGGTATGTGTTATTGAAATGTGTTAAGAAAATGCTTTAAGAAAAGCAACCTCCATTTAAGCCTGATAATACTTAAATTTCACATAAAAAATTAAATGAATTATATATACACATAAATATTGAAAGATTGCCCAAGTTTAAAAAAGTTGAATATTCTAGCTAATTTCAAGATAGGAACGCGTCCCGGCTGAAGATTCTAGAATGGCATCTCAAATGAAAAGAACACAACTTGCTCTCCAAGTTAAAAATTATATGGAATTCTTGAAGTTGAGACCCTACGCTCGATCGATGGTGACAAAAGTATAATAATTATGTTCTCCCTTTCCTTTACCCATGTTCTCTTCTCAGTTCTCACTTGAACAAAGCATGAAATTTAAATTTAAATTTAAATTTATGTCAGCTTTTCCATCATTATATTATAGTTGAATATATGATGGTTTACTTTATATTAGTCAAATGCACACAATTTTTTATAAAACTAGTAAATTATATAATATGAAACAGGAGAATTACACATACAACGTAACATTATGCATATATAAGATAACAACATATATATACACCAAATGCCAGACATCAACTTGTTTAAGAAATTTCACAAAACAGAACATGGTATATATATCAGATACAAATGCTCACATGTATAAATACAATCTTAATTAAGTAAGGATTTTGATAACCCAAAAATCAGTGCATGCAATAAGATTTAAGATGAATATATCTCAAACATAAATGATAGAGTTAATTAAGGGGAGCAGCAGAATATTGTAGGAGCCAATGACATTCTGAAATGAATAAAGTGGAAATATAGTGTTGGAGGGTAAATAAAGTGGAAAGATCCTTTATATATATATATATATATATATTGTAATTCCAAAAATTCTGAAATGAATAATGAAAAAGCATAAAGCTAAGGTTTATTTAAGAGTATTGGCCCCACTATCTATCTATCCTTCCTTTATATTTGAACCTCCCAAAACTACTTTTTTTTTTTTTTGGACTTAAAACTGGATATCATTAATCTAGACGAAGATTAATACAGAAGAACGTCTGAAAACAGACACAACCTAATTTTTCTCATCCACCACCACCTACCACAAGCGGAGGTGGTGGTTGATCAAAGATGATAAAATTCTCTGCACTACTATACGTTAACTTAGCCAAACAATCGGCATGAGCATTGTACTCTCTAGGAACATGTCTAACAAGGACATTCCACTCTCTAAACAGCCAAAATCTAGCCTCTTCAGTGACATCTTTAAACGGGTGTTTATGATCACAACCCATAATAAGAAAGTTTACTGCTTCAATACAATCCGTACAAAGAGTAAGAGCTCTAACATTTCTGTTCCAGCATATTTGGAGACCCTGGATGATCGCGATAATTTTTGCAACTACTGGCGGAACTTGTGTAAGTTTGCTCATGTAGCCACATACCCATCCTCCATCCTCTACTCTAATGACTCCCGCACTTCCGCTTTGGCCCGACTGAAGGACTGAGCCATATGTCTCTAGTGTGTAGAATCCCGGCCTTCTACCTGGTAGGTCCTCGCTTCCTTTACCAGCCTGTGTATAAAATCTACAATGAGCGTGTCAACACCCGTTTCCATTTTGATAATCGAAGAGTAATAAAGACAAAATTCAATGGGCATACAGAAAAGTACAATTATACTGATAAAAATATTTGTTCACAAACCCAACGTCGTTCATTTACAATTCCGATATTGTTCGTCGACAGAAACAGAAAATACAGCGGAAGTTTTAATATTTACAAATTATCCAAAATATTAAGGCATAGACTAAAGCATAACCACGTTCATATCCTCGCCTCGAGACACGTGCCACTCACTTTTCGGCGTCAACGTCTTTGCCCTTTTTCCCACTGGTACCCGCTGAGGTGTTTATTTAAAAATAGGGTGAGATTCCGAAGAATCTCCGTAGAGACATAATATCATTCATAGAAAATGCGTAAAGTAAATATGTCATGCGCCAAGGTATGCACAAACTAATGAACAATATAAACACATCATCATCATGTATACATGAGTAGGGCCCAGCCCCACAATCTACACCGGTTGGACTTCTGCCAACTCCCAGTATAAGTGCACCTCTGGCACTAATTGCCCATCTCTAGGCAAATCATGTTATTAATAAAGTGCATTTACAAAACAATGGCATCCACACAATCACATAACTCATGGCATAGTGTATGAAGGATAATGTCCCTACCTCAACGCTTTGATATCCCCTATTTAATAGTGTCTCGTAAAGTGTGCTGTCCCGGCGCCCGACTCGGTCCTAAAATATTAAATGTACCAGAAATAGGTCATAACCTATCCAAGTATCATTTTAGACTATTCCATAGTGTTTATTGTGGTTATATTAGTCTATGGTGAAAATTTACAGAAATGCCCCCGGGAACCCGGCCCGGCCCCGCCGTACCCGGCCCGATGGCACGTTTTCCCAAAATTTTGACTAAGGCTATTCTGACTTATTTTCGCCCAAGGAATCCATTTCTGGGCTCGAAATTGCCAAATTCACGGTCAAATTACAAAAATACCCTTACAGCCCCTATTTAGTGATTTCAGTGGCGTTTTCGTAATTATGCTTTTTCGGCCTCTACCGAAAAAAGTGCCCAACTGTAACCCCACCTATTTTTGCCCACTGAGTCCAATGGAACCATTCATTTCATGAAAATCCAACTCCTTGTACCAGTTCTGGTTCTGGCCGAAATATTAAGGAAAAATGGAAAAAAATGGGGTTTTGTGTTTTAGCTCCCAAAACTTGTACTTTTCCATTTCTAATCCTTGATTAACCCATTTAAACACTTCATAAACATGATTCAAAGGATTTTGGGCAGCATAACCCCATAGGGTTATGGATTTTCTAATTTTACAACTCAACTCAAAAATCATAAAAACCAAACAATAATTATCAATAACAACTCAAGGAGGCAAGTTCATGAAATTACCCTCTTTGGCTACTTGGTTTCCTCTTAATCTAGGATCCTCCTCCCTCTCTTCTTGATCTCAAAGTGTCTCTTCACCACCATAGATTCATGAGAAACAAGAGTTTAGAGAAGAGTATAAGGAAATGCCATAATAAAAGAAAACCAAAGGAACCACCTTACCTTGACTTCTTCCTCTTCCTTCTCTCTAATCTCAAGCTTCACAAAATCACTCTCTCTTCCTTTTTCCTATGACTTGTGCGTGAAGTGCATGAAGGAAGGAAGGAGTTTGTGTTTAATAAATTAGTCTTCACCCTTCCTAACCATAGATTACATCAAGGGTCCAAGTTGTGACACTTGTCACACTCTTTTCTTCTTCATAATTTCTTCTTTGACTTGGCCATCAATTTGACTCAATTTCTTCCTTTCCTTCCTCCAAAAATCCGTCCCCTCTTCCTCTCTTACAAGGCAAGTTAGCTTCTTACATGTCATCATGTGTGTCCTCTTCCAATCATCCCATCATTCCTCCAACTAAGTCAAAAGGTGCACTCCACCATGTAATTATGTTGCTTATTTCTTCACTCAAGCTTCTATCCTCATGCACTCCATCACCACTCCATTTTGTGTGTACTCAATCTTGGTCATGATTTCCTTCTACTTATGACATGTGATCATACATAGATAGATTAATTTTTTCCCTTCTTTCTTTCATGTTGGACGAAAATTATGAGGAAGGGAAGGAAAATTTATTTATTTATTTTTTATTGCTAATAACACATGTGCTCATATCTTAGAAATTGTTATCCCACAAATCTTAATTTATTCCACTAAGAATATTCAATTTATACCTTTCCTTTATTTTCCCTTGATTAATTGAAATTATCTCCAATTAATTGGAAAATAATAAATCTTGGACTAAATTGGCAAAATTATGATTTTTCTATCACCTTTGTAATTTAATTCAATTTTTGAATTAATTTGCCCATTTCCTTATGAATATGAATATTTCAAAATTCACAAGATCCAAATTCATGAATATTCACCATTATATTGAATTATTCAAATAATTACAATATATTTTTGGTGAATAAAATTTGGGATGTTACAGAGCGCTCAAATCTTTGTCCCAGCTTGCTCGAAAGAAACTAGAGTGGGCATTCTGATAGTCAATGCCGCCTTCTTCTCCAAAGAGTTTTCTGCATCTGTCTACCCAAATGTCCCAGCATACATATCCGAACAGAGTTGCCCATCTGATCTTCTTAGTGAAGTTCCTGCTAGCTTCATGTTTAAGGTTCTATTCTATCCACTCCGAGCCCTGCAAGTTAATAAAGTTATTCCACATGACAGGCTTAACTATAGAAATCCACCTTTCACGAGCATTAGAGCAATCTCTCAATAGGTACATCAAATCTTCATCTTGTTCGCATTGGAAAGGGCAGGTTGCAGATTCAGATAATCCCCTCATTATTTTGAGGTATGCTGTATGCACCCTTCCATGTGCTGCAAACCACATGAAAGATCTAATCTTCTTAGGAACTTCCCATCTCCATAGCAGTCTCTACAATGTTTCATTTAACCTGGCAATACTTTCTCCATATGTTCTACCATTTTAGCTTTATTTCATAAACTACGTGCCTTATTTAATTAATACCATATATTAGTTTAGAAAAAGATTAAATTATATAAAATCTCTATGAATTTTGGGTCAGTTGCATATAACCCATGGCATTTTAAAGTTTAAATTTAACCTCCTTGACCTTTTATTTTTCAACTATTAACCTGCTGCCGTTAAGTGACCGTTATCTTTTTAACGGAAATTGTCACATTAGATTATGAAACGACACGTGGCATCCTACATGGCATTCTATATAAATTACTAATTTCATAAAATCACCCGAACCTTAAATAGTTGCAGATAACCCCCTTAAACTGTGATCATTTATAAATAATTCCCTTGACATTTCAAAATTTAAATTTGACTCTCTTAAAATTTTGATTTGTGATATTAAACCTCAAGTTGCTATTTTTATCATTTTAATAAATTTATTAATTTTTTTATTATCATTTGTCAATTAAAATAGTTTTTTGGTATGGCAAAAACAGAAAAATTAGAAGAATAATATATAAAATATATATATATATATATATATATATATATATATATAAAAAGTCATCATTTGTATAACATTTATTGATTTTTTTGGGATAATTAAGCATTGATAGTATAAAAATGTCATCATTTGTGTTAAATATATTATTGGGATGATTGATAGTTTAAATATTATGTTTGTATTAGAGGATAGCTTATGTCCACATTAATTTGTTTTATTAGTAATGAATATTTTTTAATGAATCAAAAGTTTGATGTGTATTTTTATATTTTCCTAAATATTATTCTTCTTGTTTTTTCCATATACAAAAGAACGAATAGTATTTTAATTGACAAATTATAGCAAAAATCTTGATAAATTTATGAAAATGATAAAAAGTAACTGCATGTGGTTTAATATTATAAATCAAAATTTTAGGGGAGTCAACTATAAATTTTTGAAAATGCCGGTTATTTGTAGCTGATCAAAGTTCAGAGGGATTCTTTGCAGTTATTCAAAGTTCAGGGGGGTTCTCTGCAACTTTTCAAAGTTCAGAGAAGTTTTATGAAATTAATAATTTATATAAGATGTCACGTAGGATGTCATGTGTCATCTCATAATCTGGGGTGGCATTTTCCGTTAAAAAGATAACGTTCACTTAGTGGTAATGGTTAATAGTTAAAAAAAATAAGCGGCTATGGTCGATTAAATTTAAACTTTGAAATATTAAAGAGGTTATATGCAACTGACCCAAAGTTTAAGGGGGTTTTGTATAATTTAGCACAAAAAAAAATGTTGTTTAACTTTTTATTAAAAAAATACCTAACAGAAGAGATAGATACGTTCGAAGATATTTTTACTACCAATGTAAGAGAATGCTATACCCTGATATACTTGACACTTGACAGGGTCAATTTTGTATTTCAGATGCACAACTACAAATTGAAGATTTGGTGCTTAGGTAAAGTTTTTATCTCCATAACAATATAGTTCAATCAAATAACATTGATGTCGTGATTCATACTATTAATGATTTAGATAGACTTAATTTATTACATTTTTTAGTTCATTTTCTTTGGTCTCGTTGTAAATTTCATGGTTATTAATGTCATATTTTCTCTTTACCGAAAAAAATAAAGGTGGTATTTTTTTGACCTGAAATCGTAAATCTACAAATAAATGACACATCACGTTTATTGATCATGAAGAGGATCAATTTACTTGAGCACTATCATGTTTTTATAGAAACATTTTGCCGCAGCCCTCTGCAGTACATACTTAATTTTGTCATTTATCAAGCTGTTTTTTTTATCAATAATCCACCACCATAATATCAATGATTTGCTTGGTACATAAGGAGAAACACGTCATTTTGAATTTTGAATACACATTTATATATATAATATTATTAATTTAATTTGTGCTTACCTTAATTATTATCATTGTTCAAAATTATCAAATTTTTAATTTTTTATTTGAAGGTATATATTTTATTTTATATTTTCATATATAATAATATTTTGTATTCTTCAGAATTTGTTTTTTTATCAGTAGTTTATATAATGATTAATGAACAAGTTATAATCGATTAAAAAAAAAAGGAATTCCAGAAAAATACCACCTGAACTTCACAATCCTAGATTAGTTATTTGATAAAAACTTGCATTGTCAATCTCATTGCTCTTTTTGACAATCTCTTTACACTTCATATCAACGGGATTTTGAAGTTCAAATGATATTTTTTTAAAATTCTCCCAAAAAAAGAAAGAGGAGAAATCCCATTTAGTAATAGAAAATTATACTTGCATTAATGTAAACTTGAAATAAAATAAAACAGAGGAGATCGCAGCATACATGATACATCAGACTCAGGTCCAAAAACTAAACATAGATATAACCATCTCCTATCCAGCTCAATATAAATATAATGCATGTTTGTGATCACGTTTGAGACCCTAAAATTGTTTATTCATATAAATTGAGATAAAACTCCTCCTACATACTTATCTCGTATAGTATAAATCACAATTAAAAAACTATTTTTAAATACTTTAATTACTATTCCGAACAAACACAATTACTTGAAAGGTGATTTTGAACCGCGTGAGATAAAACTTATCTCAGATATTTGAGAGCATTTAAAATGAGTGTTTTAACATCTGAGCCAATCACTTAAAATAAATCATTCTAAATGAACACTCAAGAACAAATACACAAGATAATTCTTCTTTTTCCTTAAACCTAGATGGTTTTCATATGCCAATTCATATATATATATATATATATATATAATCTAAAGATACACTATGATATGATTAAATAATTTATTTAACTTCCTCAATCTTTTCAAAAAAAAATCAATTACGTCTTATATTTAGGATATATAACACAAGAGAACACACACATACATACATACATATATATATATATATATATTTGATGCTGTTACCATTTCCAACCATCCATAGCTGGAGGCAAGTAATAGTCCTTAGGAAACAGCAAAGAACGAATTGACGTCAAATTCTTCTGAGTCACCGTGTGACGTCTCAACGGTCGAGTCCACTTCAGAAGATGTCTGAATTCTTGATGAACCATTCGACTCCCCATGTGTTTGTATCAATAATGAATCCACCTCTGATAAATACGGTACCTAAATTTTTTCCCCTAACATTCTGTACAGAACATAATTTTTGTTTCTCAGTAGAAAGAATCAGTTGATCATGGAGAAAACAGCAATCACTTTTGGCCACACGAAATTGCATTATGTAAATAAAAGGGATTACGTTACAAGCTACAAGTCTCTGGTCTGCTTCAAGCATAATAACTAGATGATAGAACATAGAGAAAGAAAAATACACGGCAGTTCTTTTGCTAAATCACTAGAACATCAGAGTATAGAGAAGAACAGATAAAAAGAAGAAGAAGAAGAAGCCTACAATACTTCTTTAACATAAATGGTTTTCTAAGCTTCATGCCAAAGCATATCAGATGTTGCCATAATTTCGAATAGCCCTTGCTCATCTATCCTTGGAGATTGCAAGAGTGAGGTGAAGTCAAATAAGCTGGAGCCAAATTCACCTGCGTCAAATGATGTTTCAACAATAGAATTTGGTTCAGATGTTTCAACAATAGAATTTGGTTCAGGCGGCACTACATAAATCATTGAGGTTAATGTTTCATCTGGTTGGATAGCTGGTTTGACGGATGTTTGAATCATTGATTCTACAGTTATAGTAGAATTTGATTCAGATGGTGGTGTATGAATTAATGCTTCATCTGGTTGGAAGGATTTTTCAATCATTGAGTCTATGACTTCATATGATTGAGGAGATATATGTTTTATTGGGTTAATAATATCATGTGATTCGGAAGATATTTGAATAATTGAATAAATATCTTGACTTGATTGGAAAGGTAACTGAATTATTGAGGCTATATCTTCATTTGATTGAGAAGGTATTTGAATCGAGGAGTCTATAGTTTCATTTGATTCAAAAGGTATCTGAATCAATGAGTCTATAGTTTCATTTGATTCAAAAGGTATCTGAATCATTGGGTCTATAGCTTCACTTGATTGGTAAGGTATTTGAATAATTGAGTTTATAACTTCAGTTGATTGGTAAGGTATTTCAATCATTGACTCTATAGGTACATTTGATTCAAAAGGTATTTGAATCATTGAGTCTATAGTTTCATTTGATTGGGAATGTACTTGAATCATTGAACTTCTATTTGAGAAATAGTGTTCCTGAAAAACATATCAGCCAAATATCAAAATATTAGTTCTCCAGCCATTTCACAATTCCAAAAATAACATGTAAAGTGCTTAAAGAATTCTTTTACTTACTCCTGAATCCATACACATATTTGCTTGATTTCCGTATTCAACCAACATATGGTTAATTGTCCTTCTTTCGTCATCAACTAGTTGATGACTTTTTCCTTTTGTTTTCTTCTTATTATCCTTCCTTAACCAACAAAGAACATGAGTCCTCTGCAACAATTAAAAAGAAGAAGAAAGAATTAATGTGTGAGAATTAGAGCATAAAATTAGAAATGATAATATTCATCAGTTTGAATAAAAAATTACATCAGGCGAGTTATTTGTCAGAGATGACCATTCACCAATAATGAACATTAGTCACCAAACGATTAGATGTGTCAAAATTGAGACATGAAAAGAGTAAAAACCAATGACATTATCGAGAGTAAAGTGGGAGCAAGAGAAACTATCCTTACGCAGACCATAGTTTTATGAACATTTTCAATACCAGAAAATTCTGCTGAAATAATTCTGGCGTTATTAACACAAAATGGATAAAAGCACAACATGTAGTCTCCAATTCAAAATATCCGTAAACAAATTTCATAAAGCTTTACTATCCCTGCCATTAAACATTCAAAGCAAAGTTTACCTCGTCACAGGGTAACTGGGCATCTTCGTATTCATGAATAACCCAGTTAGTTATTTTTCCATGACGACCACGGCCTTCATAGTAAACTAGGGTCTTCTTGTTCCCGATGACTTCGTCGGTGCCTTTACTTTTTATTTCCCGATCTCTACCAGTTACTTTCCAGAAGCCACGCGAGGTTGTCCTGTTCGACCGAGTACTGTTAAAGTACTTATAGTCGCGAGGACTAAAGAAAAAGCATTGTGATTCATCAAACTTGGTTGCTGAAGCGGAAGCAGCCAAATCTAAAGCATAACAAGAAAGTAAATCAGACGCCAGAGCAAAAGATTGATGCGGTATGAGAAATTAGAAAGAAAGCAAAATTAAATGAAAATACCTAGTAAATCCCAGGGCTCATACTTGCAGACGCCGATCTCAGGGATGGTATCGTGAATGGAAAGATCGTCAGCCTTCAATTTGTGGCGGAGGTAATAACCGACGAGCTCTTGGTCGGTCGGACGAAACCTGTACCCAACAGCCGGTGCTAGATCCGCCGGAGCCATAATAACATAAGCGTCGGAAAGGGGAAGTAATGAATTTGAAGGAGACGATGGTTTGAGAGAAAGTGGTCGCCACCGGCTACTTGGGTGCGAGGGAGGAAAGAGGGAGGACTGAGCTTAACAACGGTGAAGCTTATGGCCAAGACACACTTCTCAAAGGGAGTCATAAATAATAAATAGACCGTGGAAATTAAAATAAAATAAAATAAAAATTACGTTGATATTATGGTCATAATTATTGTCCAAATCCACTTTGGTTGAAATTTGGTTTGGCCAAAAAAAAAAAGGGAGAATTACACTGTAGTCCCATGGAAGGTAAAATACGAAGAAATGGTCCTGAGAAATTCTGAAATTACTGTCAAATCCCATGGGACCATTTTGTAATAAATTCAAGTTGGGAAAAGGCATAAACACCCTTAAGAATTGGGCAAAAAACAGAGTGTGAGGAGCTGTTTTCCTCATTCGAAATTGAACCCTAAAGGCGACACAGCTCTGGGCAACGGAAGCTAGCACAACGTGCGATAGTGTTCGTGGCTTCTCTCGAGTCAGGTTCGGCGGCTGACTGCGGCGAGGTTTGTCTCGCATTTGCGGCGAGGTCATCTGGTATTTGCTGAGAGGAAGGTACTGGTTTTGAAGTTCGAAAGAAGCAAAATTAAGAGGCAAATAAACTTAGGTAAGTACTACTTTTGATTTTTTTCTTTTTGGCATTCTTGTTTTCGATCTAGTTTTTGAAAATGTTATTATCACTATATTGTGGATTGTAGTTTATGTTTGGCAACAAGGCTGGAGTTCTTCACATTGCTGAGCAATAAGTCATAAATTTCAATTTCAATTTTGAATTACAAACTATAAATTCCAGTCGGTTCGGTATGAAGTTTTAGTTGTGAGACTTAAAACCGTGATTATCAACGACTCTATTGGAAGATTAAAAACTAAGTTTGTTGCTGCTATCATAAAAATAATTTTTGTTTATGAAACCAGGAACCGCTATCCTAACATAGACGTGTTTGACTTCTTGTTTGGGTGGTCAAAAGCTTCCAAATGGTAATTAGTTTTAGTTCGTGTCCACTAGTTTCAATTGAAAACTTCAGATTTATTTGAATGGCCGGTGCAATCATCATGGGTTTTCCTTCTCTACTAGCTGGTAATCGTAAATTTCATTTCTTTTTTATGTTTTACTTCATTAAATTCCAGTAAGAAGGTGACCAAAAGAGCTTGGTGCCGCCTCAAGCTACTCAAGAACAGGAGGCTTGTAACAGCTAGGCTGTTACGCTAAGATGTAGCAGAGCTGATTAAGAATGGCCATCGACATATTGCTGTCAATCGGGTATGCCTTGAATCCTTCAAGTCCAAAACTGTGCCTATTGCTAATTAATATCAAGATATGGTTTTTCAGAATTTTTTGATCAAAGGAAATTCAGTGACTTTGACTTATCATCTATGTTTGCCAGTTTGTTATATATCCTTAGTACAAGATATAATTTGTAGTGTAATTTGTTTGATCTTATATTAAGAACTTGAGGTAGTACGTATAGATATTATATTTTATATCGATTCCATATTGAGTATCTCGTTTTGCGGCCTTGAACTTCATAAATAAATTCCCTCAAACTTTCAAGTTGAACAGATCATTCAATATGAAAGCTTAGCCGCTGCATATGGGAGATTTCCTATTTTTTTTAACTGATTTATGCAATGAACTTGATGATACTTTACTTGACCTTTTATTCTTTTCTATGGAAAATCGAATATGCGAGCATTTATCTAAAATTTTATCTCCAATATTTGAGGTTGCCTAAGCTAGTTGCTCTTACCATTTTTATATTATCTAATTGCACATTTAAGATAATTTCTAGTTATTGGTGGCTACAAAATTCATAAGTACTCTAATGATCATAAATGGAATGAGGTGAGATATAAAATGTGAAACTAAACAAGGTATGGCGTTGTTGGTAACTTGTATAGTGATGGTGATCTTGTTATTATTTTCCTACTTTCTTGCACATCTAAGATAATTTATTGTTATTGGTGGCTGCAGATTCATATTTACTCTGAGGATCATAAATGCAATGAAGTGAGGTATAAAATGTGAAACTAAACAAGGTATGACGTTGTTGGTAAATTGTATATTATTGATCTTATTGTTCTTTGCTTAAAAAAAATATATTTCAGAGTTATAGGATCTGATTTTTCTATTGAACATGTTGTGTTGCATATGGGAAACATGAAGTTGGAGAGATGTTTTGTCATGCTAGAATTAAACGTCAATTTTATTGTGATTGATTATGTGAGAATACATTGACAATCCTATAATTTCAGGTATAACTTGCTATGTTTAGCTAACTAGTTTGTGAGTCTTGTTCTTAAGGTTGAATTTGAAATAAATAACTACTCATAGTTTGAGATAAGGAACTAATATTCATACTGCTCTTTGGTATCTTTCTCTAGTTAATTTTTCTTTGCTCTCCTGTTGGTAGACTAGTGCATGCAAGTGTGAAAAGGAATTACATGTACTCATACTGCTGTAGCTTGTAATACTTGATAATAAACCATAATTCATTTTTTCTAATGAGTTTGAATTGTAACGTTTTGTGAATATAATATCTCCCTATT
This sequence comes from Inga oerstediana, assembly GCA_963210345.1. Classification (NCBI taxonomy): domain Eukaryota; kingdom Viridiplantae; phylum Streptophyta; class Magnoliopsida; order Fabales; family Fabaceae; genus Inga; species Inga oerstediana. The sequence goes on along the minus strand of OY723404.1, from coordinate 71,793,945 downwards.
TGACAATTAAAATTTTTTACTGTGATAGTCAAATTCCATTAGTTCATTATCATACCAAGTCCACAGTATACCTGATGACTGATATTCTGGTTGAGTATTGGGTCTTGGGTGTTTATAAATCTGTCAATTTATGCCTGACATTTTGCTTATCTTTGGACAGAAAAGAAGATTATCCATCGAGATGTGAAATCATCCAACATTCTTCTAACTGAAAGCATGAGGGCTAAAGTCGCAGATTTTGGATTTGCAAAGCTTGGTCCCACAAACTCCGATCAGACACATATTTCAACCAAAGTGAAAGGAATAGTTGGTTATTTGGACCCTGAATATATGAAAACATACCAACTCACTCCCAAGAGTGATGTTTACTCATTTGGAATTTTGCTCCCAGAAATTGTGGTAGGCCACAAATTTGGGGATTGTAATGATTATGTGCACACTAATTGTAAATATGGTACTTTTTTTGTAATGATCAAGTGCAGTCACATTGTATAGATGTGATGTTTTTGGTTATGATCAACTTCAAACTTGTACTTGAGATGTCTTGAATATTTATGAAATACAAAGTCATTTTCATGAGTTAACATTAGTGCTAAAGTTATGTAATGCATATATGATACTCTTTGTTTCACATTGTTTGACTAAATTGACATCTGTATGAGAGTGTGATGACTATTCGACGGTCGTTATTCTCCATTTAGCTTATCGCAAGCACACGGGTCGCAAATAATAGTATAGTGATAAAATGCGCAGGATCAGTATTGCAACTTTGCTTTTGTTTCACTATAGTGAACCCACAACAAACGTTGTTAGAATGGCCTATTTTCGAGGTGTGTTGGGCTTTGCTTCGCTGTGGCAAAGTCAAGGAGCCTCCACTTACAACTCCAGGGGCCTCCTCTAAAGATATAGGCCAATTGCCGTGGCACGAGTGTGTTAACAATTTGATTATGCATGTTTTTCGTTGTCTCAGCATCTTTTATTCAACTGAAGGGGCCTTCAGTGACAACTAAAGGGGTGTTCATTAACAACTCAAGGGGCCTCCACTGACAACTCAAGGGGCGTTCATTAACAACTCTAGGGGCCTGCACTGACAACTCAAGGGGCCTGCACTGACAACTCAAAGGGCGTTCATTAACAACTCTAGGGGCCTTCAGTGACAACTCAAGGGGCCTCCACTGACAACTCAAGGGGCGTCCACTGACAACTCAAGGGGCGTCCACTGACAACTCAAGGGGCGTTCATTAACAACTCAAGGGGCCTCTACTGACAACTCAAGGGGCGTTCATTAACAACTCTAGGGGCTTCCACTGACAACTCAAGGGGCGTTCAATAACAACTCTAGGGGCCTTCACTGACAACTCGAGGGGCCTCCACTGACAACTCTAGGGGCTTCCACTAATAACTCAAGGGGCGTTCATTAACAACTCCATGAGCCTCCACTGACAACTCCTTGGGCCTACAATGACAACTTGACATCTATTCATTAACAACAAAATTTACATCAGCTTGAAACTTTCAAAACATGACAGTGGTTTACACAAATGTCAACACTATTGCATAAATATTAACAACTCTATGGGCGTTCACTGACAACTCCATGGGCCTACAATGACAACTTGACGTCCATTCCTTGACAACATAATTTACATCAGCTTCAAACTTACAAAACATGATAGTAGTTTACACAAATGTCAACATTACTGCACAAATATATATTAACAACTCCATGGGCCTCCACTGACAACTCTATGGACCTACAATGACAACTTGATGTCCATTCGTTGACAACAAAATTTACATCAGCTTGAAACTTTTAAAACATGACAGTGGTTTACACAAATATCAACATTACTGCATAAATATATATTAACAACTCCATGGGCGTTCACTGACAACTCCATGGGCCTACAATGACAACTTGACGTCCATTCCTTGACAACATAATTTACATCAGCTTCAAACTTGCAAAACATGAAAGTGTGTTACACAAATGTCAACATAACTGCATATATATATTGCTCATGCAAGCAAGAGCACCAAATGTGCATGATTGTAGTACTATCGTTAATTAATAAAAATAACTCTGTAATTCATAAATATTCAAAATGTCTCAAGTACAAGTTTGAAGTTGCTCAAACCAAAAAATATATCATCCATATAATGTGACTACACTTGATCATTACAAAAAAGCTAGCACATTTACAATTAGTGTGCACATAAATATTACAAACCCCTAACGTGCTGTCTATACAATCATAACTCAAGAAGACTCCAAGGGCTTTCATTGGCAACTCAATGTCCTTCCGTTAACAATTCAAGGAAACTTCACTTACAACTCCAGGGGCCTCCATTGATAAGTCAAGGAGCCTCCATTGACAACTCCAGGAGCTTCTACTGACAACTCAATTGCCTTATATTGACAAGTTAAGGAGCCTCCAATAACAACTCCAGGGGCCTCTATTGATAAGTCAAAGTGGCACCAGTGACAAGTCATATAATATAACCAGGCCAGAACTTCATCACCTTCTTACATAGCCAAATAAAAATGCCACTAGCTAGAATCCCAATCACAACCCAATTTCCTTCTCCATGTTCTTGCCCTTCCTGTACAAGATCAAAACTCGCAGCCAACATGACATCTGCTGCCATTCCATTGCATAATCCAGCCCACAATGGGTCAAACTCCACAAAGAAGAAGGGTACAACACCTAAACCAGTTTCAGCTGCCATTGCCAAAGTGAATAATGCAACTGTTGAAATAGAAACTCTACTACTTCCACCTTTCCTATGTGGGGCAACTGTAGTTAAGATACAGAGATGCAATATAATCAGTATAAACAATATATAAAATGCTAGGAAGATTGCCTTTTTGATATTTTACATTCTTGCCAAGAACATATATTTGCCAATTAAACCATTACAACTAATGAACTTTCACCCTTGACTTTCGTTCCTCCACTGAATAATATCGAGATATGTGCATCTTATTGTCAGAGCAACATTTGTGTTGTGGATATAAGCTTTGATAAATTGAATAGGCCACCAAAAGTTGAAAATTTTCAAGAGATTCAAGCACGACATCTCATGTTGGCATGCTAAATGAAAATACAAGCCTGACAACACAAGGCAATTGGCTTCAACCACTTGACAACGTCAAGAGGAGAACAAATTCAAATTTGTTATATTTTGTAACTGCAAGTGTCTTGGCCTACCATATGCCATTATATTTTCTTCATATTTATGTCATGCAGAATACCTGAGTGGTAACAATGTACTTAATTTTTAATCAAAAGTTTATAAATCACACAATACTATATGTAAGAGGAGTTCAATAATCCATACGGAGGTCCCTAAGTACTGATTATATCATTAAATAGTATGATATATTAAATTAAAGTATACAAAGTAGGATGGGTAAAAACAATGGCAATAGCAGAATTCAACTTCGCACGAGTTGAGTATCAAAACACAAATTATAATATGGTTGTCAACAAAGGCATTGTAGTCTCAACTCCTAATAGGTATGCCTAGAAGGTAAACTACTTGAAAAAACATCAAGATCTTGGATAACTTTAAGCAATTTAGCCAATAATTGATATCTCATTCACCTTTGATACATAAGTTTATCCATAGAATAATGAATGTGCCACAGAATGTCAAGTTAAATCAGTATTTAGCTTCAAGTTTCTTTATTATTTCAATTTAATCTCTCAAAACTATGCATTTAATTCATAACATATATATATATATCATAAGCCATCAACTCCATTTACCAAAATTATCTAACACACGGGATGTTAGATCAGCACTGTTATACGTGTCTATGAAGTTGACTGTGTAGAATACATATGACACGCATTAGCATTTCTATTAGGCATTACCAATATGTGACAGTAAAGTAAGCACAGAACTATTTAGCGGCCTATCTTTTTTTGTACCCAATATTGTGTCAATAATGCATTGGGGACTTTAACCCCTGAGTCATTGCAATTTGGCTTTAGCCTTTTTCTTCTTGCCAAAGAAAAGGGTTATCTTTTTACTTTACAACTTGGTGGGAATTTAGAAGGGATTGGAGTGAGGTGTGAATAATGGGATGTGTAGTGATGTGGAATACCTTGAGGGACTAAATCTTCATTAATTGGAAGTTAGTTAAAAAAGATGACGGCATTTCAATCACCACTATCTAAATAGTACAATATCATAGTGACTAGGTTTAAAAGATGAAGTTAATAAGAAACTAATAACAATTTAGATTGGCCATAACCATCAAATTTGGAGTGACTTCCAAACTTGAGAGTAAAATGGATTGGGATGGTTTGAATCATCACTCTTGTAGCTTTTAAGTATCAACCTCAAACCATTACGACACATTCCCAAACCATTGTCCCACTTAAGCCTAATAGATAAAAATCCCAATTCATATTGATATCAGCAACAAAGCAACTATTATGAAACAATCGAATAAAAAAATAGAATTAGAAAAGATACTCACATCGACATAGGTAGCATCTAAGTATGAAACATTGAGCTCCACCGAAACTCCTACTTGTGGAGCTCCCAAACTATGAATTGTAGCTGTCCAGACCAAATCTCCTAATGTTGCCGTCACACCGCCGTGCAAGGAATTACTAGCATTGTAAAGAGGGAACAAGAAGAAGCGATACAAAATTCAGCGACGAAAACTACATAGGAATTAAAAGAGTGCAGGGATGAGAAAAAGCATGCATAGTGATAGTACAATTAAACATTGGGGGTATCTTCATGGAGCAGAGGATGCAGCCATGTTCGATTAAATCGACCTTAATGCCGCTCATGATCAAGGGTTCCTAGAATCTGGTAGGTAATCTATCAGCATGTGAAGCGTTTTAGCTTCTTTTCTCTATGTATTTCCTCATAGATTCCAAATCCTCACTCATTCTTCTGCTTCGACTCTTTTCTCCCCCTAAATTCTGTGAAGAATTTTGGAGTCTTTTGGTTGCCATCATTTTTCATCCTTCTTTCTATTTTACTGACAGGGGTGTTTTTGGCTTTTCCCAACTAAAATTTATTACAAAATGGTCCCATGGGACTTGAGAGTAATTTCAGAATTTCCCGGGACCATTTCTTCGTATATTAGCTTCTATGGGACTGCAGTGTAATTCTTCCAAAAAAAAACCCTAGCTCAAATTTGTGCAACGATCCAACTTATTTTGAGCCCAAGCAACTCTTTTTCAGCTTTGAGCAATATGCAAAAAGCTTTTACCTATAACTAGAGGTGGTAAAACGGGTTGGACCCTAGCCAATTAAAAAATGACAGGCTCCTGCTGGCAAAATGTCAGCCAGCCAGGAAGAAGGCTGCATCAGCCCTCCCTATCGGGCTGGCCAGGCCGCCTTTTTTTTTTAATAAAATAAATTTGAATATCCTTATTGTCTTTCCTTTGATGTTGTGCTTAATTAATTTCTCATATTTTTTATTTGACACTTTTATTTTCATATTATATTTATTTATTCTATTATTATTAAATTTAAAAGAGATGTGTTTATATGTTTTTATTATGTGAGTATATGAAAAAAAAATAAGAATGAAATTGACTTCCTAACAAAAATGTCTAAAAGAAAATAAATGTGATGTAAGTGAGTGAAAGAGAAAGGGGGTGAGAATTAAAAAAAGAGTGAAAATGTAAAAAAAAAAAAAAATATAAGCGGGCTCATGCCAACCCGTTTTACCAGTACTACATATAACTAAAGATAAGTTGAACAAAGTTAAAAAAGAGTTACACCACTAAAAGACTTGACTCTAAGTGCGTATTTGGACTATCGGTAGAAGTTATTTTTTCAACATGATTTACAGTATATAAAATAAGTATATGAGAATAGCTTTGTCTCGGTCTATATAAACATGCTTTTTTAAAGTTAATTTAAACAAGTACTTAATTGTTTGGGTTAAGGTGTAAATTTATTAACGAAGTTTTGTCTGAGGAGCGTGTGGCATAAATATGTTTTAAAAAGAGGAAAAATACCAATGAATAATTAACAACGGTGCATCCAGCACAAAACCGTTAAATTTGACCTAACGACGTTAAATCATAAGAGAAGAAAACCTTCAACGGTGTTAGGTCAAATTTAACGATTTTGTGCTAAGTGCATCCTTTTTAATTATTCATTGGTATTTTTGCCCCTTTTAAAATATATTTGTGTTAGACGCTTATCGAACAAAACTTAGTTAATAAATTTTCACCTTAACTCTAATTGTTTTGTGTACTTAATATATTAAGAAGGGAGCAACTTCAACCCTCCTATAGCAATATTATAAAAAATAAACATATCATAAGGGAAAAAGACAAAAAAACACTATTAAAATTGGTAAAAGACAAATAAATATATTGAATTTCAATAATTTCAAAATGACTAATTTAAAATTTTGAAATGTTACAAAATTTGAAAAATAACCTAGCTATCCTTAGTTTTTTTTAAATAAAATATCCTAAAAAACTTTGCCACCTGTCCAGCGGCAATGGCGGTCGTCATTGGAGCTTTGTTGACCTTACCGTGACCGGCCGCCGAAGTTCCGATGAGAATTATTATCAACTCAAATATTTATATTAACAATTTTAGTATCGCTATTAACAAGCAAATATTTATATTAACTAAAGTTGTTAATATCAATAATAAAATTATTTTTATAGATACTTGAGTTGTTAATAAGATTCATCATAGCTCCAGTGACGATCGCCGCCGCCGAACACCATCATTGGAATTTTTGCAACTGAAAAGGGTTGAGGATTTTTTTACTTAAAATAAATTAAGAGTAGATAAGTGATTTCTCAAATTTTGTAGCATTTCAAAATTTTAAATCAGTTATTTTAAAATTATTAAAATTCAATATACTTATTTGTCTTTTACTAATTTTGATGGTATTTTTATATATATATTTTTTTAAAAATTATATTTCATAAAAAGGTAAAAATTATATTTCTGTCTTCCCAACGAAAATAATGAATGCCGCGAAAAATTATGTGAGAGGACATGTAATATTTGTACTAATAGAGAACCGGACCCACCAAACCGCGTCAGAGAAGAAAAGAGGAGGGAATCTTTTGGGAGTGCTTCCATGGTTTTTCGCCGGATGCTCAATTCCACTACACTTCTTTATACAGTGTATGATCACTTATTTTTTAAATATAAATATTTATTATATAAGTTGAGATAAAACTCCCCTCACATATTTATTTTATATACCGTGAATTATGATTTATAAGCACTCATTACCTAAAAACAAACTATTCTAAACCAACACATAATTAGTAAGTTTTTGTACTTATTTATTGTGACGATGGTAGGAGTATTTAGTATTTAAATTATTCCAATATAGTCTCCATAGTGCACATAATTTTCAATATAAAATTTCTTCTTCTTTTCTGAAAAACTGACAATTAAAAGATTATATTATTTTAAATTATGTATATATTTATTGGACAAGCTCACACTGAATCCGTGCCTCCCCTTCTCTTTCCTCTGTTTCCATCCATTTGGTTACCAGTCTCAATCACCTTTTCTGCTTTGTACTGTATTTAATTTTAAATATAAGATAGAATTAATTTTTTTTAGAGATTAATGAAATTAACTAAATTTCTTAATATACATCATTAAATTATATATTAATTTATTGATCAAATTAATTAGTATGAAAAGAATAAAAATAAAAATACTATAAAATAATTTATTTAATTTTCTTAATTTCTCTTAAAAAAATAAAATTTATCTTATAATTAGGATAGAAGGATGTACAAATTTTTTATTATATTATATATATATATATATATATATTGCAAACTTGCTCCCCAAGTTTTAAAATTTTGTGGCTGGTAAAATAAATTGCATATTCTCTCCAGAATACAAGTCCCCGAAGATTCTAGAATGGCTGGAAAGAAAACCAAAAAAGATGACAACTTGCTCGCCTAGTTTAAAATTTTCAATCTCTATGAAGATTCTAGAATGACTGGAAAAAAAAAAAAAGGATGACAACCTGCTAAGTTTAAAGTTGTGAATATTTTGCTTTGAGTAGTGACAAAAGCATAAAATTTAACTATATTCTCCCTCTTATTTTTTCTATGTTCTCTTCTCACCTAAACAAAGCACAAAAAGTTAACTTACAATTTTAACTTTTATTTTTTATTCGAGCTTGTCCATGGTTTAATCCGCACAAGTATTTTCGTTGGAAAAAAAAATCCACACAAATTTTTTCATTTAGCAGATAAATAAGTGAAATAATAACAGTGTATCTTAATTTTTAATATATAATTACATGATTATTAAGTATTCAATCTACAATCTAATGATAATTGCCGATAAAAAAAATCCAATGATATTTAGCAAATCTATCCAAGAGAATTTTTCGTCTGTCACGTGCTGGAATCCGGATTCTCTTTCTGGCACCTCCCATCCTTTAATATATGGAATGCTAATTAAAAAATATTTTAGGGTGTAACTTGCCATATACCAGGCGCTCCTGAAAAATTATTTTATGCTACATAATATAAAAAAATATTTCAGAACATTGGATACTGCAAAAAAAAAAAAAATAGTTGAGGGGCTTCAATATTATTTAAAGAAGAAAGAGGTGGAACACCCTCCCATTTACACTCAAAACAGTGTCATTTTGAATATGGGAGAGGTAAAGGATGGGAGGCGCCAAAAGAGAATTCGGATTCCACATAGTGTATTAAAAATCGGACCAAACCGGCCAGTTTAGATCAGAAACTAGTGAACCAAACTCTAGACCGGTCCAGTTTGGGTCAAAAAACAGGGGGGTAACTGGCCCGGTCGACCCGGTTTGAACAGGTTTGACCCGAGGTGAACCGGTTTGCCCCTATTTTTTATTTTTTAAAAATTTTTTATATCCCAAATGACATCATTTTATCTTTTTCTAAAATTATTTCTCCGAAATTTTTTGATTTGCAAGGAGTTTTAAAAATATTGTTGAATATTTTTGCTGTTTTGCATTTGTTGGAGAAAAATCCTTATATACTTAATGATACTTTTGTAAGTATTAGATTCAGAAGGTTATATTAGATTATTAATTGGAAAAAAATTATTATGTAGTTGTTTGAATGATATATATGGACATTTAAATTATACATATAGTTTTTTAATTAACCCCGATCTGACCTTCAAGTGACATCGATTTGAACCACTGACCCTTAATCCAGTGTTTGAACCGATTCAATATCTGATCCGATTTTCGATGGCTTGATTCCACATGCTATGGCTTGTACGTAATGAAGCGGAGACAGGTGCACAGCGTACCTTGACACATGCGTTTGACATATAATGCAACGGAAATTATGAGATTGGGAAGCCAGTTCTTTGAAAATTTGTATATTGAAACCAATAACTATAATGGATCTTTGGTATTCGGATGCACTTATCCTGAAATTGACGATGTAAATTTACATATTCTGGGAAGATCGGTTGAAGATCAAGAGATTAAAAGAGCTTTGTTTGATATGGGGCCGTTGAAAGCTCCTGGGTCAGACGGATTCAATCCGCTATTTTACCAAAGCCAATGGGAAATGGTAGGACCGTCTGTGATTGAATTAGTAAAAAGAGTGTTTAATGATCCGATGTGGATACGACAAATCAATGGGACTCAGATTGTACTCATACTAAAGGTGGAACATCCAGAGACGTTTCACGATTTTCGTCTAAGTCTTTGTAATGTTGTATACAAAATTGTTACGAAGGTTATATCAAAAAGACTTAAGGGAATCATGCCTTTGGTTATAGCTCCGAATCAGTGCAGTTTTATTAAAGGACGTCAGAATTCAGATAATGTTATACTTGTGCAGGAGATCATTCACTCTATGAAGTCCTTAAAAAGGAAAACGGGTTTCATGGCCATTAAGATTGATTTAGAGAAGGCTTATGATCGTGTGAGATGGAATTTTGTCTACGACTGTCTAAAAGAACTCAAGATTTCTGAATATTTAAGTAAAGTTATTCAAACTTGTATGTCGACATCTCATTTGCAATTGCTTTGGAATGGAGAAGCTACTAACATGTTTTGCCCTTCCAAAGGGGTTAGACAAGGTGACCCAATATCGCCGTATCTTTTTGTTATTATGATGGAAAATTGGGGCATCTTATACAAATGACAGTTGAAGAGGGTGTTTGGCAACCGTTTAGGCTCTCCAAATGAGGTATTCCTGTCTCTCATATTTTTTTGCTGATGATCTCATTTTGTTTGCAGAAGTAGATCTAGATAACACAGGGGTTATTAAGGCTATTTTGGATGACTTCTGTGACATTTCGGGGTAGAAAGTAAATACAGGAAAATCAAGAGTTTACTTCTCTAAGAATGTAAATCATATAAAAGGCAAGGAAATAAGTGAGTTTCTAAATTTTACTCAGACGTCGAATCTGGGGAAATATATGGGAATGCCTATTTTACATGAAAGAAGATCAAAGGCAACCTATAGTTTTCTCCTGGATAAGATGGATGCTCGCCTGGCTAATTGGAAGTCTAACATGTTATCGATGGCTGCCAGGCATACTCTTGTGTAGAGTTGTCAAAACGGGCCAGCCCGCGAGTTGCGGGCTGGCCCGCACCAACCCGCGGCCCACGCGGGACGGGCTCGTGCGGCCCGCACTTCTACGGGTTGACATTTTGCCAACCCTAACCCGCAGTGTGCGGGTTGCGGGCCAACCCACGGGCCTGCATATTTTTTTCAAAAAAAAAATCCTATTTTTTAAAGGTAGTCGAAAATACGAGACACACATATATAAATTATTAAATTTATTTTTCTAGCATAAATCATTCCTCTTATAAAAATTTAAAAACATAATTCATAATTTAAGAGATAAAAATATTAAATTTGTCAAAGTTTATAAATAAAATATAAACACATCCTCAAACAACCAAAATATAATAATTTTGTTTAAAAAAAAGGGAAGAGGCTAAGATTTTTTCTCTTTGAATTGGGAAATATTAAGATAGGAGTGGACAACTTATAAATATTGTGAAATTATTATATGTAAAAATTTTTTTTTTTTTGCGGGCCAACCCGCCAACCGGCAGGCCACGCGGGTCAGGCCCGTGCGGCTCGCACTTTCACGGGTTGGCATTTTGCCAACCCTAACCCTGTCCCAACCCGCGGGCCTGCAGGTTAAGCCCGCGGGTTGGACCCGTTTTGCCGGCTCTACTATTGTGTCGTCTGTTATGTCGGCTATGCCAACTTATGCTATGCAGACAGTGCCTCTTCCTTTGGGGCTTTGTGATGAAATTGACAAACGTTGTCATAACTTCCTTTGGGGTAGTAGTAGCTCAGCCAGCAGAAAAACCTCATCTAGTCTCCTGGGATATCGTGTGTGCACATAAGGAGGATGGAGGCCTAGGTCTTAGGTTGGCTCGTTACCAAAACCAGGCTTTCATGATAAAGCTTGAATGGAATATGATTAATAGAAGAGATTCGCTCTGGGTTAAGATTTTACGAGAAAAATATAAAGCCGGTAATGACATTATTCCTAAAGTTGAGAAGCGCCGGTCTGAGTCTAGTACGTGGAGGGGAATTCGTAACTATTGGAACAAGATCAAGGATAGTTTAGCATGGAGAGTTACCAATGGACAGAACACTTCTTTCTGGAATGATATATGGGTACCGCATTTTGACAAGCTTCAGAGTTTGGTAATCAGTGATTTGCCTAGATATGTTACTAAATGGAGAGTAGCTGATTGTATCACTTCATCCGGACAGTGGGATATGAGCAAGTTTAATCACCTACTTCCAAGCCATGTATGTAAAGCTATTGCTCTCGTTAATATTAATCATCTAAGTAGGGAGGATTTTTCGGTATGGAGATGGTCTTCAGATGGAATTTTCTCCATTAGATCCGCTTACAAATATCTAGTATGCACCCAAAAACCTCACAGTATTAATTGGAGGAGATGTGTTTGGAAATTGAAAGTCCCTCAAAGGTATCGTATTTTCTTGTGGCTGTGCTTTCATGGTCGTCTAATGACAAACATGATGCGTTACCAGCGAGGTAGTCATCCGACAGGTACTTGTGATATATGCCATAACTCACGTGAGTCACTACTTCACGTTTTGCGGGATTGCCCATTCACTTCTGAATTATGGAAAGGATTCTTACCGCTGAATTGGCGTGATCAATTTTTTGGCATGTTTGAGAGAAATGACTGGCTTACATGGTGTGCGGGAAGAAAAGACGTAATACAGGGATTAAGGAAACTAATTAAATTATTTTAAAGATTTAAAAAAAAATTTACTATCTCTTATACTTCCTCCTATCTTAAATATAAGATAAGATAGACTATTTTTAAAGAGATTAAGGAAACTAATTAAATTATTTTAAAATATTTATATTTATCATTTTTTCTCTAAACTATTTTGTCTAACTTATAAACTGATATATAATCTAAAAATACACAACATATGATATGATTAAGTAACTTATTTAGCTTCATTAATCTCTTTAAAAAAATCAACTATATCTTATATTTATGATCAAAGGGAGTACTTATTACTACCTCCGCTCCTTAATATAAAAGTCCGTTAAGTTTTTTTTTAGAGAGATTAAAGAAGCTAACTAAGTTATATTAAAGTATTTATATTTATTATTTTTATTTAAAATAATTTGTTTGAATTATAAACTGATATATAATCTAATGATATATAACATATATTATGGTTAAGTAGTTTATTTAGCTTCCTTAATATCTCCAAAAAAAGTTAACTAGCTCTTATATTAAGGATAAGAGGAAGTACTTTTTTTTTTGAAATTAATATCTAACTAATAAACTGATAAATAATTTAATGATACATAGAAGTATTTCAGAGAGATCAAGTCATATATACTATAATTAAGTAATTTATTTAGTTTCTTTAATTTCCCCAAATTAAATAATAAATAGGTCTTATATTTACCACAGTACTACCTCCGGTCCTAAATATAAGACAAATTTGACTTTTTTTTGAGAGATTAATGAAGCTAAATAAGTTATTTAATCATATCATATGTTATGTATCCTTAGATTATATATTAAGTTATTAGTCAAACTAATTAGTTTGGAGAAAAAAATAAAAATAAAATAATCTTAAGTAATTTAATTAACTTTCTAAATTTCTAAAAAAAAAATCAATTTTATCTTATAATTAGAACCATATAAAATAGTATATAAAAACATTGGACCAGCGGGTAGGCTCTCAAAGAAGTTTTCTATTTTTACACTCAGACTGGAACTTGAACCCAAAACTCCTTCAGGACTAATAGATGTTGGTAAACATTGGACTTCCTTACATTTATATATGCTAGCCCAGCAAAATCTAACCCAACATAAGCCATTAAGAAACCAGACCCTGAAATGCCCCCAAAAACCACAAACCCAAAACATATATTGGACACAATAAGGTGCCTGGCTAATCAGTAATCACACAAACGCATATATTCAAACAAATAAAAGAACAATTAAAATTAATTATATACTATAGCATATAAATTTGCTGCACACCTCTGAACTTCTAAAACTAATTTAAATAAGGAGTAGGTCACAACTTATAGTTAGCCGTATATATAAACCCTTGTCTAAGTACAGGGAGCTCTAAATTACAAGCTAGCTTAGAACACACTAAAAAAAGACACACACCACAATTCTTTTTCCTTTAACATAAATAGAGCTGGGAATCAGGGCTGGCCCGGCCCTACAGGGCCGGCCCTTGACGAGCCAGGGCCTAACAGGGTCGGCCCTAAAGGGCTCGTGGTCAAGAAAATTGCAGTTTTTCAAGGCCCGGCCCGAGAGCATCAGGGCCAGGGTCGGCCCGCAGGGCCGGAAAATCCTTTTCACAATATTTAACTATTTTTCCTACATATTTTCCCCAAAGAGATATAATTAGTAAATAACAACGATTAAATTTCTAATTTAATACATAAATATTGTCAACATTAAGGTTTAAATAACACGTATCTTGCAACAAACAAACACAGTTACTAATGTATAATCAAAGGTAAAATCATATCCATAAATAACTCACACAAAGGCCAAAGTATAAGAAGGCAAGAAGCTAAATACTCTAACCTTTAAACAACATGAGTATGATGACTATTATTTTCACCTTCTTCGCCACTATCATCAATTTCAAGGACATTTGATTGTGTTTCACTTTGAGCAGTAGGTTCAAGTAGTCAAATAATCACAACCTTCATCAAAAATCATACTCTATCAGGCAGAATAGTATATAATATGATTTTAGTCTAAATAGGCAGAACAATATACTCAAAAATCACAATATGATTCAATTAGACAAAACAATATACTCAAAAATCATACTATATACAATATGAGGACAAAATGACATATAGATTCAATAAGGTAATTCAAAAATGTAACATGGTTCCTTTCCAAGTAAAAAAAATAAAAAATAAACGGGCCTAAAGGGCCGGCCCGAGGCCCTACAGGGCTGGCCCTTTTAAGCCCGAGGCCCTACAGGGCTGGCCCTTTTAGGCCCGACTTCCTTTTGAGGCTCCAATTTACAAGCCCGGCCCTTGAAGGGCCAGGGCCTAAAAGGGCCGGCCCGACGGGTTCGGCCCGTTTTCCCGGCTCTAAACATAAATAACTTCTCTTTCGTCCATGTCCCAAAGCACATTGTTTGAGCACTTGTAACCGCAAGGACTGAAGAAAAACATTCTGGGTCGTTCGACTTGTTCAATGAAAACGCTGAAACAACAACTGTTGAATAAGAAGCAAAGAAGAAGCAAGATCAAACGGCACAGCATCATAATATAAGATGCCTGAAGCATGGAATATCTTGGGATTCTTGAATTTTAAACCTATGTTTGGATAGTGACAAAAGCATAAAATTTAACTATATTCTCCCTCTTATTTTATCTATGTTCTCTTCTTACCTAAACAAAGCATAAAAAGTTAACTTACTATTTTAACTTTTATTTTATTCGAGCTTTTCCATGGTTTAATTCACGCAAGTTTTTTCAGTTGTCAGGTAAATAAGTGAAATAATAATAGCCTATCTTAATTTTTAATACATAATTACATGATTATAAAGTATTCAATCTAATGATATTTGCCGATAAAAAAAAATAAAATATAATGATACCTCAGCAATTCTATCCAAGAGAATCTTTCGTTCAGCACATGCCCTGCGCTGTGAAGAGGGTGACAGGTGTACCGTGTACCTTGATCCGTGCGTTGTCATCTTGTGTGTGTTCTGATTAGCTTTTGGAGAATAGTTTTTACAGTTTACGAAGTAAGTATGTGAGAAGAGTTTTGTCTCGAATTGCGAAAAAGTGCTTCTGAAACCATGATTTTAAAGGTAAAAGAACACTCAGTAATCTAAATATAACACATATTTTAGAAGTGAATTTTAGCAAGGCATTTTTTTGTATTTTGTATTTTTTATTTTATTAAATTAATTTATCTCACTTATAAAATGATTTATAATCTAATGATATATAAAAATATTTAAGAAAAATCAAGTCAATATGTAGTATATTAAATAATTTATGTAACTTATTTAATCTTCTCAAGGTAAATAAATAGATATTATATTTACGATATTATGAAGTATATAAAAAGTAAAAACATTGGACTTCCTTTTTTTGATGTGGCTGGCTATTTGATTGCATTGTTGAGTCCAATAAGGATTGGGTCTCTCAAAGATGTGTTTTTATGTTCACATAAACTCAATTTTAAGATATCATATTTAAGCAGCCAAAACTCCTCCTAACGGATTGTAGGGAAACATTGGACCCCCTTACATACAATAATTATGACTGAAAGAGATCATAGAAGCCCAACATGCAGAAAACATAACTAAAGCAACAGTGCAAAACCAGACATTGCAATACCCCAAAAACCACCAACCCAAGACATAGGACTCTATAAGATGCCTGCACGGCTAATCGCACAAAGGCATATATATATATATATTCAAACAAATAAATGACCAGAATAATTGATTACAGCCCAACATAAGCTGTTTGGATTTTGTTTTGAAACGAATCAAACAACAAAACTTTCTCCCCAAGTTTCAGAGTTTTAGGCTTAGCTTTCAAAGTATTGACCCCACTATCTTTTCTGAGGCTCTTCTTTATTATGGTTTGTTATGTTCCCCACTAGGATTTGTTCCCTGACTTTTCTCATTTCACTGGTTCATAAACTTAAATCAATTCAATTCTCAAATCAATTTAATTTAATAAGGAGTAGGTCACAACTTATAACAAACCAACCTAGTCATCTACGTACAACGAGCTCTAAATCACTAGCTAGAACACACAAAAAAAGGATACACACACCACAATTATTTTTCCTTTAACAAATATAATTTCTCTTTCTTCATGTCCAAAAGCATAATATCTGATGCTGTTACCACTTGCAACTACCCTTGCTCGTCCCTACTTGGAGATGACAGCAAGAATGATCTGAAATCAAATTCTATTTCTGATGATTCCATGGTTGAATCCACTTCATCAGGAGGTTTTTGAGTGATAACTGAATTCGCCATATATGAGAAATTGTGTACCTAAATCATATATATATATATATATATATATATATATATCAATCAAATGTTAGTTCTCGTTATGTTTCATATCTTGAGCTAGCAAGCATGCATGATGTGTGTGTGTACAATATATTTATCAGTAGCTCATCAGGAGAGATATAACACCCCAAAATTTATATTCACCAAATATATTGTAAATATTTAAGAAATTCAATAAAATGGTGAATATTCATGAATTTGAAATTTATGAATTTATAAATGTTTATTTTCATGAGAAATTGGGCAAAAATAATTATGACATTAATTTGGTTAATTTAAAAAGCCCAATATTAGGTCCAAAAATAGAGGAATATTGGAGAAAATATTTGATCCAAAAATAGGTCAAAATCGGCCAAAGAAAAATAAGGAAAGAAATTGGATTAAAAAGGTAATGATAAAATCATAACTTTGTCAATTTAGCACAAAATAAATTATTTTTCAATTAATTGAAGTTGATTTCAATTAATTAAGGAGAATAAAGGTGAAAAAAATATTTAGAATATTTTGGTCAATTAAATATGAATTTATTAAAAATTTAAGTACAAAGTGTAATTTTGACTAAAATTGAGACTTTATGCATATACGTAACTTGGGCAAGTTGTGAAGCCAATTGAGACCATAGAGAGGGACCTCTAGCTGCCTCCTATATGTGGCATAAAGAAGGAAATATTGGTAGGACATGATGACATGGTTACATGAATGTAGGAAGTTATGTCATAAAAATTAGTTTTGGGATTTTTGGAAAATTCCATAAATCATTAAAATAATACTACCTCCGGTCCTAATTATAAGACAAAGTTGACTTTTTTTGGAGAAATTAAGGAAGCCAATTAAATTACTTTAGAGTGTTTATATTTTTAGTATCATTAGATTATATATTAGTTTATTAGTAAAATTAATTAGTTTGGCTTCCTCAATTTCTTCAAAAAAGTCAACTTTGTCTTATAATTAGGACCGGAGGGAGTATATGATATATTAGAATATATCATCATCACCTTCTCCCTTCAGCATTTCACGCACCATAACAGACCTGAAATAGAGAGAGAATGTGTGGAAATCTTAGAGAGAAAGGAAAAGAAATCTCGCAAAATAAGTCGATTCCTCTGACGATTTAGCTCCTAACATGTATAACTCTGACTCTAAGCTACTTCTTTTTGTTTTTTAAGGTTTGGAGGCTCAAAAATCAGTTATAGAAGGGCTAGGGTTTCAGCCATATTGAAAAAAAGCTAGTGGGAGCTTAAGGTAACTTCTAAACCTTTGTATATTAACTATTTTGGCTATCGTGAGCAATTTAATCAGTGAAATTTCGTCGGATTGCTATTGGTTTTAAATTTTGAAAATGTGTGTGCTTAGAGATTATGCTGCCAAAATTGGGTCTGAATGGTAGTTGTAACCTAATGTAATAGTTAATAAAGTGATTAGAAGTAGAAAGAAACACGTTTGCGGAGTTAGATTTCGAAAACACCAAAATTTTTTTAGGGAATAAGAGGATTTTGGCCAGGGGCATAAATGGGTCCTAGAGTTGGATTTTCAATGATTTAATGGTTCCATTTATTTCAAAAGAGAAAATTAGGCGGGGTTACAGTTGGCCACTTTTTCGGAAAAGCCCGAAAAACCATAATTACGGAAACGCCCCTAAAACCCTTAAAGTGGGGCTGTTAAGGGCAATTTCATAATTTGACATTGAATTTGTTAATTCTAAGCCCGGAAATGGATTCCTTGGGCGAAAATATATTAGGATAGCCCATGTTAAAATTTCGAGAAAGGTACAGTTGAGCCAAGTATGGCAAGCTGGGCCGTGGTCTCGGGGGCATTTTGGTAAATTTTCATCATAGGTTAATATAACCACAAAAAATACTATAAAAGTGTCTAAAATGATACTTGGATAGGTTATGACATATTTCTTGTACATTTAATATTTTAAGACCAAGTCGAAAGCCTAAAGTGACACGTTTTACGAGGCACACAAAAAGGGGTTGATAGAACTTAAGGTAGGGACTACTATCTCTCACACACTATGTGATTAATTGTATGTTATGTGTTACTATATTTTATGATATGAATGCGTGTTAGAGGCATAGTACCTGGTTGTGGTTTGGTGCCCAGCCAAGCTATATCGAAAATCCTAACTATAGTCGGTGACTCAGCTGAGGTACAATATTGAAAATCCTAGCTGTAGTCGGTGACTCGGCTGAGGTACATGTAGGGGTTCTAACTCAGTGTTTGGCCCTGAAACTTGAATATACATATGAATCGAATCGAATTTTTATTTTGCCTGATATGGTGCACTACATATTTAATTTTCACATTTATATGTTGATTATATATTTCTACTGGGATTCTTTGGGATCTCATCCCTTTTTCTAAACAAACATATCAACATGTGCCAGTGGATCGAAAGGCAAAGACGTAGACATAGGGAAGTGATTGGCACGTGTCTCAAGGCAAAGTCAAAGTTCATGGTTATAGTTAGTTTATGTTTATAATACTTTTTGGATATCTTGTAAATATTGAAAATACTGTTGTATTGTGTATTTTGTTTATGGACGACTCTGAATTGTAAACAACTACTTTTATCAGTATATATGTACTTTTCTGTATGCCTGCGGAACTTGGTCTTTATTACTTTATGATTATCGAAATGGAAACGGATATTGACAAAAAATTTGTTTGCTTGCTTCTGGGATCATATAACCATTTGCTACATTTTCAGTAGCGATATCATTTGGTTCCCTTTCATCATAAACCAGCTCATCATCCTTTTTTTCTTATGTTTTTTTCTTCTTGGATTTCTTTAATAACTTACATAGAACATGAGTTCTCTAGAACATTGAAAGAATAATCAAGGATTCATTTTGTCAGGAATTAATTAGAGCATCAATAGTCTAAAAGAAATGATAAAGCGATAGAACATTAAATCAAAAAATTTACGTACAAAATGTTGATCTTCCCCACTTGAAAATTAGTGATACACACTTACCAAACAATGTGATGCTTCATAATCAAGTCATAAAATGAGTGACTTAGGGTGTGTTTGGTTTGAGGGGAGGGGAGGGATAAAGGTGAAAATTATAATTTTGGGTTTAAGAAACCCAAAATGTACCTTCTCATTCTTTTAAATTTTGGATTCCCGCTCAAA
Source organism: Inga oerstediana (assembly GCA_963210345.1). Classification (NCBI taxonomy): domain Eukaryota; kingdom Viridiplantae; phylum Streptophyta; class Magnoliopsida; order Fabales; family Fabaceae; genus Inga; species Inga oerstediana. Next base: position 71,774,253 of record OY723404.1, on the reverse strand, counting down.
ATTTAAATACCTTCAATCCAAAAAGGTAATTTAACCCCCCTCTCCTTCCCTCCCCTCCCCCTCAAACCAAACACACAGTTAAAGTTTGAACTGGAAAAGCAACTACGTACTGCATATACATCCTCCTGTTCTTTAAGCTTAATATTTATAAACACGTAAATGATAAAGTTTACGTGCTCCTATATAAGCAAGCAAACTAAAGAATATCCCAATTAATAATGATAAAGTTTATGGGCTAATTTGGGGATTGATTTTTATCCTAAATATAAGAACTTAATTTAATTTATTTCTCGTAATCATCACGCTCCCCCCAAACTACTATTCATACTCCCTCAACAATAATAGCAATAATAGCAATAATCCAATTTAAGTAGTTAAAAGATATCTGTCACACAAGGTTATTTTAGATAGATCAATTAGATTTATTACAATTAACTAATTTACCTAACTTCTTTCCTTTAATATACATACTCAAATTAATTAAATAGCTAGTTCTTGCATTAAGAATTGAAGGAGCCATATACACCAACAGACTAATGAGTCAACTTATAAGAAAAAGCGGATCATATGCATTATCAATACCACCAAACCGTGTTCATACTAGTTATATAAATAAGATAAGAGTACTAGGTACATTGTTTCTTTGATAAACAAGATTCTTCTTTTAGTTAACCTGGGACCCACTAACCAAACCGTGCTCATACTAGTTGTGATCCCACGTAAACCAAGATAACTTTTTCTGAGTTGGAGGCTTCCTAGCTTCTTGTTCATTCCTTCTTTCAGGTTTAAAACTCTATATATTTCTCGGTTGCAACTTTTTCTCTTTTACTTGTTTTCATATGCCATCCCGTTGCGAGTCTCAATCACCTTTCTTTCTTTAAATCATAATCAAATCTCTGGCGTCTTGATCATTACGTTTAATTCCACAGCGGCAATCAGTGACAATTGCCAAGGAAGCTGCAGAGAGATTGCACCATTTGTGGACCCCCTTAATTAATTAACTTCATTTTATATCTTATCAAATATATCTAGGTCTACAAATATTGTTTTTCAGAATATTAACGTTTTTCTTAGTCATTTTACTTTTAATGGTATGTTTGCATCCAACTAACTTAGTAAGTAGGCTTTTACATTCACTGAACTTTTGTTATATTGTATGATATATTGGACATCTGATGTAAAAGCTTTTCAATTATTACTGTATTTAACTTTCATTAAAAAAATTATAATTATAAGTACTAAAAGTTATTCCATTATAACTCCTACACTGGAAAAAGCCAAAACTCCTGCCATGGCGAAGTGCCTCTAACAAGAAAACGAATATTTTGAATCAATTTCTCATGTTTTCTTTCACTTTGGTGGTCACTTATGTTCCCAACACCATCATAAAGATTTTCATCCCATTCGTTATTCCACAAGAAAGTCTTTTACAAGTATCATTCTGTCAGAGACAATCATATTCGATATACTGTCGGGTATTTACCTTGAATAATCATATAACGATGCCCTATGCAGTGAATTCTAATAAAAAACATTTGTGTGAAATGTTGGAGTAGTAGTTTGTAATATTGGTGAGATTGGCAAAGAAAGGTTTGTAATATTGGCCCATGCTCAACATTTCGAAGTCTCGTCATGTCAAAAAGGGAATGAATCAGATAAAGATAAAATAGTGACAAATTGCAAACACTCTCAAACAAATAAAAGAGAACAAATTTTCTGCAAACCTCTGAAATTCTCAAATTAATTTGTCATCAAATCATGTATTCAATAATAAATACGACCAAGGATTTATTTTTGTAAAAATTCACCACTATAATATCAACGGTTTGTTTGGCATATAAACAAGAAGCAACTTTTGTCAACTGAGATATATATATAAATATATATGATATATTATTAAGTTATGGTTAACTTGATTATTATTATGACTACAGAATCAGTTTCTTATATCAGTAGTTTATACTAATAATGAACATGTTAATTATCCGCGAAGCGGAAAAACGATCTCTTTTGGCCAAAGAAAATTGCATTAATGTAAACTTCATATAATCATTTAATAACCCTTGCATACAACAATTTCTAAATACCTGAAGATTATATATATATATATATATATATAAAGATGCACACCATAATTCATATTCCTTTAATATAAATAATTTATCTTTCCTCGTATCTTAATGCATATGTGATTTCTAATTATACTCTTACTCATCATCCCTGCTTGAAGACAAGCGCAAGAACACTACAAAAAAAAACGTGATTTAGTAGCGGTTAAAAATGGGTATTAGTAGCGGTTCTAACCGCTACAAACAAGGTTAGTAGCAGTTACTCAAACCGCTACTAAATCGTACTTTGCAAGCAGTTTTGTAGCGGTTATATAAAACCGCTACTCAATCAAAAATAACCTCTACATCCTTTATAGTGGTTCAATTTAACTGCTACAACACCCACATGGACGAAATTTTTTTCAAAGATATTTGTAGCGGTTATATAACGCTACAAATATAAAAAATTGAAATTTTGAGAGCTAAAAAAAACGAATTTTTTTATTTTGTAGCAGTTTACAAACCGCTACAAATATAAAAAATTGAAAATTTGTTGTCGAAAAAAAAATGACATTTTTTTATTTTGTAGCGGTTAACAAACCGCTACTAATTTTAAATTTCATGAAATTAGTAGCGGTTTTGAAAACCGCTACTAATTTCATGAAATTCAAAATTGGCGCCAAAAAATTTAAATTGAGTTGTAAAAAGGCGCGTTATTTAGTAGCGGTTTAATAACCGCTACAAATATTTAAATTTTTTTTTAAAAATATACAATTATTTTTTTTCTGTTTTTTCCATATTAAATTAAATAGTTTATTTTGTTATTATTTTATCTATTTCAATTAGCTTATTATTCAATAGTTTAACTTATTAATAAATAAAAAGGAAAAATGTAATTGAATTGGATTAGTATAAAATTTATATTAATAATATTATTAAGGATAGGTAGGTAATAAGGAATTATTATGTTATCTAATATAATGTAATTGTGTATGAAAAATAGATGAAAATGAGATACAGTTATGATATATCTAGAAAAAAAATGGTTAGAATAAATTTTATAGAAAGGAAAGAAGTATTCTAAAAAAAATTAAAAATCTTGTTACCATATTTGATTGTATTATTCTGCTCATCTACTTATACGAAAGAAGTTGTAAATGAGAGAAAATGAAAGAAAGGTAAGGTGAAAAGAAATTGGGGAGTGTTTGAAATGAGTTGTGGTAAGGGTATTTATAGGGATCCACGTACTATTTGTAGCAGTTAATGTAGCGGTTATTTATATTTTTGTAGCGGTTTAATATTCATAGTGCTATTTGTAGCGGTTAATGTATCCATTTTGTAGCGGTTAATTTTTTATTTGTAGCGGTTTAATAACCGCTATAAATATTATTTTAATTTTTTTAAATTTTTTTTTTTACATTTTATTTTAATTTTTTTTTTTGCATTTTTTGTAAAGACAAAAGCATAATTTGAATTTGATCACTCATCGTCGCCATCCCTATAGAAATTTTGTAGAAAAATTATTGTTATTGATGTATTATTAAATTTAAAAAATTTAATTCAAATGACGTGGACTTAAAAAAACTCACCGCAGTAGAGGTAAATTGTCATCGCCTTCAAGGAAGTAGTTTTCAAAATCAGCTGGTTGAAATGGCTCACTCTTGTAGGCGATGTTATCGCCTTCACCCATGTCGTAAAGGTCTCTTGGCTTTAAATGAACGACCATGTGCCAATCCCTATGCCTCTCGTCCTCGACATAATAAACCTGATGTGCCTCTGAAGCTAGAATATACGGCTTATCATCTTGAGAAATACCAGTATGAATCGGGCGTGAGAAATTGACTGATGTGATCCCTAGGTCGTCAGTTGTCAGTCCCCGAGAAGTAGTGGTATTTGCCCACAAACACTTGAACAGCGTCACGGTAAAACACGCTGACCCAGTATGCACATTCCAATTAGATAATGTGCCAAGGCCAGGAAATTCACTAATCATCCACATCAAGGCTGCACGCATGTTGAACAAAGTCTTGTTGTAAGCGTCGTACGTCTCCAAGACGACATTCCACAGGTCAAGTAATTCCACAATAAGCGGTTGGAGATACACATCGATGTCATTGCCCGGTGCCTTTTTGCCTGGAATGATCATAGACATAATGAAAGAGCTTTGTTTCATACACATCCAGGGGGTAAGTTGTAGGGAACTAAGACTACCGGCCAACTACTGTAACTTGTGCTAAGATTCCCGAAAGGATTGAAACCGTCGGTCGCCAACGCAAGCCGAACATTTCTGGGGTCAGTCACAAAATCTGGAAAGTCGTTGTCAAACGTTTTCCAAGCAGCTGCATCCTGCGAATGTCTTAATTTACCGTCTTCGTTTTTATCAACGGTATGCCACCTCATGTGCTCAGCAGTTTTAGACGACATAAATAATCTTTGTAGACGAGGTTTCAAAGGGAAGTACCTGAGAATCTTTGCAGGTTTCTTCTTCTGCTTTTTCCCCTTCCGAATTGTCTTGTACCTCGATGTGTGACATCTCTTACACGTCTCCCTGCTGGAATCATCTCCTCAATACAGCATACAATCATTTGGGCATGCATCAATCTTTTGATAATTCAACCCCAACCTGTTGATAATCTTTTTGGCCTCGTAGAACATTGTGGGAATCTCGGCGTCGGGGAAGGCATCTTGTAATAAGTCGAGCAACATCGACATTCCCTTATCTGTGATCCCACACAAGCACTTGATATGATACAATTTGATCAAGAAAGATAATTTAGAATATTTGCGACAACCTTGATATAAAGGACGATATGCTTCATCCATCAAGCTGAAAAAATCCCGAGCTGCTTCATTCCCTATAAAAACTGGCTCAGAGCCATGCACTTCTTCGTTGAAGTTGTCGCCTTGAAATCCAAACGCATCACGCACAGCATCATTCACAGGATCAACTTCATCTACTTGAACACCTACTTGAGAACTTCGAGGGAGAGCATCGCCATATCTAATGCCGGCCTTCTCACCATGAACTGCCCAGAACGTATAGTCCTCAGGGAAAGGCTTCACAAGCAAATGTTCCTTCACAACATTTCGTGCATGCCACTTCTTGAACTTGCATTTCCGACACGGACAGACGATCTTGCCGTTACAGCTGGAGTGAGTGAATGCGAAATCCAAGAAACTGTTTAATCCGTACAAATATTCAGGAGAATTGCGCGGCACCTTGATCCATGATTTATCCATAGCTACAAGTGAGAGAGAAGAAAGTATAGAGAAGAAGATGAGTGAGAAGATAATGACGAATGCCAAGAACCTTATATTCTGAAATTCCAACGTTTATAATTTTGTAGCGGTTCTTAAACTGCTACACCAACCGCTACAGTTATAAAAAATTAGTAGCGGTTATATATATAAAACCGCTACTAATATTCAAGCCGTTACACATTGCTGGGAAATTCAAAATTTACTTGTTGAGTATTTGTAGCGGTTATATATATAAAATCGCTACTAATATTAAAGCCGTTGGACAACAAATTTAAAAATAATTTTTAATTTGTAGCGGATATACATAACATAACCGTTACAAATGTGCACAAAGGCGGCAAATTTCAAAATTCAAATGATGAGTATTTGTAGCGGTTATTATTTTAAAACCGCTACTAACGTATATATAGTTGTAGCGGTTTCACAAGAGAAACCGTTACAACTATATATATACATTTGTAGCGGTTATTAGTGTAAAATCGCTACTAACATATATATAGTTGTAGCGGTTTCTCTACAATTATATATATACATTTGTAGCGGTTATTGGTATAGAGAAACCGTTACAACTATATATATACATTTGTAGCGGTTATTGGTATAGAACCGCTACAAATATATATATTTATAGCGGTTTTAAGTTAAAACCGCTACAAATATATATGCTTTATTTTTTTTTTAATTTAGATATAAATAATTCATAAATTAAACAACGCAATCTAATAATATAAATATAATTATATTAAACACAATAAGAAAGTTCTGAAATAAAAACTCATATATATATATATATTTACAAATGTTTTAACCAAAAAAAATGTCCTAAACTAAGTAGCTGGGGGCTGATCATCTGGTGCTCCCTCAGGTGGGGCTCCCTCAGATGCTGCTGGATCGGGCTGCTGCGCAGAGTGAACCGCACTATCGTCATCAGCAGGAGGAGGAGGAGGAGGAGGAGTAGTACTCGGGATGACGTAGCGAGGGACAGGGGGAACCGCTGGATGCTACTCGTTCGGGAACATGCGACTCCATGCTTGATCGAGCATGTTGTTCACGATTTCCAGCCACTGCGTCTGCTGAGCGTTTATCATATCAGCGTGCAGCTGCATCTGCTGCATATGCTGCACCTGTATCTGCTGTTGCAAATCTGACCGCAGCTGGTCAATAGACTCGTCCCTCCGACGTCTGACCCCTCTAGAGCTGCCAGCCTCATAGGCGGCGCTCCTGCCGTAGACCATGCTAGGTCTAGCGCCTATCCCCATCCCCCGCACGCTTCCGGGGTGCTCAGGATGAGCTAGACCCGCCTTCAAAGGAGCCGTCGGGTCCACTGACCCCTGTGACTCCTCAGGCTGGGTCTGTCGCAGCTCAGCCTACGACTGCTACATCTGCTCTTGCCATTTTATGAAACAATTACTAATTAGCATTTTTCATTATTAACTTGGTTTTATAAAAAATATAATAATAAAATTACTTACAATGGCCGCCTCTGCCTGCTGAGAGGTCGCAGTCCCGTCACGGTGTCTGTGTGTGATGGCGTACAACTCCCCATAATCCGTCTGACGGTTCTCCTGCTGTGCCTTCGTCTCCTGAAACAATTACAAAATTCAATTAGTGTTATGAAATAATCAGCTAAAAGTAAGTGATATTTTGAAAAGTTACCAGCTCGCTATAGGTCACAGCAAAGGTCTTCGATCCTGCTGTGTGGTGGATCGTCTGCTGCGCCCAGATCTCGGTGTTCCTCTGAGAAAGCTCCTGGAAAAAAAATATTAAATGTATTATAATTTAAAATTAAATACAAATTAAATTGAAATTATAATTTAATATTTAACAATTACAAAATTATATATCAAAAATCTAATAAATACATTACCTGCGCCTCAGGGCTCCTCCTGAACTGGACGAAACTCGCCCAGTCGTTCGGCGGCACGCCGTCTGGGACGCTCTCGATCAGCTGCTCCAGAGGCATCGTCCCGTCCTTATCCACCCTGTGGAAGAAACGGTTCCTCCTGTTCCTCCAGGCGTCACCCATCTTCACGAGGGCGTACCTCTTCCGGTTGGCCCGGACGGCAAATCGCAACTGAAAAAAATTATTTAAATATCAATAATTACAAAAAACATAATTTAAAAAAAATTAATTAAATATAATTAATTACAAAAAATATTAATTAAATAATTTTAATTACCTGAACCACCTCCTCCCAAGCCTGGTCCTTCGGCCCCCTCAGAACGTGCCTCCACGTCTTGAAGTGAAGGGGGAACCGCATCCAATTCGCGCCCAGGTCGTTCAGGAAGCGGTTGAGCAGGTGACCCCCATTATGGATCGGCTGGTCAGTGCCCTCATTCCACGGCACTATAACTCGGAGGCTCCGGTCCAAGCTGTTCACACCGGCCACGTCTAGCCTCCTTGTCGAAACGTTCCCCTGCTCGTCTGCACAGTTTACCGCATGTTAGATAAATTGTAATTCAAAGTTAACATTTCTAATTTAAATAAATAATTTACTAAATTAAAAAAATTAATTTACCTTCTACTTGCACCTCAAACCCAGTGGACCGCGAAGACGACCCTCGTGGTTTGTTCTGCTCCCGAGCGTCCTCCTCATCGAGGAACTGCTCCATCTCCCTGAACCCAATTGGGATCTCGAACTCCTCCTCGTTGAGGAAGTCCTCAATGCTAATATCTGGCCCCCCAACCTCAGGCACCTCTGGTACGGTCGTCGCCTGTGGGATCGTCTGCGGTGCCTGTGGTAGGGTCGACTCCTGTGGGGGGATGGGCTGAGATGCCGCGGTAGCCCTGCCTCCGCGCTGCCCCCTCCCTCTGCCCCCTGCCTCGTTGCTACCACCCCGTAAAATTGGTTTGGGGACCTCAGGGGCCTTCCCCTTATCCTGTCTTGAAGCCATATCAACTGTAAAAAAAAAAAAATTAGTCACATTATTATACAAAAATATAATAAAAATACAAATATAAATAAAATACGTGTTATATACATACCTCAAGTGCAAATACTGAGAAATACTGAGCAAAAACTCATATATAGACGTCTAAACGCTTAAATCTTGAAGAAATCACTCAGAGAAACCTTAGGAAACAAAATGAACAAAAGGAGAAATGAGGGAGCCGGTAGCTTAAATAGGCCAGATTTTAGTAGCGGTTATTCAAATAACCGCTACTATAACCGCTACAAATAATTAAATTTGTAGCGGTTCTAAAATAACCGCTACAAAAGTTCACAACGTTTGAAATTCTGTAGCGGTTATTGCCCAAAACCGCTACAAATGGCGAGACTCTTGAAATTCTGTAGCGGTTATAGGGGCATAACCGCTACAAACTTCTGACCTTTGGTATTTTGTAGCGGTTTTGTTGCTGTAACCGCTACACCGTTGACACGCCAACTGGCGGGAATATTGTAGCGGTTTCTGTGCATTAACCACTACAAAATCACCGCTACAAGTTTTGGCGGGAATTTCACGCCAAATTTCTAGCGGTTTTGTGTAACCAACCGCTACAAAAAAACCTTGCTGCTACAAATTTGTAGCGGTTTAGGTTAAAACGGCTACAAATACTATAATTTGTAGCGGTTTAATATAACCGCTACAATTGCACCGCTACAAAATATCTTTTTTTTTGTAGTGGAATGATCTGAAATCAAATTCTTCAGACTCCTCCATGGTTGAATCCCCTTCATCAGGAGGTGTTTGAATCATAGAGTCTCCAAACTCATCTGACTCCAAAGTTGTTCGAGTCATCATGGAATCCTCCATATGTGTGAAATAGTGTACCTAAATTATATATCAATCAAATATTTTTAATTAGTTCTCATTTATGTCTCACATCTTCAGCTAGTATTGTGTGAGTGTGTTTGTGTAAGAACAATATATTTATCAGGAGCTCAAAAATTTGTCTGCTTACTTCTGAAATCGTATAAACATTTGCTGCATTTGCATATTCAGAAGCAATATGATCATTTGGCTCGCTTTCATCGTAAACCAACTCATCTGATTTGTCTTCTGTTTTCTTCTCTGGCTTCTTCATTAACTTGCATAGAACATGAGTTTTTTCTGTAGCATGGAAGCATAATCAAGCATTCATTTCTCAGAATTAGATATAAAAACAGCAGCTGTAGGATAATAAGAACAAGATGATGAAATGGCACAGCATCATATTGTAAGATGATTGAAGCACACATGAAGAATGTTTAAATACAGATATATATATATATATATATGTATGTATATATTGGTGGGTAGAAGAAGGTATTGGGTTTGAATCGGATATTATGTTATACCTGGTAACTCCCAAGTTTCGTATTTGCAAACGTCAATCTCAGGGATGGTGTTATGGATATAAGGATCATCAGCCAACAATTTGTGGCGGAGGTAGGAATCTTAGAAGCTTCGTGGTAAATAGGTGTATGTAATTGTATGTGTAAGTGTACTTGTTGTAATTAATTAATGTTTGGACACGCAATGAAGTGTGGGATGTTTGAGATATAATATATGTGATCTAGTTTGTTAGAATCACAATTAATTAATTAATAATCTCCTCTTCAGTGGTTCAAATTAATGACAAAGGATTCAAACTTCCCCAACCTCCTTCTACATAGGTCTGATACGTGTAACACTATCATGGGTTATATTCGCTCTAATTTTATTAATGACTCATTGCCCTAATTATAGTCGATATATATGTGTGTGTGTGTGGGAAGTGGAGTCTCCACTCAAGGAGACAGAGGATAACAAATGTCCTCTTTCAATTTTCATGAGTTCCTAAGAGCTTAGAGTTTAGTAATCACTTTTTGAATGATGGATAAATTATGTTGTAATTAAACATTGTTTCTTTGATTAACAAGATTTTTACTTATCATTCTTATTTATTTATCTTGTAAACCATGCCTGTACCAGTCGTAATATGCTGAATTTAGTAACCGTGAGAACTTGTAAAAATGAAAATAGTGGAATTAAATAAATACTGACATTTGTAAATAAATATGAGTTATTTTCAGATTCTCAGAGACACATGGCGTCATCTACTAAAATTAGGAAGTTGGTGTTACGAATCTGGAGGGTAAAATTGGAACATAAGATTAAGGGCTATGATTTACTCTTAAAACAAGAAGTAATTAAGAGACTCAAGAATTAAATTAGCTTCCCCAAATTAATTCAAAATTTCGGCCAAATGGAAGAAGGGAGATGAGAAAATTCAACCAAGTATCCATTGAATAATAAGCTTTCTTGTGTACAAGAAGCCATGAACCATTGGGTTAAACAATTCCCTCTTTTCCCTCCCTCTAATTTTCGGTCACACAAGCAAAAAGGGAAGAGGAAATTATCACTTTTATCTAACCCCATTACACTTAGTTAGGCCAGCCAATCTAAGTTGCAAGAAGTAACTATACGAGGACAAATTATTATATTTTTCCTTTTCTCTCTCTCTCTCATTTTCGGCTAGACCCAAGGAGAGAGGAAAATATGACTTTAAAACACCTTATCACACTCTTTCCTTCATCATTTGGACGACCAAACTCAAGGAGAGGAGAGAGAAACTGCATCTCAAATTTTGCAAGTCAAGAAGCAAGGTAAGAATTTTTTCTAGAATTTCACCCTCCTACTCACCTTTCTAGTAAAAAATGTTTTCATAAACATTGTTCCTCTTGGTCTAAGCTTCAATTCTATGGTTTTTGTTTCTTGAAAAGAGGTATTTTGAGCCATCTTGAAAGACCCAAAGTTATAGAATCAAAGAACAAAGCCTAGAGGAAGCAAGTGGTGAGTTTAAGCTTCATTTTGAGCTGTGATTTGTGTCATGTGGTTGAATATTTTTGGAGCTTTGATTTTCAATTAAGGAGAGTATTTGGGGTTTGATGTTCTTTTGTTGATGCTTATGGGAGAGGTTTTATGTTGTTATATGATGGTTTTGAGGTGAAATGGCAAGAACTTGATTTTTACAAAAATAAAGGGGTCTTTTCAGTTTTGAGTAAAATTGGAAAAATGAGTTGATTTATGACATTTTAAAGTACTCCATTGCATTCTACATGAAAAAAATATTTGGAATATCATGTGGTTGTGATTTTTGGGTGATTGTGTTGAAAATGCCAAATTTTGAAAGTTAGGGTTTGGTGTTGCCAAAATTCATTTTCTAGAGGTAGTAAAGTTTTGTCTGTTTTTGAATGGCCAAACATGGTCCAAATGCTATGAAACATTCCTTGATGAAAGTAAACATATAGAGCTTCATTTTGATAGGTAGAATGTAATTTTTGGACTACTGGATTTAAAGTTATGATTTTTTAAAGTTTGGCCCTATTTTTGGAACAAATTCTGGAATAGTTAAGGTTTGATGAATTTTTGGAAATTGTGTGGTCGTAGTGTCCAAAAAATGATATTTTTATTTGAAATTACACTTAAATAGGTTTATAATGTACTTGGAATCAGTCAATTTGGATTTTTCCAAAATTATTATGATTTTTGAAAATTGGGCATTGATTTTGGAAGTTGTTCTGTGGAAAACTGATTGTGACGTGTTTGTCTTTGGCCAAATGAAATCCAATGGCCCAAAATTGTCAAGAATTAAAGTGAACACAATAAGCTTTAAAATGATATATAACATGTGTCATTTGGACAAGTACATTGGGAGATACAAATTTTTAAAGTGTGGTAATGATTCTGGAAGCTATCCTGTAACAGAAGTGAGTAATTGTAAAATCTAGAATTTTGTGGATGTGAGCTGAAGTGGACTTAATAAGGGCCACATAGGGCTTTGAACCACTCTAATTAAAGTTTTTTAGAATTAATTATGATTTTTTAAAGTTAAATAAAAAATTCTGCGGACCTTTAGTCCATGTGAATTGAATAGGCTTTGAGCCAAAAGTAGCAAGGGTGAACTTTAAGGGTGAAGATTAGTCGTATTTGGGCCTAGTGTAACCACATTAATTACTTAATTGGGCCTAAGCATAACACAAATGATAACCAAATAAGTGTTATGAGTTATCAAAAATTGGAACAAGTATTATCTCGCCATCTGTAAATTCTAACTAATAGGATTTGACATTTGCCTGGGACGCCCAAGAGACTGGTAACAAGAACCTAATTTGGAAGAGTGCCAGGTAGAACCCTATCCCTTATACATGTGCTACTCTGTATATATTCTCTGTCATCTGTGCATGTGTGGGATAGTTAGTTTTTAAGCAGTAAGAACTGTAAGTACAAGTTGCACCGGGAGTTACCCGGAGGCGTCTTGAGCCAGGTAGGCTTAAGGCAGAAAGCCCATGATTGCACCTTGTTTTTGAAGAGCCATATCGTGGGGCTATCAAATAAAACTAAGCTAAATGCAATATAGGGCAACTAACCTAGGTCGATCTCTACGTGGAGCCTATATTTAGTTCCTGAGTAATCTAGTATAAATAACAAATTAACCAAAGAGTATGAGATGTGAGTTTCATCTATCTAATTAAACCAAAGAACTTTTTTTTTTTGAATTTTTTTAATTTATAAAATGAGTATGTGGATGTAAATGCAAGAGATGAATGTCCTAGGTGAATGAATCCACTAATTATCCTTGTCCAATTTAATTCTAAGTTCCTCTCTTAACTAAGCACAAGGACTAGCAAGAACCCTTACTAATCAATACTCCTAATTTCTCATTTATATCTAGACTTAGACTCAATTATCAATTAGGAGTATCTTAAGCACTTAGCTCATGCTAGATTCGTAAGAGATCCTCTCTTCCACCAATTAATTCCTAGAAACCTAGCAAACAATTGATTTCATGAGAATAGAGGAAAGTAATTGAATAACAAAAGAGTGCTGTAGTCCAATTACAATCCATGAGTACAAATCTAGCACAAGTTTCATCATCCAGATTACATCAACCGATTAAATCCTCAGCAATATACACAAATCATAAACTCTAGCAATTTAGAATCATAATCTGCATATACATAAGAGTGGAAGATGAAATTAAGATACAAAGAACTCCCCTAGTTGCTCAAGGACTCAGGTTAGCTTCACCATCACCATCGGATGAAAGATTCTGGCCTCTCATGACAGATAATCGAACCAAGATGCAGCTGGAATCTTCGTCGGCCATGGATGAATGTGCGACAGAGCTGGAGAAAGAGATATGGTGGTTTGATGGAGACAATCGATGGAAAAGTGAGGAAGAATCGAGAATCGATTATGAAGGGAAAATGGAACAAGTGCCAGAGGGAGCAAAAAATGTGATCCCCAAATGTGAGTGCGTCCTCCGTTTTGTGCTGTGCGATTTCATTTCTGGTGAGTATAGACATAAGGCCTTGTTTGGAGATGAGCAAAAATTTGAGGGATCTTAAGGCCAAGAAACTCAAACCACCAAACAATGCCTAATTCTTTTCTCAAGCATATTTAAATTAGAAAACTAGGAGATAAAATCTGTACATGTGCTCTCCTTTAATTTCATCTTTGTCCTCCATTAAGCTCTAATGTACCATGTTATCACCTACATTTATGAGATACACAAAGGTAATATCATATGTTCACAATTTAATTAATAATGGGAATAACAAATATTATTTAAAATATATCAATTTAGCAAATTTAATTCCCAAATCACCTTTGCACTCAAATCTCATATTAATACCTAATTATGCCCAAAATAGTTAACCAAATCCCACAAAAGTCTAAGGTTAATCACTAAAAGATATGTAAATATTAAGCTCTATCAATGGGGTAGAGGCCCTGCGCAGCCTGATCAAGATAATCAAGAGCTGTGGTTCTGTGATAAGGGACCGGTTAGGCCCTTTGTTTGCTGCATGATTTGTAAGTGCTCTGTGATGAATTGTTTTACATGCTTAGTATTCTGTATATCATATTTGCCATCGGTGTACTACTGAGATTCTTTTGAATCTCACCATTTTTCAACAAATGATATATAGTAAAGGTGTCCGACTCCAAGGGCAAGGAAGGTAATACAGACGAGTAAAGAGAAGGTTAATTAAATAAGGATTATTTGGTTATCTTTTATTTTGGATGACTGTATATTATATGAATGTAATTAAACATAAGTAGCAGTAGTAGTACTAGTAACTGTGACACCAACCGTATTAGTGTAACCAGTAAGCTAAGTTTTTGTCAAACATGCTAGTATCTAAACACGATAATTGAACTAGAATCGGGCAACCAAACACTAAAAGCCCATATGTTAACCATCACTACGCGGGCTATTGCCAGAGAATGCTTTGCATTATTTATAAACGATTTTGAAATTGATGAGTGGTAATGACTTTGCAAACCGGTTTGAAGCACACATAATTATTTTAAAAAGTTTTTGAAAAACCCACTCAATCACAAGATCAAACCTTGTATTGAAGTCGGGATTTTAATAACTTACTATTTGATAATGTCTTAAGTTTGTAAGCATTACATGATTAAAACTCATCAAAACGTTTTATAAACTATGGTGTTACACCAGTTGCAAGAGGCTCCTTCCTGACTCCTTTTGATTTCTCATTTACGACTTTTTATCTTCTCTTCACTTCCTATCATGACATTCCGTTGCGAGTCTCAATTAGCTTTCCTTATTTGAGACAACAAATATAAAATATCACGCATCTTTAGCATATATATAGCATATAGTTTGGAAATACCAGTGATATTCTTTGATGAACCAAAGCATATGGGCTTTCGTTTGCAAGCACCATTTTTGTACAAATCTCTATAAACGCTGGTCTTTGTTGAACCCTGCAAGGCTTGCTTGACTGAAAGGTACTCTCTTTTGGGGGGACCACAAAACCAATTAATGTGACCGATCATCTTGACCATAATTTGGAAAAATAAAGAATCATTTAGCCCTAAACTCAAGGGGAAAGTAACCTCTCATTTTACATTCTCATCCTCTTCCACCCTCGTTCATTTTGTAACCCTAACACTAACATTTGAGTGGTTTTGATTTGATTTTATTCAAAATATTTTTTACATTTTTATTGTAATATTAAATTATTCATATTAAAATTTAGCAATTTGAATTTAATATTTTTTTCACAATTGCAAAGGAAGCTTCAGAGAGATTGCATCATGTAATTCAACAGGGCATTAATGAAGAAATCACGGGTTCAAATCCAAAAAACATCATCTATACTTTGAAGAGTAAGACTGCGTACATCTAACCCTTTATAAACTCTACTTGGGGAGCATGGTGCAATGAGCTTCCTTTTATAAAAGAGATAATGAAGTACTAAAAGTTATTCCAACTATAAGTCTATAACTCCTACACTGGAAAAGGCCAAAAGGTCCTTCATGCCTTGGGACCATTCATCCCATCGCAAAAGTGCCTCTCATAAACCCAAGAAAAAAAAAATGAATATTTTGAGTAAGCTTCTCATGGTATCTTTCATTATGGTGGTTTGTTATGTTCCCCACCACCATCATAAAGATTTTCATCCCAATCGTTCTTCCAGAATAAATTAGTTCTCCTATCTTCCTTTAGAAATAAATCAAATTGTGGTGGTGATATATATAAGGAATCACAACGGAACATGGTTTGCTGGCTTCTCTCATGCATTAGGACAATGTAGTGCTTATTGAAGCAGAAAAGTTAGCCTTTTTTTAAAAGTTTTAAATTAGTTTGGGATATTGGATTTAAGAAAGTCATCCTCGAATCTAATTCCTAAACTTTGGTTGATATACTACTCCATATAGGGCAAATATTGAAACATATAGCTTGGTAACTATTCAAAATTTAAAAATGATGGAATATAGTTGGGATTTGCAAGTCAACCATATTTCTAAAGATCGAGATCGCATTGCAGATGCCTTGGCTAAGAATGGATAGGTTATCTACTTCAGCCTTCTTTCATAGTTGTCCGTTTCATCTTCACACATTGGTAGCTCAGGATTGTATGGTATTTAATTTCGCAACAGTCTAATTTAATTCCTGTTGGGCTATGGCTCTCTTTTGTACCTAGAAAATAAGCGCAAATGACCTTCTGTTAGAGACAAACATGTTTGAGGCACTATTAAGTACTAAACGTAAATAATAAATTCCTTTTAAAATTTAGTTTTCCCACCTTCAAGAATGTAGTTTTTGTTGGAATAAATACAAAAATAATTCCTAAATACAGAGTTATGAACTCTAAAATAAAGAGTAATAGTGGAAGACTTTATTAGTAGTACCTCTAGCTATAGTAACTTTGCATGCTATATCTCACAACCTGAGAATTGAAAAGGGGAAAAAGAGATTAGAAGAAAATAATTTAGGATTCTTCTAATAGAAAGATGAGGCACAATGATGGTCTGAGAATAGCCGTTACCTGTCAGGGAACCCCTAATGAGCAAGTAAGTGGGTTTTCCATATTACTACTCTAAGATTTGGCATATGCTATTTGTAGCCTTCCATCAAGACTTGTAACAACTTACCAGCCATACAGATAACCCTAAACCAAATCTCCATCGAAATCACGTGCGGATCAATCAAGGGATATTTTATTAAAAAACAATGATAAGATAATATCTATATTAATAATAATAAAATATCTAACAGTTTTCTCTCATTTTGAGAATTGAGTTTTGGTGCTCATCATACGTGATAATTACTTAAATATGAACAGTTGATTGGTAGTTTCTCATGTTATCTCCCCCACCCAATCATAAATGATTATCATTAAATGTAAGTGTCTTTTTGGGGTTAACCCCCCCCCCCCACACACATAGAGACAGAGGGTCAAGGGACAATGGTCAATTTTGTTTCGGAAGTATTAAAAAGGAAGTAATTTTGCCCTTGCCATTATCTCAGTTAATTTTGACTGTTAGTTGATCAAATATGCTAAGTTTGTAGTCCCACATGTTGTTCACATCATTTTTGTTAAGATGTAAATTTGGACCGGAAGTCCATGTATCATCTACTTTATTTTTTTTCAAAGTTAGATATAAAACTTTCAGGACAAATTTGCGCCTTAACAAAAATAATGTGGATGATATATATATGGATTGCTAGCTTAGCATATTTAACCAACTAACAATCAAAATTAACTGAGATAACAGCAGGGGCAAAATTGCTCCATTTTTTATACTTCCGGGACCCCATAACCCATATATATATATATATATATAAGTTCAATTCACATTAAAAAATGTATACTATAAATTACTGGTCTTATTTAATATACCATATGGTTTAAATATAATAATTTTCATATTAAAAATAAATCTTGCTTTTTTTTTCTATTTTAAACAGATGATGGATAGGTTGTCTAAATTTAATTAATAATTATATTGTATATTATTTTTTTCATTAATTATATAATATGATATATAAAAATTGGCCTGAAATATATTAAAAGTTAACAATTGAGGATTTTTTGGGGTCTGCAGTATTACAAAGAAGATATAAATGACTGTCATCACGTTTATTTACCAGGATCAATTTACGTGATCAAATTTTTTTATAGAAAAAAAATTTTCTGCAGACTTCTGAAATTGTCAAATTAATTTTTGTCAAACCATGAATTCAATAAAAAGTATGACAAAGGATTTATTTTTTTAATCATTCAATTAACATCACAATATCAATGATTTTTTTTTTTTTTTGTATAAAAAGGAGAATAAACATTTGTCATTTTGAATACTGATACATATAATACTTCTAATATCCTTTATATAATAGTTGATTAACTAATTGGAAAGATTCAATAATCTAAATAAATTACTTAGTTATAACAAATATGACCAAATCTCCCTAAAATACTCTGGTATAACATAGGTTATACATATGTTTATAAATTATAGTTTGGGGAAAATAATAAGTATTTGAGATAAATTGAATAGAATTTTTATATTTAGAAGCAAAACCAATATACTAATTAACCAATCAACTCTTATCAGTAGGACCGAAGGAGGAATATTATGACGTGGTGGTTGCCTTGATTGTTGTTACTACTCCTTCCGGTCCTAATTATAAGATAAAGTTGATTTTTTTGGAGAAATTAAGGAAGCTAATTAAATTACTCTAAAGTATTTATATTTTTATTTTTTTCTCCAAATTAAGTATTTTTATTTTTATTTTTTTCTCCAAATTAATTAGTTTGACTAATAAACAAATATATAATCTAAAGATACATAACATATGATGTGATTAAGTAACTTATTTAGCTTCCTTAATCTCTCCAAAAAAAGTCAACTTTATCTTATAATTAGGACCGAAGGTAATATTTAACATTATCCATTTTCATTTTTAGTTGAAGGTGCCCGAGCGCGCGTGTGTATATATATATATATATATAATTTTCTGATCTTACATTAATTATAGAGTTTTTTTTTTTTTTGCCTTCTAATTATAGAGTTATTATATAATGGGGGTAACTAATTAGTAAATGATACTAAATCAGTCATTTTTATAAGTCTAATTTACCCAATTTTTATGTACCAATAAAAATTATTTAATTCATTTAATAGAGGCAAACTTGTAACGTTTTCATTAATTACTTTCTAAACTTATACCAAAGTTTAATTTTTTTTTTCAAATAGATATTAGAGGAGAACAATGGGCGGGTTGGGCAGCTTGTGTCTAAACCCATAGCCCGCCCATTTAATTTTATATGGGTATAGGTTAGCCTATACCCGTACCTCAACCCATATAGACCCGTGTAAATGAGCTAGCATATAAATGGGTGGGCTGACCGGATTACCCGGAACCCATTTACATTGAATCTATTTATTTATTTATTTTGAAAAAAAAAATACATAAGCATCTCTATAAATCCAAATCTATGAATCTGAAAGAATATGTCCAACAATAATCACAGTTCACACCAAAAAAAACCCAAAGGTAAAGAATATGTATATGAATCTGAAAGGTCCAAAGATAAAGAATTCAAAATAACTTCTTTCATTAAAGGAAAACTTTCTTTGGAATCTGCCCGTTGCCTTCTGCAACGTCCTGAGCTCCGTTCGACATTGGAGGTCTACCCAATTAGCGGCCTAGCTTGTTGTTGTCTAATCTAGTGCAGCAACCGCCATTGATGTGCATAGTTTTGTTAGTTGTTGTTCATCCAGTTTCTGCCTTGCTCTGGAAATCGAGATCTTAGTTGCGACCTTTGAGATCACAGTTGCTTAGTCTCGTGTTGATAAGGTCAGGTGTGCAGGCGCCTGGCGTGGTACTGGTCAGTGACGCCGTGATGGTGAGACACTAACACTGAGACGGGTGACTACTGATGACAGAGAGTTGTGACAGTGAGAGTGTCAGAGTGAGACTGAGTTGGGGACTCTGGGACTGGGAGGGAATGACCGAGTATGAGAGTGAGACAATGAGCAATTTTTTTTGGTCAAAAAGTTGGGGAATAAGTATGAGACAAGGAGTAATTTTTTTTTTGGTCAAAAAATTGGGGAATGAATAATGACTAATGAGTGCTTATGTTTTGTGTCGATGAGTGGTATAGGGAGGAACACTTAAGGCTAATAAAAAAAATTTAAATGGGTGGGTACAGGCAGCCCGAAGGTGTGCCCGTAGCCTGCCCATTTAAATCTTCAACCTGCTCCATCATGAGTTCATTTTAGGCTGGTTCAACCCAATTAGATTTAGATTGGTTATGGGCAGGCTTACAGGTTCTGGGTTTCTTGCACATCCCTAATAGATATGTAAAAAGAACCAAAGTGGTATAGTTATATTTTTGTGAAGAATAAATTTAGAAATTAAATAGATGTATATGATTAATAAGCAATTTATGTCTTAATGAATAATTTTAGAAGCCTCGCGGTGTGAAAATAATAACTACTCCATTAAGATTAGTGGGGATATGCAACGCCATGCATGCAACTAAAGATGATGTAGGAGGACTTGTAATGTTTGGACACGTAAAGAAGTGTAGGACCCACCAACCAAAGCTTGTACGTACGAGCCCAGACCCCGGGCGTAGAGAAAGAGAAGGGAATCGTTGTGAGGGGGGGTTTCCTCGCTCTCCATTCCTTGGGCCAGAGAATAGGATCGACATATGTTCTATTAGTTTCTTTGTTGAGCTAAACATAAAGACCTCTTAAAATAAAAATAAAAAATAAAAAAATCGATTATAAAAAAATACACCGGACCAAACTACACTACAAAAAAAAAGACTTTTGGCGGCGACAAAAGTCGCCGCTAAAAGCCTTTCAACGGCGACAAAAAGTCGCTGCCTATGCGACTGTCGCGAATAGTATTCGCGGCGACAATTTTTGTCGCCGCTGAAAGTATACTTTCAGCGGCGACCTTTGTGTCGCCGCTGAAGGTGACTTTCAGCGGCGACAAAAGTCGCCGCTGAAAGTATTAATTTTTTTTTAAAAATTATTTTTAAAAAAAAATCAAAATTTTTTTTAAAAAATAATTTTTCAATTTTTTTAAAAAAATTATTTTTTTTAAAAAAAAATTAATTTACAATTGTCACGTGTCTCCTCCCCGTGCTGCCACGTGTCACCTCCTCATAATTCCTCCAAGTGACTCTCCTCCAGTTCGAACCCGCGACCTCAGGGAGCCGATGCCTTCTCCCGGTGTCTCCTCCCGGTGCTGCCACGTGTCTCCTCCCCGTGCTGCCACGTGTTGCCTCCTCGTGCTGCCACGTGTCACCTCCTCATAATTCCTCCAAGTGACTCTCCTCCAGTTCGAACCCGCGACCTCAGGGAGCCGATGCCTTCGCGCGCGAGTCTCTGCCAGTTGCGCCGAAATGAACCTATGTCACATTATTACATATTATTATATATATAAACATACAAACATATAATTAATTAATTATATACATATAATTAATTATTAATTAAATATAATATCATTAAAAATAATGAAAAATTAAATAAAAACGAAAAAAATATTTATATATTTAAATTTAAAAATGTTTTAATTAAAATTACTTAATAAATAATAATTTAATATCATAAATATTATTTTTAATATAAAATTATAAATATAATATTAATAAGTAATAATATAATTTTAATAATTAAGGTTAAATAGAATTATTTAATAATTAATATTTTAATTTTATAAATATTATTTTCGAAAAATATTAATAAAAAAAATATGAAATTTTAAAAAAAAAAATTTAAATTTTAAATAAGACTTTTAGCGGCGACACTAAAGTCGCCGTTGAAAGTGAGTTTTAGCGGCGACTTTTAATAGTCGCCGCTGAAAGTGTTTTTAAAATTTTTTTTTTTTAAATTTTAAATAAGACTTTTAGCGGCGACACTAAAGTCGCCGCTGAAAGTGAGTTTTAGCGGCGACTTTTAATAGTCGCCGCTAAAAGTGTTTTAAAATTTTTTTTTTTAAATTTTAAATAAGACTTTTAGCGGGGACACTAAAGTCGCCGCTGAAAGTGATTTTTAGCGGCGACTTTTAATAGTCGCCGCTAAAAGTGTTTTAAATTTTTTTTTTTTTTTAAATTTTAAATAAGACTTTTAGCGGCGACACTAAAGTCGCCGCTGAAAGTGAGTTTCAGCGGCGACTTTTAATAGTCGCCGCTGAAAGTTTTTTTTTAAAATTTTTTTTTTTAATTTTAAATAAGACTTTTAGCGGCGACACTAAAGTCGCCGCTAAAACACACTTTTGGCGGCGACAACACAATGTCGCCGCTGAAAGTCTCACTTTCAGCGGCGACTTTGTGTTGTCGCCGCTGAAGGTGTAACTTTTAGCGGCGACACTTTTGTCGCCGCCAAAAGTCTCACTTTTAGCGGCGACTTTAAAAGTCGCCGCTAAAAGTTAGACTTTTAGCGGCGACATTAAAAGTCGCCGCCAAATGTCGCCGCTAAAAGTGGTTTTTTTTGTAGTGCTAGTTTTCAAACCGAACTGGTTTACCATACGGTTCTCCGGTTTTCGATTCGGTCCGAGTTTAAAAACCTGAATTTTTATACACATATCAACAATAAATTGGGATGAGAGTGATTTTTTCAAAAAGTATGCAATTTAAATTAATTTATATAATATGAAATTAAAAAATATAAATTAACATGTAAAGATAAAAAGATAAATTGGTGATTATCACGAATAAAAGCAAACAATATGCTCCCTCTTGTTCTTTTTATAAGATCACGTGGTGTCTTAACGTTTAATGAGCTTCATTCATTTGTGTCACTCATTAATTATATATATTTCATTAAAGTTGATGATACTTATGTTTACTTTATTTCTTTCTCTCATTTACCTTTTATATGAATAAAGGCATTCTTGAAAGTTTATTTCAAAACATACTTATCATTTTTAATTAATTTTAATTGATCTCTTAGACCGTGTATAGTTTGATTATCAAACTTTTATAAATAGAGTAAGTAGTAATATTAAAACATTAATTGCCCTCCCCTTCCTTCAAACCAAAACAAACCTCATGGAAATATGGTCAGGTTGACGTTGGCAAAAAAAAAAAAAAAAAAAAGATTAGGATGAGTTATTGATAGCCGTATTATATTCCCTCTGTATGTATACTGTACCTATACGTGCCTCTTTGTACCCTTATTGTGCTTATATACTACTAGTATACGAATAGTGGGAGCCTGCCTCTTTGTACTCATGTATGATTAACGGTAATTAAGAATAATTACCAAATTACCATAGGGGAGTGAAAGCGATGCTTCGGTGCTTAATGTAGAATTTAATTAGAGAGTTGATTTTGATTCTAAATGTAAGACTTATTTCCCATATTAGTGATATTTTCCTAATCTACCTCTCTTGATGTACATTCAACAAGAATAAGGTACCTCTACTATTCTTAATATAAGATATATTTATCTAATTTGATTAAATTAAGAAAGTTAGTTAAATTAATTAATATGACATATATTTTCTAAAACATCCAAGTCATCCTCCCTAATTACCTCCTGCCTTCTCCTCTTTAATTATTATTGAGGGAGCATCAATAGAGATTAATTAGGAAAAGATTGACAAATATGAAAAATATGTTTTATATTTATGATCAAAATCAACTCATCAAATATGTCTTATATTAAATACCGGAAGGGTAAGAGAGAGATGGGGGAATTAAGGAAGATTATGAGGGTGTTTAAAAAAAATGTCATATTAATTAACTAAACTGATTTTTTTAATCTAATCAAATTAGGTAAATATGTGTTATATTAAGCACCGAGGTGGATGGAGTTTTTTTTTTTTTTTGGGCTATAAGGATGAAATTGACATATTTGAGAGAGGATGATTCATGCTTGTTTAGGACCCTCAAAAGTATTTATTCACGTAAATCGAGATAAAACTCATTTCACATATTTACCTTATATACTGTAAATTATGATTGAAATGTTATTTTTTTATTGCTCAGATCGTTCTTCCAAACATATACCATATGATATAAAAAGTTGTGCGGACAATGGAGCTAATAAACTCACATGTGAATGACAATATGGTAATGACCCCACTATCTCATTGTCTCACTTTTTGATGCTCTCTTTCTTTTTGTCATCCCGATTGCTTTGATGGAAAATTCTGTGGGGTTTAACCTGATTGGTTGTGATTCATGCCCTGTCTCCCCAAGTTTTATTTTACCCGAAAGAGTGGAAAAAGAAAAACTTGGTCCCCAAGTTTTATCCTTCTACCCGTCTTGACTCGCGTCTAGACCCTTCTTCCCTTTCCTAGCTTCCATTATTTTTAACTTTTGAGTCTGTTTCTCGGTTTCTTGGGGTTTATCATTCACAGATGGATCCCAAATGTTTAACTTCGTTGCCAAGGGAAACAATAAAATTAAAAGCGTGTAAACTATTTGGTGTAACAATGAAGAGTTAAATTTATATACCTCATTAATTTTTACCTTATATTTTGTATTAAATTGGACTTTTAACCTTTTCTTTTTTTTCCAACAGGACTTTTTAACTTTGATCTATAACTAAAGATGTATAGCACAGGTACTTTCATCTTCATTTATGCGAAGAAATGTATGATAAAGTTTTGTATTTTTATGAAATATATGGCATGTACGTAAATAAAACTGATTGTTCCGCAATAAAAATATTACTTATCATGCTTTTGTAGAAAATATTTGCCGCAAACCCCTAGGATCTAAGTTGGGCATATGATATTATTTTTTTTTTGATGAGAAAAAGCACGACTCTGCATACAATCTAATCGCACCAAATCCTTTATAAAATCAGGGGCACTTGTGAAGAACCACGGTCCACCTACCATTGACAGTATTAAGTCGTTGTTAATTTGTCATTGCGTTTAACATTATTTTCTATTTTTATGTATTTAATATTCCGTTTACAACAGAAGTTTTTAAGTAAGGAATCTGTGTTAATCGTGAAGGAAATGAAACAATCTTTTTTGGCCATGCAAATTTGCATGTAAAAATAGTATTCAGAACAAGTTAAACCACTCGTCACTAGAATTTAGAACACAAAAAGAAACATACACGGCAATTCTTCCTGCTAAATCACAAGAGTTAAAAAAAAAAAAGAAACTAATTGAAAAAAGACACACTACAGTACTTTTTCCTTTAATACAGATGTGGCCATCGTTTCCCCTAACCCTTGCTCATCCATGGTTGGAGCCAACTGCAAGAGTAAGAGTAGTTAGCCATGGTAAAATTCTTCATCTGGCTGGTAAAGTGCTTGAATCATCAAGTCTATATTTTCTTTTGATAGATATTGTGCACGGATCATTGAATCTATAACATCATTTGGTTGGAAAGAAGTTTGAGTCGTTGAGTTTATAACTTCACTTGGATGGGAAGATGGATGAATTGCTGAATCCATAACTTCAGCGTATGAAGATGTTTGAACCATTGAATTCATATTTGATAAATAATATTCCTAAAACAAATATTAAACAAATATTAGTTCTTATTCTATTTGGCACCTTCAAGCATAATCTATGAACTACTTCAAGAATTCTTCTACTGACCTTTGAAAGGATAGAGAAATTTGTTGGGTTCTCATACTCAAAATCCGCATGATTATTGGACTCCCTTTCGTGGCCAATTGATTCGTGCTCAAACTCATTAGTTTTTTCTTTTGTTTTCTTTTCATATTTCTTCATTAGTTTGCATACTACATAGGTCCTCTGCATTATTTGGAAGAAATATAGTGAAGCATTCATTTGCCAGAATTATAACATAAAATCAGAATCGACAATAACCAGCTGATAGAAACGCTAGTTAATCAAAATGAGTTACTCATAAGAGATAAATATTAGTTACCAAACAACGACATGCATCCCAATTGAGCCATAGAAAGAGTAACATAATTAATAACATTATTGAAAAAAAAAATTCACTAACCATAGTTAAAAAACAGTTTTGAAAACCAAAAAGTCCACACATAAGAACTTTACTTTTTATAAGCAAACATAAACAGAATAAACATTTACTTGTTCCGGAGGAAACATGGCATCATGGTATTCATGAATGACCCGATTGCGTCGAATCCCATTTGGAAAACGCCCTTCGTGATATACTAGATTTTTTTTAATTCCAATGACTTTGTTGGTGTCACCGTCCTTGATTGGTCTATCTTTACCGGTGACTTTCCAGAACCCAAATGTTGTTGTCCTATTAAACCGAGTACTGTTAGAGTACTTGTAATCACAACGACTGAAGAAATAGCATTCTGACTCATCTTGCTCCGTCTCCGGAAACGCTGAAGCAGCCAGAGCTGGATAGAAGAACAAGAAAGCAAAACCAAACACTATAGCATAAGATAATGAAGTATGCAAAGAAATTGAAGAGGAAAATATAAATTAGGATAGATACCTAATAATTCCCAAGGTTCGTACTTGCAAACGTCAATCTCAGGGATGGTGTTATAAATGGAAGGATCATGAGCCATCAATTTGTGGGGGAGGTAGTGAGCGACAAGCTCTTCCTCGGTCGGACAGAATCTGTATCCTACAGGCACACGTATCTGCATCGTCGTCGGATCCGCCATGGTTGTCTCAGTGATAATAAAAGGGAAAGCAGAGAACTTGAGGGAGAAGAAGATGCTTGAGAGTGAGAAAGAGGGAGTGATCGTAGTAGTGAAAGAGCAGTGCTTGACTTCATCACTTGAAGCGTTGCTCCTTATATAGAGACTAGGGGGTCCTACACGTAAGAAGTGAAATGTAAGATAAATTATACGGTAATTAAAACCAAAATCAGGGAAATGTTTTGTTCACTTTTTCTCAAAAAAAAAAAAAAAGTTATTATGCTTTCGTTGGGTAAAATTTTGACATTTCTTTTTTT
Organism: Inga oerstediana; assembly: GCA_963210345.1. Taxonomy (NCBI): domain Eukaryota; kingdom Viridiplantae; phylum Streptophyta; class Magnoliopsida; order Fabales; family Fabaceae; genus Inga; species Inga oerstediana. The sequence continues at coordinate 71,747,813 of OY723404.1, read as the reverse complement.
TAAAAAATATATAATCAACTTTTAGATAAAAATTAGTGTTAACCCTGCTGAGCCCAACTCCTGTATTTAATAAACATTTTGGAAGTATATATATTAAGGATGTAGGGAAAAAACGAAGAGGGAAAAAAAATATAAGGACCAAAAGTAAAAAATATATATATAAGAGCTCATCTAGTTCTATTTATAAAGTACAGAGACCAGATTTTTTTGTTCTATTTATAAGGTATACTACTAAATTTTTTACATAATTATACAATTTTACCCTTCATTTATTATTATACAGACTTTATACATTTAGAAATAGTATATAAGGGTAAAATTGTAAAGTAATTAAAATTTTTGGGACACGTTTGAAATGACTTATAAATTGAACTGAATGAGTATAATATATTTCTTCTTAGGCATTAAATGCTTTTTTATTAAAAAATGTTATTAATTGCTACAGATATATATCTAACGCGTCATTGATAAATAATAAATTTATTTTCTTCTTTTTCTATTTAGATGCTTATGAACTTGTCCTCGTTTTATTAATAATATAAATTGCCTTTTCTCAAAATAAAAATGTTCCATTCCCACTTCATTCTTCCCTTCCCTTTCGCTCCTCATTCCTTTGGTCCCTTCCATTCGGTTGCAAGTCTCAATCACCTTTCTTCCTCCAAGTTTCAATCATTAAAACTCAAGTCTTTGTTGAGGTAATACACTTTTTTTTTTTTTTTAATTTGATCAAGGGTTTCTCCTCAAGATTTAAAGGATAAAGGATTCTCACCTATTTCAAGAAGTGTATTTCCCGGAATTCAAATTTGAGTTCTTCTCCTTACGGGGTGAGGCCCACGAGGTAATGCAAAATTAAAACTGAAATAAGCATAGTAGGTATGTGTTATTGGAATGGGTTTTGATAGAATACAAGGTTTTAAATTAGATTCTGCATGAAGGCTGAAAATAATTTTAGAAAAGCTACCTTCAATTAAGCCTAATAATACTTAAACTTCACACTGTCAAGTAGTCATATAAAAAAAATTAAACAAATTATATATAGATATATATATTTGAAAGCTTGTCCCCTAAGTTTAAAAATGTTGTATATTCTGGCCAATTTCAAGGTAGGAACATGTCCCGGCCTGAAGATTCTAGAATGGCATCTCAAATGAAAAGGAAAAGAACAAAACTTTCTCTCCAAGTTAAAATTTTTATATATTTTGGAACTTTCTAGAATTTGAAACACCGCGCTCGATGGTGACAAGAGTATAATAATTAATTAGGATCTTCCTTTCTTTTACCCATGTTCTCTTCTCAGTTCTCACTTCAACAAAGCATGAAGTTTAAATTCAAATTTTAATTTTATTTTATGTCAGCTTTTCCATCATTAGATTAAATTCACTCAAGTTTTAAATATATATATAAAAAATCATAATCACAAGCTAGCTTAAAACTATGGAAAAATCATTAAAACTTTCGCCCCCTTTCTTTCCATTTTCTTTTAACTAAATAAGAGGAAGTAGATAGCGCCGCAACCAAACCCTTACCTCCCTTCATGTTTTGTTTGAGGAAAATGGATGATAGGATGTGATAAAAAAAAAAAAAATTAATGAGTTGAATTTTTTTTTACCTCTTCCCTCGCTACAAAAAAAAAGGTATTTCGTAGCGGTGCACTTGTAGCGGTTATATAAAACCGCTACAAATTATAGTATTTGTAACGGTTTTTTCCTAAACCGCTACAAATTTGTAGCGGCAAGAATATTTGTAGCGGTTTCCTACAAAAAACCGCTACAAATTTGGCGCGAAATTCCCGCCAAAACTTGTAGCGGTTATTTTGTAGCGGTTAATGCACATAAACCGCTACAAAATACCAAAGGTCAGAATTTTGTAGCGGTTTTAGTATAAACCGCTACAGAATTTCAAGAGACTCCAAATTTGTAGCGGTTCTGGGCAATAACCGCTACAGAATTTCAAACGTTGTGAAGATTTGTAGCGGTTATTGTAGAACCGCTACAAATTTGGATATTTGTAGCGGTTAGAGTAGCGGTTATTTTGAATAACCGCTACTAATATCTGGCCTATTTAAACCCTTACCTCCATCATTTCTCATTTTGCTCATTTTGTTTCCTGAGGTTTCACTGAGTGGTTTATTCGATATTTGAGCGTTCAGACGAGTCTATAGGAGTTTTTGGTCAGTATTCCGCAGTATTTACACTTGAGGTACGTATATAACACGTATTTTTATTTATATTTATATTTTTATCATATTTTTGTATAATAATGGACTAATTTTTTTTTAATTTGTACAGTTGATATGGCTTCAGGACAGGATAAGGGGAAGGCCCCTGTGCTCCCCAGACCGACTTTACGGGGTGGCAGTAGCCGGGCAGGGGGCAGAGGGAGGGGGCAGCGCGCAGGCAGGGCTACCGCGGCATCTCAACCCAGCCCCCCACAGGCACCGCCGACGATCCCACAGGCGACGATACCAGAGGTGCCTGAGGTGGAGGGGACAGATATTAGCGTTGAGGACTTCCTCAACGAGGAGGAGTTCGAGATCCCGATTAGTGGGTTCAGGGAGATGGAGCAGTTCCTCGATGAGGAGGACGCTCGGGAGCAGAACAACCCATGAGGGTCGTCTTCGCGGTCCACTGGGTTTGAGGTGCAGGTCGAAGGTAAATTAATTTTTTAATTTAGTAAATTATTTATTTAAATTAGAAATGTTAACTTTGAATTATAATTTATCTAACGTGCGGTCAACTGTGCAGATGAGCAGGGGAACGTGTTGACGAGGAGGCTGGATGTGGCCGGTCTGAACAGCATGGACCGGTCCCTGCGAGTTATAGTGCCGTGGAACGAGGGCACTGACCAGCCGATCCACAATGGGGGTCACCTGCTCAACCGCTTCCTGAGCGACCTGGGATCGAATTGGATGCGGTTCCCCCTTCACTTTCCGACGTGGAGGCACATTCCGAAGGGGCCGAAGGACCAGGCTTGGGAGGAGGTGGTTCAGGTAATTAAAACTATTTAATTAATATTTTTTGTAATTAATTCTATTTAATTATTTTTTTTAAATTATGATTTTTAGTATTATTGATATTTAAATCTATTTTTTTCAGCTGCGGTTTGCCGTCCGGGCCAACCGGAAGAGGTACGCCCTTGTGAAGATGGGCGACGCCTGGAGGAACAGGAGGAACCGTCTCTTCCACAGTGTGGATGGGGACGGGACGATGCCTCTGGAGCAGCTGCAGGAGAGCGTCCCGGACGGCGTGCCGCCGAACGACTGGGCGCGTTTCGTCCAGTTCAGGAGGAGCCCTCAGGCGCAGGTAATGTATTTATTATATTTTTGATATATAATTTTCTAATTGTTAAATATTAAATTATAATTTCAATTTAATTTGTATTTAATTTCAAATTTTATAATACATTTAATTATTTGTTTTTCCAGAAGCTTTCTCAGAGGAACGCCGCGATCCGGGCGCAGCAGACGATCCACCACACAGCAGGATCGAAGACCTTTGCTGTGACCTACAGCGAGCTGGTAACTTTTCAAGTGCTTCACTTACTTTTAGCTGATTATTTCATAATACTAATTGTTTTGTAATTGTTTCAGGAGACGAGGGCACAGCAGGAGAACCGTCAGACGGACTATGCGGAGCTGTACGCCATCACACACAGACACTGTGACGGGACTGCGACCTCTCAGCAGGCAGAGGTGGCGATTGTAAGTTATTTTATTATTATATTTTTTATAAAACCAAGTTAATAATGAAAAATGGTAATTATTAATTGTTTCATAAAATGGCAGGAGCGGATGCAGCTGTCGCAGGCTGAGCTGCGACAGACCCAGCCTGAGGAGTCACAGGGGTCAGTGGACCTGACGGCTCCTTTGAAGGCGGGTCTGGCTCAGGCTGAGCACCCCGGACGCGTGCGGGGTATGGGGATAGGCGCCAGACCCAGCATGGTCTACGGCAGGAGCGCCGCCTCTGAGGCTGGCAGCTCTAGAGGGGTCAGACGTCGGAGGGACGAGTCTATTGACCAGCTGCGGTCAGATTTGGAGCAGACGCAGCAGCAGATGGCGCAGCAGCAGCAGCAGATACAGCAGATACAGGTGCAGCAGCAGCTGCTGCTGCAGGTCCACGCAGATACGATGTACGCTCAGCAGACGCAGTGGCGTGAGATTGCGAACACCATGCTTGAGGGAGCTTGGAGTCGGCTGTTCCCGAACGAGTAGCATCCAGCGGTCCCCCCTGTCCCTCGCTACGTCGTCCCGAGTACTACTCCTCCTGCTCCTCCTCCTGCTGATGACGATGGTGCGGTTCAGTCTGCGCAGCGGCCCGATCCAGTGGCATCTGAGGGAGCACCAGAGGATCAGCCCCCAGCTCCTTAGTTTAGGACATTTTCTTTTCTTTTAAACATTTGTAAATATTTATGAGATTTTATTTCAGAATTTTCTTATTGTGTTTTATATAATTATATTTATATTATTAGGTCGCATTGAAATAATTTATAAATAATTTATATCTAAATTTAAAAAAAAAATTATATATATATATATTTGTAGCGGTTATGAGTTCATAACCGCTACAAAGGTATATATTTGTAGTGGTTATTAGTGCATAACCGCTACAAATGTATATGTTTGTAGCGGTTATACACTAATAACCGCTACAAACACTCAAATCATTTGAATTTTGAATTTGCCGCCTTTGTGCACATTTGTAGCGGTTATCTTATGTACAACCGCTACAAATTAGAAAATTATTTTTATATTTAATGTTCAACGGCTTTAATATTAGTAGCGGTTTAACATATATAACCGCTACTAATACGTTGAACATTAGTAGCGGTTATATATATAAAACCGCTACTAATACTCAACAAGTACATTTTGAATTTCCCACCAATTAACGGTTTGAATATTAGTAGCGGTTTTATATAAAAAACCGCTACTAATACTCACACCAATTAACGGCTTGAATATTAGTAGCGGTTTTATATAAAAAACCGCTACTAATACTCAACAAGGACATTTTGAATTTCCCACCAATTAACGACTTGAATATTAGTAGCGGTTTTATATATATATAACCGCTACTAAATTATAAACGTTGGAATTTCTGTAACGGTTGGTGTAGCATTTTAATAACCACTACAAAGTTATAAACGTTGGATTTTCAGAATATAAGGTTCTAGGCATTCGTCATTATCTTCTCACTCATCTTCTTCTCTATACTTTCTTCTCTCTCACTTGTAGCTATGGATAAATCATGGATAAGGTTGCCGCGCAATTCTCCTGAATATTTGTACGGATTAAACAGTTTCTTAGATTTCGCATTCACTCACGCCAGCTGTAACGGCAAGATCGTCTGTCCGTGTCGGAAATGCAAGTTCAAGAAGTGGCATCCACGAAATGTTGTGAAGGAACATTTGCTTGTGAAGCCTTTCCCTGAGGACTATACGTTCTGGGCAGTTCATGGTGAGAAGGCCGGCATTAGATATGACGAGGCTCTTCCTCGAAGTTCTCAAGTAGGCGTTCAAGTAGATGAAGATGATCCTGTGAATGATGCTGTGCGTGATGCGTTTGGAGTTCAAGGCGACAACTTCAACGAAGAAGTGCACGGCTCTGAGCCGGCTTTTATGGGGAATGAAGCAGCTCGGGATTTTTTCAGCTTGATGGATGAGGCAGATCGTCCTTTATATCAAGGTTGTCGCAAATATTCTAAATTATCTTTCTTGATCAAATTGTATCATATCAAGTGCTTGTGTGGGATCACGGATAAGGGGATGTCGATGTTGCTCGACTTATTACAAGATGCATTCCCCGACGCCGAGATTCCCACAACCTTCTACGAGGCCAAGAAGATCATCAACAGGTTGGGGTTGAATTATCAAAAGATTGATGTGTGCCCAAATGATTGTATGTTGTATTGGGGAGACGATTGCAGCAGGGAGACGTGCAAGAGATGTCACACATCGAGGTACAAGACAATTCGGAAGGGGAAAAAGCAGAAGAAGAAACCTGCAAAGATTCTCAGGTATTTCCCTTTGAAACCTTGTCTATAAAGATTATTTATGTCGTCTAAAACTGCGGAGCACATGAGGTGGCATGCCGTTGATAAAAACGAAGACGGTAAATTAAGACATCCGCGGGATGCAGCTGCTTGGAAAACGTTTGACAACGACTTTCCAGATTTTGCGACTGACCCCAGAAATGTCCGGCTTGCGTTGGCGACCGACGGTTTCAATCCTTTCGGGAATCTTAGCACAAGTTACAGCATTTGGCCGGTAGTCTTAGTTCCCTACAACTTACCCCCTGGATGTGTATGAAACAAAGCTCTTTCATTATGTCTATGATCATTCCAGGCAAAAAGGCACCGGGCAATGACATCGATGTGTATCTCCAACCGCTTATTGCGGAATTGCTTGACCTGTGGAATGTCGGCTTGGAGACGTACGACGCTCACAGCAAGACTTTGTTCAACATGCGTGCACCCTTGATGTGGACGATCAGTGACTTTCCTGGCCTTGGCACATTATCTGGTTGGAACGTGCACACTGGGTCGGCGTGTCCGGCTTGCAATTTCGACTCTGACGCATTGCGCCTTCCCCACAGCCGAAAGTGGTGCTTTATGGGGCATCGGAGGTTTCTCGATGGAACGCATAAGTTCAGATTGCAACGGAATCGCTTCAATGGGAAACCAGAGAAAAGAGGACCACCTCAAACTTTGTCCGGTACAGATATCTTACAGCAGCTTGAGCATGTTGACTTCGAGTTTGGAAAAAGCGACGATTCAGCACAAACTCGCCAAAAGACGCGCAGGACTTCGGCGCCTCAGCAGTGGAAGAAGATAAGTATCTTCTTCACGCTTCCGTATTGGAGATCTAATTTACTTCGCCACAGTCTTGATGTAATGCACATTGAAAAGAATGTTTGCGACAATGTGCTGTATACGCTGCTTAACGAACCCGGCAAGACAAAAGATCACCTTCAAGCTAGGAAAGATTTACGCGACATGGGAGTTCGTGAAGACGCTTGGCCAGATAAGAATGACAGATTTACACCGGCAAAGTTTACCCTCACAAAACCGAACAAGGATGTGTTCCTCGCGACGATGAAGAAATTAAAAGTTCCTGATGGGTATTCAAGCAACATTTCTCGATGTGTCGACTTGCAGGCTCGAAAGGTTGCTGGCCTGAAGAGTCACGACTCACATGTTCTTATGCAGCAGTTACTCCCTCTGGCTATAAAGAATACACTTCCTCCCGATGTTTCCATCGTTTTGGTGGAACTTTGTTCTTTCTTTCGGAAGTTGTGTTCTAAGGTTTTGATCGTTGGGGAGCTCGATCAGCTGCAGTCGAAAATCATTCTTACGCTTTGTCACTTGGAGATGATCTTTCCTCCGTCCTTTTTTACTGTGATGGTTCACCTCACAGTCCACCTCGTTCATGAAACAAAGCTCGCTGGACCAGTACAATATCGTTGGATGTATCTGATTGAGAGGTACTCATTTTAAATATGTGCTTTCATTTATTGTTCGTATTTAATGTTTGCTCGTTGTCCTTTTCATCATTTTATATCAATTTTCTCTTATGTACTTCGTAGGTTCCTTGGGAAATTAAAATCTTACGTGAGGAATAAGGCGTGGCCAGAAGGTTCTATAGCTGAAGGCTATATAGGGGATGAGGTGCTATATTTTTGCTCGAGGTACTTTGATGATCTTGAGACGGCTTTCAACCGCCCGCCTCGTGTGGACGATTGTCCTGAACCTGCGCCGACATCAGGAGAATTTATCCCTCGTGTTGGTAAACCAGTTGGAGCAACTGAGAACTTCAAACTAATGACAACTGAGAAGTTCCAAGCACATAGACATGTCTTAATTAATTGCACTCAAGTTGAGCCTTTCATACGGTAAGAATTGTACACTCACATGTATGTTATTCGATCTATATCTTTCGTAACATTTCTCACTTTCATTTCACTAACGCCTTTCCATTATTAATTGCAGGGAATTCAGAAGTCATGTCAAGCGTCAGCTCAGGATCCGTACACAGACATCCTCGGAAGTTGATAGGAGGGTCCACAGAGAATTCCCGGCCTGGTTTGCGCGTAGAATACTAAATGACCACAACCCACACTCACCGGATTTCAGAGCTCTCGCAATCGGCCCTCTTGATCATGCAAAACGGTTTACAGCATACAATGTCAATGGTTTTAAGTTTTGCACGGTTTCACGGGATCAGGGATTGCAAACACAGAATTCGGGTGTTTATGGCACATTTGGGACAAGGAGTTATGCAAGCAGCAGTGACGCCAACATGTAGTTCGGAGGCGTCCCTTACTATGGCAAGCTTCTTGATGTGGTCGAGCTTAATTATCAAGGCCGTTTCACCGTGACGCTGTTCAAGTGTTTGTGGGCAAATACCACGACTTCTCGGGGACTGACAACTGACGACCTAGGGATCACATCAGTCAATTTCTCACGCCCGATTCATACTGGTATTTCTCAAGATGATGAGCCGTATATTCTAGCTTCAGAGGCACATCAGGTTTATTATGTCGAGGACGAGCGGCATAGGGATTGGCACATGGTCGTTCATTTAAAGCCAAGAGACCTTTACGACATGGGTGAAGGCGATAACATCGCCTACGAGAGTGAGCCATTTCAACCAGCTGATTTTGAAAACTACTTCCCTGAAGGCGATGACAATTTACCTCTACTGCGGTGAGTTTTTTTAAGTCCACGTCATTTCAATTAAATTTTTTAAATTTAATAATACATCAATAACAATAATTTTTCTATAAAATTTCTGTAGGGATGGCGACGATGAGTGATCAAATTCAATTGTAAAAAATTTGTCTTTACAAAAAATGCAAAAAATTTGTGTTAAAATAAAATGTAAAAAAAAATTAAAATAATATTTGTAGAATTCAAGCGTAAAAAATTTTTCTTTACAAAAAATGCAAAAAATTTGTGTTAAAATAAAATGTAAAAAAAAATTTTTTAAAAAAAATTAATATAATATTTGTAGCGGTTATTAAACCGCTACAAAAAAATAAATAACCGCTACTAAATAATAACCGCTACATTAACCGCTACAAATAATTAAACCGCTACAAAAATATAAATAACCGCTACTAATTAGTAACCACTACATTAACCGCTACAAATAATACGTAAATCCCTATAAATACCTTATCACAACTCATTTCAAACACTCCCCAATTTCTTTTCACCTTACCCTTCTTTCATTTCCTCTCATTTACAACTTCTTTCGTATGAGTAGAGGAGCTGAATAATACGATCAAATATGGTAACAAGATTTTCAATTTCTTTTAGAATACTTCTTTCCTTTCTATAAAATTTATTCTAAACATCTTTTTTTCTAGATATATCTTAACTCTATCTCATTTTCATCTATTTTTCATATACAATTACATTATATTATAAAACATAATAATTCCTTATTACCTAACTATCGTTAATAATATTATTAATATAATTTTATACTAATCATATTCAATTAGATTTTTTCTTTTTAATTTATTAATAAGTTAAACTATTAAATAATAAACTAATTGAAATAGATAAAATAATAACAAATTAAACTATTTAATATAATATTGAAAAAAAAAGAAAAAAATCAACGTATATTTTTAAAAAAATTTTTAAATATTTGTAGCGGTTATTAAACCGCTACTAAATAACGCGCCTTTTTAAAGGTAAATTTAAATTTTTTGGCTGCAAATTTGAATTTCATGAAATTAGTAGCGGTTTTAAGAACCGCTACTAATTTCATGAAATTCAAATTTGGTAGCGGTTTCTTAACCGCTACAAATAAAAAATGTCATTTTTAATAAATTTTCATTTTTATATATTTGTAGCGGTTTTTTAACCGCTACAAAAAACAAACTTTTTAAAGCTGTCAATAAAATTTTTTATATTTGTAGCGGTTATATAACCGCTACAAATATCTCTTGATTTTGTAGCGGTTACTATTAACCGCTACAAAGTTTGTAGCGGTTATTTTTGATTGAGTAGCGGTTTTATAAAACCGCTACAAAGCCGCTTGCAACGTACGATTTAGTAGCGGTTTTTCTAACCGCTACTAACCTAGTTTGTAGCGGTTAGAACCGCTACGAATACCTATTTTTAACCGCTACTAAATCACGTTTTTTTTGTAGTGCCTCATGCCTCGTTTCTAGTTTTTTAAAATCATTTTTTCCTAAATGTCATTTGTTTTAATATTCCTTAACTAAGTAAACAATCTCTTAACTACTTAAACAAGGGAGAATTATATACAAGTCCTCACAAAAACAATTAATTACTCACAATTCCCAATAACTATTTGCAAAAATAATTAATTTTCTTATTTAGGACATGTTGTGATTTTCTCATTGAACGATATTCTCTAATCAATGAATATTATTGAGTGTAGTTTTAAAAATGTCAACTAATTTAAATAAATTTCTTTATCTGTAAAGTTGCAAATAGATATTTGTGATAATTATAAAGAGTAGAAAGAGTAGTTATCATGGATAGACACTAATCATGGTTCAAAGAAACTTTCAAAACCTATAGAAGAAAAGTTACAATAGTTGGACCTACGATAATTTTGTAGTTACAAGGGCTCTCCTATTATATTATAGGTGAATATATGATGGTTTAATTTATATTAGTCAAATACACACAATTTTTTATAAAATTAGTAAATTATATCATATGAAACAGGAGAATTATAGATAAAACGTAACATTATGCATATATAAGATAGTAACGAATATGTACATGACATGCCAGACATCAACTTGTGTAAGAAATTTCACAAAACAGAACATGGTACATCAGACACAATGCGCACATATATAAATACAATCTTAATTGAGTAAGGATTTTGATAACCCAAAACTCAGTGCATGCAATAATTTTTAAGATGAATATATCCCAAACATAAATGATGGAGTTAATTAAGGGCAGCAGCAGAATATTGTGGGAGCCAATGACATTGTTTTATCGTGCCCCAAAGCTTGACACAAGCAAAGAAGGGGATAGAAGAAGACAAATACGATGAAAAGCTACGAAATATTAACGAAGCGGCTGAAAATGAAAATATAGTGGGGCTAAATAAAGTGGAAAGATCCTTTATATATATATATATAGTAATTCCAGATATTCTGAAACGAATAATGAAAGAGCATAAAGCTAAGCTACTTGCTCCCCAAGTTTTTAAGAGCATTGACCCCGCTATCCATCCATCCATCCATCCTTTCTATTCGAACCCCCCAAAACTACTTGCTCCATAAGTTTTACAGATTTAACATTATTTCATAAACTACGCGCCTTATTTAATTAATACCATATGTTAGTTTAAAAAAAATGTTTAACTTTTAATAAAAAAATAACTAAAAGAAGAGATAGATACGTTCGAAGATATTTTTACTACCAATGTAAGAGGATGCCATACACAGATATGCTCGACAGGGTCAATTTTGCATTTCAGATGGACAACTGCAGATTGAAGATTTTGTGCTTAGGGATAGTTTTTTATCTCCATAGCAACAGTTCAATCAAATAGCATTAATGTCCTGATCCAGGACGTTCAATCTCTACTTAAAGAATTTATTTCCTTTCATATTGTTAATGTTACTATTAATGATTTAGATAGGCTTAATTTGTTGCATTTTTAGTTCAGTTTCTTTGGTCTTGTTGTAAACTTCATGGCTATTAATATCATTTTTTCTTTTAAACAAAAAAAAAAAAAAACAAAGGTGATATGTTTTGGGCTTGTAATTATTATTGTTAAACTAGTGAGTTGACTTTTTAATTTTATAGTTTTTACGTTTTTAACTTATAAAATCGTGTCGAATCGCTAAAAAATTCGTGTCAATTGTAAACTCAGTTAAACTCGTGAGTTTATTGACCGAGTGTACCGTTTTTACATTTTTAGCTTATAAAATCGTATTAACTTAATCTCAAATTTGTATTAACTTTTTCGTTTTGATCATACTCTGTAACTTTATATATAAGTTTATAAAAATTTCTTTGTTAAGTATGATAAATTATAAATATATATTGATGAATTTGATTTGAATTATTTGAATTTAAATATGTTTAAATCAAATTATTGTCATTTTTTATATATGATACATATTTAATGATAAAAGTAAACTCTAATGAGTTTACGATACAAGTTTATGTTACTGTCATGAGTTTGATAACCTTGTCTGTAATCGTAAGTATACAAATAAATGATGTATCATGGTTATTGATCATGAAGAGGATCCATTTAATTCAGCACTATCATGTTTTTATAGAAACATTTTGATTTGAACGGTTTGAATTTATGTTACCGTCAAAAGTTTAATAATCTCTTGTCCGTGATCGTCAATCTACAAATAAATGACAAATCATCTTTATTGATCATAAAGAGGATAAACTTACTTGAGCACTATCATGTATTTATAGAAACATTTGGCCGCAGACCTATGCAATTATACTTAATTTTTTCATTTATCAAGCTCTTTTTTTATCAATAATCCGCCACCATAATATCAATGATTTGCTTGGTACATAAGAAGAAACATGTCATTTTGAATTTTGAACAAAGTTGTGGTTGCCTTAATTGTTGTTGTTGTTGTTGTTTAACATTATCAACTTTTTATTTTTTATTTGAAGGTATATATTTTATTTTATATTTTCATATATAATAATATTCCATATTCTTCAGAATTTGTTTTTTTATAAGTAGTTTGTATAATGATTAATGAATAAGTTATAATCAATAAAAACAATAAAAATCCATTTTAGTAATAGAAAATTAAACAGTATTAATGTAAACTTAATACTCCCTCCATTCCTTTTTATAAAAAAGGTTTAAACGTTTAACTCATACAACGCAAAAAGTTATTCAAACAATTACTAAATGAACACTTGAAAAAGAAAATACACACCATAGTTCTTCTTCTTCTCCTCTAAACTAAATAGTTTTCATGTGCCAATGCATATATATATATATATATATATTTGATGCTGTTACCATTTCCAACTATCCATGCTTGGAGGCAACTAGTCATCAGGAAACACCAAGAATGAACCAACATCAAATTCTTCTGAGTCGCCGCCATGTGGAGTCTCAACGGTTGAGTCCACTTCAGAAGATGTCTGAATTCTTGATGACCCATTTGACAAATACGGTAACTAAATCACACACACACACACATCAATCGAATTTTAATACTCTCATTCTATTTTACATGTCCTACAGCTTGATATTTAAACACTATATATATATCTTAGTAGCTCAAGAATTTGTCTGCTTACTTCTGGATTTGCTTGATTTTTATGCTCAGAAGCGATAGAGTCATTCGGCTCGCTTTCATCACGAACCAGCTCATCAGTTTTCTAGTTTCTTCAATAAATTACATAGAACATGGGTTCTCTACAACATGGAAGAACAATCAAGCATTCGTTTGACAGAACTAGAGCATACATATATAGAAGATCTGAAAGAAATGATAGAGCAAAATTAAATCAAATAAGTTATACACACAATGTTACCTTCCCCGCATGAACATTAGTGATATAAACATTAAGTCACCAAACGATATGTGATGAGTCTAATTAAAATCGAGTCACAAAAAGAGTAGCGTACATAATATAGCTTTATCGCCTGCAAAGTTAGAAATAGAAAAACAACTAATCACAGTGTTGTGTTATATATGTATATACATGACATCTTTAAACCAGAAAATTAATTTTGTAATAACTACGTTACTGCATACACCCTCCAATTCTGTAAGGTCAATTTCCATAAACACAAAAAAGATAAAAGTTTCCATATCATTTCTAGCTGCAAAAAACCAAAGAATATATAGAGAAGCTTACGTCATGTTGAGGAAAGATGGCATCCTGGTATTCATGAATAACCAATTATTATCTGACGTGAATAACCCAATAGTCTTCTTAGTCCCAATAACATCGTCAGTATAACGGGATCCCGGATTTTCCTGTCTTGACCGGTAGCTTTCCAGTAGCCACGCGATGTTGTGTTGTCCACTCTTCATTGGAGGTAGTGACCGACGAGCTCTTCATCGGTCGGATGGAATCCGAACCCTACCGGCGGCGGCGTATCTTGCTGCAGAGGAGCTTCCTCCGTCATCGTTGGCTCTCAATTATTATCTGATAAGCTTAAGAAAAGCCAGCGGAGGGAGACGAAGTTTGAAAAGAGAGAGAGTACTGAGAGATTGAGATAGAGTGCTGAGAGAGAGAGAGAGAGAGAGAGAGCTGCTTGTTTGCGGGGGTCGTTGTTTGTTTAGAAGCAATATAAAGACTTGAAGCTGATCAGTTTAAGCAAGCCTCTAAGCATAACTCACAGCTCTCTTTAAAGAGGGCACTAAATAGGCAGTGAAAATTAAATTTAGATATGTGGTAGATATTTGCTTCTATTTTCAGTCTTACGTGGAGTTATTTAATTTCTTTATTTTTTAACCAAAACACATTTTAGGGCTACTTAAAATACATATTCCCTCTTATCTTTTATATAAGAGTTAATTGACTTTTTTTAACATATAGATTAAAAAAGAAAAATAAATTACTTAATCACAATAAGACTATACTTACATCAAAATCTTTATATCCATTCTGTCAAGTTCTCTAATTATACAAGACCACGTGTCCTATTTTTTTTAATATGGGTTTATAGATATTTAAATCAGCAATGATCACAAATACAATTTATTAAGTTAGATTAATAGTGATTAATAACAAAAATTTTGGTGTAAGTTAAAAAGCTCAGGTACGTAAAAGCTCAACTCCGTTTTCATATTCTATTACAAATGGGTAAATGCCAAACGCGTTCGCACAGGAAAAGAACCAAAAGTTTGGTCGTCTTTTTTCTTTTTTCTTTTTTTGGGGATTTTGTAACTTCTGAATAATCCTTTTTTTTACTTTTCTTTTTTAAATGAAAAAGGCTCTCAAAGTTTTATCGAGAAAAAGGAGAGACAACTTGCTCCCCCAAGTTTTGTCTTTTGAGTCCGTTTTAGTGCATGTTTGGATTAGCGATGGAGAATGAGCTTTTTTTATAGATGAGCTTTTGAAAAAGTCAGATAGAAAAAAAGTCAGATTGTAGATGTGATTTGTGTTTGGATTAGCGGTGGCAGAAGTGACTTTTTTTTCTAACCTTAAACCTGTTTAGATTAACGTTTGAAAAGCCCGTTTAGATAAAAAAAAATGACTGAAAAGGGCATGAATCTTATTGAATACTATATATATATATATATGTATATGTTGGTTGTATATATTGTGAGAATTGAAGTGAAAAAAAATAAAAAAATGGATAAAATAAAAAAGGTGCAATTATTATTAAAAAAATACACTAAAGTATTTAATTAAAAAAAGGATAAATTGATATTTAAATTAGTATATAACTATTTAAATTTAGACTCAAAATTCAGTTTGCCAAACATCCATGAAAAAGAATTCTCCTAACTGCACTTTCAGCGTGTATGTATATGGATTTAGTTCCAAATGCTATTTAACCCTTTCATTAGGGTCCAATTCTTATTGAAGATATATTACGTAGCTGGAGGATAGAAATAGAAGTTGAAAGTGCTCATGGGTTTTATTTAACAGTGAAACACGTGCTTTATATTTTAACAAGTCCCAGTTTCAATATTTACGATAATAGTTGGTAAAATCATTTTTCATAAACACATCAAGCCGAACTGAGAATCTCTTTCGTATACAAAATTAACGTATATGGAATCCAAGGTAGCTGAGCTTAATCATTCTCTTAAGTGAAGAGTCAAAGGGGGCTCAAATTATTTTCCCCATCATGCAGATAAAAATATAAGCAGTGAAAAGGTTGCAAATCTACTTTATTCCTTCAAAAATCAATCATCCACACATCACAAATACAAAATGAGCACAACAGCATAATCATGCAAAATTTTCCACCATACATTGATATAATGGCAGATTGAGACAAAAAAAAAACAATTTTCAAAAAACAGAGGCTGAACGAATCTGAGAAGTGGAGAAAGCAAAAACAACCAAGCGAAGTAATTTTCTTACCCAAACTGATTTAAGCTCGGCTGCAGATTTGAAGCATGGTTGAGGAGAAAGAAAAGCCAACTCTCCAGGGGAATACAAGGTGGAAGCCTGTCACTCCGGAAGCAAGCCAAAGAACAGAGCACACTGATGCCAATCACAACTTCGCACATCCGACGACTTCTTCCACTCAACGGCGCCGTCACTGTGTTCAAGATCCAATGATGAGAGGAAGAAGCAAGTAGACAAGAAATGGTTTGCGGAGGAGTAGATGGGAGTAATGGTGGAGGAGTAATTGCTGCACAATAGATTGTCTCTCGTTTTTGAAATGCCATTAATTATGTTCAACGGTCACACGCCCAAAAGCTACTTCTTCGGCAGTGAGAAGCTCCTGAGATGAGCTTCTCTCAGAAGCTCCATTTTTGGAAGAAGCCCAGTGAAAAAAAACGTCATCCCAAACGGTGCTTCATTATCTCAACTGAGCTTCTAGAAGATTTTGTGAAGGAGATGGGCTTTTTCTTTTCCCCAACGGGTTCCCAAACAGTAGTCTGTCTGAATTCTAATGCTCTGCTTCTTTTTGTTATGACCCCCATTAAGTTTATTTTTGTTTTAATTTTTCAGAAGTATTTTTATAATTTAAAAACAAGTATATAAGAGGATTTTTGTCTTGCTTTGCATAAAAGGACTTTATAAACCATGGTTTAGGAGTTTCCTAAACATGTATTAAGATTTGTTCATTCATTCCATTGGTTAATGGATCAGAAGATTATTATTAAATTTATATCACTTTTTTATGATTATTAATCCCACCTTTTTCATATATGAGTATTATTGTTGAATTCACATTCGAAAATTTAAAATAAATGATAGGCTGTCTAAGTAAAACTTGTAGATCAAATACATTTTGAATAATAGCTATATAACGATGTTAAAAAGTTTAAATCTTCAAAGGATACATAAGTGGCATACCAACATCTTCATTTTTTAGGATAAATTTATATATTTATAATCTTATATAAAATCTAACATGCTCATGTAAAAAAAATTGTTTAGCAATAAAAACATTACTCATGTCTGCATAGAGAATATTTGTTGCGGCAACAATTGATATTGGATTTTGACATTTCTCCAATTATTTTCTAGCAAATTTTTCAAATGAAAAATGACATGCATGTTTTTAAAAACAACTCAACACCGTAATATCAATGACCTATTTAGCATATAAAGAGAAATTGTCATTTTGATACACCAAGTAAAGCACATAATATTTATATTCCTAGGTTGTTGCTTTGTCATTATTATTTGACATTGTCAATTTTTAATTTTATTTAAAAGTAAAGGTATAGATTTTATTTATTTGCTTTTTTTATTTTACCAATTTAAAACCCAATCCGTCTTGAGGGTACACATCCACCCCTATTTTGATCACTTTTAAAGGTATAGAACCCACAACCCACAAAGGAGGGTACACACAACCACCCTAAGAAGTGAGGAAATGACATTAAATCAAACCGTTATGACAAAAAAATTTTCCCCTAAAATTCAGTACAGAACATCATCTTTTTTTCTCCGAAGATTATATAGGGAAGAATCAGTTGCTCATAGAGAAAACAGCAAACACTTTTGGCCACACTAAATTGCATTATGTAAATAAAAGGGATTAGGTTACAGGCAACAAGTCCCCCGTCTGCTACAAGAAAAATAACTAGATGATAGAACAATGAGAAAGAAAGATACACGGCAGTTCTTTTACTAAATCACTAGAACATCAGAATTTAGAAAGGAAAAAAAAAAAACTACAATACTTCTTTAACATAAACGGTTTTCTATGATTCATGCTAACGCATATCAGATGTTGCCATCATTTCCAATAGCCCTTGCTCATCTATCCTTGGAGATTGCAAAAGTGAGGCGAAGTCAACTTCACCTAAGTCAAATAGGCTGCCAAATTCACCTACGTCACATGATGTTTCAACAATAGAATTTGGTTCAGGCGGCAGTAATATTTCATCTGGTTGGATAGTTGGTTTCATAGATGTTTGTGTCATTGAATCTATAGCTATAGTAGAATTTGATTCATGTGGTGGTGTATGAATAATCGAGGGTAATACTTCATCTGGCTTGAAAGTATGTGAATTATTGAGTTTCCTACTATAGCAGAATTTGGTTTACATTCATTTATTATTGTCAAACTGTGGGCCTGATCACTCATTATATGATGTCATCTCGGATACCAGATCTTTCATTTATAGGGACTAGAACTTGGAGATCTCTCACTCATACAGGGAAGACATTCGTTGTGCCGATTATCTGGCAGGGAAGGCGCACATCAACAGTCAGGATTATGTGGAAATAGGGACCTCTTCTATGGAATGTAATCATCTTTTTGCCCTAGAGTGTGGTATGCTATCACAAGACCATAACATAGAACCTAGTCCATAGGTTTTTATCCTTCAAGTTTTGCTTGCCTTTGTAATAAAAAAAAAAGAATTTGGTTTACATAGTGGTGTATGAATACTTGAGGCTAATACTTTCTCTGGTTGGGAAGGTGTTTGAATTATTGAGTCTCCTTCTATAGAAATTGGTTCACATAGTGATGTATGAATAGCTGGAGTTAATGCTTTAACTGGTAGGAAAGGTGATTGAATCGTTGAGTCTTAGAATTTGGTTCACCTAATGGTGTATGAATAGTTGGGTTAATGCTTTATCCGGTTGGAAAGGTGTTTCAGTCATCGCATATGTGGCTTCGTATGATTGAAGACATGCATATTTGTTTTCTTTGGTTAATAATTTCATTTAATAGGAAGAATATTCGAATCATTGAGTTTACAATTTGTTTTATTCAAAAGGCATTAAGTTTATAGCTTCATTTAATTGAGAAGATACTTGAACCATTGAACTTATTTAAGAAATGATGTTCCTGAAAATCATTGGAGTCAAATATCAAAATATTAGTTCTCCGGCCATTTCACAGTTTCAAGAATAAACTCTGAACTGTTTAGAGAATTCTCTTACTTACTCCTGAATTTAAATATATATTTGCTTGATTTTCATTCTCAGACATTATATGGTTAATTGTCCTTCTTTCATTACCACTTAATTTGTGAGTTTTTTCTTTTGCTTTCTTCTTATTATATTTCCTTAACAAACAAAGAACATATTTCCTCTTCAACAATAAAAAAATTAAAGAATTCATTTGTGAGAATTAAAGTATAAAATTAGTAATGATAATATTCATCAGTTTGACAAAAAAAAGTACATTAGGTGAGTTATTTATTAGAGATGACCCTTTATTACGATTGTAAATGATTTATTAAAAAGTGTAAATGTATACTGTCATAAATAAGTAATATAGAAGTGACTAGAGTATCGTTCCCACAAGAATTGATCAAGAAGTACCAAAATGAGTAATTTTAATTCTATTTAGTCGATCGATTAGTTGGTGATTGAAAGTATAAAATAGAAAATGATTAAACATGAATACAAATAATATGAAAAAAATTATGAGTTAAATTCCTAGGGGTCATATTTCACTTAACAAATTTCGGATTGAATCACCTATTTATTCTAGTCTAATTTATTCCACATGATTGATAACCGGTTTTTTCTAATTTAATTACTAGCTTCTTCCAAGGTCAAGTAATTCTATAATTAATTGATAATCCAATATATTCCTATATAAATTCAAGTAATTAATCAAGCATTAAGATTTATGGAACTTTTTAAGACTATAAACTCATGTGAATATATTCCTATTTCATATGCAAGTTATGGTTTTAATTATAAGATCTACATACATGCATCTCCTTCCAGTCTCAACATACATATTAAATTAAAATCATTCAAAAGATGACCAATCGATTGAAAGCATTAAAAACAATAATTAAAACTCAATCATGAAAGAAAAATTAAAACTATATTTAATAGTTAATATTCAATTCGTCATTAGTAAGCTATATCATTACCATAGGAAAATAAAAATTTAGCTCATGATGAAATTAAAAACAAAACAAAAATAAATTGAAAACTTTATATTACATAAAACTTGATTATTAAATTCTAACGCATAAAAATACAACCACAAGATGTATGAAAATGGAGAAATCACTACAAAAAACTTGACTTTCAGTCGTCGGTGCTGAAAGTATGGTTTCAGCGGCGACTTTTGATAGTCGGCGCTGAAAGTGGCACTTTCAGTTGCAACAATTCAGTTGCCGCCGAAACCATACTTTCAGTGGTGACTCTAATTGTCGCTGCTGAAAGTCAATTTTAGCTTACTTTTTTCATGAATTTTTTTTTTCACCAACAAAATTTATTTTTTTAATATTTTTTGTTTAAATTTGATATTTAACATTTTAGGACACTAAATATGTTATTTATTATAAAGAAAAATAAGATAATTATACATTTATATGTGTGTGGGATCTCTACACAAGCTTCCTTCTCTTGTACACTTGCATATTAAGATGAATGGATGAAAAGACATTTGATTTCAAATTTTTTTGCTGTGACGGAATTTGTAATTAAAAAAAAAATTAATACTTTCAACAGCGACACAAAAATCACTGCTAAAAATCACCTTTAGTGGTGACAAAAGTCGTCATTGAAAGTATACTTTTTTTGTTGCCGCAAAAACTTTTAGCGAGAGTCGCAACAGCAGCGACTTTTTTGTTGCCGTTGAAAACCTTCAATGGTGACTATAAACTTCAGCAACGACAAAGAAAGTCTTTTTTTTTTTTTTTGTAGTGAATCGAGTCTTTTTTATAGGAGGTAAAACCTTTCATGTATGTGGCGACTTATACTATCCATTAAATAGGACTATCTATACCGTTCATAAATGAGATCTACCTAAACCTTTCAAAATGAAGATATACAAAAAATAATAAAATATATAAAATTAAATCTAAGATATAATACAATATTAATCTTCTAAAAAAAAGCCTACATCCCCTTGTTTTCTCTGCGACGATGATGCATATATATATATATATATATATATCATATGAGCCATGCCATTTTTTCCACAAGTGAACAGTGACGCTACATTAACCGTCGGCCAAATAGTATTGCTACAGTGAACGTCGCGCGCTATAGTACTCTAATCACTTTTTCCATATGCACCTCCTTGTTGTCTTATTTCAATCCCAGTCTATTTTTATGTTTTTTATCTACTCTTTTCTCCTTAATATGCACATCCTTGTCTTATTTCAATACCAGTGAGTTTATTTTTATGTTTCCTATCTTCTCTTTTCTTCTTAACATAGTGTTATATGTGACTATTAAAATGAAAAAAGAAAATATCATATAATAATAATAATATTATTATTTTTTCCAAAATCATTATTTATTTATCAATTACATCTAAATTTATTATATTAAACTCAAATATTATCCACAAAATAATTATATAAGAGAAAATAAATATACGAATATCTTACTTATTACCCTTCAACAATAATAAACATTAGTTACCAAACAATTAGATGTCTCAAAATTGAGACATAAAAAGAGTAAAATAACCAATGACATTGTCGAAAGTAAAGTGGGAGCAAGAGAAACCATCCCTACGCTGACCACAGTTTTATGACCATTTTCAATACCAGAAAATGTTGATGAAATAACTCTGGTGTCAGAAACACAAAATGGATAAAAGCACAACATGTACTCTCCAACTCTTAAAGAAATTCTGTAAACAAATTTAATAAAGCTTTACCGTCATTAAACAAAAGTTCAACGCAAAGTTTACCGAATCATGAGATAATGGGCATCATGATATTCATGAATAACTCAATTGATTTTGATTCCACTAGAAACACGATCTTGATGGTAAACTAAGATCTTCTTGATCCTAATAACTTTGTTGGTGCCTTTACTTGTGATTTTACTGTCTCTACTGGTTACTTTCCAGAAGCCACGCAAGGTTGTTCTGTTCGACGGATTACTGTTAGAGTACTTATAGTCGCGATGACTGAAGAAAAAGCATTGTGATTCATCAAACTTGGTTGCTGAAGCGGAAGCAGACCGAGCTAAAGCATAACAAGAAAGCAAAATCAGACGCCATAGCAAAAGATTGATGCAGTATAAGAAATTAGAAAGAAAACATTAAATGATAATACCTAATATATCCCAGGGTTCATAGTTGCAGACGCGATCTCAGGGATGGTGTCGTGAATGGAGAGATCGTCAGCCTTCAATTTGTGGCGGAGGTAGTGATGACCGACGAGCTCTTGGTCGGTCGGATGAACCCAACAGGGATGAACCCAACAGGCATAGGTCTCTGCGCCGAAGCTAGATCCGCCGGAGCCATGGTTGTCTCAGCCATAATAAAATAGGCGTCAGAAAGGGGAAGCTATGAATCTGACGGAGACGATGGTTGAGGAAAGTGAGGGATCCGGGTTTCCTTCCTTGCATAGAAGAAAAGGAGGGTCCATTGCATTATATGGATCATTAGATTAAATCTTAATTTAATATATTATAAAAATATTATTATAATATTAAATCTGTATTATTGATATCTGATCCAACGGTTCAGATATTACAACAAATCCCAAGAAGGAAAGATGAATCCGCCAATGACTCTTTGGGTGTGACTAGAGGTGGTAATATGGGTTGGGAACGTGGGCCGAGCCCGCCCAACCCGACAAAATGGACGGTTTGGGTTCTATAAAGTTGGGACCATATTGATGCGGTCCTTTTTAGCCTGAACCCATATGGTCCCAACCCGTCACGGGTTGGACCACAGGGTTGACGGGTTGGCCCATATTTTTTTTAACTAAGAGGGAAAAGAAAGAACCATTAGCTAATAGTCCAAATCTCAAAAACTGTAACTCCAAAGTCCAGCTCATTTCTCCTCAATCCCTACTCTCCTCAGCGTGCTTCAAATTGAAATACCTTTAATAGTAACTAATTATTGATTATTGTTAAGTTATACTGATGACTTGTGGATTTATTTTTATTTTGTTATATATGTACCTGTGATGAATATTTAATTTGTAATATATTTTAATTTTGTTATGTTTAAGTGTGTAGAGAAAACAATCTTATTGTATATATAAAAAAAACAATCTTAGTATATTGTTAAAAAAAATTGAAAAAAAAATATGGGTTGGCCCACCCAACCCGCCAACCCAGCGGTTATGGGTTGGGTTGGCTAAATGCCAACCCATATTGATGCGGTCCTTTTGGGACCGAACCCATATAGTCCCAACCCGTGATGGGTTTGCCCGAACCCGTGATGGGTTGGCCCGAACCCACCGGACTGGACCATATTACCACCTCTAGGTGTGACCGTATGAGAGAGGAAAGAAGGGAGTCATAAATAGACCGTGAAAATTAAAATAAAATAAAATAAAAATTAGGTGGATATTACGGTATAATTATTGGGTATGTTTGGTTGAGCGATTCGATTGCTTATAAGTTACTTTTTAATAGTGAATTACGGTATACGAAGTAAGTATGTGAGAGAAGTTGTGTCTCGATTTACGTAAAAAGCAACTTATAAGTTTTTATAAGCTCAAACAAACATGCTTATTGTCCATATCTACTCCAGTTGAAATTTGTGAGCCCAAGCCACTCTCTTTCAACTTTGTGCGATTTATCTCTAACTCTATGCAGAAGATTTTTATACATAACTATGATCCGTTGAACATGGTTGAAAAAGAATTACACTGCTAAAAGATTTGACTTTGAGTGTATATTTAGATTAATAATAGAAGTTATTTTCCTAACATGATTTATAATATATGAGGTTAGCATGTGAGAAGAATTTTATCTTAATTTACATAAACATTCCTTTTTAACGTTAACTGCATTGAATTGTTTTGGGTTATAAATAGGTGCTCTTTTTATTGAGTTAAAAATGTGTTTAGGATTTTAAAATATTTTCTGAGAAACATCCAGTATTTTAAAGTGGTAGTACAATTTTGCACATGATAGGTTAAGAATGGAGCAACTTCAAACCTCCTCTACCAATATTATAAAAGATAAATATATTAGAAAAATTATATTTCGTAAAAGGTAAAAATTTTATTGAAGTCTCTCGAACGAAAATAATGAATGCCACGAAAGATTATGTGTGAGGACCAACCAATAATGTTTGGACTAATAAAGAACCGGACCACCAAACCGTATATAGTGTTGGTTTGGAATAGTTTATTTTCAGGTAATAAGTGCTTATAAATCGTAATTCACATTATATAAGGTAAGTATATGAGAAGAGTTTTTTCTCAACTTGCGTAATAAAGACTTACTATCTAAAAATAAGTGATACCAAACATAGACGTAATCAATTAGTGTTTGTGCTTATTGAGTTATTGTTACTATGGAAGGAGTATTTAGTATTTACATTATTCAAATACATTTTCTATAGTTTACATAATTTTTTAATATAAAGTTAATTTTTGTAAAAAAAAACTGACAATTAAATGATTATATTATTTTGAATTATGTACGTATTAGATCTAAATGACCCAGATTAAATTTGGACAATCTCACCCAAACTGAATCCGTGCTTCCCCTTCTTTTCCCCCTTTTTCCATTCGGTTCCAAGTCTCAATTACCTTTTCTTCTTTCGCAAGGTCCAAAGTTTTTATTATATATATATTTATATATATATATATATATATTTATATTTATATATTGCACACTGCATATTCTATCTAGGATACCCGTCCCTGAAGATCCTAGAATGGTTGAAAAGAGGACAACTTGCTCGCCAACTTTAAAATTTTGAATATCTTGGGAGATAGTATTCCCTACCTCGAAGTTCTATCGGCCCCTTTTTGTGTGCCTCGTGAAACGTGTCATTTTCGACTCCTGATTCGGTCCTAAAATATTAAATGTACAAGAAATAGGTCATAACCTATCCAAGTATTATTTTAGACACTTCCATAGTGTTTCTTGTGGTTATATTAGCCTATGGTAAATATTTACAGAAATGCCCCCGGGACTCCGGCTCGGCCCCGCCATACCCGGCCTGATGGCACGTTTTCCCAAAATTTTTGACTAGGGCTATCCTAACGTATTTTCGTCCAAGGAATCCATTTCCGGGCTCAAAATTACCAAATTCTATGTCAAATTACGAAATTGCCCTTGGCAGCCCTATTTTTAGGGTTTTAGGGGCGTTTCCGTAATTATGCTTTCTCGGCCTTTTCTGAAAAAGTGCCCAACTGTAACCCCACCTATTTTTTCCCACTGAATCCAATGGAATCATCAAATCATTAAAAATACAACTCTAAGGCCCTCAAACATCCCTGGCCAAAATAATTGTGTTCTCCGGGAAAAATCGGGGTTTTACGATTTCAGCTCCCTAAACATGTTCTTTTATACTCCTAACCACTTTATTAACAATCTAATTAAGTTATAACAACCATTTGAACTAAAATTGGGCAGCATAACCCTTAGATACACACTTTTCCAAAATTTAAAACCAATGGCAATCCGGTGAAATTTCACCGATTAAATTGCCTACAACAGCCAGAATAGTTAATATACGAAGGTTTGGAAGTTACCTCAAGCTCCCACAAGCTTTTCCCAAAAATGGCTGAAAACCCTAACTTTTAGAACACTAAATTTGAACTTTCCAAACCTTAAAGAACAAAGAGGAGTAGCTTAGGATTGGAGTTATACGCGTTAGGAGCGAAATCGTCGGAGAAATCGGCTTACCTTGTGATTTTTCTTCTCTTTCTCTCTCTAAACTCTCTCAACGTCCCTCTCTCTATTTCAGACCTGTTCTTGCGTGAATGAGCTGAAGGAAGGAGATGCAACATATGTTTTATTATATATAACATTATGCTTTAATTGTTTAACAATTTTTCCAAAATTCCAAAAATGAAGTTTTATGCACATAAACCTTATGTACATGTAATTATGCTCATTAAGTCCAACCAATATTTCCTTATTTATGAAACATGTAGGAGACGCCTAGGGGTCCCTCTCTATGGTCTCAATTGGCTTCACAACTTGTCCAAGTTACGTATACACGTAAAGTCTCAATTTTGGTCAAAATTGCACTTTTTGCTCAAATTTTCCATAAATTCATATTAAATAGACCAAAATATTCTAAGTATATTTTTAACCTTTATTTTCCTTAATTAATTGAAATTAACTTCAATTAATTGAAAAATAATTTATTTTGTGCTATTTTGGCAAAATTACGATTTTGCCATTACCTTTCTAATCCAATTCCTTTTCTCATTTTTCTTTGGCCAATTTCCATATATTTTTGGACCAAATATTTTCTCTAATATTCCTTCATTTTTGGACCTTAATATTAGGCTTTTTAAATTACCCAAATTAATTCCATAATTATGTTTGCCCAATTTCCCATGAAATTGAACATTTATAAAATTCATAAATTTCAAATTCATGAATATTCACCATTTTATTGAATTTCCCAAATAATTACAATATATTTGGTGAATATAACATTTGTGGTGTTACAGTTTCTCGGTTTTCGATTCGGTCCGGGTTTAAAAACCTAAATTGTTTTACACATATCAACAATAAATTGGGATGAGAGTGATTTTTTCAAAAAGTATGCAATTTAAATTAATTTATATAATATGAAATTAAAAAAATATAAATTAACATGTAAAGATAAAATGATAAATTGGTGATTATCGCGAATAAAAGCAAACAATATGCTCCCTCTTGTTCTTTTTATAAGATCACGTGGTGTCTTAATGTTTAATGAGCTTCATTCATTTGTGTCACTCATTAATTATATGTATTTCATTAAAGTTGATGATACTTATGTTTATTTTATTTCTCTCTCTCATTTACCTTTTATGAATAAAGGCATTCTTAAAAGTTTATTTCAAAACATACTTATCATTTTTATTGATAGCCGTATTATATTCCCTCTGTACGTATACTGTACCTATACGTGCCTCTTTGTACCCTTATTGTGCTTATATACTCCTGGTATATGAATAGTGGGAGCCTGCCTCTTTGTACACTACTAGTAGACTAATAGTGGGAGCCTGCCTCTTTGTACTCATGTTATGATTAACGGTAATTAAGAATAATTACCAAATTACCATAGGGGAGTGAAAGCGATGCTTCGGTGCTTAATGTAGAATTTAATTGGAGAGTTGATTTTAATTCTAAATGTAAGACTTATTTCCCATATTAGTGATATTTTCCTAATCTACCTCTCTTGATGTACATTCAACAAGAATAAAGTACCTATACTATTCTTAATATAAGATATATTTATCTAATTTGATTAGATTAAGAAAGTTAGTTAAATTAATTAACATGACATATATTTTCTAAAACATCTTAGTCATCCTCCCTAATTACCTCCTTCCTTCTCCTCTTTAATTATTGTTGAGGGAGCATCAATAGAGATTAATTAGGAAAAAATTGACAAATATGAAAAATATGTCTTATATTTATGATCAAAATCAACTTGTCAAATATGTCTTATATTAAATACCGGAAGGGTAAGAGAGAGATGGGGGAATTAAGGAAGATTATGAGTGCGTTTAAAAAAAACATGTCATATTAACTAACTAAACTGATTTTTTAATCTAATCAAATTAGGTAAATATGTGTTATATTAAGCACCAAGGTGGATGGAGTTTTTTATTTTTTTTTTGGGGCTATAAGGATGAAATTGACATATTTGAGAGAGGATGATTCATGCTTGTTTAGGACCCTCAAAAGTGTTTATTCACGTAAATCGAGATAAAACTCATTTCACATATTTACCTTATATACTGTAAATTATGATTGAAATATTATTTTTTATTACTCAGATCACTATTCCAAACATATACCATATGATATAAAAAGTTGTGCGGACAATGGAGCTAATAAACTCACATGTGAATGACAATATGGTAATGACCCCACTATCTCATTGTCTCACTTTTTGATGCTCTCTTTCTTTTTTTCATCCCGATTGCTTTGATGGAAAATTCTGTGGGATTTAACCTGATTGGTTGTGATTCATGCCCTGTCTCCCCAAGTTTTATTTTACCCGAAAGAGTGGAAAAAGAAAAACTTGGTCCCCAAGTTTTATCCTTCTACCCGTCTTGACTCGCGTCTAGACCCTTCTTCCCTTTCCTAGCTTCCATTATTTTTAACTTTTGAGTCTGTTTCTCGGTTTCTTGGGGTTTATCATTCACAGATGGATCCCCAAATGTTTAACTTCGTTGCCAAGGGAAACAATAAAATTAAAAGCGTGTAAACTATTTGGTGTAACAATGAAGAGTTAAATTTATATACCTCATTAATTTTTACCTTATATTTTGTATTAAATTGGACTTTTAACCTTTTCTTTTTTTGCCAACAGGACTTTTTAACTTTGATCTATAACTAAAGATGTATAGCACAGGTACTTTCATCTTCATTTATGGGAAGAAATGTATGATAAAGTTTTGTATTTTTATGAAATATATGGCATGTACGTAAATAAAACTGATTGTTCCGCAATAAAAATATTACTTATCATGCTTTTGTAGAAAATATTTGCCGCAAACCCCTAGGATCTAAGTTGGGCATATAATATTATTAAGTCGTTGTTAATTTGTCATTGCGTTTAACATTATTTTCTATTTTTATGTATTTAATATTCCGTTTACAACAGAATTCTTTAAGTAAGGAATCTGTGTTAATCATGAAGGAAATTAAACAATCTTTTTTGGCCATGCAAATTTGCATGTAAAAATAGTATTTAGAACAAGTTAAACCACTCGTCACTAGAATTTAGAACACAAAAAGAAACATACACGGCAATTCTTCCTGCTAAATCACAAGAGTTTAAAAAAAAAGAAACTAATTGAAAAAAGACACACTACAGTACTTTTTCCTTTAATACAGATGTGGCCATCGTTTCCCCTAACCCTTGCTCATCCATGGTTGGAGCCAACTGCAAGAGTAAGAGTAGTTAGCCATGGTAAAATTCTTCATCTGGCTGGTAAAGTGCTTGAATCATCGAGTCTATATCTTCTTTTGATAGATATTGTGCATGGATCATTGAATCTATAACATCATTTGGTTGGAAAGAAGTTTGAGTTGTTGAGTTTATAACTTCACTTGGATGGGAAGATGGATGAATTGCTGAATCCATAACTTCAGCGTGTGAAGATGTTTGAACCATTGAATTCATATTTGATAAATAATATTCCTAAAACAAATATTAAACAAATATTAGTTCTTATTCTATCTTGCACCTTCAAGCATAATCTATGAACTACTTCAAGAATTCTTCTACTGACCTTTGAAAGGATAGAGAAATTTGTTGGGTTCTCATACTCAAAATCCGCATGATTATTGGACTCCCTTTCGTGGCCAATTGATTCGTGCTCAAAGTCATGAGTGTTTTCTTTTGTTCTCTTTTCATATTTCTTCATTAGTTTGCATACTACATAGGTCCTCTGCATTATTTGGAAGAAATATAGTGAAGCATTCATTTGCCAGAATTATAACATAAAATCAGAATCGACAATAACCAGCTGATAGAAACGCTAGTTAATCAAAATGAGTTACTCATAAGAGATAAATATTTGTTACCAAACAACGACATGCATCCCAATTGAGCCATAGAAAGAGTAACATAATTAATAACATTATTTTAAAAAAAAAAAATTCACTAACCATAGTTAAAAAACAGTTTTGAAAACCAAAAAGTCCACACATAAGAACTTTACTTTTTATAAGCAAACATAAACAGAATAAACATTTACTTGTTCCGGAGGAAACATGGCATCATGATATTCATGAATGACCCAATTGCGTCGAATCCCATTTGGAAAACGCCCTTCGTGATATACTAGATTTTTTTTAATTCCAATGACTTTGTTGGTGTCACCGTCCTTGATTGGTCTATCTTTACCGGTGACTTTCCAGAACCCAAATGATGTTGTCCTATTAAACCGAGTACTGTTAGAGTACTTGTAATCACATCGACTGAAGAAATAGCATTCTGACTCATCTTGCTCCGTCTCCGGAAACGCTGAAGCAGCCAGAGCTGGATAGAAGAACAAGAAAGCAAAACCAAACACTATAGCATAAGATAATGAAGTATGCAAAGAAATTGAAGAGGAAAATATAAATTAGGATAGATACCTAATAATTCCCAAGGTTCGTACTTGCAAACGTCAATCTCAGGGATGGTGTTATAAATGGAAGGATCATGAGCCATCAATTTGTGGGGGAGGTAGTGAGCGACAAGCTCTTCCTCGGTCGGACAGAATCTGTATCCAACAGGCACACGTCTCTGCATCGTCGTCGGATCCGCCATGGTTGTCTCAGTGATAATAAAAGGGAAAGCAGAGAACTTGAGGGAGAAGAAGATGCTTGAGAGTGAGAAAGAGGGAGTGATCGTAGTAGTGAAAGAGGAGTGCTTGACTTCATCACTTGAAGCGTTGCTCCTTATATAGAGACTAGGGGGTCCTACACGTAAGAAGTGAAATGTAAGATAAATTATACGGTAATTAAAACCAAAATCAGGGAAATGTTTTGTTCACTTTTTCTCAAAAAAAAAAAAAAAGTTATTATGCTTTCGTTGGGTAAAATTTTGAGATTTCTTTTTTTTTAAAAATATATAATCAACTTTTAGATAAAAATTAGTGTTAACCCTGCTGACTGCTGAGCCCAACTCCTGTATTTAATAAACATTTTGGAAGTATATATATTAAGGATGTAGGGAAAAAACGAAGAGGGAAAAAAAATATAAGGACCAAAAGTAAAAAATATATATATAAGAGCTCATCTAGTTCTATTTATAAAGTACAGAGACCAGATTTTTTTGTTCTATTTATGAGGTATACTACTAAATTTTTTACATAATTATATAATTTTACCCTTCATTTATTATTATACAGACTTTATACATTTAGAAATAGTATATAAGGGTAAAATTGTAAAGTAATTAAAATTTGTGGGACACGTTTGAAATGACTTATAAATAGAACTGAATGAGTATAATATATTTCTTCTTAGGCATTAAATGCTTTTTTATTAAAAAATGTTATTAATTGCTACAGATATATATCTAACGCGTCATTGATAAATAATAAATTTATTTTCTTCTTTTTCTATTTAGATGCTTATGAACTTGTCCTCGTTTTATTAATAATATAAATTGCCTTTTCTCAAAATAAAAATGTTCCATTCCCACTTCATTCTTCCCTTCCCTTTCGCTCCTCATTCCTTTGGTCCCTTCCATTCGGTTGCAAGTCTCAATCACCTTTCTTCCTCCAAGTTTCAATCATTAAAACTCAAGTCTTTGTTGAGGTAATACACTTTTTTTTTTTAATTTGATCAAGGGTTTCTCCTCAAGATTTAAAGGATAAAGGATTCTCACCTATTTCAAGAAATGTACTTCCCGGAATTTAAATTTGTGTTCTTTTCCTTACGGGGAGAAGCCCATGAGGTAATGCAAAATTAAAACTGAAATAAGCATAGTAAGTATGTGTTATTGGAATGGGTTTTGATAGAATACAAGGTTTTAAATTAGATTCTGCATGAAGGCTGAAAATAATTTTAGAAAAGCTACCTTCAATTAAGCCTAATAATACTTAAACTTCACACTGTCAAGTAGTCATATAAAAAAAATTAAACAAATTATATATAGATATATATTTGAAAGCTTGTCCCCTAAGTTTAAAAATGTTGTATATTCTGGCCAATTTCAAGATAGGAACATGTCCCGGCCTGAAGATTCTAGAATGGCATCTCAAATGGAAAGGAAAAGAACAAAACTTTCTCTCCAAGTTAAAATTTTTATATATTTTGGAACTTTCTAGAATTTGAAACACCGCGCTCGATGGTGACAAGAGTATAATAATTAATTAGGAACTTCCTTTCTTTTACCCATGTTCTCTTCTCAGTTCTCACTTGAACAAAGCATGAAGTTTAAATTCAAATTTTAATTTTATTTTATGTCAGCTTTTCCATCATTAGATTAAATTCACTCAAGTTTTAAATATATATATATAAAATCATAATCACAAGCTAGCTTAAAACTATGGAAAAATCATTAAAACTTTCGCCCCCTTTCTTTCCATTTTCTTTTAACTAAATAAGAGGAAGTAGATAGCGCCGCAACCAAACCCTTCCCTCCCTTCATGTTTTGTTTGAGGAAAATGGTTGATAGGACACTAATCATGGTTCAAAGAAACTTTCAAAACCTATAGAAGAAAAGTTACAATAGTTGGACCTACGATAATTTTGTAGTTACAAGGGCTCTCCTATTATATTATAGGTGAATATATGAAGGTTTAATATATATTAGTAAAATGCACACAATTTTTTATAAAATTAGTAAATTATATCATATGAAACAGGAGAATTATAGATAAAACGTAACATTATGCATATATAAGATAGTAACGAATATGTACATGACATGCCAGACATCAACTTGTGTAAGAAATTTCACAAAACAGAACATGGTACATCAGACACAATGCGCACATATATAAATACAATCTTAATTGAGTAAGGATTTTGATAACCCAAAACTCAGTACATGCAATAATTTTGAAGATGAATATATCTCAAACATAAATGATGGAGTTAATTAAGGGCAGCAGCAGAATATTGTGGGAGCCAATGACATTGTTGTACCGTGCCCCAAAGCTTGACACAAGCAAAGAAGGGGATAGAAGAAGACAAATACGATGAAAAGCTACGAAATATTAACGAAGCGGCTGAAAATGAAAATATAGTGGGGCTAAATAAAGTGGAAAGATTCTTTATATATATATATATATATATATATAGTAATTCCAGATATTCTGAAACGAATAATGAGAGAGCATAAAGCTAAGCTACTTGCTCCCCAAGTTTTTAAGAGCACTGACCCCGCTATCTATCCATCCATCCTTTCTATTTGAACCTCGCAAAACTACTTGCTCCATAAGTTTTACAGATTTAGCTTTATTTCATAAACTACGCGCCTTATTTAATTAATACCATATGTTAGTTTAAAAAAAATTGTTTAACTTTTAATAAAAAAATAACTAAAAGAAGAGATAGATACATTTGAAGATATTTTTACTACCAATGTAAGAGGATGCCATACACAGATATGCTCGACAGGGTCAATTTTGCATTTCAGATGGACATGTCATATTAACTTTTCCGTTTTGATCATACTCTGTAACTTTATATATAGGTTTATAGAAATTTCTTTGTTAAGTATGATAAATTATAAATGTTGATGAATTTGATTTGAATTATTTGAATTTAAATATGTTTAAATCAAATTATTGTCATTTTTTTTATATATAATACATATTTAATGATAAACGTAAACTCTAATGAGTTTACGATACGAGTTTATGTTACTGTCATGAGTTTGATAACTTGTTTGTAATCGTAAGTCTACAAATAAATGATGTATCATGTTTATTGATCATGAAGAGGATCCATTTAATTCAGCACTATCATGTTTTTATAGAAACATTTTGCCGCAGACCTATGCAATTATACTTAATTTTGTCATTTATCAAGCTGTTTTTTTATCAATAATCTGCCACCATAATATCAATGATTTGCTTGGTACATAAGAAGAAACATGTCATTTTGAATTTTGAATACACAAGGCGTGATATATATATATATATATTTATATTTATATAATATTATTAATTAAGTTGTGATTGCCTTAATTATTATTATTATTATTATCAAATATTTATTTTTTATTTGAAGGTAGATATTTTATTTTATATTTTCATATCTAATAATATTCCATATTCTTCGGAATTTGTTTTTTTATCGGTAGTTTATGTGATGATTAATGAATAAGTTATAATCGATAAAAAAAACAAAAATCCTTTTTAGTAATAGAAAATTAAACAGTATTAATGTAAACTTAATACTCCTCCGTTCTTTTTTATAAAAAACGTTTAGACATTTAACTCATACAAGGCAAAAAGTTTTTCAAACAAGCACTAAATGAACACTTGAAAAGAAAAAGTACACGCCATAATTCTTCTTCTTTTCCTCTAACCTAAGTAGTTTTCATGGAGGCAAGTAGTCATCAGGAAAGAGCGAGAACGAACCAATATCAAATTCTTCTGAGTCGCCGCCATGTGGAGTCTCAACGGTTGAGTCCACTTCAGAAGATGTCTGAATTCTTGATGACCCATTTGACTCCTCATGTGTTTGAATCAATAATGAATCCACATCTGACAAATACGATACCTAAATCACACACACACACACACACACACACACACACACACCAATCGAATTTTAGTACTCTCATTCTATTTTACATATCCTACAGCTTGATATTTAAACACTATATATATATATCTTAGTAGCTCAAGAATTTGTCTGCAGACTTCTGGATTTGCTTGATTTTCATACTCAGAAGCGATAGATTCATTCGGCTCGCTTTCATCACGAACCAGCTCATCGGTTTTTTCTTTTGTTTTCTTCTCTAGTTTCTTCAATAACTTACATAGAACATGGGTTCTCTACAACATGGACGAACAATCAAGCATTCATTTGACAGAACTAGAGCATACATATATAGATGATCTGAAAGAAATGATATAGCAAAATTAAATCAAATAAGTTATACACTCAATGTTACGTTCCCCGCATGAACATTAGTGTTATAAACATTAAGTCACCAAACGATATGTGATGAGTCTAATTAAAATCGAGTCACAAAAAGAGTAGCGTAGATAATATAGCTTTATCGCCTGCAAAGTTAGAAATAGAATAACAACTAATCACAGTGTTGAGTTATATATGTATATACATGACATCTTTAAACCAGAAAATTAATTTTGTAATAACTACGTTACTGCATACACCCTCCAATTCTGTAAGGTCAATTTCCATAAACACAAAAAAGATAAAAGTTTCCATATCATTTCTAGCTGTAAAAAAACAAAGAATATATAGAGAAGCTTACGTCATGTTGAGGAAAGATGGCATCCTGGTATTCATGAATAACCCAATAGTCTTCTTAGTCCCAATAACATCGTCAGTAACGGGATCCCGGATTTTCCTGTCTTGACCGGTAGCTTTCCAGTAACCACGCGATGTTGTGTTGTCCACTCTTCATTGGAGGTAGTGACCGACGAGCTCTTCATCGGTCGGATGGAATCCGAACCCTACCGCCGGCTGCGTATCTTGCTGCAGAGGAGCTTCCTCCGCCATCGTTGGCTCTCAATTATTATCTGATAAGCTTAAGAAAAGCAAGTGGAGGGAGACAAAGTTTGAAAAGAGAGAGAGTACTGAGAGAGAGAGAGAGAGAGAGCTGCTTGTTTGCGGGGGTCGTTCTTTGTTTAGAAGCAATATAAAGGCTTGAAGCTGATCAGTTTAAGCAAGCCTCTAAGCATAACTCACAGCTCTCTTTAAAGAGGGCAATAAATAGGCAGTGAAAATTAAATTAAGATATGTCGTAGATATTTGCTTCTATTTTCAGTCTTACGTGGGGTTATTTAATTTCTTTATTTTTTAACCAAAACACATTTTAGGGCTTCGTATAATACATATTCCCTCTTATCTTTATATAAAAGCTAATTGACTTTTTTTAACATGCAGATTAAGAAAATAAAATAAGTTACTTAATCATAATAAGATTATACTTATATCAAATTCTTTATATTCATTTCATCAAGTTCTCTAATTACACAAGACCACGTGTCCTATTTTTTTAATATGGGTTTATAGATATTTAAATCAGCAATGATCACAAATACAATTTATTAAGTTAGATTAATAGTGATTAATAACAAAAATTTTGGTGTAAGTTAGAAGGTGTGTTTGGAAGAGCTTAAATTTGAGAAATAAGTCCTTATTACGCAAGCCGAGAAAAAACTC
Source organism: Inga oerstediana (assembly GCA_963210345.1). NCBI lineage: Eukaryota > Viridiplantae > Streptophyta > Magnoliopsida > Fabales > Fabaceae > Inga > Inga oerstediana. The sequence goes on along the minus strand of OY723404.1, from coordinate 71,711,985 downwards.
CTCTCATATACTTACCTCGTATACCGTGAATCACGAATTATAAGCACTTATTGCCTAAAAATAATCTCTTCCAAACGAGCACGTAACAAATGGGTAAATGCCAAACGCCTTCGCACAGGAAAAGAACCAAAAGTTTGGGCGTCTTTTTTCTTTTTCTTTTTTTTTTGGGGGATTTTGTAACTTCTGAATAATCCTTTTTTTTTTTTACTTTTATTTTTTAAATGAAAAAGGCTCTCAAAGTTTTATCGAGAAAAAGGAGACACAACTTGCTCCCCAAGTTTTGTCTTTTGAGTCCGTTTTAGTCTTTCTGAATTCTGATGCTCTGCTTCTTTTTGTTATGACCCCCATTAAGTTTATTTTTGTTTTAATTTTTTAGAAGTATTTTTATAATTTAAAAACAAGTATATAAGAGGATTTTTGTCTTGATTTGCATAAAAGAACTTCACAAACCATAGTTTAGGAGTTTCCTAAACATGTATTAAGATTTGTTCATTCATTCCATTGGTTAATGGATCAGAAGATTACTATTAAATTTATATCACTTTTTTATGATTATTAATCCCACCTTTTTCATATATGAGTATTATTGTTGAATTCACATTCGAAAATTTAAAATAAATGATAGGCTGTCTAAGTAAAACTTGTAGATCAAATACATTTTGAATAATAGCTATATAACGATGTTGAAAAGTTTAAATCTTCAAAGGATACATAAGTGGCATACCAACATCTTCATTTTTTAGGATAAATTTATAAATTTATAATCTTATATAAAATCTAACATGCTCATGTAAAAAAAATTGTTTAGCAATAAAAACATTACTCATGTCTGCATAGAGAATATTTGTTGCAGCAACAATTGATATTGGATTTTGACATTTCTCCAATTATTTTCTAGCAAATTTTTCAAATGAAAAATGACTTGCATGTTTTTAAAAACAACTCAACACCGTAATATCAATGACCTATTTAGCATATAAAGAGAAATTGTCATTTTGATACACCAAGTAAAGCACATAATATTTATATTCCTAGGTTGTTGCTTTGTCATTAATATTTGACATTGTCAATTTTTAATTTTATTTAAATTTAAAGGTATAGATTTTATTTATTTGCTTTTTTTATTTTACCAATTTAAAACCCAATCCGTCTTGAGGGTACACATCCACCCCTATTTTGATCACTTTTAAAGGTATAGAACCCACAACCCACAAAGGAGGGTACACACAACCACCCTAAGAAGTGAGGAAATGACATTAAATCAAACCGTTCATGACAAAAAAATTTTCCCCTAAAATTCAGTACAGAACATCATCTTTTTTTCTCCGAAGATTATATAGGGAAGAATCAGTTGCTCATAGAGAAAACAGCAAACAATTTTGGCCACACTAAATTGCATTATGTAAATAAAAGGGATTAGGTTACAGGCAACAAGTCCCTCGTCTGCTACAAGAAAAATAACTAGATGATAGAACACTGAGAAAGAAAGATACACGGCAATTCTTTTACTAAATCACTAGAACATCAGAATTTAGAAAGAAAAAAAAAAAACTACAATACTTCTTTAACATAAACGGTTTTCTATGCTTCATGCTAACGCATATCAGATGTTGCCATCATTTCCAATAGGCCTTGCTCATCTATCCTTGGAGATTGCAAGAGTGAGGCGAAGTCAACTTCACCTAAGTCAAATAGGCTGCCAAATTCACCTACGTCACATGATGTTTCAACAATAGAATTTGGTTCAGGCGGCAGTAATATTTCATCTGGTTGGATAGTTGGTTTCATAGAGGTTTGTGTCATTGAATCTATAGCTATAGTAGAATTTGATTCATGTGGTGGTGTATGAATAATTGAGGGTAATACTTCATCTGGCTTGAAAGTATGTGAATTATTGAGTTTCCTGCTATAGCAGAATTTGGTTTACATTTCATTTATTATTGTCAAACTGTAGGCCTGATCACTCATTATATGATGTCATCTCAGATACCAGATCTCTCATTTATAGGGACTGGGGCTTGGAGATCTCTCACTCGTATAGGGAAGGCATTCGTTGTGCCGACTATCTGGCAGGGAAGGTGCACATCAACAGTCAGGATTATGTGAAAATAGGGACCTCTCCTACGGAATGTAATCATCTTTTTGCCCTAGAGTGTAGTATGCTATCACAGGACCACAACGTAGAACCTAGTCCATAGGTTTTTACCCTTCAAGCTTTGCTTGCCTTTGTAATAATAAAAAAAAAAAGAATTTGGTTTACATAGTGGTGTATGAATACTTGAGGCTAATGCTTTCTCTGGTTGGAAAGATGTTTGAATTATTGAGTCTCCTTCTATAAAAATTGGTTCACATAGTGATGTATGAATAGTTGGGGTTAATGCTTTAACTGGTAGGAAAGGTGATTGAATCGTTGAGTCTCTTGCTATAGTAGAATTTGGTTCACATAGTGATGTATGAATAGTTGGGTTAATGCTTTATCCGGTTGGAAAGGTGTTTCAGTCATTGCATATGTGGCTTCGTATGATTAAAGACATATTTGTTTTCTTTGGTTAATAATTTCATTTAATAGGAAGGATATTCGAATCATTGAGTTTACAATTTGTTTTATTCAAAAGGCATTAAGTTTATAGCTTCATTTAATTGAGAAGATACTTGAACCATTGAACTTATTTAAGAATAAACTCTGAACTGTTTAGAGAATTCTCTTACTCCTGAATTCAAACATATATTTGCTTGATTTTCATACTCAGACATTGTATGGTTAATTGTCCTTCTTTCATTACCACTTAATTTGTGAGTTTTTTCTTTTGCTTTCTTCTTATTATATTTCCTGAACCAACGAAGAACATATTTCCTCTTCAACAATAAAAAAAAATTAAAGAATTCATTTGTGAGAATTAAAGTATAAAATTAGAAATGATAACATTCATCAGTTTGACCAAAAAAAAAAGTACATCAGGTGAATTATTTATTAGAGATGACCCTTTGTTACGAATGTAACTGATTTATTAAAAAGTGGAAATGTATATTGTCATAAATAAATAATATAGAAGTGAGTAGAATATTGTTCTCACAAGAATTGATCAAGAAGTACCTAAATAAGTAATTTTAATTCTATTTAGTCGATCAATTAGTTGGTGATTAAAAATATAAAATAGAAAATGATTAAATATGAATGCAAATAATATGAAAACAATTATGAATTAAATTCCTAGGGGTCATATTTCACTTAACAAATTTTGGATTGAATCACCTATTTATTCTAGTCCAATTTATTCTATATGATTGATAGCCGACTTTTTCTAATTTAATTACTAGCCTCTTCCAAGGTTAAGTAATTCTATAATTAATTGATAATCCAATATATTCCTATATAAATTCAAGTAATTAATCATGCATTAAGATTTATGGAACTTATTAAGACTATACAACTCATGTGAATATATTCCTATTTCATATACAAGTTATGGTTTTAATTATAGGATCTACATACATGCATCTCCTTCCGGTTTCAACATACATATTAAAATCATTTAAAAGATGACCAATCGATTGAAAGCATTAAAAAAAATAATTAAAACTCAATCATGAAGGAAAAATTAAAATTATATTTAATAGTTAATATTCAATTCGTCATTAGTAAGCTATATCATTACCATAGGAAAATAAAAATTTAGCTCATGATAAAATTAAAAACAAAACAAAAATAAATTGAAAACTTCATATTGCATAAAACTTGATTATTAAATTCTAACGCATAAAAAAACAACCACAAAATGCATGAAAATGGAGAAATCGCTACAAAAAACTTGACTTTCAGTCGTCAGTGTTGAAAGTATGGCTTCAGCGGCGACTGTTGATAGTCGCCTTTGAAAGTGGCACTTTCAGTTGAAACAATTCAGTCGCTGCCGAAACCATACTTTCAGTGGCGACTCTAATTGTCGCTACTAAAAGTCAATTTTAGCTTACTTTTTTCATGAAATTTTTTTCACCAACAAAAGTTATTTTTTTAATATTTTTTGTTTAAATTTGATATTTAACATTTTAGGACACTAAATATATTATTTATTATTTAAAAAAATAAGATAATTATACATTTACATGTGTGTGGGATCTCTACACAAGCTTCCTTCTCTTGCACACTTGCATATTAAGATGAATGGATGAAAAGACATTTGATTTCAAATTTTTTTGCTGTGACGGAGTTTGTAATTAAAAAAAAAATTGACACTTTCAACAGCGACACAAAAATCGCCGTTAAAAATCATCTTTAGCTGCGACAAAAGTCGCCATTGAAAGTATACTTTTTTTGTCGCCGCAAAAACTTTTAGCAAGAGTTGCAACAGCAGCGACTTTTTTGTCGCCGTTGAAAACCTTCAATGGCGACTTTTAAACTTCAGCAACGACAAAGAAAGTATTTTTTTTTTTTTGTAGTGAATCGAATATTTCTTATAGGAGGTAAAACCTTCCATGTATGTGACAGCCTATAGTATCCATTAAATAGGACTACCTATACTGTTCATAAATGAGATCTACCTAAACCTTTCAAAATGAAGATATACAAAAAATAATAAAATATATAAAATTAAATCTAAGATATAATATAATATACTCCTCTTAAAAAAGATGCCTACGTCCCTTGCTTTCTCTACAACGATGATGCATATATATATAAGCATGTTTGTTTGAGCTTAAATTTGTTTATAAGTTGTTTTTCACGTAAATCGAGACACAACTCCTCTCACATACTTACTTCGTATACCGTAAATCACTATTAAAAAGCAACTTATAAGCAATCGAATCGCTAAAACAAACATACCATATATATATAGCAGATGAGCCATGCCATTTTTTCCACAAGTGAACAGTGACGCTACATTAACCGTCGGCCAAATAGTATTGCTACAGTGAACGTCGCGCCCTACAGTACTCTAATCACTTTTTCCATATGCACCTCCTTGTTGTCTTATTTCAATCCCAGTCTATTTTTATGTTTTTTATCTACTATTTTGTCCTTAATATGCACATCCTTATCTTATTTCAATCCAGTGAATTTATTTTTATATTTCCTATCTTCTCTTTTCTCCTTAACATAATGTTATAATGTTATATGTGGCTATTAAAATAAAAAAAAGAAAATATCATATTATAATAATAATAATATTTTTTTCTAAAATCATTATTTATTTATCAACTACATCCAAATTTATTATATTAAACTTAAATATTATCCACAAAATAATTATATAAGAAAAAATAAATATATAAATATCTTACTTATTACCCTTCAACAATAATAAACATTAGTTACCAAACAATTAGATGTCTCAAAATTGAGACATAAAAAGAGTAAAATAACCAATGACATTGTCGAAAGTAAAGTGGGAGCAAGAGAAACCATCCCTACGCTGACCACAGTTTTATGACCATTTTCAATACCAGAAAATGCTGATGAAATAACTCTGGTGTCAGAAACACAAAATGGATAAAAGCACAACATGTACTCTCCAACTCTTAAAGAAATTCTGTAAACAAATTTCATAAAGCTTTACCGTCATTAAACAAAAGTTCAACGCAAAGTTTACCGAATCATGAGATAATGGGCATCATGATATTCATGAATAACCCAATTGATTTTGATTCCACGAGAAACACGATCTTGATGGTAAACTAAGATATTCTTGATCCTAATAACTTTGTTTGTGCCTTTACTTGTGATTTTACTGTCTCTACTGGTTACTTTCCAGAAGCCACGCAAGGTTGTTCTGTTCGACGGAGTACTGTTAGAGTACTTATAGTCGCGATGACTGAAGAAAAAGCATTGTGATTCATCAAACTTGGTTGCTGAAGCGGAAGCAGCCCGAGCTAAAGCATAACAAGAAAGCAAAATCAGACGCCATAGCAAAAGATTGATGCAGTATAAGAAATTAGAAAGAAAATATTAAATGATAATACCTAATATATCCCAGGGTTCATAGTTGCAGACGCGATCTCAGGGATGGTGTCGTGAATGGAGAGATCGTCAGCCTTCAATTTGTGGCGGAGGTAGCTAGTGATGACCGACGAGCTCTTGGTCGGTCGGATGAACCCAACAGGCATAGGTCTCTGCGCCGAAGCTAGATCCGCCGGAGCCATGGTTGTCTCAGCCATAATAAAATAGGCGTCAGAGAGGGGAAGCTATGAATCTGACGGAGACGATGGTTGAGGAAAGTGAGGGATCTGGCTTTCCACCTTCGTAAAGAAAAAAAAAAAAAGAGGGACGATGGTTGAGGAAAGTGAGGGATCTGGCTTTCCACCTTCGTAAAGGAAAAAAAAAAAGAGGGTCCGCACTACAGTACATGGATTATTAGATCAGATTTTAACGGTCCAGATTTAATATACTATAAAAATATTATAATAATATATTAAATTTGGATCGTTGAGATTGATCCAATGATCCAGAAATTACAACAGATCCCCTTTTACAAAGAAGGAAAACCGAATCCACCGGTAACTCTTTGGGTTGGACCGTGTGAGGGAGGAAAGAAGGGAGTCATAAAAAGTCCGTGAAAAATAAAATAAAATAAAATAAAAATTAGATGAATATTACGATTCCCAGTTTCACTCACTTTTTCTTCTTTCGCAAGGTCTAAAGTTTTTATTTTATATATATATTGCACACTGCATATTTATCTAGAATACCCGTCCCTGAAGATTCTAGAATGGTTGAAAAGAGGACAACTTGCTCGCCAACTTTAAAATTTTGAATATCTTGGGATTTTGAAGCATAAAATTTAACTATATTCTCCCTCTTATTTTATATTATGTTCTTTTCTCCCCTGTACAAAGCATAAAAAGTTAACTTACAATTTTAACTTTTATTTTATTCCAGCTTTTCCTGGGTTTAATATAATTCACACAAGTTTTATAATTTGTCCGATAAATAAATGTGAAATAATAATAGCTTATCTTAATTTTTAATATATAATTACATGATTATAAAGTATTAAATCTAATGATATTTTAGTGTGTGTTCTTATACCCTCAAAATTATGATTTCAGAAGCATTTTTCTATAAATCGAAACAAAACTTCTCTCACATACTTACTTCATAAACTGTAAAAATTATTCTCTAAAAACTAATCAAAACACAATTAGCAAATCTATCCAAGAGAATCTTTCGTCCATCACACTGTGTCGGGTGTCCATTGTACCTTAATCCGTGCGTAGTATAAGGATAGTTAATCTCAATCTAAATATATGACATATTTTAAAAGTGTTTTTTTTTACATATTTTAAAGGAAAAATGGTAGAAACTGAACTTTAAAAATATAAAATCTCAAATCAAATTTGTCACCAAAAGTTGATAAGAGAATGACAAAATTTGATAAGTAATTCACAACTCATTTTTTTTTGAAAAACACCTAATTCAAAATTTTGCAAATACAAAGTTCTTTTTCTATCTTTTTTTCCCCTATTTTAAAAGTTATTTTAGTAAGATTTTTTTTTTAAAATGTTACTATCTCTTATACTTATTATTACTACCCTCCAATCCTTAATATAGAAAGGTATTAATTTTTTTTAAAGAGATTAAGGAAGTTAATAAGTTACATTAAAATATTTATATTTATTATTTTTCTTCAAAATAATTTATTTGAATTATAAATTAATATATAATCTAATGATATATAACATATACTATGATTAAGTAGTTTATTTAGTTTCCTTAATCTCTCTAAAAAAAAAATCAACTAACTCTTATATTAAGAATCAGAGGGAGTATTCTTTTTTCCAAACTAATTTATCTAACGTATAGAATGATATATAATCTAATGATACATAGAAATATTTTAAAGAGATTAAGTCATACATACTATAATTAAGTAATTTATTTAACTTTTTTAATCTCCTTAAATTGAATAATAGATAGGTCTTATATTTATTGACATAAAAAAAATATAAAAACATTGGACTACCCGTTTTTTTTTATGCGGATTGTATCTCATCCAGGTATTGTTGGATTCAATGCAGTAGGCTCTCAACTACGTTTTCTATGTTTACACTCAGACTCGAACTTGAAGCCGAAACTCCTTCTGGACTAATAGATGTTGGTAAACATTCGACTTCCTTACATAGTTACATACATATAATTATGACAGAACACATAACCAAAGCAAAACCGAAAACAAGCCTAGTAAAACAATATGCATGCCAAGCAAAATCTAACCCAACACAAGCCATAAAGAAGCCAGACATTGCAATGCCCCCAAAAACCACAAACCCAAAACATAGGACACAATAAGGTGCCTGGCTAATCACACAAACGCCCATATTCAAACAAATAAAAGAACAATTAAAATTAATTATATACTATAGCATATAAATATGTTTTCTTTAGCAAAATAACATATGCATATGTTAAAAGTTTTTTCATCAGCCTGAAATATGTCAAGAGTTAAATAAACGGATGAGATTTTTGTTTTGGGCCTGTAATGGCAAAATTTACAAAGAACATATAAGCGACACACTGTACTGTCTCGTTTATTTATTAGGATGAATTTCTTTGAGCACACGTTTTTAATTTCATACGAAGAAAATTTGCTGCAGACCTCTCAGCTTCTAAAACTAATTTAATTTAATAAGGAGTAGGTCACAATTTATAACAAGCCAACCTAGTTAGCCGTATATATAAACCCTTGTCAACGAGCTCTAAATTACTAGCTAGAACACACTAAAAAAAGGATACACACCATAATTCTTTTTCCTTTAATATAAATAACTTCTCTTTCATCCATGTCCCAAAGCACATTATCTGATGCTGTTACCATTTCCAAATTCCTGTTAGACCGAGTACTGTTTGAGTACTTGTAACCGCAAGGACTGAAGAAAAACCATTCTGGGTTGTTTGACTTTTGTTTGACCTAATTTCGATTAGTTAGGATCTTACGTACAGGGTTACCAACAACAAAAGAAGTTTATAGTGAAAAATGGTAAAGAGCAAGGGAGATAAATTTATTAATGGCTTCTCAGATGTGTACACAGAGAAATGTAGAGAAAAGAGTCAGAATTCGGTGAAAGTGATATAATAAAGGGAATGTTGAAGAAAATCCGTCCCCTTCCAGCAATGGTCCTTGCCTCTTTTATCCTTATGTTTCGTTTGTTCATTCCTATCTTTTCTGGATCGTGGGGATGTGGCCGTTACCATATTCACGGGTGTTTGGAACTTCTCTCACTTTAGTGGTATGACCAGGTATCTCAAGCGGGGCTATGGGATTTGTCAAGACTCATGGCTTCGTTGGCCTGTGTCTTCCTTATTGGGCTTGCTTCGTACGTTGGCTTAAATGTTGGTTTTTTAGGGCATACACTAAGTACCCTACTTCTCAAGCCCACTGTGCCATTGGCTTGGGAAGTAAGTTTGATCTCGTCCATTGAAATGTACTGTAGGATCCAGCGGCCAAGTATGAATCTTTCTGTGCCACTTGTTCCTTCCCTAGGTGATTCTCCCTCTCTTCTGTCAGTTACTCAACTACTATTGGGCGGTTTCTCCCACATTCTTGCATCATTAAGTTTCTCTCAGCTCCTTTTCACCCTCATTTGCATTAGTTTGTGTAGAGGTTAGATGCTATGAGGTTGATGGCTTCTTAATTTCGTCTTCTCTTTCTGGCCAACTCCCAAAGGTACTTCCTTTCCCTTTCTTGCTCCATTATTCTTTAGCCTTTGAGGTCTTTAGTCATGGTCTAGTGTTCTTTAGACTCGCTTTTTTTGTTACGCTGGTAAGTTAGGTTTTTTTGTTGTTGTAAATTTTCAAGCTTGCCAAGTGTTTTTCTTTGTCATTTTCTGGTTTGCATCATTTTATGCTCCTCACATTAGGTAGCTTTATGGACTTTAAGTGTTTGCTTGCTTTGCTTTATATAGGTTGTTATGTCTGAACGAGGTAGTTCTTCTGTGAGTATTTCTGGCCATAGTGAGGGAGATTCCGAAGTTGAGGTTATGTTTAGTGGAGTGTCAAACATATGTAGTGAGGAGGTCAAGATCTGACTATAGATTTTGAAAACACTGGTGTGTTAGAGGGGTCTGTGATATTTTACAGTAGATCATAAGGCTCTGCGTAATATCCGCTAGTCTTATGGTATTCTTGATAATATCCGTATGAGAGTTCCTATATCGATTGAAAGGGCCGATTCTTACTCTGAGAGCTGGGCCGCCATTTACGTAGAGTCTTGTAGATATGGATCTTGCCTCCCCCTTCCACCTTTAATTGTGGGTTTGCTCAAGCATTTCGATCTCAGTCCTGCCTAGTTGATATCACATGTGTGGCGTGTTGCCCTATCTTTAGAGGTCTAAGTTAAGCAGTTACACATAGAATTTTCTGTGCTGGACTTGCTCTAGTCCTACTACCTTCTTATGAGAAACCGAGTCACCTTCACGCTGTTTAGTATTACTAGACAACCTGTTTCTATTGGGGGTCAGCAGGTCAACGACCATACTTGGAAGGAAAGGTATGTGTTTGTGGACTCCTCCCAATTAGTTGAGGACGGTCTGGGGATTCATACCATTTGGAATTCTGATGGTAAGTTGCTTCCTTTGACTCATCTTTAGTGAGATTTTGTTCTTCAGGATGATCTGTTAATGCCTTTCGCAGACGTTAGTAAGAGTATGAAGGCGCAAGAGGGTGGTAACAAAGAGAAAACTAACCGCATCTTGGCCCTTTCAGTTGCTGAAAGGGACTTCTCGACTTTGCTCGGTCTAGACAACAGTCCTCCTGGTAAGTTTCATACATAATTGTATCTTTCATGATCTTGTGTTATGCATCATGTCTTAATCGTACATTCCATACTATAATTAGTTCAGTCATGAAGGTGAAGGTTTTCAAGCTCCCGACTCTGAGTGAGATGAGCTTAAGGCTTCACTTTAGGGTCGATGCCCATGTTGGATCATCTCCTGATTAAGACATATTTTCCCTGAAGTTTCTGAGGTTCAAAGTAAGTGCAAAAGTGTGGCAGAAACTAGCAAAAACAGTAAGAGCATAGGCGGGGACCCATTTGGGGGCATCAATATACAGTTTCTAAGCACCGTTTCTTTGGTTTCTGATACTCCCTAAGGGCTTCCAGTGGTGTGCTGTATGCTATTTTCCAATGACCCATCCAAGTTTAAGGCTCATGGCCTTTCAAGCTCCATTACCTCCAGTATCACTCAGTTTCTCCAGGTAATGTTCCTTATTTTCTTGGCTAGTTTGTATCTTATCTTGCCTACTAATCTCCTTCTTTAGCACACAGGGCTTCTAGAGTTTTCTGTTTTTATATAGTGAAATTTCACAGTTACAGTCCCAGTCTTCAGAGAAATACAAGGCCAGCCAAGAACTCCAGCCGAAGGTAGTGCCTTACTTGACATTCAATCCAAGTAGGAAGCGCACGTGGATTACCTCTTGAAGGATCTTACTGAGGCCAAGCTAAAGCAGTCAGAGCCGGATGCAGAGAATAAAGCTTTGAAGCTACAACTGGAGTATATTGGAACAAAAGCTTACTTCAGGACCCGCGCTAAACTTATGAAGGAATTCAAGGAAGGTAAGGCCACTACTTAGGACCTGATGTCACCATTACAGAGTATGAAACTATGTTCGACACCAAGCTTGAAGGTGATGGCCTCAAAGAGGTGAAAAGGGTGGCTCCTTGATTGCGATCAGAGATGGTCCTAGTCGTGATGGTCCTAAGGTTGGTACTAATGATAACGTCGCGACTGGTGCGGGAAATAATGAGGAATGATGGGATCTCGCTAGACCCTTTCCCTTATTTTTTTTTTGTGTCATCAACAGCCCATGTTGGGTATTGTCTTAACCAAATATGGCTTGTTGGGGGTTTTCTTATGCTTGTGACTTTTATTGCTTCAGCATTTATGTTTTCTTATGGATTGGTAAGGCTGGTCATGTGGGATGGTCAGTCTTAGTTTAAACATGACTTATATATTGACTATATCGTGTTTGTTTTTCAAAATGTTTGGTATGCCAGTGCATAGTTATTGTATGATTCTTACCAAATATTTGATGTTAGTTGTTAAGTATGCATGTTACATCTTCGTGGTTCGGTTAGTGTTCCGCTACGGGGTACTCTTTAGTTTAGCTGTCCCGACTTTAAGAAACATGGAGTAAAGTGCTTAGAACTAGTTTATCGTGTGTTAGTCATGATAGTATGCCTGGCGCGTTGGCTTGGCAAGCCAAACGTAGTTTGTTAGGTAAATAGGTCATTCTTGTAGTATAGCTTGTAGGCTCAAAATGTGGCTTTGTTCCCTTGAATGTTTGAATTACATTATAAAGATCGAAACACTAGCACAACTGTATAACTTTGAAAAATATATTCTACAAAGAATTTAGAAAATTAACATTGTGTATTTAGTGAGTAGTTTGGTCTGGCACGACCTTCTACTAAAAACACCTATAGAAAAGTACATGAGAGAATGTGTGGGCTTTAGTTTCATATTTTCGAGTGCAACCAAACGTTTTAGCTTAGAGCATTGGTCATACTGTGTGTACTACTCTAAACCCTGTGAGGATTGATTCCATTAATTGAAAGTGCAAGGCGTAGGCTCCTTGCTTCATTCGCGAAGTTAGGGTGGTCATGATCAACTTTTTCCATTGAGGGATATCTGCAAGGTGCCTAAGGTTTGTGTCTTTGATCCTTTCATCTAAATGCATGTCAACAGCTTAACAATCTCCACATTACTTTACAGTCGCTTGAATCTCAGAATAATAGGAAAATACCATACGACATTCGAAAGACTTTTTCCTTTCTTGTTCCCATATCGAGATGTATTGCATTTAGGGCACTTCTCTAACATTGCATACTGATTCCAAAAAATATGCAATCATTAGGGCATGCATGTATCTTCTCATAACCCATGCTAGTTGTAGAGCAAAGTATTCATTTTGCTTCGTATGTCTTGGTAGGAAGTACATTTTCTTCTAGGAGCAGATCTTGCATAAGTTCAAGCAGTGCAGTAAAACCCAAATCACTCAATCCATAGCACTTTAAAGCTGTACAATTTCAACACTGCTAGCAATCTTGTGTATTTAGTTCTACCGATATATAATGATTTCTCTACATCACCTTTCAACTTCTCAAATTCTTGAGAACAGTTATGAAGCAACCCTTCGACCACATTTAACATTTCTTAAAGACCATTGTCCTTATCACACATGCTTAAGTCAAACTCATTCGAAGCACTGATCTTGGTATGCACTCGATCACTACGTGTATCATTCATCTCAGAGTGCCTTATCCATTGTGTATATGATTGATTAATTCCATGACATACTAAATGATCTAGCAAATCAAGTGAACTAATCTGCTTTCCATAACAAGATAAGTAAGGACATAAGATTTTGTTAGGACCATTTGTATGCTTGCTTGCAAATCTAATAAACTTTTTCACCCCATCTATATATTCCTTTGAACACCAATCAGATGACATCCATTTTTGATCTATCTATACCTTAAACATATTTTCAAAAGTGGTTAGTTGCTTGCCTTTTGCAGTTACTAATTACTTTTATCTTATGTTATTTATTTTTAAAAAATTTGGTAGCATAACGTCCAAAAATTTGAAGTTGTCCAAATATTAAACACTCTCTTTACGTTACAATCAATCAATTAATCCTGCAGTATCATAATAATTTTTCACATCTCAAAACAAAAGAAAATCATATTTGCCAACACCACATATCATAGTTAAAGTAATTGGTTCCATAACAAGCCAACAAAAATAGTACCAATTGCGTTTATTAAATTAATTGGTTCCAAAACAGAGTTGAAGACAGAGTATTAAACTAGTATTATTATATTTGTAAGCTTCAAAATTCAAAAACTTATAATGTATAGGAAATTTATGAAGACAGTTAAAACTTCAAATAAATACCTGAAAAAAAAATGAATGAGCACATATATAAAATTCATGACAGATTTCAACAAAAAAAAAGAACAAGAAAATGTATGACTCAAGCTTCAGAAGAAAAAAAAAAGACTTACAAGCTAGGGAGCTTCTGTAGGAGACTGAGACAAAAAAAAAATACTAGGGAGACCAAGCTTTAAGAAGACAATTGAAACTTCAAATAAATACCTAGGAAAAAAAATATTATGAGCACATATATAAGATTTATTACATATTTTAACCAAAAAAGAAGAAGAAGAAGAAGAAAACGTACGGACTTAAGCTTTTGTATTAAAAAAAAGACTTACAAGCTACGGAACTTCTTGTAGGAGGCTGAGATAAAGAAAAAACACGTGAGAGACCAAGTTTTGTACTGCAACGGGAGTGGCGACCAAATGTTAAAGAAATGTGTACAAGGAGGAGAAAAGAAAAACAAAAAGTGGGGGGACCAAGGAAGCTTCTACCTCCCACAGTCAAAGAGAGGAGGGAGTGAGGACAATGGATAAGGAAATATGGTAGAACAATAGGATGGGGACCGAATGGATACAAGATGGTGGATCAATCAAGTTTTGAGAAATAGAGAGCTGGAGGGCACGCGAGAAGACGATAATATCGAGTGAATGAAATTTTTTATAGCACCTTATATGGCGCTTGCTAAGCAAGGGCCATACAAGGCATAAGGGAGCTAGTCGTTGCTTCCCTTAATCAATCGCTTACACACCAAGTGCTATTGTTCCCTTTAATTTATAAAAAAAATTTTAAAAAATGGTAGACAGGGAAGTTTTGGCAATTGCTACCCTTAAATTTTTTTTTATAGCAAATGGAAGCTGGCAATGATTCCATTTCTCAATCTTCATGAAAAACAAAAGGATGAAAAGAAACTAGCTTAAAGATAATAGGGACCTTAAATTTCAAACCCATAATAACCTAGTGAAATAAAGTCAACTTTTGTTAGCTTAAATATACCAACACTTTTTCTTGATGATATTTAACCAAAATGCTAGATAGAAAATTTACAAAATTTGGATACATAATAATGAATGACCAAAACTCAAATAAGCTTCAATAAAAATAGATAAAGATGAACATATTACCCAATATATATCACACTATCTCCTCAAAGTGATATCCCAAATATGAGCATCCCCATTTTTAGTGGCACTCACAAACCAAAGGCAAGGAGCATCCAGGTGTTCCTATCTAATAAAATAAAACAACCACATACACATGCAATTAGAGGGCCTTAACCTTAGCACCTGCCCAAGCCACTGTGTGGCCTTGCATGCGCCTGCCAAGGCTGGGGCGCATAGTGCCTACCAAGGCTGGACAAGGCCACTGTGTGGCCTTAATTGACAGGCATGCCAACACTAATATAGGATGAGTTTGTTTTGGTGATTGGATAAGTAACTTATTTTTATTTAAATTTATGGAATTTTAAGATTGAAAAAAATTAGATTGGGTAAAATGATGAGTGTTTGGATTAGCGATTGGATAAGTAACTTATGTAAAAGTGAATGATGTTCGGTTTGACTTTTGCATAAATGACTTTTGTATTAATTAAGAGAAAAAAATTAAAAAATTATGAAAAATGAGAAAATGAAGGGATAATTGTGAAAAAAGTTCTCATTGACAACTTAATTGCCAATGGAACCTGGGAAGATATCTACATACGGAGGGATTTTTTCACAATTTTCTCAAAAATTAACTTTGAAAATTTGGTAATGGTACAATTTTAATAAAATTATATCAAACTCTAATTTAAATTGGTACACTTCAAAAATCTTTTATATTATGCACTTCAAGCTTAAATCTTATAAATTATATCAAACTCTAATTTAAATATTAAATTCTAACTCATATTTTCACATAGCTCAAAATCTAATAAAATAAACCGATTAAAATCTCAATAATACCTCCAATAATCCAAATAAATTATTTAAACTAAATTTAATAGGTAAAAACACTATATAGAAACTAATTTATGACTTGTTTATAAAAAAAATTGATTATAAAATCATAAAACAACTAAATAATAAATCTAAACTGATTAAAATTAATTATTAATTATTCTCTACATTTCTACAGTCATATATTCACAAAACTCAAAACTTACCTAAACTCTTATCCCAAATTATTCTCTAATTAGCAGAAGATTACTATATAAAGAAAGAGCAAATTATTTAGAATATTTTTCATAAAAGAAGTTTTGTGATTAGAAGTGATTTTGAGTACCTCATTGATCCCCAAAAATATGAAAATACTCCTATCAATATTTTTTTATACTTTATTTTAAGGCTTATGACTTTTTCCAATTTATGACTTTTTTCATCTTAAATCCAATCGTTAAAACAAAAATACTAAAAGATCAAAACACTATTCAAATCCAATTACTCCACTGTTTAAGTCCGATTTGCTGGCGAACCGTGGAAACAAACACACGGATAAATTGGCAAGTGCCTTTTAAGGCAGCTTGACTTTATCTTTATTTAATTATCATTGTTATCGCGCATTATATTACTCATCCCTCTTTCTTTTTATTATTTTTATTTTTAGTTTTCACTTTCTCAGATTTAATTAAATCATGATGTTCCATCTATTAATTATTTATTTTATTCATCTTCCTAATTTAAATTACCTTCCAAAATATATATATATATATATATATATATATATAACTAAAATCCTTTAATGAGAAATTAATTATTTATGAAAATCTTGATTTAAAATTAAGTCCTTCAAATCTAAATCTTATTTTGAATAAATTTCTCCTTATTACAATATAATCACATGATAAATCCTAATTTTCCTAAAAATATTTTTATTTAACTCAGATCAATATTAATGATTATTTACTGTTTTTAAATTTTATACCAATTCTTCTTTCATAAGAAATAATTTGATACCTTGATTTAAAAAAAAAAATACAATTCAACTCCATTTATATCTTATTTTAGGATTAACTTTTCCCATAAATTTTTAATTATATTAATTTCATTCATTTCTCAAATATTATATCTCTAAAATTCATACAAAGAATTTAGTTCACTTCAACAAGTTAATTAATAAATTAAATCAATATAATATTACTTAAATTACTAAAAACAATTAGTTAAAAAAAATTTGATCCTGGAAGGCGCTTTCCCAAAAATATCACCTCCATGTCTAAGATCTTCTTAATCCCAATGACTTTGTAGATGTCTTTGCCTGTGATTTTACGGTCTTTACCGATTACTTTCCAAGAGCCACGCAAGGTTGTTCTGCTCGACCGATTGCTGTTACAGTACTTGTAGTCGCGAGGACTGAAGAAAAAGCATTGTGATTCATCAAACTTGGCTGCTGAAGCGGAAGCAGCCCGAGCTAAAGCATAACAAGAAAGCAAAATCAGACGCCATAGCAACCGATTGATGCAGTATTATAAATTAGAAGGAAAAAATTAAATGAAAATACCTAATAAATCCCAGGGTGCATACTTGTAGACGCCGATCTCAGGGATGGTGTCGTGAATGGAAAGATCATCAGCCTTCAATTTGTGGCGGAGGTAGTGACCGACGAGCTCTTGGTCGGTCGGATGAAACCCATACTCAACAGGCATAGGTCTCTTCGTCGGAGCTAGATCCGCTGGAGCCATGGTTGTGTCGGCCACAGTAACATAGGCGTCGGAAAGGGGAAGCAATGAATTTGAAGGAGACGATGGTTGAGGAAAGTGACAGAGTTGTCGCCAGTGGCTATTTGGATGCGAGGGAGGACAGAGGGAGGACTGAGTGTAACAACCGTGAAGCTTATCGCCAACACACACTTTCCAAAGGGAGTCATAAATAGACCGTGAAAATTAAAATAAAATGAAATAAAAATTAGGTGGATATTACGGTCATTGTCATTGTCCCGATCTACTCTGGTTCAAATTTGTGCAAGGATCCTGCCGATTTGAGCCTTGGCAACTCTCTTTCAATTATATATGCAATTTTTTTTTTATCAATAAATTTTAGGAAATGGGTTAGATTCACCTAAAATCTAAGGATACAGTTTTAAGTTGGGATTGTTAGAGTATAAGTTGTTAGAATAACTAGTCTTAGTTAGAAAGTTATAACTGTTGAATGTATATTATTAGGACACGTATCCTGTGATGTGTCTATATAAGAATGTATCAGCACATATCTCAATAACAATTCAGTTTCGTCTCTCTCATTCTCTTTCTATCTGTTTCTTTACATGGTATCCAGAGCCATTGATCTTTCCATGGCTTCTCGCTCCAATATCCCGATCCTCTCATCTTCAGATTCTAAGAGCGATGTTGTTGCGTTCTCTCACTCAATTTCTATCAAACTCGATGACTCCAATTTCCTCATTTGGCGTCAGCAAGTTCTTAGTGCTGTTAAAGGATATGCACTTGAATCCTTCTTGGATCTGTCGATTGATCCTCCTGAGCAATTCGAATCCAAAGCCGATCAACGAATTGCGTTTACTCCTGAGTATATTCGGTGGATGCGTCAAGATCAGCTGTTAATGTCTTGGCTTCTGTCTTCCATGTCTGATTCCGTTTTAACTCACACCGTCGGCTGTGAGACGACTGCTCAAATTTGGGATCGAATCTCGGTTTTCTTCGCCTCACAAACTCGAGCGAAGGTGAAGCAGCTCAAATCGACACTGAAAAATACTAGGAAAGATACTTCAACTATGAGTGAGTATTTTCTCAAAATCAAGGCCTCTATAGATGCCTTGGCTGCCATTGGTTCGCCGATCTCTATCTCCGATCAAATTGATTTTATCTTTGATGGCTTATCTGAGGACTATGATCCTTTCATCACTTCGATTTCTACTCAGCTTGAACCTTACACCGTAGCTGAAATTGAAGCGCTACTTATGGCACAAGAAGCTCGTCTTGAAAAGAATCGACGGTCCCTTCCAATGATCTCGGCAGCTTCTCCGATCACAACAAATCTTGCTCACACTCGTGCACCTTCTCCATTTCGTGGCGGTCGCAATCGTGGTCGACGTGGCAGGTCATCTGGTCGTGGCTCTTCTTCGTCCTCTCACTCTTTATCTTCTTGCCCGAAGGTTGTGTGTCAACTGTGTGGCAAACCTGGCCATATTGTTTCCTCTTGCTGGTCCAGGTTTGATGATTCTTTCCAAGGTCTCTCTATTCATGATTTACCTGCTACTACCTCTAGTTCTTCTGCTAATCAGTCTGCTCTTGTTGCTATGGCTGATTCTGTGATTGATCCTTCTTGGTATTTTGACTCTGGCGCAACGAGTCACATCACCAATGATGGCTCCACTCTTACTGACTCTACTGCCTATAATGGTTCCGAGCAAGTTCTTGTTGGTGATGGTGCAGGTTTGCCTATTTCTCATATTGGTGTCTCTCTTATTACCAATACTTCTACGCCTCTTCAGCTGCGTAATATTCTGCTAGTTCCTCAAATGATCAAGAACTTGATTTCTATTTATAAGTTCTGTTATGATAACAATGCTTTGGTTGAATTTGATGCCAAGCAGTGTCGTGTCAGGGATCTAAACATTGATCGTGTCATCTATCAATGCAATGCAAAGAATGGCATGTATCCGGCTTTGGATCTCAAGTTCAAGCCGCATTCAGAAACTTGTTTTTCTGCTATGTTTTCTAATCAGTGTTTTCATACAGCCTTGTCCAAGGATACTTGTAATTCCTTTCAACTGTGGCATAATCGATTAGGACATCCGTCCTCTGCTGTAGTTTCTGCTGTTATGTCTGCTTGTAACATTGCTTTCAATAAAACGGCTGCTATTGATTTTTGTACTGCTTGTGCTTTGGGTAAATCTCACAAACAACCCTTTCCTCGCTCAGATTCTGTTTATACTGCTCCATTTGAACTTGTTTACTCTGATCTCTAGGGTCCAGCCCCTGTTCACACAAGAGAAGGCTATCTTTATTATATTCATTTTACAGATGCATTTACACGGCATACTTGGATTTATCCTTTAAAATCCAAATCTGAAGCATTTCCTACATTTGTACAGTTTCTTTCTTATGTTTCTACTCAGTTTAACACAGTTATCAAGGCCTTTCAATCTGACTGTGGTGGTGAATATAATAAGTTCACTCAATATCTTGCTGACCGTGGGATTCTTCATCGTCGTAGCTGTCCTCATGTGCATGAACAAAATGGCCTCACTGAAAGAAAGCATCGGCATATTTCTGAGGTTGGCCTCACTCTTCTTGCTTAGGCATCCCTACCTTTTTCTTATTGGTTTGATGCCTTTGCTATGGTTGTGTCTCTCATCAATGTTTTGCCTACTACCGTGTTGCGTGGTAAAACTCCTTATGAGTCTTTATTTCTGAAGACACCTGATTATAATCGCCTTAAAGTGTTTGGCTGCTCCTATTTTCCACTTTTGCGCTCTTATAATACTCATAAATTTGACTATAAATCTGCTGAATGTGTTTTTCTGGGTCCCTGTTCACAGCATAAGGGTTATAAGTGTCTTTCCTCCTCTGGCCGGGTTTTTATTGTTCGTGATGTTATATTCAATGAGACTTCCTTTCCTTACTCTACTTTATTTCCCACATCAGTCAAACGTCATACACTGTCCCCTATTTCCCCTGTTTCAGCTGTTCCTCCTTTATTACCTTATCTTTCCTCTTCCTCCTCCACTCAATCACTTGTCTTACCTTCCTCTCCTTCTTCTCCGCCCACCACCTCTCCATTACCTTCCCCTGTAGCTTCGCCCTTAGTTCCTTCTTCTTCTTCCTCCTCTCCTTCTGTTCAATCCATATCTCAGTCCTCTAGCCCTTCACCTGCCCCTCTCCCTCAGCCTAGCCATCCTATGGTTACTCGGTCCAAAACTGGCAGTCTCAAACCAAAGGCATTTGTGGCCACTGTGGATTCTGAACCTCATAGTGTTGCTGAAGATCTTCAGTTGCCTCATTGGCATAAGGCTATGGAGGAAGAGTTTAATGCCTTGCAGCGAAATGGCACATGGTCCTTGGTCTCCTTACCTCACGGTCGCCAAGCTATTGGTTGTAAGTGGGTCTTTAGAACTAAAGTCAACCCTGTCACTTCTTCTCACAAATACAAGGCACGGTTAGTTGCTAAAGGATTTCATCAGCAAGAAGGTTTTAATTTTCATGAGACGTTTAGCCCTGTTATTAGACCTATTACTATTCGTGTTGTCTTAAGCATTGCTCTCTCTCAAAATTCGCATATTCATCAAGTTGATGTTAATAATGCCTTTTTAAATGGTTTTTTAAAGGAAGAGGTTTATATGATGCAGCCTCCTGGTTTTGAGAGTGCAAATCCAACTTTGGTTTGTAAGTTACATAAGGCTCTTTATGGTCTTAAGCAGGCACCAAGAGCATGGTTTGAGCGGTTAGCTGGTGCTCTTTGCAAGTATGGTTTTTCTGCCAGTCGTTGTGATCCCTCTTTATTCATCCGAGCCACTTCTACTGATCTCATGTTTGTTTTAGTGTATGTTGATGATATTATCATCACTGGGTCTTCTCATTCTAATATTCTCCATCTTATTGTTGATCTGGATCGTGAGTTTTCTCTCAAGGACCTTGGTTCTTTAAGCTATTTTCTTGGCCTCGAAGTCAACCGCTTCCAGGATGGCTCAATGTAACTTGTTCAAACTAAGTACATTCAGGATATCCTAGCTAAGGCTCATAAGGTTAATGCTAAGGGTGTTCCAACTCCTATGACAGTTGGTCTCAAACTTTTTAAAGAAGGGTCTGATTGTTTATCTGATACTCAATTATATAGATCTATCGTGGGAGCCTTACAGTAAGCTACTATTACTAGACCTGAGATCAGTTTTGCTGTTAATAAAGTTTGTCAGTTTATGTAGCATCCCTTGCTTCCTCATTGGAAAGCTGTCAAAAGAATTCTCCGGTATCTTGCTGGTACTTTGCATCATGGCCTTGTGCTTCACCCTTGTTCTAATCGCCAAATTATTGCTTATTGTGATGCTGATTGGGCATCAGATTGCAATGATAGGAGAAGCACCACAGGATTTTGTATTTATTTTGGCGCTAACTTGGTGGCTTGGTCTTCTAAAAAGCAGGTCACTGTTGCTCTTTCCAGTACAGAATCCGAATATCGCAGCATGGCTTCCACTGTCACTGAGGTTCTCTGGATCAAATCGTTGCTGCAAGAACTTCATGTTGTTCTTCCTAGTCCACCTCGCATTCTTTGTGACAATCTTAGCACTGTGATGCTCACAGCCAATCCTATCTTGCGTGCTAGAACAAAGCATATCGAATTGGATCTTCATTTTGTCCGCGAAAAGGCTATCAAGAAGGAATTCCTTGTTCAACACATTCCAAGTTTAGCTCAGATTGCAGATGGAATGACTAAAGCTCTTTCTCAAAATCTGTTTTCTAATTTTAAACTTTCTCTGGGTGTAAAAGGCATGCCAGGATAGTTTAGTTTGAGGTCGGATGTTAGAGTATAAGTTGTTAGAATAGCTAGTCTTAGTTAGAAAGTTATAACTATTGAATGTATATTATTAGGACACAGTGTCCTGTGATGTGTCTATATAAGAATGATTAGCACATATCTCAATAACAATTCAATTTCGTCTCTCTCATTCTCTTTCTATTTGTTTCTTTACAGGGATGCCTTCTCCAGCACCTCGACTAAATCACAACTAAGTGGACTTTTTCATGATCGAATCCTCTCCTATTACTGAGAGTATCTGACCCCTTCACTAGTTAAACTCAAAGACTAGGGGTAATTATATATACAATTTATCGCTAACTTTATGCAAAAGATATTTCCACATATACATTGAATACGGTGGAAAAAGAGTTATACCAGGTAAAAGATATGGTTTTGATTTCTATTTGGATTATAGGTAGAAACTACTTAGTTAAGTATATAAAAAAAAAATTATACGTGAACTTATTTTTTGAACACTTAAATAAGTAGTGAGTTGTTTTAGGTTATAAATAGGTGCTCTTTTTATTTAGTTAAAGTGTAGTTAGCATCCTGAACCATCTCTTGAGGATTGTCCAGCATCCTAAAGCGGTAGTACAATTTTGCACTTAAATATATCAAAATGGAGCAACTTCATCCTCCTCTAGCAATATTATAAAAAATACATATGCAAGAAAAATTATATTTCGTAAAAGGTAAAAATTTTACTTAAGTCTTTCAAAATGAAAATAAATAAGAGAACATCTCACTCAAGACCTAAGGACTAGATATCAAAAAAGTGTCAATGTAAATTCTGTTGTAAAATATAAGTGTTTGAGTGGGTGTGTCAAATAAGTTAGTCCCACATTACTTGAGAATAAGAGATCACTAGCCTATATATAACACTATACTATCTTGAGCTTGTAAAGAAACCTAGAAGAGTGGTGGGCTCGTGAGCACAACAACAGGCCACCGGAAGGAAAATGCAGTTGAAATCCGGCGATCGGTGCCGGCATTTTTTGTAAAATATTTTTATTCACCAGAAATATTATTTTTGTTATCTGAAAATAATATTTATTTGGGCTTGCTGAAAAATCACTATATTTTGGGGTTTAAAATTCGTGACCCTTCTTGACTAAAAATTGCTGACGGTTAAACGCTTCGCCAGGCGACCTTTCTGTTGTCAACGTACAGGCCTGTCTGTTCGGTGCTGACTATCCGGTCTCAAGGGACGTATTGTCCGGGTTGCATTGTGACCGATGACTCTTCATGAAAACGCCTATTAAAGAGACACAGGCGGGGTGCTCAGTGCATTACATTCTCACCTCCTCTCCTCTGTTCAATATTTTCTAACTGTCGTTACCATTACCTTCCGCCAGTTCTGTTGCCTTGATTATATCAAGAAGGGTTTGTTTAATCCTGGGAAGTGCCGCTTCCTCTTTGCCGGTTGTCACGGAATAACTCTATAGGATAGTGTCCTCGGACGCGACTCAGATTATCTGTTTCAGTCCTTCTAGGTTGCTCGTGATTTCCGTTATTCGTTTGTTCGTCCAGTTGTTCGTGATCGTCTACAAATTCTTGTATAAAAAAAGTCCTAATATATAATTCTTTATTAAAAAAGTTCTAATATAGAATTCTCTATTAAAAAAGTCATCAGGGGATCTTAGTGACACAGATGGACTTATCAATGGCTACACTATGACTTGTCAATATAATCACATATACTTGTTAATAAAAACTGTTTATTTAATATAGATGGGCTTGTCAGTAACTACTTTATGACTTTTCAATACAATGACATCAACTTGTGAATAGGAGATGGTTTGAGCTTGTTAATGTTCATTCTATAACTTATCAATATAGGCACATACACTTATTAATGAGAGTTGCTTTAGTTAACATATATAATTTTGTGTTTGACCAAAAAAAAGGTTAACATATATAATGTTATCAATGATTATTTTATAACTTATCAATATAGTCATATATACTTATCAATAAGATAAATTTACATTTAGAATCCTACACTGACACTGTTGATAGAGGAATGTTCCCTAAAACTTTTTTTAATGTGTGTGTGTGTGTATATATATATATATATTTTGGGTCATTGCGACACGAGTCTATTACATAATGAATGCCAGGAAAGATTATGTGTGAGGAACTGTAATGTTTAGACACGTAATAAACAACAGGACCCACCAAACCGCGGCACAGAAGAAAAGTGGAGATGTGTCTGTTTGAGAAATTGGTGAAAATATATATTCATGTAAGTTAAGATAAATTTTTTTTTTTATAAATTTATCTCATATATTATAAATTACGTTGAAAAAATAATTTATACTGTTAATTTAAACTGACACAGAATCTTTTGGGAGGGCTTCCATGATTTTTTGCTAGACGCTCAAATCCAATTGCACTCTTTAATGTAGTGCATGTTTGGCAACACTTATTTTTTGAATATAAGTGTTTATTACGTAAGCTGAGATAAAACTCCTCTCACATACTTACTTCATATATCATAAATCACGATTTATAAACATTTATTACCCAAAAATAAATTATTCCAAACGAACACGTAATCAACCAGTTTCGTAATCAACCAGTTTCTGTGCTTACTGAGTTATTGTTATGATGGTATTTAGTATTTCCATTATTCAAATATAGTTTCAATGGTTCAAATAATTTTTAGTATAAAATTACTTTTTTTAAAAATCTGAAAATTAAAAGATTATATTATTTTAAATTAGGCACATACTAACATACTTTTTTAAAAAAAGGTAAAAAACAAACTAAATCGAAATGATCTCCATTAAATTTGGACAATCTTACCCAAACGGAATCCGTGCTTCCCCTCTCTTTCCTCTTTTTCCATTCAGTTCCCAGTCTCAATCACCTTTTCTTCTTTCTAAATTAATTTTATTCTAAGCATAGGATAAAGTTTTTAGTATATTATATATATATATATATTGCAAACTTACTCCCCAAGTTTTAAAATTTTGTGTCTTGTAAAAAAGAATTGCTTATTCTATCCAGAATACTCCCGAAGATTTTAGAATGGCTAGAAAGAAAACTAAAAATGACGACAACTTGCTAATCAAGTTTAAAATTTTCAACATCACTAAATTATAGAATGGCTGCAAAGAAAAAGATGACAACTTGCTCGCCAAGTTTAAAATTTTCAATATCTTGGGATTCTTTTAAACCTATGTTTGGACAGTGACAAAAGAATAAAATTTAGGGAAAAAAATAGAAAAATAATATTGAATTTATAAAATTTTAAATCAGGCAATTTTAAAAAAATGAATTGTGAATTGTTTATCAAGTTTCATAATTTCTTTATCAATTTTTGGTAATAAATCTAATTTAAAATTTTACAATTTCAAAATTCTTTTTCTATCTTTTTCCTTAAAATTTAACTATATTCTCCTCTTATTTCTTTGTTCTCTTCTCACCTAAACAAAGCATAAAAAGTTAACCTACAATTTTAACTTTTATTTTATTCGAGCTTTTCCATGGTTTAAATCACGCAAGTGTTTTCAGATGTCAGGTAAATAAGTGAAATAATAATAGCCTATCTTAAATTTTAATATATAATTACATGATTATAAAGTATTCAATCTAATGTCATAGGACTTCATAAGGTGCCTGCACGGCTAATCACACAAACGCAATATATATATATATATATATATAGATATATATATTCAAACAAATAAATGACCAGAATCATGAATTACTGCCCAACATAGGCCACTTTGGATTTATGGATTTTGTGATTTTATTTTGAAATGAATCACACAACAAAATTTTCTCCCCAAGTTTCAGGGTTCTAGGAGCTTTCGAAGTATGGACCCCACTATAAATCTTCTCTGAGGCTCTTCTTTATTGTGTCCCCACTAGGATTTGTTCCCTGACTTTTCTCATTTCACTGGTTCATGAACCACTAAATGATTATCAAATGTTTGTTTATCAGCTTATAATTTTAAATAATTTTATATTATAT
Source organism: Inga oerstediana (assembly GCA_963210345.1). Lineage (NCBI taxonomy): Eukaryota > Viridiplantae > Streptophyta > Magnoliopsida > Fabales > Fabaceae > Inga > Inga oerstediana. The sequence continues at coordinate 71,685,687 of OY723404.1, read as the reverse complement.
CGGCTTAAATGGTATGTGGTATGGGTTTTGTTTTATAAATTGCAAAAATATTTATTTTAAGGGCACAGACCATGTCAAGTTATCTTTTTAAGCTACTTATTCCCCTTTTCCATATATTGCTCAATTCGTATTCAAAACTTAATACTATAATTTACCAGCCTTATTTAATTATAACATATATAGCTTTTTTTAAAGAAATATTTTTAATAATAAAATTAACTCTTGTTTTTTCTATCTTTTCTAAAAAGTGATAGATAGGCTTGTCGGCAAAAAAAGGTTTGTCCAAATAAAATTAGTAGATTAATTATATATTATTTTTTTCATTAATTATATTGTTTTTGCCAAATTTCATTAATTATATGCTATAACATATAAATATTTTTTTAAAGCAAAATGACATATACATATGTTAAAAGATTTTCTATCTGCCTGAAACGATTAATTTCTTTGAGCATACGTTTTTATAGGAAAAATTTTGCTGCAGACCTCGGAAATTCTCAGATCAATTTAATTTAATAAGGAGTAGGTTTTTTTTTTTTTTTTTTGCCAACAAAGGAACTAGTGGTATTGAAATAAAAAGTTACAATGTCTCATGGATAGAATTAAACAAACCAACTCAAAATAGAATAAGAAAATAACACCAAAAGCTAGCAAACAAATTAAATAAACAAGTCTTTAACAGTTCTTCAATACAATCAACACATAAAAGCAAAGTTGAAGCATCTTCCACACCATTTGCTAAATAGGCCTCCAACTGGGATGATGGTCGAAATACCCACTCTAAAGGGCAAGACACTTCTAATGAAGCTTTGGCAGTCCACCTGGCTACCAACCAAATCTGCTTCCATAGGAACACATCTGCATGAACGGTTCTTAACCAAATTCCTTGAAACAAATATGTACTCAAGGATATCAACAGTCACCATATTGTCAAAGAAAGCACAATCAAATAGACAATAGGAAAAGGGAACACAACTCCAGCCCAAGTCTGAACAGTAATACCATACACACTGAATAGGCACATGTTTAGCCTTTCAATGAATAGTATTAACCAACACACTGAACAGACACATGTTTAGCCAATAGTGAACAACGCATACATTCATACTGAATAAACCCAAATTAGTGGTTCTCAATTGTCTATCTATTACACAATCCTTAGACATCTTACCAGCAGAATATTGGTCAATGTTTATTGACTCATGATACCAGTAAAGAAATATAATGGGTTTTCCAATCATATGACATCAACCAAGCCATACTAGGAGTCAAGCCTAGTAGACAGTAATCCAAAATCAACAGAGAGAATCCAACACCAAGAGGAGCTATCCTACCAATCTCAAGTATCAACCCCAAAAGGCCATCAACAGGAAAATATCGAAACTTTAATAAGCCACTAACCTCATGAACCAAGAATCGCATCGTTGATGCCTTTGAACACATTGGCTCGGTTGCCTTGGGACTAATTTCACATTCCGCAATCACCAACAAAATCTAGTCGGTTGTAGAAGACAGAAAGAGAACGAAGAAAAAGATAGAGTAGTACCCTAGCTCCGCCATAGATTTGCCTCCATCTACATGAAGTCCCATGCTCTCTCCCCTCAAAGCATCAATCAAGATCGTCCTTTTACTAAAGAGGAGGGAGAGCCACCGATTCGAATCATGCATGAGCCATAGGGGCACCCATTGACGATCTTCATTAGACGACATCTCAGGAACTTGAGACTTGTGTGCCTCCTCGCTTCCATCCACCCTCCAGCCCCTCATGCCTTCACTGCCAGACACACTAATAAGGAGTAGAACACAACTTATAACAAACCAACCTAGTTATCTACGTACAATGAGCTCTCAATCACTAGCTAGAACACACACAAAAAGGATACACACACCACAATTCTTTTTTCCTTTAACAAATATAATTTCTCTTTCTTCATGTCCCAAAGCATAGTATCTGATGCTGTTACCACTTGCAACTACTCTTGCTCGTCCCTACTTGGAGATGACAGAAAGAATGATCTAAAATCAAATTCTATTTCTGATGATTCCATGGTTGAATCCACTTCATCAGGAGGTGTTTGAGTCATCACTGAATCCGCCATATATGAGAAATTGTGTATATTAAAACAAAGATAAAAATATAGACACACTTGCAAAATCAAAATCTGTACAGGTATTTACTACAATGACTTGATAAATAATACTAGGATAAGATTTGACCAATATTGATCCGGGTCATAGAAGGAACCATGTCCTCTTTCATACATGGACCATTTATAGAGAATTTCTTTTGAATCTCACACAGAGCATTCATTCAGATGGAATCTCAATATATATATATATATATATATCAATCAAATGTTAGTTCTCATTATGTTTCATATCTTGAGCTAGCATGCATGCATGATGTGTGTGTGAACAACATATTTATCAGGAGCTCATCAAGAGAAATTTGTTTGCTTACTTCTGATCATATAACCATTTGCTACATTTTCAGTAGCGATATCATTTGGTTCCCTTTCATCATAAACCAGCTCATCATCCTTTTTTTTTTTTTTTGTGTTTCTTTTCTCGGGTTTCTTTAATAACTTACATAGAACATGAGTTCTCAACAACATTGAAAGAATAATCAAGCATTCATTTGCCAGGAATTAGAGCATCAATATAGTTTGAAAGAAATGATAAGCGACAGAACATTAAATAAAAAAAGTTATGCACAAAATGCTCCCCGCTTGAAAATTAGTAACACACTTACCAAACAATGCGATGCTTCATAATCGAGTCATAAAACGAGTGATGTGAAGTTTAAACTGAAAAAGCAACTACGCACAAGGCATACACACCCTCCTATTCTTTAAGCTTAATATTTATAAACACGTAAATGATAAAGTTTACGTACGTGGTCCTAGATAAGCAAGCAAACTAAAGAATAGAAGTGTACTTGGTTTAGAGGGAAAAGATTGGCATCATGATATTTATGAATAACCCAATTATTAATGATAAAGTTTCTAGGCTAATTGGAGGATTGGTTTTTATCCTAAATATAAGAACTCAATTCAATTTGTTTCTCATAATTATCACTCCCCCAAACTACTATTCATACTCCCTCAGCAATAGTAGTAACAATCCAATTCAAATAGTTATAAGATATTTGTTACATAGAGTTATTTTATATAGATCCCTTTATATTTATTACAATTAACTAATTTACCTATCTTTTTTAGTATAGGTACTCAAATTAATTAAATAGCTAGCTCTTGCATTCAGAATTGAAGGAGTAATATACACCAACATTTAATTGGGGGGAATAACGAGTCAACTTATAAGAAAAAGAGAATGATATGCATTATAAATAAATCCACCAAACCGTGTTCATACTAGTTATAAATAGGATAAGAGTACTAGGTATGTTGTTTCTTCTTCTTCTTTTTTTTTAAATTTTAATGACAAGTATTACACTTGGAGTTTACCTATATATTAATTAAGCCCCGAAAGATAACAAATAAGCAAATCTTAGCTAAATCAGCTAACATTAGCCGTTAACAACTAGCTAATGGGGATTGTATTATAAGCAGCTCACTGTTCACGTCAAAAATCAATTTAGCCATGTAGTCAGTACACCTAAGTACCTCTCTATGAAAATGAAATATCTGCAGGTCCCATCCAGAATAAATAAGAGACGTAGTATCAAAAATCAACTGGGAAAAGGGGTGATAATCTCCACAATCCGATATCAATAGCCGAATTGCCTCCAAAGAGTCCAAGTGTAGATGAATCTTAGACAATCCTTGACTTTTACAGATCTTCAACCCAGCCTGAATCACTATTATCTCTGCTATTGTCAATGGTCCAGACCCAATCTTTTGGTGAAACCCAATGATCCATGCACCCTGAGCATCTTGCACCAGTCCGCCACACACAGCAACATGATTAGTTGTTGAGGAGCCATCCACGTCGAACCTTACATAACCTGTGGGAGGAGTCTTGCATCTATCCTCATGCCTGTCAATTATCTGAAAGATTTTGTGTTTAAGTTTATCGTCTTCAATCTCCTCTTGCAGCAAATGGGAACATCTATAAAGAATGTTGGCAGATTGAATATTGGCATCCTCAAACACTTTTTTAAATCTTCTTGTCTATAACAACCAGCAAACTAATCCAAAATTTCATATCCACGGCCATCTCTTGAACTTCCGTGAATTGAGCCACATTTGCTTGTCCATAACAACCAGCACTCTACTTGAGCCACATCTGCAAATTACCATTAAAAAAAGAATTATAATATCTAGGATCGATTAGTGAAATCCACACACTATTTGCAATCTCATAGTCTCTCAGGGCATGTAAGATAGTTTCCTCACATTGACACTTAAAGGGACATTCAACCTGATCACTCAATCCTCTCTTTGCTCTCAGGGAATTTGTAGGTAATTTCTTATGAAACACTTGCCACATAAAATACTTAGCTTGTTCTGAATCATCGCCATATATGTCTCTACTTAGCAGACTGATCCACAGTGTTCCCCTTATGCACTATTTTATATGCATATTTGACATTGAAATTGCCATAGGGTGAATTCCTCCATAGAAATGTATCATACCTATATTGAAGTGGTGGTTAAACCAATTTTATTTTTTCTAAAACCCAAGCTGGTAAGAACATGCTCCATCTCTCCAAATCCCAACCTTCACTTTCGGTTATAAAGTCTCTCACCATGATCTATGATTTACAAGATGATGATTCCTTGCCACATAACTGATTAAGGGTCTTTTTAATGGTAACCACATTTCCCACCAAGCATTAGTGTTTAAGCCGCTACATAATTTACTCCCCACTCCATATCTGAATGAATCCCACACGGCAACTATGGCACTCCAGGTGGCTGATTGTTGTCTCTTCTTTTCAGTTATGGGAAACTTCTCTTCCCCACAATCATATTTGCTTTGTAGACACTTGACCTAAAGGGCCTCCCTTCTAGTTAAGAGACCCCAACAAAGTTTCATTATAAAGGCCATATTTTGACATTCAAGGTCTTTAAAACCCAGTCCACTATCCTCTTTCCCACGTTGGATTTATCCCAGGCTATGAGATGCATCTTCCTACCCTTATTTCCTTGGTTCCAGAAGAAATCACTACTGGTTTTGTCAATTTCTTTAAGCACTCCCTTAGGAATAGTACTGATTGCATCTGGTAATAAGGAATAGTAGATAAGACATATTTAATAAGCATTGACCTTCCCGCCATACTCAGGAAGCGCCCTTTGCAAGCCTTAGGTTTCTTTCTAACTCTTGATAAGAGAGGCACAAAGGTTAGCTTGACCATCCTTTTATGAAGTAACGGCACCTCTAAATATTTTCCCAAATCTACGGTAATGTTAATCCTTAACACTTCACTAAACTCCATGGCTCTGTTAAGATGAACATTTCTGGATACAAAAACCCTTGATTTATCTTGGTTGATTATGTGTCCTGAGACTAGACAGAAGAGTCTCATGACTTCTTTTACTGTTGCTTATAAGCTTTACAGAATAAGATGAGGTCATCTGCAAAGAATAGATAGGAAATGGCTGGTCTATGAGCACTAATTTTCAATGGTTTCCACCTCCTTACATCCACTTCATGGCTAGTTAAGTGTCCCAATTGCTCCATACACAACACAAACAAATAAGGACTCAAGGGATCTCCTTGTCTCACGCCTCTGGTTGGCACAAAAGACTCAATAACACTCCATTCCTACTAATTCTTATTGATGCTGATGAAACACATTCCATGTTGATCATCTCACTAAGGCCTAGCCTTCTCAGATTAAATTCAAAAAAGGATTAATCAAGCCTATCATATGCTTTTTCCATATTAACTTTTAAAGCTATATAGCCTTTCTTACCACTCTTCTATCTCATTATGTGTATAGCCTCTTGGACCAGGATTATATTATCACAACTTTGACGCCCTTGTATTAAGCTACGCTGTGTTGGTTGGATAGGATATTCATGAATCCTTTCAGATGATTGGCTAATACCTTACTAAGGATCTTATAGGCCATATTACATAACGATATTGGCCTAAAGTCCTTAATTGTGGTTGGTTTATTTACCTTAGGTATTAATACAATGTTCGTCTGGTTAATGTCTCTTATCATTCCTGGATCTCTGAATGTCTTCATTAGAAGCTCACAAACTTTCAAACCAACCACCTCCCACTGAGTTAGGAAGAAATGAGTTTGGAGTTTATCTGGGCCTGGCGCTTTGGAGTTTATCACTGGAGTTTATCATGCGATATCAAAAGGCATAGTTTGTTTTCAAGTAATATGGAGGTTTCAAGAATCTAACATTATCTAAATCGGCCAATTCAAGTAATATGGAGATTTCAAAAATCTAACATTGTCTAAATAGGCTGGAAAATTCAGTGGTGAAATCATTTGCAATCTCAATAATAACAAATTTCAAATAATAAACCATAACAGAGATGTTGCAACACCTTTTCTCCCCCACAAACATTTGTCAAAAAATCTTTCTCCTCCCCCAGCAAAATCACCGTCAACCATCAGCGGAGGTTACAATCATTAACATCACCAAGAAAGAAATCAAACCAAAAAATAGTCATACATGGTCGCCAAAAAATATCTTCAAGTTGAAAAACTCCAAAAATCAAAGACAATCTCTGCCCCTCTTCATGGTTGCAAGGTCGAAATAGAGAAGATGAAAGTTGCGTTGTTGAATATCTCTACCCTCGTCATCAGCGAAGAACGTCGCCACAGGGTTACGGTTCTCCGCCGTCGTCGGATTTGTGAGCACAAGCTCGCCGGTGAATCTTGCCGGCAGTGGAAGGTGGAGAGTAATGGTGCGTAAAATTGAAAGAGTGAGAAGAAATGGAGAGATAATGAGTGTGTTGTTGTAAATAGAGATGGAGGAAAAAGATGTATCGGGAAAAGGTAAAGTGAGAAATAAATGAGAGGGAAGGAATTATAAAATAGGAGGGAGTTTTAAATTTCAAAATCTTAAGTATCAAATGTTTGGCACGAAGCCCAAAATATTTGGGGGAGTTCTTACTGTTCATATGAACAGTAACAAACAGAGAGAAGCCACAACAGAAAGCGGCTTGACTCAGCTTCATGTCATAGAGATTTATAAGTATAAATGGATACGTGCCCCCAGCACAGTGATCACCAACGCGTTATTCCATGGTAGGCATATCTTATTAAATTCATCCTCAGTTAGCAGTATGGTGGGATATACCGACATTAACTTCTTCACTTCACTTGGTGTGTGTTTGGATTAGTTTTTTTTTAATAGCTTTTACGACGTATGAGATAAGTGTGTGAGAGGAGTTTTATCTCGGGTTGCACAAACCATGGTTTGGGATGTTGCCGAACACACTCTAAATCATATATCAATGGGTCCTCATCCATACTTGAGGATCCATATGCTACCCCATTAAACTCAGTCCCTTTGACACCCATCAGCGAGTCTTAATATGAAGCTGTCTTTCTTTTTGGGGCTGACTGTGATTTTTCTGAGTTCACAGGTTCATTGGCCTCATACTCCACATCTTCCACATCAGTCATTCATCTGACATGATGGCGTCTTCCTTTAATTCTTTCTTTGATTTTTTAGCAACAGATACTAAACTCAGCTCCTCCGGTTGTCTATTCGGCGGAATTTTCCGTGAATTTCCTTCTTTCATAAACAAGCACGCACGTGGCATGAGTTTCAATAGAGAGAAAAAGAGAAACCTCCAGCACCTCTGTAAGCGGTTTCCTCTAACGTAGTGGTGCATTGTTTCTTTGATCAACAAGATTCTTCTTTTAGTTAAGATGGGACCCACTAACCAAACCGTGTTCATAACTTCATACTAGTTAGGGTCCTCATACGTGCTCATCCAAAAGATGAGCACAGCATGCTCATCCCTCCAATTTTGAGTGAGGGCCATTTTTTTTAATTTTTTATGTATTCTTATTTATCTAGATTAAATTGTATACTGCATTCTGATATATTTTTGCCATTCGGTATCTCAAATTAATTAATTTCTAATTCTGTATTCAGAAATATTTTTCCTACAACACCAATAGCCTAAAATATTTTTCCAATAGCACCTAATATTTAAAATATTTTTTTGACACCCGATATTTTAAGCTAATTAACTTTTAGTACACGGAATTTTTTTTTTCAAAAAATAAAAATAAAAAATAAAAAAGACCCAAAATTAGGAGATGAGCATGAAATGTGGATTCTACTAGTTATGACCCCATGTAAACCAAGAGAACCCTTTCTGGGTTGGAGGCTTCCTAGCTCTACTTGTTCATTCCTTCTTTCAGGTTTAACTCTTTATTTATTCCTCAGTTGCAACTTTTTCGCTTTTCCTTGTTTTCACTTTTCATATCCCATTCCGTTGCGAGTCTCAATCACCTTTCTTTCTCTAAATCATAATTAATTAACTTCATTTTATATATCTTATCAAATCTATAATTATAAGTACTGAAAGTTATATTTTCCCACTATAACTCCTACACAGGAAAAAGCCAAAAGGACCTTAATAATTCATACGGCCTCGTGATCATCCATACCATGGCAAAAATGCCTCTAACAAGAAAACGAATCTTTTGAATCCGTTTCTCATGTTTTCTCTCACTTTGGTGGTTTGTTATGTTCCCCACTACCATCATAAAGATTTTCATCCCACTCGTTCTTCCACAAGAGATTCTTTAATTTTTATTTTTCTTTTCTCTCAAATAAGCACAAATGTCCTTCGTTTAGTGACAGTCGTGTTCAAAGTACTGTCGCAGTACAAAACATATAATAAGATCCTTTTAAAATTTAATTTTCCCACCTTCAAGGATGTAGTTAGTTGATGGACCCTAATTTTTCTCCCTTTCTTCCAAAAGCTTATATAGGACTGTAGAAATATTTCCAGCAAAATAAAATTCATCCGTCATATATATACTTATTATGAATAATTATATAACGATGTAAATATATAGTGAAAGATTATATTTATGTCAGATTTTCTAATCATACATGATCATGTGTCCTAAACTTGACATAATAAATATAAGGAACTTAATTTTTATCCTATAATGAATTCTAATATATAAATTTTTTTATGAAATGTTGGAATAGTCGTATGTATGTATGTATGTATGTATGTATGTATGTATGTATGTATGTATGTATGGATGGATTTTGAGATGTTTAGAATATAGCTTAGGAAAAACTGTCATTATGTTTTACAAGACAAAACACCCGGCACATATTTATCTTATACAATGTAAAATCATTTAAAATAAGTTAATCAAAATAGGCACTAAATATTTTGAAATGAATAAAATAGCAAAACTTGCTTTCCTTAAGTTTTAGAGTTCATTTGGATTAGGAGTGGTAGAAATGTCTTTTTTCAATTTGACTTTTGTAAATTTAAGATAGGATAAAAGTCAGATTGTAAATATGATTTGTGTTTAGATTGGCGGTGATAGAAGTGACTTTTTTTTCTTCTAAAAGCAGCTTCTGGCAGAAGCATCTTTTTTTTGGAAAAGCCCATCTGCAAAAAAACCTTTTCAAACAAATATTTTGCCTCCAACTGAGCTTTTATCTTCCATCTGGGCTTTTTTTTCTTTTTTTTTTTGCGTTTTCCCAGATGGACCCTGAGCTGAGCTTTAGGCTTATATAAGTTCCATAGAACTGACCCCACTATCTTTTCTAATGCTCTGATCTTCTTTATTATGGTTTGTTATTTGTTATGTTTGCCACTAGGATTTGTTATTTGACTTTTCTTATTTCACCTGTTCATGAAATGCAAGTAATTAATCTTCCTGGGGCTCCTGATTTACCTTTATAAATACATTGTTCAATTCAAATCCAAAAATTAATACTATATATAACTTCTTTTTTAATACACCATATAGCTTAATTTAAAATGATTATTTAATAATAAACACAAAACTCTTGTTTTTCTATTTTAAAAAGGTGATGGATAGGTTTGTCTAAATAAAACTCGTAGATTAATTATATATTATTTTTTTATTATTTATATAATATGTATGACATGAATATGTTAAAAGTTTTTGGGAGAATTACCCACAGATCCCAAGAAAGAAGAGAAATAAAGAAATGGTCCCATGGAGTTGTCAATACAAGCTCCTGAAGTTGTTAACGAGTTGTCAATACATGCTCCTAGAGTTATTAATGTGACTATTTTTTTCATTTTATAATCTCAGGGACCATTTTTTTATTTATTTTCTTCCTTGAGACCTAAGTGTAATTCTTCCATATTATTTTTTGAGGCCTATAGTGGCAAAATTTACAAATAGGATATAAATGACATACTGTCACAGGGTCATGCTACGGGAATCAATTTTACTTGAGCATATTGTTTTTATAGAAAACAAATTTTCTGCAAACCTCTGAAATTCTCAAATTAATTTTTGTCAAATCATCATGTATGTATTCAATAATGAATACGACAAAGGATTTATCTTTTTCATAATTCTCCACCATAACATCAATGATCTGTTTGGCATATAGAAGGAGAAACATTTGTCAACTGATATATATATATATATATATATTATCAAGTTATGGTTAACTTGATTAACTATTATTATCATAAAAAAAAAGGATGCACACCATACTTCTTTGTCCTTTAATATAAATAATTTATCTTTCTTCATGTCTCAGTGCATATATGATTTCCAATTACGTACTCTTACTCATCATCCCTACTTGGAGACGACCGCAAGAATGATCTGAAATCAAATTCTTCTGACTCCTCCACTGTTGATTCCACTTCCTGAGGTGTTTGAGTCATTGAGCTTCCAAGGACATCTGACTCCAAAGGTGTTTGAGTCATCATTGAATCCTCCATATATGTGAAATATTAATCAAATATTAGTTCTCATTTATGTCTCAAATCTTAAGCTAGTATTGTGTGTGTGTGTGTGTGTGTGAGAACAATATATTTATCAGGAGCTCAAGTATTGGTCTGCTTACTTCTGGAATCGTATAAACATTTGCTGGATTTGCATATTCAGAAGCATGATCATTTGGCTCGCTTTCATCGTAAACCAACTCATCTGATTTTTCTTCTGTTTTCTTCTCTGGCTTCTTCAATAACTTACATAGAACATGAGTTCTCTGTAGCATCGAAGTATAATCAAGCATTCATTTCTCAGAATTAGAGCATGGATGGTATCAAAGAAATGATAAAGCATTAATGGAAGGTTACATTAAATCAGTTACACACACACACACGGTGTTCCCCGCATGAGAATTAGTGATAAACATTTAGTCACCAAACAATGTAATGAGTCACCAATTCGGCCACCCAAAAACCATGGTTTCAGAATCCCGTTTCCGCAAATCGAGACAAAACTCCTCTCACATACTTACCTCGTAAACTGTAAAAGCTATTCTCCAAAAGCTAATCCGAACACACTAAGTTAGAACTACAAAACAACTAATCATAGTTGTTTTATATATAAGACAGTACTTTAGACTAGAAAATTCATGTTGTAATAGCCTATTACTTTCTCGTTATTATGATCGAACAACGTACGTACTGCATGCACCCTCGAATTCTTTAAGGTTACAATATCTATCAATACATAAATGATAAAGTTTCCATACTTCTAACTATAAGGAAGCAAATTAAAGAATAGAAGCTTAATTACCTGATCTGGATGGAAGAGAGCATCATGGTATTCATGAATAATCCAATTGCTTTTAATGCTATGATCGTAGAAAACTAGGATCTTCTTCGTCCCAATGATATTGTGGGTGACTCGATCTCGGATGTTCCTCTCTTTACCGGTGACTTTCCAGTAGCCACGCGCCGTTGCCCTATTCGACCGAGTACGGTTTGAGTGCTTGTAATGGCGAGGACTGAAGAAATACCATTCCGGATCGTCCGATGTGTTCAGTGAAATCGCTGAAACAGCAGCTGTTGGATAATAAGGGCAGAAGCGCCGGCGGAAAGATTAAAACGGCACCGTATTGAAAGATGTGATTGAAGCATACATGAAGAATGTTAAATAAAGATATTGGGTTTGAATTGGATTATGCTATACCTGGTAATTCCAAAGGTTCGAACTTGCACACGTCAATCTCAGGGATGATGTTATGGATAGAAGGATCATCAGCCAACAATTTGTGGCGGAGGTAGTGGCCGACGAGCTCTTCATCCGTCGGCGAGAATCTGACCCCCACCGGCAAGCCTTGCTGCATAGGAGCTGCGTCCACCTTGCTTGGTTCTCAAGCTTATGAAAGGGCAAGCGGAGAGAGTTTGAGGGAAACGAAGCTTTGTGTGTATGAGAGAGAGAGAGAGAGAGAGAGAGAGAGAGAGAGATTGGGTTGTCGGCGTGTTGTTTGGATGTGACAATGGAAGTCAAGACTCGATGTTGGTCGCCTTAAGTAAGCTACTTTTGTTTCTATTTTCAGCATCATGGTTTTTTTTTTTTTTGTTGTTCAACAGTATCATGGTTTCAGTCATGCATTTTTTTAAAAAAAAAATTAACGAAGGCATTACAAACACATTATATTGATAGGGTTATACTTCTCCTATTTTTAATATAAGACATAGTTGAAAAATTGATATTAATCTTAAATATAAGATATAATTTTTATATTTGTTACTATTTTTCTAATTTACCCCCATTGATACTCCATCAACAACAATCAAGGAGGAAAGGAATCAGAGAATTGAGGAAGATGCCTAAAGTGTTTTAGAAAATTTATATCATATTAATTAACTCAACTAACTTTATTAATTTAATTAAATTAGGTAAATATGTCTTATATTAAGGACCGAAGGAGCATAAAATAAATGGGGATAACTAAATGATGTACTCATCTGATCTAAAATGTAGTAACTAATTTGAGGGTGAATTTTGTTCATAAATGTAAGACTTTTTCCTTTTTTCTTTAAACTAATTTGCCTAACTTATAAACTGATATATTAACATCAGTCTTAATATATAAGATCTTGTTGTTCATTGTGTAATTTGCACTAAATTGATATGTTCAATATAGGAAGTGCATATACTCCTCTGGTGCTAAATGTAACACTTAGTTTGAAGTTAATTTTGATTCTAAATGTAAGATATCTTTGTATTTTATCTATTATATATATTTATCATTCTTTTTCAAACTAATTTACCTTACTTATAAATTAATACTAAAAAACCTAATGTTACATAGAAATATTTTAGAGATACTATGTCATCTATGTTACAATTAACTAAATTATTTATTTTTCTTAATTTCCCCAAATTATATAAATAGATGTTACTTTAAGAATTAAGTGTCGCATATATTTGTGAAGGATAATGTCCAAAATTAAATAGATGAAATATCACGAATGAATATATTGTGGCCAAATGAAGTAATCTTAGAAGCTTCGTGTGTAAATGGATGTATGTAATTGTATGTGTAAGTATACTTGTAATTAATTAATGTTTGCAGTTGCACACGCAATGAAGTGGGACCCGGTTTCTATGTTCAGCAGATTTGATAAGCAAGTTAAAAGATTTTGGGCCGTCAGATTTGATCAGGATGTCCCGGATCTGTTTTATTAAAAAATCTATACTTTTTATAGATTTTTTAATAAAATGGATCCGGGCTGTCCAGATCAGATCCGACAACCCAGAATCTCCTAGTTCTCCATGCTCATCAAATCTGCTGAGCATGGAAACCAACTCCCAATGAAGTGTGGGATCTTTGAGATATATAGTGTTCGTTTGTGATAGCTTATTTTTAGATGATAATTGCATATAAATCGTGATTTACGGTATACGAGGTAAGTATGTGAGAGGAATTTTATCTCGACTTACATAATAAATACTTATTGACCCCAATAAACAATATCAAACACACACATAAATATATGTGATGTGGTTGGTTAGAATCACAATCAATTAATTAATAATGTCCTCTTCAGTGGTTCAAATGACAAAGGATTCACACATAAATATATCTGATGCGTGCAACACTATCATGGATTATATTCGCTCTAATTTTATTAATGGCTCATTGACGTTGTATATCATTTGTGCCCAGAAGCAATTCATTCCCAACAAACCGCCCTTTCGCAATTAATGTACTCTTATTTTCTTTTTCTTTTTCTTTTTGCCGGAATACTCTTATTTTCTTCAATCTTTAATAAATGCTGTATTATAAACTTGTTTTAGTTTTAATATAAATTGTCTCTTTATAAAGAATTAATTAATCACAATTAATTGGTTGGTCAATTTAAAATTCCATATAAATTGAGTCCTAGTTATAGTCTATATACATATGTGGCATGTGGAGTCTCCACTAAGGGTGAGTATTCGGTTTTTTGGTTCGGTTTTCCGTAAAAACCAAAAAAACCGAATAAAGCTAATTCTAATAATCGAACCGAAAATCGATTAACCGAACCGAAGTAACCGAAATATTTAGATTTGGTTCGGTTAATAACCGAATTAACCGATTTTTTATTTATTATCTGTAAAAAATATATATATAATTAAATTTTTAAAAAAGATTAATTTTTATCCTTAAGATTACATTTAGGGGTAAAATATATAAAATAAATTAACTAGATTTAAAATATCTATAGATTTTATCTAATATTATTAAAAATTTACACTTATTTAATTATAAAAACATGCATTTATCAAATAATATATATTAAATATAAATATATTATATATATTTCGGTTTTTCGGTTTTAACCGAAATATTTTTCTAATAACCGAACCGAAAATCGAACTAATCGAATAATAAAAATCGAAATTTTATCGAAAACCAAATTAACCGAACCGAAAAAACCAAACTGAATTCGGTTCGGTTCGATTTTGAGTTTTGGTTCTAATTTGCTCACCCCTAATCTCCACTCAAGGAGACAGGATAACAAATGTCCTCTTTCATGAGTTCCTAAGAGCTTAGAGTTTAGTAATCACTTGTTGAATGATTGATAAATTATGTTGTAATTAAACATTGTTTCTTTTATTAACAAGATTTTTATTTATCATTCTTATTTATTTATCTTGAAAACCGTGCCCGTACCAGTTGCAAGAGGCTCCTTCCTCGTTCCCTCCTGACTCCTTTTGATTTCTCATTCACGACTTTTTCTCTTCTCTTTGCTTCCTGTCATGACATTCCGTTGCGAGTCTCAATCAGCTTTCTTTATTTGAGAAAATAAATATAAAATATCACGCATCTTTCGTTGGATATACAGTATATAGTTTGGAAAGACCAGTCATATTCTTTGATGAGCCAAAGCATACGGTTTTTCGTTTGCAAGCACCATTTTTGTACAAATCTCTATAAACGCATGTACCTGTTGAACCCTGCAAGGCTTGTTTGACTGAACCAATTAATGGGACTGATCATCTTGACCATAATTTGGAAAAATAAAGAATCATTTAGCCCTAAACTCATGGGAAAGTAACCTCTCATTTTACATTCTCATCCTCTTCCACCCTCTTTCTTTTTCTAACCATAAGACTAACATTTGAATAGTTTTGATTTGATTTATACAAAATATTTTTTACATCTTTATTTTAATATTAAATTATTCATATTAAAATTTAACAATTTGGAATTAATATTTTTTTTTACAATTGCGAAGGAAGCTTCAAAAAGATTGCACCATTTAATTCAACAGGGCATTAATGAAGAGATTAAGAGTTCAAATCCTACAAGCAACCTCTATACCACTATGATTATATTTATAAGTCCTTTTTTACCAAAAAATTTGATCATATTTATAAATCTATTTTCATGATAGTAAATGCATTTTTTACTTTTTTACCCCTATTAATTGCAATAAACAAAAAAAAAATTTATTCATGTTGACTTTTGGAACCAATCATAGATAAGGACGAAATTGAAAATTTAGCTCATAGTTAATGAGTTAACTAACTTTCTTTGATATATGAGAATTAGTTAAAAAAGACTTATAAATAAGACCATAATGATACTTAAAAGAATAAGACTGCATACATCTAACATTTTCTAAATTCCATATAGTGAAAGCCTAGTACAACGAGCTTCCTTTATCAAATATATAATGAAGCACTAAAAGTTATTCCAACTATAAGTCTATAACTCCTACACAGAAAAAGGCCAAAAGGTCGTTCATGCCTCGGGACCATGCATCCCATCACAAAAGTGCCTCTAATTTGGTGGAAAAATTAAAAACGAATCTTTTGAGTCAGTTCTCATGGTTTCTTTCATTATGGTGGTTTGTTATGTTCCCCACCACCATCGTAAAGATTTTCTTCCCATTCGTTCTTCCACAAGAAATTAGTCCTCTATCTTCCTGTAGAAATAAATCAAGTTGTGGTGGTGATATAAGGAATCACAACGGAACAAGGATTGCTGGCTTCTCTGAAGCAGTAGGACAATGTAGTGCTTTTGAAGCCGAAAAATTGGCCTTATTTTTAAAGTCTTAAATTAGTTTGGGATATTGGATATAAGAAAGTCATCCTCGAATCTAATTCCTAAAATTTGGTTGATATACTACTCCATATAGGGGAAATATTGAAACATATAGCTTGGTAACTATTCAAAATTTAAAAATGATGGAGTATAGTTGGGATTTACAAGTCAACCATATTTCTAGAGATCAGAATCGCATTGCAGATGCTTTGGCTAAGGATAGATAGGTTATCTACTTCAGCCTTCTTTCATAGTTGTCTATCTCATCTTCACACATTCCTAGCTTAAGATTGTATGGGATTTAATTTCCCACTAGTCTAATACTACTATAAAATATAGATCTAGTAGCGTTAATCTTATGGTACTTCTTCAAATAAGCGCTGGATGAGGAGACTTCTATTTAAAAAAAAAAAATGTGGCAGCTATGGCATTTCACAAGAAAAGAGCAGTAGCTACCCAATACATTGTATGGCACTTGCTTGTGAAAGTGTCATATAAAGGGGTTATTAAAAAAAAAATTACCATATTGTACAGCGCTTTCTTGAGCAAGTACCATACAAGGGTATTTTTAAAAAAAAATATACCCATTTTATGGCGCTTCTCTAAGAAAACGTCATAGAAGAAGTTATTTAAAAAAAAGAAAGACGCGTTGGATCTTAATGAGTCTCCGTTAAAAAAAAAAAGGAGTTTTTTTTTTTAAAGTGCCTATAACAACACTTGCATTGAAAGGGCCATTATAGGCCTTCTAGTATGGCCTATAATGGCACTTGCATTGAAAGCTATAGCACTTGATAGATAAGCACCATAGCTTCCCTTATAATTTTTATTTTTATTTTTTTGTTTTCAATTATTGAAAGCTATAGCGCTTGATAGGTAAACGTTGTTGCTTCCCTTCTCCTGCTCTATTTTAAATAATTTGTTTAGCCTGTCATATATTTTCTTCTTTGTGTTGTGACTTGCACGTATAGATCTAGATGCAGAGGTCATCGTTCTCTCACCAAAGTCTCTCATGTTCAAAGAAATAAATAGTCCAATCTGATTGAAAAGCTTACACCAAAGCTTGTGATATTAGAGAAAATAAGTGCGACTTAGGTACCATTTTCTCTAAGTACATACTGAATTCTTAAATCTCATAAGCTTTGTTCTCCTTATTGTCTCCTCCTATAGAAACTCCCTTGGAAGTCTTTTTTCTTTTCTTTTTAATACAAAAGCTTTTATCGATTGGTACTATGGTTTCCTTTTTTTTTTTTTTTTTTAAATGTACAATTTGTCATAAATCTTAACTTGTATTTTATGTGTACTTATAAATTTTTCCCCCAAATATTTTCTTGAAGTTACAACTCTCTCTTATTAAACTTCCTATACATTGTAAGCTTTTTAAATTTTTGAGCTTACAAATATAATTTTATTAATTGTTACTAGTTTAATTTGCTTAATGTAGTTATTTTTTTGGAGTTATTTCATTCTTGTTTAGTTTGATTCTGATTTATTTTTATTCAATTTGTTGTGAATTTATATTGTAAAATATAGAGTTCATTAGGAAAGAAAAAAATTACGTAAAATAATTTTTTTTAAAAAAAAAATACTTCCTACAATGCTTTAAGGTAAAGTGCCATAGGAGGGGTAGGCCTCCTATAACGCTTCAGCATGAAGTGCCATAGGAGGCTTATGACCTCCTACGGCGCTTCCCTGCATAAGCACCGTAGGAGGGATTTTAATAATAATAATAATAATAAAAGTTGCGGCGCTTTCAGAAATTCAAGAAGCATCGTAACTTACTTTTATGGCGTTGAAAGTTATGACAATTTTCAAGCGTCATAGTATTCATAAATAAATGTTTTTTATGATGTTTTTTGTAGTAGTGTAATTTAATTCCTGATGAGCTATAGCCCTCTTTTGTACCAAAAAAATAAGCACATGTGACCTTCTGTTTAGAGATAATTATGTTTGAGGCACTATCAAGTACTAAACGTAGGTAAAAAGTTCCTTTTAAAATTTAGTTTTCCCACCTTCAAGAAGCTAGTTTAATTTTCTCTCATTTTGAGGACTGAGTTTCGGTGCTCATCATACGTGATAATTACTTAAATATGAACAGTTGATGATTTTTTGGCAATTTCTCATGTTATCTCCCCACCCCCAGCATAAATGATTATCATCAAATGTAAGTGTCTTTTCGCGTTACTTGCGCCCATTTTTCCATATATATGTATATATAAGTTCAACTGACATTCAAAAATTTATACTATAAATTACTGGTTTTATTTAATATACCATATGGTTTAAATATAATAGTTTTCATAATAAAAATAGCTCTTGTTTTTTTCCTATTTTAAACAGATGATGGATAGCTAGGTTGTCTAAATTAAAGTCCGTAGATTAATTAATAATTATATTGTATATTTTTTTTTCAGTAAGTATATAATATGATATATAATTATGTTAAAAAAATTGGCCTGAAATATATTAAAAGTTAAATCAACGATTGAGCCTTTTATGGGGTCTGTAATGGCAAAACTTACAAGGAAGATATAAATGACATACTGTCACAGTGTGACGTTTATTTACCAGGATCAATTTACTTGATCGCATTTTTTTATAGAAAAAAATTTCTGCAGACGTCTGAAGTTCTCAAATTAATTTTTGTCAAATCATGAATTCAATAAAAAGTATGACAAATGATTTATTTTTTTAATCATTCAATTAACAACATAATATCAATGATTTTTTTTTGTATGTAAAAAGAAGAATAAACATTTTTCATTTTGAATACTGGTGCATATAAAACTCCTAATGTCCTTAATATACTAGTTGATTAACTAATTTGGAAAGATTAAAAAATTAAATTATATTACTTAGTTATAACAAATATTGCCGATTTTTTTTTTTTTTGTATGTAAAAAGAAGAATAAACATTTTTCATTTTGAATACTGGTGCATATAAAACTCCTAATGTCCTTAATATACTAGTTGATTAACTAATTTGGAAAGATTAAAAAATCAAATTATATTACTTAGTTATAACAAATATTGCCGAATCAGCCTAAAATCCATGATTAAAAACAAGAGTCTTGCGATCACAGAATATTAAAACCAGTGTGTTCGAAAAAACGCTCTCTCTTGGAACTCGTGCCACTAAGAACCTTCAATGGATGATGTTGAATCCCTGAAGATACCGCCGGACAAGTCTGAGCAATCGGATAAATCTTGTAATAATCTCTTTGCACGCATTGCACCAGAAGAATCTATCTTGTTAGGTAAGGGGGTTGAAACTTCTGAGGACCATGGTTTAGCGTTGCAAAACAAGAACCAGGGGTCCTTTTCAAGCTCACCGAAATGCAAGAAAATCTCCTCTTACAAGGAGTCATTAACTGGTCACAACCGCCTGGACTCAAAGGGTTCTGAGTTCGTCTCCTCTTCTATTAGTAATGATCTTCTGACATCGGAACTCCATAACCAAAAATGGAAGATTCCAGAACCCTCCATGGAGATTAACAAGCTTAAGTCCATATATCCATCTTTGGATATCACTGAAGAGGAATTTAACGAAGCTTGCAAGCCCTGGAACAGATCTCTCGTAATTACTATTTTAGGCGCACATTTTTATCTGCCCAAACTGAAAGAATTGCTTTGTAGGGTGTGGAAATTCAATGAGTTTGATCTGATAGATCTCTCAAACAACTATTATGTTGTTAGGTTCACAAACCCTGAGAGTTGGGAAGGCCACTACAAACGCATCTTATTGGAGGGGCCGTGGGTCATTGCGCAGCACACAATTTTAGTTCAGAAATGGACACCTTTCTTTGACCCTTTCAAAAATCAACTGGGGAGGATTGTAACTTGGGTTAGAATCCCAAATATCCCTCTTATCTTTTACTCCCAAAAGTTCATATCCAGAGTGGGGGATTTGATTGGGAAGACTATCAGAGTAGATTTAAACACCCTGAACTGCAGCGATCAGTCCTCTGGCGTGGTGTCAAGGGGCAGATTCGCGAGAATTTGTGTGGAACTTGATCTCCAGAAAAGCCTCGTTCCTCGCGTCATCTTAGCATCCACCGTCTTCAACGTTGAAATGAAGGTCTCGATAAGATTTGTTTTAATTGCGGCAAATACGGGCACAGGAGAGACTCTTGCCATCATA
This sequence comes from Inga oerstediana, assembly GCA_963210345.1. Classification (NCBI taxonomy): domain Eukaryota; kingdom Viridiplantae; phylum Streptophyta; class Magnoliopsida; order Fabales; family Fabaceae; genus Inga; species Inga oerstediana. The sequence goes on along the minus strand of OY723404.1, from coordinate 71,665,140 downwards.
AGGAAGAAGGGAAAAGTTCCGAAAAAGCAATAGGTTTAGACAAGGAAAAGGGGATCATACCTGCGAAATCTCAGCCAGCTCCGATGAACTCGGGTCAAGGGATCACCTCTGGAAATTCCCAGCAAGCTCCGGTGAGCTCGGAACAGGGAGCACAGGTCCCATCGCCGGAGGAAGCCTACGGTCCGTGGATGATGGTGGGGGGTCAGAGGAAAAACCGATTCCCAAGGGTGGGAAATCGCAGAGAAGGCGTGGATCGAGGAAGGTATGGGTCGTCTAACAAAGATTTGGGGAAGAGGAGCAATTCGTGCAACTTTGAAGCTCTGGCTGACCTGGATGAAGGAAAGGAAACAAGAATAATCAAACCAAATGAAGCTCGGTTGTCAGTGCGCTCAGGAACTAAAGCAAGAAATAGCCGAATTGACACAAGTGAAAGACGGGTCTGCAGAATTGAAAATGATCGCCTGATCAGAACCCAAGAACCGAAGAAAGTGTATAGGAAAAAGGGCTTAGTCATAGGTGGGCTCAAAGCCATTCTGCCAAAAGTGTTACCGAAAGGACCCATGCAAACTGAAGCCCACCTGATCAAAGACTCGGTAAAGGGTGATGGGGGATCCGCTAGACAAATTGCAACCGAGGCCTCGTCTGCTAGGTCAGGTGCAAGATCCCATGTTGTGGTGATGGGCTCCATGAACAAAGCCCAATCCCAAATCTTAACATGCGCTGATCAGAATCCAAGCCATTCAATTCAATTGAAGGGCCTGTCTTTGGCTCAGCCCGAATTGGACCCCGCTGTCCAGACCTTTCACTCGGGTGAATTTTCACAGGCGGTCCCTTTAATCCTTGATGATTTAAATGAAAATGCTCAAGTGGACCCTCAGCCTAGCTTTAATGTCGAAGCTTCCTCTTCCCCTCGTACCGCTGATTCGACGCAAAAGTTGACGTGTGATAAGGAAATGAAAAACGTGGATTTGGTCAAAGACCAAAAGCTCAATATCCCTGCTTCGGTTTTGTCTCCTTTTGCAAAAACTCCAAGCACTGAACCGATTCCTATCTTTATGGAAGGCTATGAGAGGGGTAGATCAAAGATGAATTTGAGGGAGTTAAAAAGCAGAAGCAGGTCTGTCTCCGGCCGCGTCCCTCCTGATAAGTAGGTTTTTCTTTGTTCTCATTTTTTCCTTATCTTTTTCATGAATATTTCTTGTTGGAATTGTAGAGGGGCTTGTAGCAAATCATTCCCCCGTATTCTTAGAGATATTGTTTCTAAGTATTCTATCTCGGTTATGGGTCTTCTGGAAACCAGGGTTAGTGGTCACAAAGCGGATGTAGTGGTCCGTAACTTGGGTTTCAATAACTGGTTGAGGGTTGAGGCAACAGGTTATGCGGGAGGCATTTGGGTTTTGTGGCATGATAGTGATGTATCCTTGGAATATCTTTTTTCTACAAATCAACTCCTCCACTGCCGCCTGACTGAGAAAAAATCCAATAAATGCTCCTGTGTCACTTTTGTATATGGGGATCCTAGGTGGAGCTATAGGCAGGAGCTTTGGTCATCCCTTAAGGATTTGGCTGGGAATATCTCTGAGGCTTGGCTTGTTTTAGGGGATTTCAACTCTTTTCTTGACCCTTCTGACAAATTAGGGGGCGCTGCTGTAAGTAATAGATCCTTAACTTCCTTCCGGAATTGTGTGCTTGACTGTGATTTTCTAGAACTGCCTGTAGTTAGAGACAAATTCACGTGGTCTAGGCAAGACATTAAGGAAAGGCTGGATTGGGCTTTCTGCAATTTATCCTGGGAATTGGCCTATCCTCTTCACAAAAACTTCCACCAGCTTCGTTTCAAATCGGATCATCGTGTTCTGGTGATCATGCTGGAAATGAGAATGCCGCCCCATCTTTAAATCATTTTAGATATCAAGCGGCCTGGTGCCTTGAAGATGATTTCTCTGACCTCGTAAAGTCCGCTTGGCAAAATAATGATTGGTTTTCTGGCTGCAACAACTTCCAAAGCAAGGCCTCCTGGTGGAATAAGAATGAGATAGGTAGCATTCCCAAAAAGAAGAGGATCTTGATCAAGCGTTTGGAGGGGGTTGATCGTCAACTCGCTGTGAGCCCGCACACAGGATTAATTAGGCTTGAAGCGAAGCTTTGGAAGGAATACATCAAGGTTGTAAATCAAGAAGAGCTTCTCTGGTATCAAAAGTCAAGATGCAAGTGGCTCAAATATGGAGACAAAAATACAAGCTTTTTCCACTCTTCAACGGTGATTAAAAGAAAGAAAAGCAAAATTGACTCCCTTCAAGATGCTCAAGGAAGCTGGATTACCGACCAAGATGAGCTTAAGGCATCTGCACTCAACTTTTTCAAAGATCTTTACTCGGCGGATAATGAGGTGCAAAATGTGTCGGAATGGCCTGTTGACTTCAGTCCCCTAGAAGAATCTCATCTTTCTCATCTGCAAAAGGACGTGTCTGCAGTGGAAATTAAAAACGCTGCTTTTGAGATGGACGCTTTCAAGGCGCCCGGTCCCGACGGCCTCCAACCGCATTTTTTCCAGACTCAGTGGAGCATTGTGGGTCAAAAGATCTGTGATCTTATTTCCTCCATTTTCAGAGATCCCAGTAGAGTAAAAGATATTAATCAGACTCACATCACTCTGATACCAAAGGTGGACAATCCCACCTCGTTAAAGGAGTTCCGACCCATATCCCTTTGTAATGTGAGCTACAAAATACTCAGCAAAGTTCTCGCTAACAGAATGAGATCAATAATGGACTTCCTGATTCACCCTACCTAATGCAGCTTCATCAGGGGTAGGCAAAGTTTCGATAATATAATTCTGGCTCAGGAAGCGATTCATACGATGAGAACGACTAGAAAGAAGAAGGGATATGTCGCCATCAAGGTGGACATGGAAAAAGCGTTTGATAGGTTGGACTGGAACTTCATCCTTTTTAATCTTCGGAGCCTGGGTCTGAATGAAAATTTCATAGAGCTTTTGATGACGTGTGTTTCCTCTCCCACAATGAAGGTGATTTGGAATGGATCCCTCTCAACTTCGTTTCAGTCCTCGAGAGGTGTGAGACAAGGTGATCCCTTGAGTCCATACCTATTCATTCTCTGTATGGAAAGGCTGAGCCAGTTGATAAATCGGGCTGTTGCAGAGAGAAGATGGAAGCCGCTGAGGATTAGTCGATCGTGTCCGAATCTTTCTCACCTTTTCTTTCCTAATGACTTACTTCTTTTTTGCGAGGCTTCAAATAGTCAGATGGAGATCATTAGAGACCTGATGACCTTCTTCTGCAAGGTTTCGGGCCATCAAATAAACTTCCAGAAGTCAAAAATCTTTGCTTCCAGGAATGTTCAGTTTCAACGAGCTCAGCAAATGGGTCAATCCCTGGGAATCAGCATATCGGGTGACCTAGGAAAATACTTAGGTGTCCCCTTGCTCCATAAGCGAGCCAGCAAACTGACATTTGCACCCTTGGTGTCCAAAGTTCGCAAGAAGCTTTCCTCTTAGAAAGGTAAATTCTTAAATATGGCTGGGAAAACAGTCCTGATCAACTCTGTTCTCTCTACTCTGCCGTTCTATCAGATGCAAACTACCCTGCTCCCTAAGGGAGTTCTTCAAGATCTTGAGAAAGCAAACAGAGATTTTTTCTGGTGTCAGGGGCAGGATAAAAAGAAAATGCATCTCATTTCTTGGGAAAAAATCAAGTTAGACAAGAAGAAGGGTGGTCTGGGTATTAAAGACCTCTCCAGCCAAAACGAAGCTCTCATCATGAAGCTGTGCTGGAATCTCATTACTAGACCTGATGCACTATGGGTGAAAGTTCTCAGAGCAAAATATGTCTGCGGAGAAAATGAAATTCCAAGAGTTGAGAGGAAAAAGTCACAATCCGCTGTTTGAAATGCTATCACAACTGTTTGGAATTCATTTAGGAAAGCTGTGGGTAAAAAGATCAGGAACGGGTAGTCCACAAACGCGTGGTGGGATATATGGACTAGTCTAGATCAGCCCCTCATTTTCTATGTGGACAAGAACCTTGACTTAATTAACCCGGAGGATGTGGTTAAAAATTTTGTCGGTCCAAGAGGAGAATAGGATCTCCAGAGATGGAGTATGTTCTTGCCGAGGTGGGTGATTGAAAGGATCAAACAAGTCTCTCCACCTTCCCAAACTGGCAACGATTTATTCTGGTGGAAGAAATCTTCGGATGGAAATTTCAGCATCAAATCAGCTTATTCTATGATTTATTCGTCACCCGCGGAGCCCGTCGATCCGTTCTGGCAACGTATCTGGAGATGGCCTATTCCAGAGAAAGTCAAATTCTTTATGTGTCAATTGTTCCAAGAGAGAATCCCTACGAATTCTATCCGTGCAAAGAGAGATGAGCGACTAAACCCTGAGTGCCCTTTCGAGTGTAACTGTGAGGAAACAGCGCTTCATATTCTGAGAGATTGCGAGTTTGCTAGTTCTGTATGGTTTTCTTGTATTAACCCTGCCTATTACTCTGCATTTTTCTCTGGTAATTTACAGGTTTTGATCAAATGGAACATGCAACACTCACCGGGGAACCGCAAGTTTTCCCAGTGGCCCTGGCAGAGAGTCTTCGGTTCTTTATGCTGGCAAATTTGGAAGAACAGATGCAACAGAGTTTTTGAAGGAACTTCTATTCTGCCTCAACAACTATTGCACAGAGTGATTCATTTTCTTCATGAAGGAATTGAGGAGGGCCGGTACAAACACAAGATCTTTAGAGTTCCAGAAAGATACTCAGAGAATTGGAGAGCTCCACCAGAAGGCTACGTTCGGATTGATGTAGACGCTGCGGTGGACGAACACAGGATTTCAGCAGTCGGAGGAGTGGTACGAGATAGCTCCGGAACTTGGATTTGCGGGTTTCAACAAAATACGGGGTTTTCTCTAGGATTAACAGCTTCGGAGATCCAGGCTATTCACATTGGTCTGCAAACTTGCAAAATCCGGAAGTTCAGTAAGATCAAGCTTTTTACCGACTCATTAGAAGCCATTCAATTACTATTCTAGGCAGGTAGCCACTATCATCCCCTGCAGCAGGAGCTCGATGAGATCAGGGAATTAATCCATAGGGATTGGGACTTGGAGATACACCATTGTCATAGAGAAGTGCTTAAATGTGCCGATATTCTGGCTAAGAGAGCCCTGGACTCGAACAGTGATCTGTCTATGTTACAACAGCCACCAGATTACTGTTCGGACCAAATGTTAGCTGATCGTAGCTTAGATTTGGACTCATAGGCTCTGTTTTCTGTCCTTTTTGTTGATTTTCGGCCGCCTCGGCCTCAAGAGCTTGCTCTTGTCATTGTAATTTAAAAAAAAAACAAGAGTCTTCCTGGTAATTGGCAGGGTTCGTACTTGCAGACGTCAATCTCAGGGATGGTGTTGTGGATGGAATAAGGTTTGAAATTAAATTGATGCATATGATTAATGAACGATTTGTAGCTTACTGAATAATCTTAGAAGCCTCGCGGTAAATAGGTTTAAGTGTGTATTTGGATTAATTTTTAAAAATAATTTTTATAATTTATGAAATAAATATGTGAAGGGATTTTTATCTCGATTTACAGAAAATAACTTCTAAAACTATAATTTAGTTGTTTCCTAATCATTCACTTAATTGTGTGAAAATAAGATTAGTGGGGATATGTAACGTTATGCATGCCACTAAAGATGATGAAGGAACCAACGGAAGTTGGCGCAGATGGGTAGGCATCTGCGCCACACCAATCCGTTCCTGGGTTCGATCCCAGGAAACGGAAGGTGTAGAGAATTTCCGTTGGGAGCTCTCTCCCCTGGGGCGCCTCAAAGAGGTGAATTCCTGTCGGGCCTATCAGATTGGGGGCGCCAGGACTAGTCGATTGTCGGGGGCCCATGTCGGTAAATCCGGCGTTGGCCTTCAGGTTAATGCCGGATACCTGGAAGGTGGGTGCACCGAAGGCCAAAAATGGTCCATTGCATAAACCATAAAAAAAAAGATGATGAAGGAGGACTTGTAATGTTTGGACACGTCATGAAGTGTAGGACCCACCAACCAAAGCCTGTCTGCAAGAGTCAAGACCTCCCGAGCATGGAGAAACGAAAGAGAAGGGAATCCTTGTGAGTGGGAGTCTTCCTCACTCTTCAGTCCATGGGCCAGTCCGTCACTCCCTCATATTCAAAGTATAACACGTCTTCAATTTTTTCAAAATGATTAAAAGAAGGTTATTTAATTATATCATATGTTATATATCATTAAATTATATATATTAGTTTATACATCAGATAAATTGGTTTGGAGAAAAATAATGAGTATAAATAATTTAAAGTAACTTATTTATCTTTCCTAATTTCTTCAAAAGAGTCAATAGGGTTTTATATTTAGGATCGGAAGTAGTATTTGTTACATAAATACCATGGAAAAATAACCCCCTCATTTTTTATAAAAAATTAAAATAAATTTTTTTAATTTAATTCTTTTAAAAATATTATTATATTAATCAGAGATATTCATTATAATCAATTTTTATACACATGTTAACAATAAATTGGGATGAGAGTGAATTTTTCATAAAGTATGCCATTTAAATTAATTTTTTTAATTAATTTATATAATATGAAATCAAAAAAATATGAATTAACATGTAAATATAAAATGATAAATTAGTTATTATCAAGGACAAAAGCAAACAAGATGCTGCCTCCGATCCTTTTTATAAGATCTGGATAAGGGTTATCTTAACATTTAATTAGCTTTATTCATTTGTGTCCACATTAATTATATATATTGTATTAATTAAAAAGTTGATGATACTTATATTTACTCTATTTCTCTCTCTTACTTACCCCTTATAAATAAGAGCATGCTTAAAAAAAATTAATTTCAAAACATACTTATCATTTTTATTTAATTTTAACCAATTTTTTAAACCACATAGTATGATTCTAGCTCTTATAAATAGGAACAAAAATAATATTAAAACATTCCCCTTCCTTCAAACCAAAACAAACCTCATGAGATCATGATTAGGATGACGTTGGCAAAAAAAAAAATAAATAAATATTAGGATGAGTTATTGACAGTTGTATTTAGAGCCGGTCATACGGGTCCAACCCGCTGACCGGCAGGTTGGGACAGGGTTAGGATTGGGAAAATCCCAACCCGCAAAAATGCGGGCCGTACAGGCCCACACTACATAACCCGGGGTTAATGCGGGTTAGCCTGTGGGTTGGCCCATAATTTTTTTTTACATATAATAATTTTATAAGATTTATAAGTTTTTCACTCCTATTTTGGTACCTTCCAATCCAAAGAGAAAAAATCTTAGTATCTTCCCTTCTTTAAACAAAATTATTATATCTTGGTTGCTTGAGAACGGGTTTATGTTTTGTTTATAAACTTTGGTAAATTTGATAACTTTATCTCTTAAATTGTGGATTATATTTTTAAATTTTTATAAGAGGGATTATTGATGTAAGGAAGGTAAATTTAATGACCCATATATATGTGTCTTATATTTTCAGCCTCCTTTAAAAAAAGGAATTTTTTTTTTTCAAAAAAAAAATGTGGGCCCACGAGCTAACCTACAACCCACATACTGCGGGTTAGGATTGGCATTTTGCCAACTCACAGAAGTGCGGGCCTGTATGTGCCCAGTGGGTTGGTGCGGGCCAACCTGCGGGTGTATTCCCAACTCTAACTATATTATATACCCTCTGTACCGGTACTGTACCTATACGTGCCTCTTTCTACCCTTATTGTGCTTATATACTAGAGAAGCTTATTCGGCGCCTATCCAACTGAAAACTCATCCCATTTAAATGGTTTAGATTTGATTTTTTTAAATTGGTTATTTTTTAATAAAAACTTATTTTTTGAGAAAATTTCAGTTAAGAGATTATCTTTATTTTAGATTCTGTACTTATTAAAATAATCTTTTTAAAAAGAATTGAAAGTAAAAAAAATATATGGACTGTGCAGATCCCATCAGAATAGCATAGGGGACAAGCTCCTTCCTATATACTAGTAGTATATGAATAGTGGGAGCCTGCCTCTTTTTGTACCCATATTATGATTATACTTATTATCAAGTTAGATTAACCGTAATTACGAATAAGGGAAAATGATAAAAAAAATAACTTTTAAATTATAAAATCTCAAATTACACCTTATTTAAAATTTTACAAATTTAAAGTTTTTTTTCTATCTTTTTCTTAAAGAATAATTACCAAATTAACGTAGGGAGTGAAATTGATGCTCCCAGTGTTTAATATAGAACTTAATAAAAGAGTTGATTTTAATTCTAAATATAATATTATTTCCCATATTTGTCATATTTTCCTAATTTATCCCTATTCATCATGTTCCTTCAAGAATAATAAAGTTCTCCTTCTAGTTTTTAATATAAGATATATTTATCTAATTTGATTAGATTAAAAAATTTAGTTAAATTAATTTATATAATATATACTTTTTAAAACACCTTAGTCATTCTCCATAATTACCTCCTTCCTTCTCCTCTTTAATTACTGTTGAGGTAATATCAAAAGGGATAAATTAGGAACAGAGTGATAAATATGAAAAATATATTTTATATTCAGGATCAAAATCATCTTTTCAAATATGTCCTATATTAAGGATTGGAGGAGTAAGAGAGAGATGAGAGAATTAAAGAAGATTAAGAGGGTGTTTTAGAAAAAAATGAACCTACCTCTTTTTAACTTAAAGGATTTATCAGGTGCCCAGACTAATTTGGATTGAGTCGGATAAGATCACAAAGGCTTTCCAAACCTCAAACTTGAGATCTCTGATTAAACTGATACAAGCCATACGAAATGAATCAAGTGCTTAGTGGTGGTATGAAATTGACATATTTGAGTGAGGATGATATGTTATAAAAAGTGATGCACACAACGGAACTAATAAACTCCCATATGACTGACAATAAAACTTGCTGCCCAAGTTGAAGCTTTTGAAGGTAATGACCCCACTATCTCATTGACTCACTTTTTGATGCTCTCATTCTCTTTTTCATCCCGATTGCTTTGATGGAAAATGCTGTGGGGTTTAACGTGATTGGATGTCATTCGTGTCCTGCCTCCCCAAGTTTTAGTGAAAAAAGAACTTGCTCCCCAAGTTTTATCCTTCTACCCGTCTTGACTCTTGAGTGTAGGCCCTTCTGCCTTTCCTTCCATTATTTTTTGACTTTTAAGTCTGTTTCTCGTTTTCTTGGGTTTATCATTCACAGATGGAATTGATCCCAAAATGTGTACTTTTAGGGCCAAAGGAAACAATAAAATTAAAAGCATGTAAACAATTTGGTGTAACAATGAAGGGTGAAATTTGAAAATAAAATATACACCTCACTTTTTCCTTATATTTTGGATGAAATAGGACTTTTTAACCTTTTCTTTTTTGCCAACGGGGCTTTTAAATTTTGATCTATAATTAAAGATGTATAGCACAGGTACTTTCATCTTCATTTATGGGGAGAAATGTATGATAAAGTTTTGTATTGTTATGAAGTATATGGCAGGCACGTAAATAAAATTGATTGTTAAGCAACAAAAATATTTCTTATATATCATGCTTTTGTAGAAAATATTTGCCGCAAATCTCTAGGATATAAGTTTTCATTTATCAAACTAATTACCATCAAAGATTTTCAATACAAAAATATGAGAAAGATTCCCCCCCCCCCCCCCCCTCAAAATTCATCTCCATGGTATCAATCACCTGTTTAGCATATAAAGAAAAACATGTCGGCAAAAAGAAATGTCATTTTGGATACACAACAGAATTCTTTAACTAAGGAATCTGTTAATCATGAAGGAAATGAAACAATCTTTTTTGGCCATGCAAATTTGAATTAATGTAAAAATAGTATTTAGAACAAGTTAACCCACTCATCACCGGAATTTATACCACTAAAAGAAGCATACACGGCAATTCTTCTTGCTCAATCACAAGAATTTTAAAAAAGGATAAAGGTGCAATTCTAACTATAAACATTTTTCTAAAGAGTTATCAGCATAGTAAACATTTTTTTGGATGTAAAAGTACCCATAAACATTAAAAGGTAGCCCAATAATGTCATTCCTAAGTGGGGGGATGTTGACCATGAAAATGTAACATTTGACTAGATGTGCTGACATGTAGGTGAGCTGGCAAATAAAGTTTGAAAATTTTGACCCAAGTCATGCTGACGTGTACATTGAAAACTGAAAGGGTCTACAAAAGAATCAGACAATCGCAACTCCCTACCAGAATAAAGACCAGCAAATCTTAAGCAGGAGCATGAGCAAAAATCATGGTTCTTCGGTCAAGCTTCAGCCAAATGCAAAAGCTACAATCATGGTTCTTCTCAAAAGTAAGAAAAATCAAGGAATGCATTGGTGGTTCAAATCTCAGCAAATGAACCCATGTTTTCAAAATCAGAGCTCAAGTTCGTAGGTCGCAGAGAGATATCTTGGAAAGACAAGGAGGAGTACTGATAGAAAGAAGAAGGCGAAGTGGCCATTATTCTCAGATCACGAAGTTGCCGTCGAGAGGGTTTCAACGAAGTCGCTTTTATTCTCAAATTGATGTGAAGAAATGAAAGGCAAAGTCGGCAAAGAAGACCACAATTTCACAGGCTCGTATAGTGGGTTCACTCCGTTTTGGACGTATAACCCCTGAATGCATTTGGGGATCTTCCCGGTGACGGGGAGAGAGAGCTTGACAGGCTGCTCCGGCACCGCTAAATTAACGGAATGATTTTTCGATTACCACACAAAATAAATGTAGCACGCATATTTATTGATAAAAATCGGGGAAATCAAACAAACACAAACTGTTAAATGAGGAAATTTCAAACCAGAGTGGAATCAGATATAGCGAGTGGTAGACCTTTTTTTTTTTCTTGTTCTGATTTGCAGATTTTCTTGATAAAAAGCTCCATATCTCAAAAAGTTGGAGAAAGTTCAAGCCATGATAGGTCCATTCACAGCAATGGAAGCCATATTTTTTATCAGTCTAGGAGACAAAGCTCACGTTCCCATCATAGCCTTTTCAGCAACAAGTCCTTCTCTGGCTTCCCTCCCAAGTTCATATTCTTTTTAAATTGCACAAACTAATTCAGCTCAAGTGAATGCCATTGGAGCGATAGTAGAAGCTTTTGGGTGGAAAGAAGCAGTTCCTATTTATGCTTCATTTGATAGATATTGTGCTTGAATCATTGAATCTATAACCTCGTTCAGTTGGAAAGAAGTTTGAATTGTTGAGTTTATAACTTCATTTAGTTGGAAAGATGTATAAATTGCTGAATCCATAACTTCAAAGGGTGAAGATATTTGAATCGTTGAGTTCATATTTGATAAATAATGCTCCTAAAACAAATATTAGTTCTTATTCTATTTTGCTCCTTCAAGCATAATCTATGAACTACTTCAATAATTCTTCTACTTACCTTTGAAAGGATAGAGAAATTTTCTGGGTTTTCATGCTCAAAATCCTATTCCTTGTCGTATGTGCAGGAGACAAGAATCCATATAAATCAACTCTTTCCAAGTCAATGCATATATGACGGAAGGAGCTATAATAGAATTAAAATGATGAATGTATTAGCTAGTTAAAATCAACTTAACTAAATGAAGGAAAAAATGGGAAATAAACAACTTACAGAATTGCAAATTTGCCTCATCTTATATCTAGCTCCTCCAACTTAATGAACTGTTTAAGATCTTCTTTATCATTTGTGAAGGGATATTCTAATTCCTAGCCCACAATCCCTGTAGGCATATGCAAATCAATCTGGTGAATACCTTTATAGATCTGCTGCAGTCGTGCTAAGAATGACCATTTTTCTGCTTCCTGCTCGTTCTGTTAGAACATAAAGAAACATATTGTTAGTAGGAGGCCAACACATCTCAAGTAAAAGTGAGGTAGTTCCATACCATTGGAGGTGTTGCTGCTAAGCCAATAAGATATACATGCCAAAGGATGAAAGATCCTATCGCCTGAGCTATCATGGCAACCTCAGCATCAGGAATAGGGATGGCTATACCTTCTTCCCCCTCTCGAACACATGTCACAGTCACCCTACGTAAATGCTGTGGAATTTGCTGACGATGGTGGGTGGTAGCTTGTGTGTGAACGAGAGCATCTGCAACTACACGCAGCACTGGGGCATCCAAAGAGAGGATGGCAGGTTCTCCCGGTGCTGGAGTGGGAGAACGGTCGCCAAGTGGTTGGTCCACCGGATTGTAACTTCCTTTGGTGCTGTGGAAGGCCGGGGATGAATGAATTCTACGATCGGAAGTTACCATCCGCGATTCAAACATTTTCATCATTTCTGCTCGTAGCTCAAGCATCAGCTCAAGATGTAGCTCTGGCAACAGCTCTTATCGGAGCTTATCGCGAAGGTTAGCCTCGAGCTCTTGTGAGACTTCCTGGTGAATCTTAGCCACAAGCTCTCTATTGGGTTCAGCTTGTGACGAATAAGAATGTGAGGCTCGGCCAAAATACTTCACGACTAAAACTCCCCCTGCCTCCCCTCGAACATGACCGGGGTGATCTGGCTTCCCAATTGCCGTTGGCAAGATGTCCAACCGTCCACTTGGAGTGAACGAACCTTGGCTACTATGCTCTTCCAGTTCATCCTGCAGCATAAAAGTTATCGTATAAGAAAATTAAGCACTCCCAATATGAAACAAACTTTGTACTTATGCTCTAACTAATTACAATCCTCGCGGCAACCTCGGCAACAGTCGGATTTACATACTCCCCACCCTTAATCCTCCCTGCTTTCCATTTTTTGTGACGTGGAGGAGGTGGCGAGGCCTGGACCACAACACTAGGATCTGATGTGGTTGCTTCCTTCAATTTCTCCAACTCTTCTACCATCATCCTTCGCTCAAGCTTCCGATAACCACCACGAGACATGCAATGTTGATACTTATTAGCTGCTTGCCTCTCTGCATTTTCATACCCATTGTAGATAGGATTTTCTTGGCCTCATACATACGATTTGGAAGTACATTATCATCTGGAAACATATCACACAATATTTCAAGCAGCATTGTGAAACTATTATCGGTTCACTCACAAGTTGCTTTTAAGTTAACCAAATGTAATGTTCCTGTCAGCCGTGTGTATTTACTCCCTGGGTACAACAGTGTCTCTGCATCACTCCGCAGGCTGTCATATTTATGCGATTGTGCAAAGGATTCTACCTCAACATCGTAAATCATTCTCTCCATTCTATCTTCATCTATGACATCCACAGCTTCCTTCTTGTGCGACGGACAATCAGTTACTTCCTCACCATGCCATATCCACCTTGTATATTGAAGATTTATTCCATCACAAAGTAGGTGAACCCTTATAACTTCAACATCCCATCTTCTCTCATTTAAACAATTGACACAAGGACAAAAATACATCCCATTTTTGGCTGGAGCGTTCCTTCTAGCATATTCAATAAACTCTTCAACCCCATACTCATATTGTTCACTTGTTCTCAAAGAATTCATCCAACTATGATCCATTTTATTACCACATACACCATTCCTAATAACACTCAAGTTTAGAATAATTGTCAACACATGGAATTGCCTTTTACTATTTTGTTTTTCAAAATTTTGGCAGCATTTCCCTTTAAAAGTGAGACATCCCAAAAATCAAAATAACAAACCATCTCAGCTTAATTTAAATAAAATTAAACTAATTAAGATGGAAGCTAGCATTAATTCTTCTAACCTAAACAAAAATTCATAGCTTCATTTTCTCTACTTCGGAGCATTAGGTAAATGCAAGGAAAGAAAGTACCATAATCTCATGTACCAGAAAGCATAGAGAACAAGATTATGGTTTTCAAGAATTCCAATTCAAATTATACCAATTTTCCTATGTTCTTGAACGCTAAAGGAAGCACCAAGTTCAACTAAACATTAAAAAATTGGCGCCACAAAAATTGGCACCAAGTCCCTTTTAAAATTTTCAATATTTTTTTACTTATTTTCAAATAGAAAAAAATAGAAGAAAAGATCTCATAAATTTTTTTATTCAAATAATAAATATTGGCAAACTAAAGTAGCAAACTCAATCTAAATAGCCAAAACTAAATAAAATCAAACTATTATATTGAATTGAACTAGATAGACGAGAGTTGTGTGTGTGTGTGTGTGTGTGTGTGTCACTTTCTCTAAAATACCTCTCTTTTATTGAGGGCATCAAACGTGGTGGAAGAAAACAAAGTGAGAAAAATTATAAAATTAATAAGAAAAATGTAAAAAAAAAAAAAAAGAATATAATAAATGAGACAAAGTGATGCATCAAGATACTATATTTAGGATCAAGTCATATTCATCAACTAAGTACTTCCTAAATAGAAGGGAAAACTGACCAAGTTCAAAGGATACATGTCTATTCAAAAAATAGCCCCGAGTGTACATTTGGAATTAAAAATACAATCACCACCACAGTTTCAGCTCTAGCTAGGGGTGGAAACACACAATCAATTCAATGCTTCCACATTTAAATCAGCAAAACAACTAGAAATTCCAAGACAATTGCTAGAAGAACAACATTCCATGAACAACTAAGTTCAGAAACTAAAATGAAAACATGTAGAAGGCACCAACTGATATGGTTTGTTTTGGTCCATAGAAAAGGGCGTTAGAAACCAGTGTCATTTTCATTATTTAAGTTTAGAATCCAACGGCTTTGGTGAACCAACCATCTGATTACGGGCAGAATATAAACATATTATATTGGTTTTCATTCTTCCTAGGAACCTGCAAAATCAAACAGAACTAGCCACTACAAAGTTCACTGGGAAAAGATATTTAACCTTCGGTGCACCAAATTGTGGCTATGCAACATTTCCTTTGCCAACCCAAACAACCAAAACCAATCTCAATAGATTCTACGACTTAAAATAAAAAAATTATTTAGAGAATGTTTAGAACTCACAAGTATTCCTTCAAGATCCTTTATGCCAATATTCAGAGACAAGCTTCCACCTCTCTCTTCTCTTGTATCTAAAAATCAGGCAGTGCGAAAATAATTTAATATCAGTTATCAGTTAATGGTTAACAAGAAGAGAACAAACTGATATAAATTTTACAAGTTTAAAGGAAAATGCACAAACTGAGAATGCAATTGTAGCAGCAAATAGTAAGACCCACGGCCACAGGAATGGGAGAAGAGGGAAGAAAAATGCAGGGGGTGCGCCATTGTTCAGGGAAGGAGTTATGACAGTGTGATCACGGGTATGGGAGAAGAATGAAAGCAAATGCAGCAGGGAAATAGGCATGGAACACAGCAACAATCACGGGTATGGGCCAAGAGAATGTAGAGAAGGTAAAGCTGCAACTCTACAGTTGCATGAGGTGATGGTTCTGCATCCCCAGGAAAAATGGGGTTGTCTAAAGCTCACTTTAAACGTCCCCATTTATGCAGGGGATATCTAAAGTGGTTGAAAATTTGTTTTTTGTTAAATTCATCCAACGCCAAAGCCTCCTGCTAAATATTGAACTTTGTGCTTCCCTAACTTAAAAAGGGACATCGTTTAGGGTAGTAAAAAATCTAGTTTGTAGTAGTGTCACTTCCTCCTCCGTTAACCTATCCACGGCGAAGTCCTTCTCTTGGAACCGAGACATCAGGACCGGTAGGAACATCACCAATGACATCATCGACAAGCATAACGCCACCAAAGACGCCACCGTGAAGATCTTGAATATTTGGGGACTCAGTTTGTTGGTGGTGTGTTTCTTGGTATTGTGATGATGTATTTTTTTAGTGATGACGTAAGAGAGAATATCCCTTCGCCTTCATGTTGGCTTATTCGAGCTATTTGATCACTATGATAGCTAATTAACAATATGAGAATTTAGATTAATGACTTCAGTATCATGTTTCACAACTTCATATCTCAAAAACCAATATACCAAGTATAATTTTTAGAACACAAGTTTCAGAGATCAATAACAATATCTATAATGAGATTAACAACATGATAATTTAAATTAACAACTTCAGTATCATGTTTCTATTCGCAACCACAAGTGCACATGTCTCATCAAGTAATAGAGTGATAAGTCAAGTATCGTCTCAAAAGGATTTGAGGAACAAATTAGTCAAACAATATGCTTAGTGAATTCAATACAGTTGAGCTTAAACAAGTATGGAAAGAGAATTTTGAAAACTATTTTTAAAACTAAAATTCATAAAGGCAAATGATTATTTGACTTCAAGAATTAAATGGAATTTAGGATTATTTATCCCCCTTGTATTTCAAAAGTACTCAATCAAATCCCCACAATATGTGCTTCTTAATGAAAGACTATGCTAGCCAATGATACTAGATTACTTATAAGTGCTCTCTCAAGTCTTCAAATAGATGTATAGTTCAATCAATTCATTAATCTTTGAATTAACTAATTAAACCCCAAATTTTTATTGTAAATCCTATATGCCTATGTGAAGTTAATGAGTGTATCTCTACCTCATTAACAAAACTATCCATTCAATTCACAAATTTCAAGTTCTCACATGATTAAATTCAAGTTCCACACTTAATCTAGTCCTCTCAAGCATCAATCAAGTAAACCCAACAATCTCATTGGTGGCAAATCAATAAGAACCATTAAGCAAAGAGTCCAGTCAACATAATCTCATCATTAATCACAAATATAAAGGGGGAATGAGTACTTAATCCATACAAGGGTGCAAAACAATCCTAAAAGTGAAGAGTCAAGCTACTTATGATTAAATATAAAGAAATTCTACTCGAAGCTACTGAATACATGAAGAAGTTAAGTGGAAAAGAGGACAAAAGAAGAAGAACCAAGGTGGAAATCCCAAAATCTCCCTTCAAAAGAACACACAAGCCTCTAAAATCTTCAAAATCTCTCTCCCAAGCTCTTCCTTTGTGTGCTCTATTGTTTCCAAGTGCAAAGAATGAGTTTTTGGTGCTTTTCCCTAAGTTAAATAATGTTTTTCAGCTTCTAAAATCAAAACACGTAGCTGTGCTTTTTTAGGACTTGCTACGGTAAGTATGTTAACTTGTAATAGCTAGTTACAAAGAGAGTCAATTTTCCTTCAAATTCTTGACTTGTTATAGCAAGTTTGGCAACTTGCCATGGCCAATTACACAGAGAGCATATAGGGATTACTTGCCATGACAAGTTTGCCAACTTGTTGAGGCCAGTTACACAGAGAGCATATAGGGATTACTTGCCATAGCAGGTTTGTCAACTTGCTAAAGCCAGTTACACAGAGAGCAAACTTCTTGAGATTGATTACTTGCCATGGCTAGTTGGTCAACCTGCTGAGGTAAGTTGCAGAAGTTCCTTGGTTCTTACAAGGCTTCAAAACTTATCTTCATCCTCCTACAAAAGAGGTAGGATTTATAAATTCCCAATTGAATCACGAACTATATGGGATATAACAAGAATTTCTTTGATTTTTGCTTGATACTTTGATATGCACATTTTCTTCTATACACTTCTTTCAATGTACATTATGAATCCAAAAATAGGTAAAAAGAGAAGAAAATATGCTGGAATGTTATCAATTTCTAAGAGTCAATAGTTTCACAACTCCATATCCCAAAAACCAACACATACCCAGGTTTAATTTTCAAGGCACAAATTTCAAGAGCTAATAACAACTTCTGTACATAGATTAACAACATCAGAATTTATATTAACAACTTCACTCGTGTGCTTCTATGTTGTTTTCATTTGCCATAAAACTTAGGGCAATTTGGTCATTTAGTGAGATTTGAAACTCCCATATTCCTCCATCAATTCTAACATGAGATTTCATATATTAGCAGCACCTATTTGTCTTTGACCTATTTTAATTGTATTTTTGTGTGATTGTCCCCAAAATTAATAATAACTAATATTATAAATATTATTTTAGTAGAAAATTTTAAATATAATTTTAATAATTAATTTTAAATAGAATTAATTAATGATTAAGATTTCAATGTTATAAATATTAATATTTTTTAGCAAATTTATGAATATAATATTAATAATTAATAAATAATAATATAATATTAATTACTAATAATATGTTTATTTTTAATTTAAATTATTTAATAACTAATATTATAATATTATAAATATCATTTTTAATCTAAAATTTAACATATTTTTAACTTTTGCCACAGAATATTGCCATGGAACTTTTCCATGGCTTAGCCACAAAATTTTTGACGAAACTTCTTATGAAATTTGCCACGGAAAAAATATTCCGTGACAAATTCAATTAGAAAATGAGTATTTTTTTATGGTGACAAGAGATAAACATTAGTTACCAAACAATGACATGCATCAAAATTGAGCCATAGAAAGAGTAACTTAATTATTAACATTATTGACAAAAATATTCACTAATCATAGTTGAAAAACAGTTTTGACCCTCAGAAAATCCACACATAGGAACTTTTGTTGTTATAAGCAAACAGAAATAGAAAAAGCATTTACTTGTTCTAGAGGAAACATGAAATCATGTTATTCATGAATTTGCGTCTGCTTATATGAGGAGCGCGCCATTCGTGAAATACTAGAGTTTTCTTAATCCCAATGACTTTGTTGGTGTCACGGTCCTTGATTGGTCTGTCTTTACCGGTGACTTTCCAGAAGCCAAGTGATGTTGTCCTATTAAACCGAGTATGGTTAGAGTACTTATAATCGCAACGACTGAAGAAATAGCATTCTGAGTCATCTTGCTCCGTCTCCGGAAACACTGAAGCAGCCAGAGCTGGATGGAAGAACAGGAAAGCAAAACCAAACACTATAGGATAAGATAGTGAAGCATGCAAGAAATTGAAGAGGAAAATATAAATTAAGATAAATACCTAGTAATTCCCAAGGTTCGTAATTGCAAACGTCAATCTCAGGGATGGTGTTATAAATGGAAGGATCATGAGACATCAAATAGTGGCGCAGATAGTAAGCGACAAGCTCTTCCTCGGTCGGACAGAATCTGTATCCTACAGGTACACGTCTCTGCATCGTCATCGGATCCGCCATGATTGTCTCAGTGATAATAAAAGGGAAAGCAGAGAATTTGAGGGAGAAGAAGATGCTTGAGAGTGAAAAAGAGGGAGTGATCGTAGTAGTGAAAGAGGAGGACTTGACTTGATCACTTGAAGCATTACCCCTTATATATATAGAGACTAGAGAGTCCTAAAGTAAGATAAATTATAGAGAGAGACTTGTTCACTTTTTTCCCAAAAAAAAAAATTATCATGTTTTCGTTGGGTAAAATTTTGACATTTCTTTTTTTTTAAAAAAATATATAAAATCAACTTTTATACTAAAAGTTGTGTGAACCCTGCTGAGCCCAACTGCTGTATTTAATAGACATTTTGTACGGAATAAGAAAGAATGAAAAAATGAAAAAAACAACAAAGAAAACATATAACTCTTGTATTTAGATGCTTATCTACTTGTCCTCGTTTTATTAATAATATAAATTGCCTTTTCTCCAACAAAAATAAAAATAAAAATGTTCCATAAGAGTCTTTTCCCACTTCATTCTTCCCTTCCCCTTCGCTCCTCTTTCCTTTGGTTCCTTCCATTCGGTTACAAGTCTCAATCACCTTTCTTCCTCCGAGTTTCAAGCATTAAAACTCACGTCTTTGTTGAGGTAATATAATTTTTTGTTTATTTGATCAAGGGTTCCCTCCAAAGTTTAGAGGGCAAATAGTTCTCACCTTATCCAATAAATACGCTTCCTAAGATTCAAACATATGTTCTTCTCTTTCCTGAGTGAGGCCCATGAGATGACACAAAATTAAAACTAAAATAAGCATAATAGGTAGGTGTTATTAGAATGGGTTTTGATAGAATACGGGGTCTCAAATTAGATTCCATGTGAAGGTAGAAAATGCTTTTAGAAAAGCTACCTCCAATTAAGTCTGATAAGACTTAAACTTCACATAGTTAGGTAGTCATATAAAAAAAATTAAATGTATTATATATATATATATATAGAAGGCTTGCCCCCTAAGTTTAAAAATTTTGTATATTCTAGCTAATTTCAAGATAGGAACATGTCCCCGCCTGAAGATTCTAGAATGGCATCTCAAATGAAAAGGAAAAGAACAAAACTTGCTCTCTAAGTTAGAAAAATTTATATATTTTGGAATTCTTGAATTTGAAACCCTATGCTCGATGGTGACAAAAGTATAATAAGTAATTATGTTCTCCCTTTCTTTTACCCATGTTCTCTTCTCAGTTCTCACTAGAGCAAAGCATGAAGTTTAAATTCAAATTTTAATTTTATTTTATGTCAGCTTTTCCATCATTAGATTAAATTCACACAAGTTTTAAATATATAAAAAATCATAATCACAAGCTAGCTTAAAACGAGGGAAACAACCATTAAAAATTTCGTCCCCTTTCTTTCCATTTTCTTTTAACTAAATAAGAGGAAGTAGATACCTCCCCCCATATTTTGCAACCAAACCCTTCCCTCCCTTCATGTTTTGTTTGAGGAAAACGGATGTTAGGATGTGACAAAAAATGTTAATGAATTGAATTTTAAGAAAATATAGAGATCAAAAAAAATTTTAGAAATAAATTTTACCTCTTCCCTCTTCCCTCATGCCTCTTTTCTTTAAATCATTTTTTCCTAAATGTCATTTGTTTTAATATTCCTTAATTAAGTAAGCAATCTCTTAACTAATTAAACTAGGGAGAATTATATAAAAGTCCTCACAAAAAAAAAATTTTAATTACTCACAAGGCCCAATAACTATTTGCAAGAATAATTAATTTTCTTATTTAGGACATGTTGTAATTTTCTCATTAAACAATATTCCCTAATCAATGAATATCAGTGACAGTAGTTTTAAAAATTTCAACTAATTTAATTAAATTTCTTAATATGTAAGTTGCAAATAGATATTTGTGATAATTATTAAGAGTAGAGAGAGAAGTTATCATGGATAGACACTAATCATAGTTCAAAGAAACTTTCAAAACCTATAGAAGAAAAATTACAATAATTGGACCTACGATAATTTTGTAGTTAGAAGGGCTACTCTATTATATTATAGGTGAATGATGTTTTAATTTACATTAGTCAAATACACACAAATTTTTATAAAATTAGTAAATTATATCATATGAAACAGGAGTATTACAGATAGAACATAACATTATGCATATACAAGATAGCAGGGGTGTTTGTTTCAGCGTTTTGTACAGGAAAAACGCACTTATTACGCAAGCCGAGAAAAAACTCCTCTCACATACTTGCCTCGTATACCGTGAATAACGAATTATAAGCACGTTTTGGACAAAAATAAGCCATTCCAAACGCACACAGCAACATATATGTGTACGACAAGCCAAACATCAACTTATAAAAAATTTCTCAAAACAAAACATGGTACATCAGACACAATGCGCACATATATAAATACAATCTTAATTAAGTAAGGATTTTGATAACCCAAAATCAGTGCATGCAATAATCACTATAAAAAAACATTGAATTTCTGACAGAATTTATCACGGAATTCAGAGTTCCCAACGGTATGGATTCCATCGCTAATAATAGCGTGAAGTCCCATTTGGTTCATGGAAAATGGAAGGAATGGAAATGAAAATGTGAATTTTCCAGTGGCGGCGGCCGTTTGGTTCAAAAATTCCATTAGAATAAATTTTCCCACCTAGCCGAATTTTCAAGCGCATGAGTGAAAAGTTGTTGCCTCCAAAAATGGTGGGTAGCCATTTTCACTCTGCGGGAAAGAGGATAAAATGTTGCATTTGACCCTGATGTGACCTTGAGTTTGTATTTAAAGTTGGAGGAGCAGAGGCGGATGTACACTATGGGAGGTCAAAAAAATAAAGGGCGGTGATGTGGACGACAGCGGTGCATTCCGAACAGTAGGTGGGTTTTTCCTTCTCTGTCATTTTGTTGTATGGTTGAGCCTCACTTGTTGATGTGTTGAGTTTAAGCGTCGATGGTAATGGCCTCATTACCTCTATCTGACCAGGCGGCTATTATGGTACGTGCTTGGCGGGGAGACAACTTCGTCAGATGCAAAGTGATGATGAAGTACCTATGTGGTGAAGACGGGTTAAATATATGATATTGCACATTTGGGAAGCGGGGTGGGTCGTGCTTCTTATGACCATGACATGCCCATCAGTTAATTTAGAGGACGCACAGCGGGAGTGACCATAGGCAGCATATGGCCATGTTATAGTAAGGGAAAGATTATATGGGATTCTCGTACCTATTATGCACCCATTGGACGTATGTGGTTAACGAAGCTCATGCATTCATGGATGACTGAAAGGGAGTTGGGGGTTTTCCATGGGTATGAGGTAAGATGGCATTGATGCTCATGAAGCCACAAGCAACTCACAACCCACAGTGGGTGAGGCTGTGACAATATTCGGATTTGACCTTAGTTATCACATGGGTATCTCATGTCGAAATAATAGGTTCCGTTTTTCAAACATGGTATGATTTTTGTTATAATGCGAGTTAACTGTTCTTGCTATATTGTTGTGTTATACGTATGTATCCGGGCAACTGTGTAGGTGATGGAGGGAGAAATGGATGAATGTTTAGTAAAGGTGTTGGCGGGATGTTTAGCTCTAGTGTGGGCTATAAGGAAAGTGGTTGTAGCAATGTTTGTGGAAGCTGCATATAACGGCTGTTCAAGGGAAATTCTTATACCTCATTTAGGCTAAATTTCCATAGTAAGATAGCGAACCTGCGAGTAATGGTGTATAGCAGCGACGTAACTTGCTTCAATCAGATTAGGATGAACAGGGTGACATTTAACTGACTGTGCCACATGGTGGACACTATTGGAGGCCTGAGATCTACTAGGAACATGTTAGTTGATAAGCAAGTTGCCATGTTTTTGAACATTTTGGCGCATCATGTGAAGAACCAAGTAGTTCAATTTCAGTTTGGAAGGTCAGGTGAAACTATAAGCAAATACTTCAAGCTGGTATTAAATGCCACCCTCAAACTGCAGCAGCAACTCTTCAAGATAGCTGTGTCTAGTAGAGAGGACTGCACGGAAGATCATTGGAAGTGGTTTAAGGTAAACACTAATTCCTTTGCTTATGTGATCATTCGTTTACATTTTTCTTTTGGTTGTGATGTATGTGTTTTTAATGGCAGGGGTTCTTGGGTGCTCTGGATGGTACTCATATCAGAGTACAGGTGCCTGCCCAGCACAAAGGCCGATACTGGAATAGGAAGGGGATATAACCACGAATGTCCTAGGAGTATGCTCGCCGGATGGAGAATTTATATATGTTTTACCTGGATAGGAAGGACCAGCCGCAAATGGATGGGTGCTGAGGGACACCATTAGGAGGCCACATGGTTTGAAAGTTCCAGCGGGTGAGTTTAAAACTGATGGCCAATGTATTTTTCCGTGGTCGTGTTAAGGAGTATGGGTTGGATTAAAGTTTAAGGTTGTTCATATGCAGTGAATTACTACTTAGTAGATGCAGGGTATACTAACAGTGACGGATTCCTTGCGCTGTATCGGGGCCAATCTTACTACCTAAATAAGTGGACACAAGGCCAACAACTACAGACCCCGACAGAATGCTTTACCATGTGACATTCATCAGCTCGTAATGTCATTAAAAAATGCTTTGGAATTCTGAACTTAAGATGGGCAATCCTCCAAAGCCCTTGATATTACCTTGTGAAGATTTAGAATAGATATATCGTTGCATGTTGCCTCCTTCATAACCTTATTCGATGGTCCACCGTGCATGACCTATTAGATGAATAATTGGACTCATTGGAAGCCCATAACCCAAAGCAAGAAATTCCTCTTATTTCAACAATGGAAACTCAGTTACTTGGAACAATTTTAGGGAGAACCTGGCCACTAACATATATAATGCCAGTTTGGCACATAGCTTGTGATTTAGATTAGCATTGTTGTATTTCTTCATAAACATATCTTTCCTTTTGTTTGTAAACAGTTCCTTTCCACTGCAATAAGATGATGCTGCTGAACTGTGTTTAAAACTGCTTAATGTGGAGGTGCTTAACATGTTGATTTTATGTGCATGTGTCATCAGACATAGAATAACGCATTTTTATTTGTGTAGTGATGCAATGGAAGACTCCCAAAAGGAAAAATTTAAAAGTGGACACCTGATGAAGACAAGATCCTTGTCAAGTGCCTTGTCCACCTGAGGACGGAGCATAAGTTTATGGCGGATAACGGGTTCAAGCTAGGCTATATGAAGACTTTGGAAGCAATGATGGAGGAGTGTGCTCCTGGTTGCCATGTTAAGGGAAATCTGCACATCATATCAAGCATAAAGACGATGAAACAGGCCTGGCAGGTGGTGTATGATATGGTGTACGAGACAAACATGTCCAAATTCGGATGGGATGCTGATAGGCAATGCGTGGTCGCGGACAAGGTAGTCTGGGATGAGTAGGCCAAGGTTAGTTTCAAAATTTGTTTAACATTGCTTTAGACGCGAATATGTGGCAGTCTTCATACAGGGTTAATTGTCAAGTCCATAAGAAGGTTGCATTATACAGGACAAGTACCGGCCCCGCTTCCAAGATCTCTACTTTGTTTGGTCAAAAGACAGGGTGGGCGGCGATTGGTATAAGTCGCCACTTGGAATGCAAGAAGAGATACATGACGAAGAAGAAGACATCCCTAAGTCGCCAATAAACCTAGATGAGATGCCAACCCTTGGCGAGGTTAACATCAGCCAATCTACTAACACTGGCCGTGGAGGTCGGGGTGATATCTCTTCAAGTGGCAGAAAGCATAGGAAAATGGGGAACTGTGACATGCTAGCGGAGGTGTCGAGGGAAATTGTGTCATCCCTAGATCATACAATTGTTGAAGTTTTCGACAACCTTGGCTCACGGTTGTCACGCGAAGCCCATCATGCGCAGATGGAACAGAAGGAATCAGAATTATTCATTCATTTGATGGATGTCCCAATGTTACTGTTGAGGAGCTCATTGCGGCACACATCAAGATTATGTCATCGCAGCAACTGCTCAATTCATTTTACAAGATTCCTACTGCTTTTAAGGCTTCATGGATTCAAAACTTGCTTGGAAAATAGGAACAAGAGAAACGTAAATGTGGATTGTCTTTCATAGTGGAGGTAATTGAAAACTTTCCTTCATGTTTGTAGCAAGTCCCTTACAGGAACATGGCACAAAGTTTGACTGCCTACTGTCTTTTGGAAAGTCTATCCACTGTTGTTGTGGTTATATATGTATAGGCAATGCGAAGGTGTAATTGGAATGCAAGCACCTTCATATTTTGACTTTGTAATATATAAGTATGTAAGACACAAGTAAGTTAATGTCTATGTTTGCAATGCACAAGTATATTTTGGTAATGTTATGTATGTCATCAACGAGTAAATAGGTAGGTTAAGGAATGAACAACACAGTTCATAACCACCTTTATAACCGTCGAATGTCATGTGTGTGAGCCACAATTATATAATCTAAGTTGCCGCCTAGTATAAAGCTATGGGTGTTGCGGACCTACAAAAATGAAGTTGCTCTGTTGTGGTGATACAAAACAGGGGCAAACAGAGTATATGTTAACTGGATATGAATAAATGGCGCCCATGGGTGTATGCTGGTTACAGAAACATGAAAATGAGTGATACTCGCAATGGGTCAACTAGTCACTTGCTGGGTTTAGGCACATTCCAAGCACGGTTATGTGTAAGTCATTTCGTGTACCAAAAACTTGTTGGCCGTCTAGCTTTACCGCAAGCGTACGGGTCGCAAGTAATATAAAAAGATCATTCCCACGAGGACTATGACAAAAAATGAGTTAATTATCTCAATTAAGTTCTCAATCAGCTTGAGTAAATAATATTTTGAAATTTAATTTGTTTAAGAAAAGATTTATTTGAGAGTTCTAAAGTTAAGATTTTCTTTAAGATCGGATGAACCTAGGATTATCTATCCCCTATCTATTTCATGAACTAATTAATTTACCCTCAATAAGCATTCAAATGAAGATATGTATTTGTCTAAAATTCAAAAGTATTCAATAATGCTCTCTCAAGTCAAGACCAAATATTTATCCTAATAAAATAATCAATATCTTGTATTAATTTATAAGGATTAACTTTAAACACCAATCTTAATCTAACAATGCTAGGTTAGTAACCATATCTCTATGATACTAACAAACCATCCGTTTAATACCTAAACTTCAAGTCTAACATGATTTTACCTAAGTTCTATTCTTAAATTATCTTTCTTAAGAGTAATTTAAATGACTCTTAAGAAAATCCTAGAACGAGAAAATTAGCTACTCATGTTCATCAAAATCAAATCATAAAAATAGCAACAGTAGTAATTCATTACTAATTTCAGAATCACAAGGGTATAGGTTCTTGAAGCTAAGCTTAGTCACGTTCTTTTAAGCAATATGCATATAGATCATGTTGTACAAATAATTTAATGTAATAGTGATATGCGTGCTATTCCTCAAGATTCAAGAAAGGTATTCCCTTTCTCTCTCTATATATATATATTTATCTTGAGTTGTTGTAGGTTCCCTTTTGACGTGACCTTGCACATAGGTGGTGCAGCATCGGTAACTCAATTACTCCAACAAGCATCTCAAGAGGCTTTTAGCCCAACTTAGCCCTCTTTGACTTTACTGTTTGTCGCGAGTGCCAACATTGGTGATGAAGTGCCCCCGGTTACTAAGTGAGGTCGAGAGAAGCCATTGGAGTTGTGTTTGTTGTTTTTTTTTTTTGACATACCCTCCAACATAAAAGCACTAATAGCGACAATACCACATCTTGTGATCTAATAACATGAGCAAACTGCTGCAATAATGATTGTACATGCATATTAACTTACTATAGATATGATAGACAAAAGGGAAAAAATGATGGGCTCAAAGGGGTAGCAACGGATGAAGTGTTTGTAGCTTGTGTTAAGGATTCAAGGGTATAAAAATGAATGCCTCTATCCTATTAAAGAATTGCACATGTATTAGGTAGCAATGAAAAGAAATAAGACAAGTTCTAAAGAGTAAGTTGAGACAAGTGAAATATCACATTAGAATCAAATGTTTTAGGCTCAAATTTCCTTCCAACAGGGCTATACTATCTCACCCAATTTAATCAAGTTAAACAATATATCATCATATGAATTGTAATATATGTAATCAACTTCCCTTAATGCAACTAGTAACTTAGCTACATTTATTTAAATCCAACAATCTCAAAATCAAGACAAAGTAACTCTTTTCCCTTCATTATTTTTTCTTTAAAAAAATGTCAATTAAATTGTGAGTCCTAATTCTCTCCCCTACACTTAAATCAAGTATTATCCTCAATTTTGCAAAAATTAATAAAGGAGGAAGAAACTAGTACTCCTGTAACCCTCTCACCGTAATTATATCCGGATTATGAAATTCCAGTGAAATAGAGACCAATAAGACAAAAACAACCTTTATAATATCCCTCATCCTTAAGATGGGGTATCCCGAAAAACAGTTCAAAAACATCAAATATCTGATCTCACGTTCACATTCGAATATAATTACTTGAAAAATCAAATCACATTCATAAATACCAGAGTGCATAACTAAAATCCTGGTAACCCTGGGTTACATGTATATATATATACAATGGGTTTAAAGTTCCAAAAATGGGGATTACATATCCAAAATTATTATTTACATCTCATATACAAACGGTAATCCTAAACCAACAATAGATAACCAACCCCCAACCAAATGTCTCTAAGAAATCCTAACCACTCCTGGTTGTCCACTTCCCCTTTGAGCCACTTGCCCTGTCTGAAAGGTTAGTCATTGAAAATAGTGAGATTCTAAAGAATCCCAGTAGTAATAAATCACTTATACAATATATAAACACAAAGCATGTAAGTTTATCATGTTCAACAACAACACTATGAGTCATGGCTCGCGCCACAACGGATAGCACTCACGGCTGTATCACAATGCACTATGCCCGCTTTCGCGATAATCACAATGTCAGCTTTCGTTGTAATCACTATGCCAGCTCTCGCTGTAATCTCAATGCCCGCTCTCGCAATAAACACTATGTAGCAGCATCACAAAGCACAAAGCACCATAAAGCGTCTCAATGTATCACAAAGCAGCAACAGCAACACAATGCATGATAGGCATACATACAATACATTTATACAAAGTATAAGAGATGAGTCATTACCTGTATCTTTCCTGACATTCTTCGGCACAGTGGGCTAACGAGTCTGACAGATGTCAAATCCTATAACCAAATTAGGGACAACCGATCAATCTCTTTTCTAAGTGTTTATTTCTATAATACTCTAAGTTGGTTATCATTTAAACTCCTTAGGATGTCCATTAGAGGCCTAAACACATGCTAAAAGGGTTAGAAGAAACTACCCTGAAGACCCCTTTTTGGAAGCAGAACACTGATTTTTGGCTGACTCACTCGAGTGATACGAGACTCGCACTCGAGTGAGAATAACTCTCACTCGTGAGTGTTTGACAGTGAGCAACAAACATGGCCAAAAAGTGCTCACAACACTCGAGTATAAGGTTTTGCACTCGGGTGATGACTCCAAATCCACTCGAGTCCCCAGAATTGCAACACAGAAAGTGACAACCTGAGAGCACATGCAACATCAGAGGGAAAAGCTCACTCAAGCATCACCCTTGGAACTCAGGTGAGATGCCCACACTTGCGAGTGTCAAAACACACTCTTGAACAATGACCAGCGAGTGACAACTCAAGAACAACCCTAACCAAGAACTCACACCTTCACTCGAGTGAACCCATGCTCACTCGAGTGATCATCAATATCACTCGCGGGCTGAGAAGTGCACTCGAGCTTCCTTCATAAAAACCTAGGCAAAACACAAAGGAGAAAGGGAAAACACACGGCAGCACTCAAGTGAGATCCTCCCTCACTCGAGTGATGCTATCAGATTGCCATATCGCAACAACTGACAAAAATTCCCAGATTGGTTAAAATTGCTCCCAATGGTTCCCAAACTCCACACAAAGCTCATACCCACATAACATTGCCTAAGGAACAAATTGGTAACCTCCAAAACACCCAAAAACCATTTTAATCACAATCTATGCCCTTAGGTATCTAATTCACACACAATACCCAATTCCAATCAACACACTTCCAAAATCCAAAACCACATCCAACACTTAAATCACTTCCCAACAAGTGCTAAGTTTGTAGTCTTCAACTAGACTATGGTAGCATCTCAAGAATCAACTATTAAAGGTATTGTAGTGGTCTGCTGTCCACTTCACCATCCCAATAGTACTTCAATCTTTGCCCATTAACTTTGAATGTCTATCCACTTTTGCCTTCCAACTCCACTAAACCATGATCAAACACTTAAACTATAACCCCCTGCCTTAATAAACGTAATTTTGATTCGATAATACTTGATTAAATGTATTAGAGACCAATAAATAGTTTAGAATTCATTTTAAACTCCCATATTGTGGTAGAATTTTTCTCAAGTTTGTTTTTTTTCAAAACTTCTTCTCTATCCTGGTCTCACATTCAAATATCAAATATAATTACCTGTGCAGTTATATCACATTTATATATCAGAGTGTACAATAGAATCTTGGCAAACCCCAGGTTTCATACATATACTAAGGGTTTACAAGTCCCAACTAGGGGATTACATAACCAAAATCAAACGTAATATTTACATCCTAACATATACAGTAATCCCAGGTCCAGTGATAGATAATCAACAACCAAAATGAATAATCCCTAAGAGGTCCTATCCGCTCTTGGTTATCCACTTCTCCTTAGAGCCACTTGCCTTATCTGAAATGTTAGTCAATAGAAAGAATGAGATTCAAAAGAATCTCAGTAGTAACAAATCACTTATACCACATATAATCACATAGCATGCAAGAAAATCATCACACAATGCAGCAGTACAAATACAGCCCACAAGCTATCACAGATACATGTTGCCTCACTGGCTTACACATATCGCATTGCCTCTCTGACAATGCATATAGCCACTCTGGCATTCACATAGCAAGTTGCCTCTCTGGCAACCACATAGTCACTCTAGCTTTCACATTCGAATCATCATACAATAATGACAAAACAAACACAAAATGCATCATATATAGTATAAGAGTAGGAGTTACTACCTTGACCTTTCCTGACGTTCTCTGGCACAGTGGGCTCACGGGTATAGCAAATGTCAAATCCTATAACCAAGATCAAGGACAATGAATTAATTTCTTTTCCAAGTTCTTAATTTCATAATACTTAAAGTTGGTTGTCATTTGAACTCTTTAGGTGGTTATTAGAAGTCTAGACCTATGCCTAAAGGGTTGGGAGCAATTATACCAAAAAAGCACATTTTAAGTATATAAAATGCTGATTTTTAGGTATTGACCGTGGCCCATAAATCCACTGGCCACGGCCAAGAAAATTATGTTTCTTGGCTGAACTTCCAAAAATCATAACTAATTCCAGAAAAATTGAAATGAGGTGATTCCAAAGCCAAATGAAAGATATTTAAGTCATCTTCATAGGAAAAATATTGTCCATTACTACAAATCACCACACAATTCCAGAAAAATTTGATGATACTTGGTTAAATGGATCAAAGCATGATGATCCTATGGTTGTGTGATTTATTCTTTATGAATAATTAATTGATATAATTCGTTTATATCCCCATCTAATTCCATTGTGCTATTAATATGTGAATATATATAATGTTAATATGTGCGAATAATTTTTTTCCCTCTTCTCACATATATGATTCTAGGATTTTGATATGCAAGAGTTGCAATATTATGGATTCAACATTAACATGGATGTATATGTTTCGAATGCTATATGCCCATATAAATTTGTCTCCTGATTCTTTATGCCTTGTTCTCCTTTTTCGATCATATAAGTGTGTCTCTGCCTAGTATATGAACAATGATATATGTAAATATCTGTGTTGTGTGCATATATATATTTCGTTTCTTTTGCATGAGTACTTTCCTCTCGTTCTTCACCTATTCATGCAGTGATATGCAACTCATATGCGATGTGCTCCTCTGATCTTCATGGCACCATTTTTTTCTCTTTCTCCTCTGCCATTCACCTCTTTGTTCATATTAAAGGTGAGTCATTTGGGACCTATGTGGAACCAAAAACAAGAGCCTTTAACCCTCAAAGGCTAGGAAAGCTTTTGAGATACAGAGGACACATCCAGGTCGGATTACATCGTGCCGTCAACGTCGAGAAAAAATGGGGTGTTCAAAACTGAGTGTTTTTGCCCTCAAAGCCCAGTAACAGCTGGCACCCTTTTAAAGCCCTGTACCGGCAGGCACCATCAAAGCCCAGTAACGGCTGGCACCCTTTTCAAAGCCCTGTAACGGCTGGCACCCTTTCAAAACCCTGTACAGACAGGCACCCTCAAAGCCCAGTAACGGCTGGCATAATTCTTTCAAAGCCCTGTATCGGCAGGCACCCTCAAAGCCCAGTAACGGCTGGCACCATTTCAAAGCCCTGTATCGGCAGGCACCCTCAAAGCCTAGTAACGGCTGGCACCCTTTCAAAGCCCAGTACTGGCAGGCACCCTCAAAGCCCAGTAACGGCTGGCACCTTTTTCAAAGCCCTGTACCGGCAGGCACCCTCAAAGCCTAGTAACGGCTGGCACCCTCAAAGCCCAGTAACGGCTGGCACCCTTTCAAAGCCCTGTACCGGCAGGCACCTTCAAAGCCCAGTAACGACTGGCACAATTCTTTTAAAGCCCAATAACGCTTGGCACAATTCTTTTAAAGCCCTGTACCGGTAGTTACTATTCTTTCAAAGCCCTGTACCAACAGGCACCCTCAAAGCCCAGTAACGGCTGGCACAATTCTTTTAAAGCCCTGTACCGGCAGGCACTATTCTTTCAAAGTCTTGTACCGGCAGGCACCCTCAAAGCCCAGTAACGCTTGGCACAATTCTTTTAAAGGCCTGTACCGGCAGGCACTATTCTTTCAAAGTCCTGTACCAACAGGCACCCTCAAAGCCCAGTAACGGCTGACACAATTCTTTTAAAGCCCTGTAATGGCAGGCACTATTCTTTCAAAGCCCTGTATCAGCAGGCACTCTCAAAGCCCAGTACCGGCTGGCACAATTCTTTTACGCCCCACCAAAGTCCTATGCTACTAGGCGCTTCACTTCCATTCCAGGTAATCATCTATCTTCACTTGCGTTCTTCTCCCCTATGAACCAAGTAAAGAGGGGCATGAACACTGTATTTTGTCCAAACCCTCTTTGGTTCCAAGGGGGGCACCTTATTCTCTGGCCGGACAAAATACGTGTTCTTATCTTTACTTGTTTCATAGACGAGAATCTCACTTTTCTCAGCTACGAAACAAGTAAAGAGGGGCAACTGTGAACACCCTATTTTGTCCGGGCCCCACTAAAAAAAATACAAAAAAATTGATAATGATTGGTGTCCAAATTGGCAATCATCATTGAAAGAAAAAATAAAAATAAACGAAAATAAGAAAAATAAGGAAATCCTCCTATTGATGATGATCGGTGTCTAAATAGGCAATCATCATTGAAAAGGGAAAAAAAAGAAAATTAAAATAAATCCCCTCATTGATATGATTGGCATTGTCATTCATTAAGGGAAAATAATAAATAAAAAAACGAAAAATAAAAAATAAAAAAATCTCATTTATGTTGATAGGTTTAAATTAGGAAGTTACTTGTAGGGAGAATAATGAAAAAAAATTAAAAAACGAAAAAATCTCCACTAATGGTAATTAGGTCAAGTTAGGAAGTTTTATCAATAGAAAATACAAAAAAATTAAAAAAAAACGAAAATTAAAAAAAAAAAAAGAAGCATTTATGAAGAAAACCCTACCTTGAGACTATAAATAGGAGTGTAAGGGTTGAAGAAAAGGAGAAAAGGAATTTTGGGAGAGCAAGGAGATAAGGTCTATGGTTGAGTTTTCATCCTTTTCTTTGATTTCACTTTTACATCTCGTTTTTTTTTCTCTCATCTAATATCCCTTGGTTCATGCTTACCTCATCATGCCTCATGCTTACTTCATCATTCATGCACTATGACTTTATCCAATATGCATTACATTGCTTTACTTTGTATTATGATGTTGCTGGACGTGTTTAGCTCATTGTGGTCTTGTGGATTTGCATTTTATTGTCCAACTGAATTATCTCATACATAGGCAAGAGGTATGTGCTGTCTTATTTTCTTATGATATTAGGTGTTATGCTTAATAAATATAGATAATATAATTGTACTTGCCTCTTGTTTATTATGTGGTTCTATCACCCTATCTCTTATTGTAGCGGGTTCAAAGAATAAAAGGTACGCATAAATCTCCTCACTTTTGACTTCTTTTTTGTTTAACTTGTGCTACTTTTCTTTTTTTTTTTCTTAATCCATTTCTTAGGTCCTCTTTCAAAAAAAAAAAGAAAAAAAAATATTTTGACACATTTTGATAAATGAAAATAAAATGGAAAAACTCTCTTTTACAAGAAAATAAAAAAAAAACGTTTTTTGAAAAAAAAAGTAAAAAACACAAACCCAACAAAGAAAAAAGATATTTTTCTCAAATAAATTAAATAAACATTTTTCTAAAAATCACCAACCAAGTGACACGCTTTTCTACCCCCGAACTACGTGGGCTTTGATCCCTCTAAAAGGTACGTAGGCCCTAGGTTTTCATCCTAGGTCAAGTCCAATTTTGTAAATAAATATATTTTTTCTTATTTTCTTGTTGTAAATAAATGTTCTTTTTTTAAATAAATATATTTTTTCTTATTGTAAATAAGTGTTCTTTTTTCTTCTCCTTTAGTTTTTTCATTTAGTTTTGTAAATATTCTATTTTTTTTATTTGGGTAATTATAATAAAGTTAAAGGCCATAATATTCTTAAATAATTAACTTAGGGTAACCATTATTATGAATGGGTGTTGTGGGGTGCCTAACACCTTCCCCACACACAATCGACTCCCGAACCCTAAATGGTTTTTGTAGACCAGTTTCCATTTTTAAAAAGGTTTCTAAAGTTATCCTATCTTTAAAATTTTGGTGGCGGCTCCATGTTTTTCTAAATTCCGGGCACTACAACAAGTGTAATCCTTAGACATCTTAGGATGTCAAACTGCAAACCCATGGACACCCCTAAAGTCAAAGGCATTACATGTCCTATGAGGAATCCAACATAAGAAAGGTGGATAGATTCCCATGTGAGACTGTAGTTGGTAATATAAATGTACACATTGGTGTACATAAGACCAAATGTTTTTAGACAGACTTGGAAGTTGTTTTTTGTCCTGTTGTGAAATGGGTTATGAGAATAACCATGGATTAAGTTGTCAAGACAACAACTTTCTTTTTGAAAGGATACTCCAATATAAAACCTAGGCAAATGGTGATGGAGTAAGGAAATATACAAAGTATTTTTTCCTGTTATCCATGGAAATAGAACGCAGGGCGTGTTCTGCCATCATTCAAAGTGCCATATGGCTAAAGTAATTCTTATGAGAATGAATGGTGGATAAAAGGATCTAAGTGATAACATCTTATGATGAGGATCCTAAATATCACAGCAAAGCGCACTACTACAAAAAGTCAAAAGGTGGCGCACATTTTGTGGCCCTTCTTTAAGAAGTGCCACAGCTGCCCTTTTTTTTTCATTTTCTATTTTATTTTATTTTTTTTAATTTTGGGTACCGGGTTTGGCCCCTTATAATAAAAAAAAATTTTGACCAGCTGGCCACCACGTGACCAGCTGGTTGTATATATATATAAAATAAAATTATAACCAATTGTGGCGCCTAAGCAACCAGGCGCCACAGTAGGTTATATATTAAAAAAAATTGTTTTTTGACCAAAAATTTATAACAATCCCATAGCACG
The DNA here is from genome assembly GCA_963210345.1 of Inga oerstediana. Taxonomy (NCBI): domain Eukaryota; kingdom Viridiplantae; phylum Streptophyta; class Magnoliopsida; order Fabales; family Fabaceae; genus Inga; species Inga oerstediana. Next base: position 71,630,200 of record OY723404.1, on the reverse strand, counting down.
TTATATATTAAAAAAAAAAGTTTTTGACTAGCTGATTGTATATAAAAAAAAATTTTTACCACCAGCTATGGCGTCTGGGTAACCAGGCGCCACAGCTGGTCATATATTAAAAAAAAAAGCAAATTTTTTTTTACCTTTTTAGTGGATTACACTATCCACTTCCCACTAATCACAATATCCCCCGCCCCCACCCTTATCTTTTTTTCCCCTTCCCTCACAGTGGCCCCCCTCCTTCTCTTTTATTTTGATTCATCCCACTTTAATTATTCCCTCCCCTCTCACTTTCCCTTTTCATCTATACTACAGCTTCTTGCATTGGATGACCGTCGCCCCCTCCCTCCATTTCCTGTCATCTTCACACATAAAAATATACACGCACACGCACACGTCTTCATCATCAAATCTATTTCTTTGTTTTGTTTCAACTGTCATCCCCACTCCTGTCCTAATTGTTCCCTTTTCTTTGTACTGTCTTTCACTTTTAGTCCCCACTCCAGTTGCTCCCAACTGCTCAAATTTCCTCCTCCTCACTCAAGATTGCGTCACCAACGGGCAACGTGGTCCCCCACTCCACTGCACTGATCAATTAAGCTTGTAAGTTCAATGTGCTTCTTCTTCTTCTTTTTTTAATTGGCATATAATTTCTGTAATTTTTTATTTCAAATTGATATCTATATTCTAATCGTAATACATAATGAATTTAAAAGTAAAGTTACATTATAAGAAAAAAAAAGTAAAGTTATCTCACTATAAGCTAAACATATGGCCTCCCATTTTTGAAAACGGATTAGGTTTGTGAATATTAAATAAATGAATGGAGTTACTAACCAAACTGTGGTGTACGTTCAATGACGTGGACTAAATTTTATTCTTCAAGTTTAGCTGAAAGAGTCGGGAAAGACGGTCTATTTGTGCCTAAAATAATATACTAAATATAAACTAATTTCATAAATGAATGAGTTTAGCTATTGACTATGTCATCAAGTTGATAAATATAATATATATATATATATATATATATAAATCTATGTTGCAATTGAACACTAAAATATACATTATGGTTTTTTATGGATCAACGATATATTTATTCGACTTCTCTTATACACACAAACAATACCTGACTAGAAAATGCTTGTATTATTAAGCTGATATTATGTTTTTATAGAGGCTGACGCTAATGATCCATGGTGATATAAATTAATTAGTTTTCTTTGTTTTTATACATTATGGTTTTTTATGGAAGTATATTTTTTTTAAAAAAAAAAACCCTCCTGTGGCACTTGTTGGAGGAAGTGCCATAAGAGGGGGGGTCTCCTGTGGCGCTTAATGACACAAGCGCCACAGGAGGGTATTTTTTTTAAAAAAAAAATTTAAATGTTGTGGCGCTTCTAAACGCCACAGCTTCTTTTAGTAGCGTTCAGATATGTGGCACTTCTCTAGCACTACAGCTTTATTTTTTTGTAGTAGTGGCAAAACATACTTTTTGATACATCTCTATAAGAGATATGCTTTCAAAGAGGGAAAGCGATAGTTCAATGACCTTCTACTGACAAAATGTTGGTAGATCCCCTTAATGAGCCCATAGCTTGATTTTCATTGAGTTAGTGAAAATCTTGGGGCGTGAATAAAATGTAAGGTTGTGAACTTCTTTTATATGAAGACAAAAGAAATAGTATGTATGTTATGAGTAAATACATATAAGGTATACAAGTTTGTATGTCGTACAGGTCAGAAGAGGTTGGTTCACTTACACGAACAACCATCTTCCCATGTTTTGCTGAGGCATGGGAGGGTAAGACGAGCAAATGATCACCATGAGATGGTTAAGAAGAATCTTTGCGTTTGAGTCGCCTCAGTTAAACTGAGATGAGATCTACATGTGTGCATATGCACAGAAAATGGATCGAAGCATGAATATAGACCTGTAGCCAGGCAAAGAACTCTTTTCACAAATGAGATTGTAAAAGAGATATTGTAAAAAAGAAAGTTCTAGTTCGAATGTTGAGTATATTTTGGAACTAATATCTGTACGATGAAAGATAAAGAAATCGACGTACACCTGAAACCAGTCACCGTAGCATGCCATGAGTAATATAAAGAAATCGAAGTACGGATACTATGTGCGTAGAAGGCAATCTGAGTTAATCAACATATTAACTCGAAAGGGATTAGATATGCCATGAGTAATATGTATAGGAGAATCTGGGGCATATGAGGCAATGAATATATGGCTTACGGTTATATATAAAGGTTGTCCTTGGATGCTGATCCGATATAAAGGATTTCTAGTATCACAAGCACCAAATCTTAAAAACGTTTTTGCCCACGCGGTCACGGCAGACGCCAAGTATGAAACAAGAAAGAGTAACGCACGCACGATGGGAGGCCCATCAAGTGCGAGTGGGAGATGTTGGACTTTGGGTCTAAGTCCGCCCTTGATGGGCTGGACTATTTGATTAGGATATAAGTAACCTAATCAAATAAGAATAAAATCAGCATTAATTATAGATTGGGGAATAATTCAGCAATAATTATGGATTTGTTCAATGAGGAACAAATCACCATAATTAGGGAATTAATTGAAAATCAATTAATTGCTGTCTTGGAGGGCAAGAATGAGTGTACACATTTCCTAATTAGTGGGCTCCATAAACCACTATAAATAAGGTGTGCCTCCTCAATTGCAATTCACCCCGTCATTGAGTTTTCTGGCAATTCTATTCTCTCCTACCATCTTTCTGGTTCTGGTGATCTGCTGTGCAAATCACAATTTGACTCTAGTAGTCAAATAATTGTGTGGGCACAAGTATGGAGCATTGGAGCTTTGACCCGGATCCAAATATGGATTCGCCCCAGAACGCCAAATCTCCCTTTAGTTATATTTTTATTACAAGTATGATAAATTATGAACATTGATAGATTCTATTTGAATCTAAATATATTTAAATCAAATTGTTGTCATTTTTTATATATAAAATTTTTAATGATATACTATTAATATATATTTAATGATAAAAGTAACCACTAATGAGTTTACGATATGAATTTATGTCATTGTCACGAGTTTACCTAAATTCATGAGTTTGATAACCTTTTATGTAGTAAATCTACAAATAAAGGACATATCATGTTTATTGATCATGAAGAGGATCAATTTACTTGAGCACTGTCATGTTTTTATAGAAACATCTTGCCGCAGACCTATGAAATTATACTTAATTTTGTCATTTATCAAGCTGTTTTTATCAATAATCCACCACCATAGTATCAATGATTTGCTTGGTACATAAGGAGAAACATGTCATTTTGAATTTTGAATACACAAGGCGTGAGATTTATACATATAATATTATTAATTAAGTTGTGATTACTGTAATAATAATAATTATTATTATTATCATCAACATTTTTTTTATTTGAAGGTATACATTTCATTTTATATTTTCATATCTCATAATATTCCGTATTCTTCAGAATTTGTTTTTTATACGTACTTCATATAATGATTAATGAACAAGTTATGATCGATAAAAACAAAGATCCCTTTTTAGTGATAGAAAATTATACTGCATTAATGTGAACTTAAAATAAAATAAAAAAGATCAGTAGATCACAGCATACATGCATAATACATCAAACTCAGGTCCAAAAACTAAACATAAAACCAGCCATCTCCTATCTAGCTAGCTGAACCCTTATGAGTTATGATCTCCATTGTTCCGCAAGCCCCCCATGAATCACCTGAAAAAGTGATAATTTGGGCTTCATGAGATAAAGCTTGTCTCAAGTACTTGAGAACATTTAAAATGAGTGGTTTTACATATTACAAGACAACTCCTCTCATGTATTTAACTTGTACAAAACAAAATCACTTAGAATAAGTTATTCAATCAAGCACTAAATGAACACTTGAAAAAAAATACACACCATAATTCTTCCTTGTTTTCCTCTAACCTAAATGGTTTTCATCTGCCAATGCATAAATATATATATATATATATATATTCGATGCTGTTACCATTCCATGCTTGGAGGCAAGTAGTCATCAGGATACAGCAAGAACGAACCAACATCAAATTCCTCTGAGTCGCCGCCATGTGGAGTCTCAACGGTTGAGTCCACTTCAGAAGATGTCTGAATTCTTGATGACCCATTTGACTCCCCATGTGTTTGAATCAATAATGAATCCACATCTGACAAATACGGTACCTAAATCACACACACACACACATCAATCGAATTTTAGTACTCTCATTCTATTTTACATATCCTATAGCTTGATATTTAAACACACTATATGTGTGTGTGTGTGTGTGTGTGTGTGTATCTTAAAAGTTCAAGAATTTGTCTGCTTACTTCTGGATTTGATTGATTTTCATACTCAGAAGCGATAGAGTCATTCGGCTCGCTTTCATCACGAACCAGCTCATCGGTTTTTTCTTTTGTTTTCTTCTCGGGTTTCTTCCATAACTTACATAGAACATGGGTTCTCTACAACATGCAAGAATAATTAAGCATTCATTTGACAGAACTAGTGCATACATACATAGATGATCTGAAAAAAATGATGTAGCAACATTAAATCAAATAAGTTATACACGCAATGTTACGTTCCCCGCATGAACATTAGTGATATAAACATTAAGTCACTGAACGATATGTGATGCGTCTAATTAACATCGAGTCACAAAATGATCAGAGTAGCGTAGATAATATAGCTTTATCGACTGCAAAGTTAGAAATAGAAAAACAACTAATCACGGTGTTGTGTTATATATATATATATATATATATATGACAGCTTTAAACCAGAAAATTAATGTTGTAATAACTACGTTACTGCATAGACCCTCCGATTCTGCAAGGTCAATTTCTATAAACACAAAAAAGATAAAAGTTTCCATATTATTTCTAGCTATTAAAAAACAAAGAATATATGGAGAAGCTTACCTCGTGCTGAGGAAAGGAGGCATCATGGTATTCATGAATAATCCAGTTATTTCTAATGTCAGGAACCTTTTTTCGTAGACAGAAAACTAGAGTCTTCTTAGTCCCAATAACATTGTCAGTAACCGGATCCCGGATTTTCCTGTCTTGACCGGTAGCTTTCCAGTAGCCACGCGATGTTGCCCTGTGAGACTTAGTACTGTTTGAGTGCTTGTATTTGATAGGACTGAAGAAATACCATTCCGGGTCGTCCGATTCGATCTGTGAAAACGCTGAAACAGAACGAAAAAAGGCAAAATAAAAACGGCGCAGTATAATAAGATTATTGAAGAATGACAGATTTAAAAGGAGAATAAGAAGATGTGGGGCTGGGATTAAGATACCCGGTAAATCCCAAGGTTCAAACTTGCAGATGTCAATCTCAGAGATGGTGTTGTGGATGGAAGGATCATCAGCCAACAATTTGTGGCGTAGGTAGTGACCGACGAGCTCTTCATCCGTCGGATGGAATCTGTACCCAACCGCCGGCGGCCTATCTTGCTGCAGACGAGCTTCCTCCGCCATCGTTGGCTCTCAATTATAATCTGATTAGCTCAAGAAACGCGAGCGGAGGGGGACGAGGTTTGAAAAGAGAGAGACAGTTCTGAGAGAGAGGGGGGAGAGAGTACACAAAGATAGAGAGAGAGAGAGAGAGAGAGGAGAGAGCTTAATTGGTTGCGGGCTCGTTGTTTGTTTGGAAGCAATATAATAAATAATAATAGAGGGTTAAAGCTTGAAGTTGATCACTTTAATTAGGTGTGGGATTGAAACAGTGATAGTTAAGTGGGCTTATTTTAATTTGAATTTTTATAATATTATTGTTAGTAAAAGTGAGATTATGTATTGTGATTTATGTTTGGATTAGTGGTTGTATAAATGATTTTTGTAAAAGTAAAAATTGTTTGAATTGATTTAAATATAAGTGACTTTTGTGATAATGGTAAGAGAAACTAGGTGAAAAAATATTTTAAAAATTAAGTAAATATTTAAAAATTACTTTAAAATATTAGGTGCTACTAGAAAAATATTTTAGAGTGAGTGGAAATCAATAAATCAGTATTCTAAGTTTTGGGTGCTCATCACTACTAAAGAAAATACATTAAAGGTAAAATTGTAGTCAGTCTCCTAAGACTATGGATATAATTGAAAAAAATACTTTAAAGGGTTAAAAGCACAAAAAAAATATTTTAAAGTAATTTTTTGAATTGAAAAAGTACATTAAAGGTAAAATTACAATCAGTCTGATAACACAATGGGCACAGTTGGAAAAATATTTTAAGAGGTTAAAAGCACCAAAAAATATTTTAAATTAATTTTTGTAGCTAAAAAAATACTTTAAGGATAAAATTACAATAAGTCTGATAGCATACTAAGCACAACTGAAAAAATATTTTAATTATTCACCCTCTATTATAATTGCAGGAGAGAGAGAAGAATAAAAATTAGGTGGGACTATTGGACATAATTATTACATTTAATAGTAACAATAAGCTCAATTGTAATTATAAAAGCTCCAATAAAGAGCTTAAGGTAAAAGCACTTTTTTTTAAAAAAAAGCTTAATTGCCAACCGGATGAATCAAACACTTAATTTTTTTTTTCTTTAGCCTAGTAGACTTAAGACCAAATTAAGTCTAATTGAGCCATGTAAAAATGACTCCAAACACTCACTAAGTAAGACACGAAGCATAAACCACAGCTCTCTTTAAAGAGGGTAATAAATAGGCAATGAAAATTAAATTGAGATATGTGGTAGATATGTGCTTCTATTTTCACTCTTATGTTGAGTTATTTAATTTCTTTATTTTTTAACCAAGACATATTTTAGTGTTGCACATAATATACATTCTCTCTTATTTTTTTATAAGAGCTAAATTATTTTTTTAAAGTTAAGAAAGTAAAATAAATTATTTAATCATAATATATTTTATATATTACTATTAGCTTATATATCAATTATAAATCAAATAAATTCATTTAAAGAAAAACAATATATATAATTATTTTAGTGTAATTTTTTTAACTTTTTTAATTTTCAAAAAAAAAAATTAATTCAATATTATATTAAAAATCGAAGTTAGTATTTTTTGGAAACTAAACAATATTTTTCTTTTGGGCTTGGATTAAGATACCTGGTAGATATTCCTTTTTATTCGTGATATAAGAGGTCATTGGCTTTTTTTAGATATTAAAAAAATAAAATAAATTATTTAAACATACTATATATAAAATTCAATATTAAACATAGAAAGGAAACAAGTCAACTCAAGGTCATATTAAAGACCGACGCTAGTAATTTTTTTCTTTTATAGAACTAAACTAGGTACAATCGTGAACCAGGGTCAGTTTCATGATGCATGCCACGAAAGGCCAAAGATGTAGATTGAAGAGTATGTAATGACACGTAATGATGTGGGACCCACCAGCTAAAAACCGTGTCCTGTCCCTTTTGCTCAGCGTTTGCTAGTGATTGAGAAATCAGACGAAGGAATGAGGAAGCATCCATTTTCCCCCCTTTTAACCATCATTAAACCTCACGCGTTTTATTTACCCAAAAAAAAGAAAAAGAATCTCACGCGTTTCTTTTATGGACCAAACCGGAAGAGCACAATTTCTCATTATTTTCGGCCCATCTCATTCTTATAATGAAATGAATGATTTTGATTTAATATTTTATAAAATTATTATTATAATATTTTATAAATTAAAATTTATTTATATTTTTATATATTGCAATTATGAATAATCTAAATCAGATTTGAGAGTTTAAATTTATTTATTTATGTTTATAGAAATAATTTTATAAATATTGAATATGAACCATATATTATTTTAATCTAATGGTGGATATGAGATAATGAGAAAAAAAAATGAGAGAGAGGACAATGAGAGAAACCCAACTCAAATCAAACCATCTTGATCTCTATGTGATGAATGAAGCAATTTCCATGTCTTTAAAATTTAAGAAGTCTTTGTAGAAAGAAAATTTGGTCTAAAATATAAGAGTTGATAGGATAATTAATCATTGTTTTCTAATTTTAATTAGAGTAAAATAGATGAATTTTATCAATCTATGATAAGTTAAATAACTAAACTAACATTCTTTAATTCATATGAATTACTTAAGGACGTTTTATATTTTGGATCGGGGAAGTAGCTGATATGTGCTTTCGTTTTTATTTGTTGCTCGTTTGGAATAGCTTATTTTTGGGCAATAAGTGCTTATAAATCGTGATTCACGGTATACGAGATAAGTATGTGAGAGAAATTTTATCTCGATTTACGTAATAAGCACTTATATTCAAAAAATAAGTGTTCCCAAACATGCACGTAATCACCGTGAACATCCGTTGAACCATCCAATTCTGACATGAATGGACCTTGCAAGACTTTGTTATTGACCTAAAAGATACCGTCTTTCTTTAAACAAAGACCAACAATATCTCATCATCTTCACATCTCTGTTGAAAATGAATGGACATTATTCCTTTATTTTATTGTTTTGGATTTTGGCTAATTAATTAAATTTGAAGGGACCCTTCTATTGCTTCCATCGCTTGTTGTTTTCATGCTCTTTCTTTGACTCCTATCCGTGCCCATTCTTCTGAATATAGCAGACTACTAATTTATGAAGCCAAACTTTCTTAGAAGTAGAAATTAATTGGTACGTCTGATTATTCTTCTTGATAGCATACTGGTAAGGAAAGCAGACACACATTTAAATATCCTAACATCCGACCACAATAGTAGTCAGTTAAGGATCTTAGTTAAAATATGAACAAAAATTCCAAAGATGATTAGGTTTTTAATCCCAAATAAACAATTGACTACACAATTATGAACATGTACAGCATCAACATCATATATTTTCTTTAGTAGGATTCAACCCAGCTTTTAGAAAATTTTAAGAATTAGTTTACTACATATAAAAAGGTCGGCCTGCATAGATTAGTCACCAACACAACCTTAGTCACATCAAACAATTTTAATCACACAGGACATGAGATGGCACGCGCGGCTACATTAGACAATTAAAAAAGCTATAGAATCTTTCATTACATAGGAAAGCTGCAGTAAGAAGATTGTATCATTAGGTATCTCACCACATGCATCTTATCAAGATAACTGCTCTCCAACTCGTCCCCCCCCCCCCCCCCCCCCCCGGGGGAACAATGACTATATATGAACAAAACCTTACAACAGTAATTAAATTATATGACTGGGCACTAAGATTTTGGTTTCATGAAGGTGTTACACTTTTACCTACTGGACAAAAGAAATCCTATCATTCGAGTTCGATCCCTCCCGCAGAGCTATTTAAAATAAAATATTGGTTAAAGTTAATAACAAAAAATGGATAAGATATATGATTTTTTTATAAATATACATGTACATGTATGTCACACCCCGCACTTCTTCCCCCACACGAAATCCCAATCCCAAGGCCTACGGGCATGGACTCATAAAGAGATCCCCACCCCCTCCAACACAAGTGGGTTTCTTTCGCCTCCCGGGACTTGAAGTAGCGACCTGAGGGCTTAAGTACGTGCTCCACGTCTGAGTCCCTACCATTGAGCTAATTGTAGCTCAATGGTACGAGTCTTGGATGAAGCGGTACTTATGCCTACAGGTCGCGGCTTCGAGACTCAGGAGGCGAAAGAAACACCCTTGACTTGGGAGGGGGTGGATATCTTTGTGAGTCCACACCCATAGTCCGCTCGTAGGCCCTGGGATTGGGGTTTTGGTGCGGGGGAAGTGCGGGTTGTGACATGTATATATTTAAGGGCTTAAAATGGAGGGGGGGAAAACATATTAAGATTTCAGATAACAAAATAGTGTAACTTATACAGTACCAGTTTTATGAAAGTGAATATAACTTGTATTTAGAACGGGATTGAAGGGTAGTATTATATATTTTCAAATTCTCGAACGTAATCGATAAGTTGTTAATTGAGATGTTAAGGGGCATCACCCTTGTAAGAAGGAGAACATAAGTTTTAATCCCGGAATGCACACTTATTAGAAGAGGTGAAAACCCTTTACCCTCTAAATCTCAAAAGGGAAAACTTTTGATATTACCAAAAAAAAAAAACTTGAACGTAATTACGCAAAAAAAAAAATGGAGAAGTACTGAAAAATAGAATATAAGTGGTGACTAGTGAAGGCAGTATTTTGGGTTTTGTAATAACTTCGTGTATTCTGAGACGAATGAAAGAGCAAAACTTGCTCGCGAGGTCGTAACTTTTTAAAGTACTGACCCCACTATCTTTTATTTAGTGCGTCTCCTTTTATCTCCTCTCACTCTTTTTTTCTATGTTTCTTTCATTAATTCTTTGTCTCTTATCCGCAAGCTTTGATTGAAAAGCTTGTAGTGTTTATCCTTATTAGAATTGGAATCTTTTGCCATGATTTTTTCTTTTGCGAGTGAGGACCGAGGAGATGGGTTTTATTTTTCTTCCAAATTACCAATTTTCACAAATACTACAATTTATTAATCTAGATTAATGGTGATTAATAAAATTTTTTTTGGTGTAGTAAGTTAAAAGTGATTCACACAATGGAGCTAAAAAACTCACTTGTGACTGGCAATAAAACTTGATGTCCAAGTTGAAGCTTTTGAAGGTGATAACCTCACTATCTCATTGACTCACTTTTTGATGCTCTCATTCTTTTTTTCATCCCGATTGCTGTGATGGAAGATTCTGTGGGGTTTAACCTGATTGGATGTCATCTGTGTCCTGTCTAAGGTTTTGAAACCCGGATTGGCCGCCGAACAAGTGGCAAAATCGGTCTGGGTTATAAGAAAAACTAGATTCATGCATAACTTGGAATCGACTCGGTCAACTCGGCGAGACTTGATGATATATTTCGATTTTATCATAATATTTAATATCTTATTTAGAGATTTTATCATTAATTTTGGGCTAAATAGCATTTATTATTATTAAATTGAATTAAAGATGATTGTGTGAAAATAAAGCTTAAAAGGATAGATTTATTATAATCTTGTGATTGCTCTTTAAAATTTTAATTTTGAATGACTATATTACAAGATCTTGATTTGAATTGTAGGTTATTTTGGAAAAGTTGGAGTTGAAGGACCACAAAGTAAAGATGCATGAGGAATAAAACGGAAAATTAAATTCTACATGTGGCTAGAAGGGAATTTTGACAAAAAATAGGACATTTTCTGTAACATTAGCGTCACTTTTAAAACAGAGAAAGTTACAGTAAAGACCCCAAATTTCATAAAAAAACATCGTAGGTCCCAGAATGTCCAAAATATCAATTTGGTCCTAAATTCTGAAAATCAGCAGTTTCCTGTACTAAATTTGATTTTAAGGCTGGTTTATTCAGATTTTGAGGATTTTCTTGAAGCCCACACCTCTGAACCTAAACCTAGAAAGGGAGTGAATATTTTAGAGGATATTGACAGACAATAAAAGAGAGAAAGCGAACGAGAGTTAGGAACAAGCAGCCACGAACGAAGTTCAAAAGAGAACAGAGAGAAGAGGAATAAGAAATTACAAAATCACTGTCTACACCACTATGAATAGGAGACCACACCATCACCTTGCTGAAGACTTCCCACCACCACCACCGTCACTTGCCTTTCACCTTTCAGATTCTTCATCTTCTCATTCTCTATCAAATTCGGCCCTACATTCATCTCTCATGGATTTCTTGAGGTCTAATGGAGTTGTGGTTGTGATAAACTCAATGAGAGGCTAAAGTCTTTCGTGTTTTTTGGGGATGGAAGATTGGTTTGAATTCCAAAGATATATTCAGTAGAGTTATTTGTTTTAATATTTTGATTTAGCTACGTAACAAATTTCCTAAGTTAGGATTTTATGTCATGTGGTTAATTTACTGAGATTGCGAGTTTTTATCTTAGTTTGGATTGAACAATTGTGATTTGGACTGTATTGTGTGGTTTGAGATTTATTTTTATATATTTCCTTTTCAATTTAATGTGGTTGTGCTATTCTTTCATAATTTGAATAAGTATTATGACTACTTTGATCTTGTTTGAATATCTCAGTTGAGCGCAGCGTTCATCACATAGAGGAACAAATTGCATAAATCCAATCCTAAATTGCATACTAAGTGGTATTTAATAGTGTAATAAGAAGTATTTATCTAGCTAGAGTTCTAGAAATAATCACTAATTAATATCACTAGACTCAGCGAGTTGATAAGGTTTGATTTTTGACTTAGTGGGTAATTTAACTCCTAAGTCATTTTGAGCAAGGATAACCTATATATCCCATTTTCCAAGAAGCATTCATCATCAATATGCTTAAATCAAATTTCATTACTTATCTCAACAATTTCTAAAAAAAATAAGAGTGGTTTAGGTTCTTTTTTATTATTAAAATAAAGAAAATCAATCTCAAACCCATCTTAATGTTTTGTCACTTGGTTTAGCTTAGGAAATAAATAAAAGGCTTCTCAAGAGAACACGACTCGAATTGTGTTCTTCACTGATAATTTGATTTATTTTCATTTAACCCGAGATGACTAAATGTTCTAAATCACTCGATCTAGTTGAGTGAGTCGTCAAGTTACGTTCTAATTTTTTTCTCTCTCTTCAATGACGAAACGACGTTATTTTGATTTTTTTAAACGTCGTCTAAAAATTGAGTGTGAAATATGAAAAAAGAAAAAAAAAGGAAAGAAAGAAAGATCGAACGAAAGATGAACTCGAACAGTTCCGAAACCCCATCGCTCCCTCCTTCCTCCTGACTTCTTCCTCCTCTCCGTCAAGCAAGTCGCCAAGTTTCAGCAGATCTGGTTAGGCATGATCATCGTTGTTTTGTCGTCAAAGGTTGGAGCTTTTACTTCTTTCTTCTCTTCCTACTCCACAGTCACAACATTACAGAGAAAGGTTGGAGCTTTTGGATTCAGCTCTTCCAATGCTTCTTAGCTGTTTCATTGTGAAAACCTCTTTCGGTGCTTCATTCTTCTTTGTTTGATTATTGTAAGAAAAATATAACTAAAAGGAGATTTGACGTACCGGGGTGAATCCATGTTCGGATCCGGGTCAAAACTCCAATGCTCTATACTTGTGCCCACACAATTATTAGACTACTAGAGCCTAATTGTGATTTGCACAGCAGATCACCAGAACCAGAAAGATGGTAGGAGAGAAGAGAATTACCAGATAACTCAATGGCAAGGTGAATTGCAATTGTGGAGGCACACCCTATTTATAATGGTTTATGGAGGCCACTAATTAAGAAACGTGCGCACTCCTTCTTGTCCTTCAAGACAACAATTAATTGATTCTCAATTAATTCCCTAATTATGGTTATTTGTTCCTCATTTAACAAATCCATAATTATTGCTGAATTATTCCCCAATCTGCAATTAATGTTGATTTTATTCTTATTTGATTAAACTACTTATATCCTAATCAAATAGTCCGGCCCATCAAGGGCGGACTTGGACCCGAAGTCCAACATCTCCCACTCGCACTTGATAAGCCTCCCTTCGTGCGTGCGTTACTCTTTCTTGTTTCATACTTGACGTCTGCCGTGACCGCATGAGCAAAAACGTCTTTAAGATTTAGTGCTTGTGATACTAGAAATCCCTCATATCGAATCAGCATCTAAGGACACCCTTTATATATAACCGTAAGCTATATGTTCATTGCCTCATATGCCCCAGATTCTCCCATACATATTACTTATGGCATATCTAATCCCTCTCGAGTTAATATGTTGATTAACTCAGATTGTCTTCCACGCACATAGTATCTGCACTTACAAGCTACACATAGAGCTAGTAAGGGGTCGACCACAGACACTAGCACATCTTATGTATCTAGGAGTAAATCTTCCTTTTCGACTAAACATCAGTTTATCTTGACTTGGTCGCTTTCCTAGTTTTCACTTGTCTAACCGAATCGAGTGTGATCATGGAGCTTCAGCTAAAGTAGCTGTCACCAAACCAAGCTTTCATGATGCCGCCTAAGTCTTAAAGACATCACGGAAGGATTTTTCCTTCCTGGGACTCATAATGTAGTGAACTAGGGATCTTTCACCTACATCCCGTGTTGCAGTCTAACTCTTAAGCACATGCAGTATGAATTGCATGCTATGGTGAATGGTTTGAGGTGTACGTCGATTTCTTTATCTTTCACCGTACAGACATTAGTTTCAAAACGTACTCAACATTCGAACTAGAACTTTCTTTTTCACAATATCTCTTTTACAATTTCATTTGTGAAAAAGAGTTCTTTGCCTAGCTACAGGTCTATATTGATGCTTCGATCCATTTTCTGTGTATATGCACACATGTAAATCTCATCTCAGTCTAACCGAGGCGACTCAAACGCAAAGATTCATCTTAACCATCTTATGGTGATCATTTGCTCGTCTTACCCTCCCATGCCCCCACAAAACATAGGAAGATGGTTGTTCGTGTGAGTGAACCAACCTTTTCTGACCTATACGACATACAAACTTGTATACCTTATATGTATTTACTCATAACATACATACTATTTCTTTTATCTTCATATAAAAGAAGTTCACGACCTTACATTTTATTTATGCCCCAAGGTTTTCACTAACTCAATGAAAATCAAGCTATGGGCTCAGTAAGGGGATCTACCAACATTCTGTCAGTAGAAGGTCATTGAACTATCGCTTTTCCTCTTTGAAAGCATATCTCTCATATAGATATATCAAAAAGTATGTTTTGCCTTGCTGTGATACTTAGGATCCTCATCATAAGATGTTATCGCTTGGATCCTTCTATCCACCATTCATTCCCAATCTCTCATAGGAATTACTTTAGCCATATGGCATTTTGAATGATGGCAGAACACGCCCTGTGTTCTATTTCCATGGATAACAGGAAAAAATACTTTGTATATTTCCTTACTCCATCACCATTTGCCTAGGTCTTGTATTGGAGTATCCTTTCAAAAAGAAAGTTGTTGTCTTGACAACTTAATCCATGGTTATTCTCATAACCCATTTCACAACAGGACCAAAAACAACTTCTAAGTCTGACAAAAAATATTTGATCTTATGTACACCAATGTGTACATTCATATTACCAACTATAGTCTCACATGGAACTCTATCCACCTTTCTTTTGTTGGATTCCTCATAGGACATGTAACCTCTTTAGGTTTATGCCCTTGACTTCAGGGGTGTCCATGGGTTTGCAGTTTGACATTCTAAGATGTCTAAGGATTACACTTGTATATGTCTTAGGTGGAAAAGATTGTATCTTTCTTGTGCAATCTCCATTTATCTTGTCATTTAAGATATTTGTTCAACCCATGACTTTCTCAACTCAGAATTTAAGGATTCTCTGATCCTTTATTCCTTTGACTCCCTTGACACTTGTTTCATATGTCATTTGACAAAGGATGACTTCACAAAGAATCATCACTAGACCGTTTGGGACTTATGTAGTGTTCTTCAATTATTTCGAAGTTGGTGAGGCTTTCACCTTGTGAAAACCTCATATACTACTATTTGAGTGATTGTTTCTACGAAGCCCTTAAGCTGCTTCATGTAGAGTTCATCATCCAATTTCCAAAATTCCAAATTAAAAGGTGGTCTTTACATCATCTTGATGCTTGTTGTCATAGCCAAAGTTCAGAGTTAAAAACGCACAACGAACAACCTTCCATTGTATTACCCCTTAGCCACTAAGTGTTTTAGGTTCTACATGCCCTCAACAGATTTGAGAACCTACTTGTTCCCAATCGCTTCTTGGCTAGGCTATAAATTGCCTAAAACATATACTTGGCTCAATGAGAATCCAAATCCTCCTGCATGACACTTTGCAATTCATCTTAGTAGGTCCTTCTAATGTCTCTCAGACACTTATAGGTAGTTATCATCACCTTCTAAATGATGAAGAGAACACTCAATCCATTAGAGAATCTATCCCCTTATAGTCATTTGCTAGATGACAATTTGCTCCGAGGTGAATTTCATAGGATTCTTTTTCTATGTATGAGTGAGGTAATTCTCTCGTAACTTACCTCTTACCTCTTTCATTGTGAAAATGGTCTCAATCCTCCCACTCAGATCAGTGAACTTAGGAACACTTGATTATTCCTTATCACTTGTAAACCTCTTAAAGAGATTTATTGTAATTAATGCTCATTTCCTACTAGGAAATATGGGTTTTATGAACGTTGTATCCCATGGTTTTCTCTCAGTCACTGAACTACCATCATTTTCACTAATAAAGACGTGTCATGTCAAATTCACATATCATCTCACAAAGAGATACCTTGTATACCTTGGCCCTAATCTTCCTTACTCATAGGAAGAATTATGAATATAAAGTTTATGACCCTTATGGTCTTAACAAGCTTGGCCCTGGTCTAAGGCCCATCCACGATTCATAGGGTAAGGTCGTGACTGACATAGAGGGCATTTGGTTAAGTGTGAATATAATAACTGTGAGTCTATCTACCAACTTATGGCTGATAGCCTCATTGATGCCATTATATTCACAATCAAATCAAGGAGAGGTCTATCTCTCCATTTCAATGACTCTATTATGTTGAAGGGTTTTAGGTATTGATGGTTGACTAACAATGCCTTTCTTGTACATAAAACTGTTTGAACTAATCACATAGGTGTCCTAAACCCTTGTTAGTTCAAAAAGTCTTATTCTTTCAGTTTACTAATTCCTGACTAGTTCAGCCATTATCTAATAGCTTCACACTTGCCAAAAATCAAGTAAACATTATTGTATTTCGAGTAAACGTCCACAACATTAACGAAACACCAAGTTTTGTGTCTTGCCCTCACGTTCACTGGTTTACTAACGTCATATTTTGCCAATTATAATGGATTTTCTCCAAAAAAAAAATGTTCCTTTGTCTTTCTTGCCAAATAGAATAAGTTCTCAACTTATTCATAAGGGTATTAACCCTTTAGCACATATTTAGTAAATACTCTTTTGCTAGTTTGATCATTCCCTTTGATCAATGTGTACATGTGGCAAGAAATGGAATCTTTTATCTCTAGAAGGAAACATCAAAATCCAATGAAGGATTTGAGAATTATAGCCCCATCGATCCTTAACTAAAGAGATAGCAAAAATGTGATTTGTCAGTTGCAATTGCATGGAGTGAATTAGGGTGGTTTATTAGTGCAAAGTTAACGTGCAAGTTCCAATCCCTTGATTCTATCTCTTTGTTGCTTTGCATTTGACATAAAGCGATATGCTTCTCTGAAATATCTACAACTCATGTGGATTGCTACTTTTACAACCCTTAAGGATTATGAATGTAGCTTTTCATCTTTGTAGAAACCATTTGACCTCTTTTAGATCAAGTTTACCTCATAGGTTTCTTGCCCTTGGGCTTAGAGGATGAATCCTCCCACTCTTTAGCTAAGTTCGTCTGACTGATAGATTTTAAATCCTTCAGTCTTTTACACTGAAGTTCAATGTGGCGAATCACATTATTGAAGGTTACAATATGCATATCAGAGGCAATCTTTACTTTCGTATGCGCCCACTCACTAGAAGACATGGCTCACTCCTACTCACTGGGAGACATAGCTTCCTCCCACTCACTGGGAGATGTCTTATCACAACATACACTTGTTGTTTGTTAGAAAGAACTTGGCATTTAGTTTGTCTCAACTTCTTAGTTTGACATCTGCCTCAAGTGTTGCCTAAACAACATGTTAGGACTTAGTACACTATGTTAAAACTTAACTTAGTTTTAATTTTATGGAAGAAGATCACATATTTCACTATCTTCCAACACTATCCACACGGCTTGGATAAGGTTACATTGCTCATACCAACATAAGTTTAAGCAATGTTGTTCTTTCTATACTTGATAGCATAAATCTTTTGTATCCTTCAGTTGCTTCAACCTTTAAATGATGAAGACTAGTTGGTAGGATGTCCCTAACATCTCATTCTTCTTGAATGAAAGAGATTTGAGAGTTTTTAACTCCACATATATCTCTATTGAGCTTGTCTTCATAAGCTTAGTCAAATAGACTTGGTCATAATTGGTCACTTAGACGATTATGGTATACAAATTCTATTTGTTCAAGTTAGACAAAGGATAACTAGATAATAAGTTCACTAGTTTCATGTTCAGGAGACAACTATGTTGACTCCCATCGCAATCATGCTAGTTAGCTCATCACCCTTTTAACCATAGTCTTCCTTAAACACATTCCCCTTTTGGATTTCTAGACGTATTCCAGAAACCCCCACTCACTCAAAGAGCAGTTATATTAACAAGATAATAACACAATATCATCTAACTAGCATGAATGTTCAAGAAAACAAGAAGAGAATATACTGAATTCAATTTTAAAAACAAAGAATTTAATCATAAATTCAATGAAAAGAACATTCAATAAAAACTTTTGCCTCTTATTGTTGTCTCTTAACTAGGTTCTCCCTCTTATTGGCCCTTCTGACCACATGAACTTATGTAGTGTCTAGCTACAATGTCAAGCTCCTCTTTGCCATGTTTACATCCACTCATTTGGATGTATTTACAGCATACCTCCCACTTGATGAGATGATTCTCACATCTCTATCTGTCTTGTCCTTTGTCACAACATATGTGATAAAAGGTTAACTCTTGGAAGTCACTGCTTCAATCCCAATTGAATCAATGTGGTTAAAAAGCATGGGAAGACTTATTATTATTCAATAATTTTAAGTTGCTGCAATTTTTCAGGTTTTTAAGAGTTTGAGTCAAGGTTGGATAGGATTTTATATTCAAAAACTCATTTGAATAATCCCTTACTTTTAAGGAATCTTACAACATTAACCTTATGTTGTAGCTGAAATACTCTTAATAAGTAAGTCAACCTATCCCAAAAATAATAGAATCCACAAAGACTCAATTTCAATATTTTTGGGAATCTCTAGGTGCATACAAGCACCTTTTTGACTCAAAATAGATCCAAACGTGCTTCAAATATATACAAATTATATATCAAATTGAAGCACTCGAATTTAGGGATTTTTAGGAACCAACCGCGTCTCAATCGGAGGTCCCACGCGCCGTCACGAGCCCTAGAAGGTTTCTGGATCAAAAAATCCTGAAAAATTGAAAAATTCCAACGTTGGCCACTCTTGACGGTGGCACATGACCTCCATGCGCCGCCTTACGGCCGTCAGTCGACAACACGCATTGACCCAAACGGCTCTACGCGCCGTCCTCTCTCCGACGGTGCTTGCCACATGTCAAACGGAGGTCCCGGTGGGCCCCACGCACCTCTGTCATGTTTTTTTTGGGTCAGTGCTTATCGATGACCTTTGACTGATCAACGCTAACTGGCCAACCTTGCCATGTCACTGCTGACGTGGCGCTGACGTGTCTCGTTCGACGTGGCTGGTCAACGGATGGCATGGTTTTCGTTGACCGATGCTGACGTGGCACTTGACGCTGACGTAGCAACCTCTTATTGGCGCCACGTGGGTTGGGTTGACCGTTGACGTGGTAGTTGACTGCCACATCATCATCTTGACCTCCAGCCAAGTCCACCCGACCCGATTAGAGCTCCGACGGGTCATCACGACCCGCCAACTTTGGGAGGCAATATCTCCCTCGTTTTAACTCCGTTTTTCGCGTTCTTGGTGTCTTTGGAATCGTAGTTCAGCGAACTACAAATCCATGGCATTTATTTGATCTTAAAACCTCTGTTTTATAGATCAAATCGTGAATGAAGTGGCGGCGGCGACTAACGACCCGCGAACTTCTTTCCTTTGTTTCTCCCTCATCTGAACTCCGTTTGACGCGTTCTAAGCATTGTTAGAATCATCTCTTCAAGATCTACACATCCATGGCTTCTTTTGGGGCAAAAACACTCAGTTTCAAACACCCCATTTTTTCTCGACGTTAACGGCACTACGTAATCCGACCTAGATGTGTGTCCTCTGCATTTCAAAAACTTTCCTAGCTTTTGAGGGTTAAATTCTCTCCTTTTTGGTTCCACATAGGTTCCAAAAACGTCAACCCCTAAGAAATCAAAGATGTGAGGAGAAAATGAAGGAATTGTGCCATGAGATATATATATACACACTTATTGTATATATATATATATAAAACAACCAGAGGAGGAAACAATCAAGAACCTAGCATTTTATATGTGTGTATATTGAGCTCAAGTCAAATAACAAATCTGGGAAGTGAGAATCCGATGCACACACAGACACGCATATAACATAGTTCATATTCATATGGAGCCAAAGGCAGAAGCATCGATACACAAGAAAAAAAAACACATTTATGCGGCATGAATTAACAATATATATATATATATATATATTCATGCTAAGAGACGGTGATCATGCTTCAAAACGTAACTCATATGTGAACCACAGAGGAGAAGAAATATGCGCACATATTAACATTGTATATTCATATATGTAATAGCACAACAGAATTAAATGGGGATATAAACAAATTATATCATATTATTATTCACAAAGAATAAATCACACAGCCATAGGATCATCATGCTCTGATGCCAATGTAAGAAAAATATAACTAAAAGGAGATTTGGCATACCGGGGCGAATCCATGTTCGAATCCGAGTCAAAACTTCAATGCTCCATACTTGTGCCCACACAATTATTAGACTACTAGAGCTTAATTGTGATTTGCACAGCAAATCACCAGAACCATAAAGATGGTAGGAGAGAAGAGAATTGCCATAAAACTCAATGGCGAGGTGAATTGCAATTGTGGAGGCACACCCTATTTATAGTTGTTTATGGAGGCCACTAATTAGGAAACATGCACACTCCTTCTTGCCCTCCAAGCCAGCAATTAATTGATTCTCATTAATTCCCTAATTATGGTGATTTGTTCCTTATTTAACAAATCCATAATTATTGCTGAATTATTCCCCAATCTGTAATTAATGCTGATTTTATTCTTATTTGATTAGGCTACTTATATCCTAATCAAATAGTCGGCTCCATCAAGGGCGGACATGGACCCGAAGTCCAACAATTATGGATTCCTTCATCGTTTTGGCTTCAACGTTTTGCATTTCTTTTTTTCCTTTTGTTCAAGACGTTTCAAGCTATCGGTGTTCTGTTTTTTCCCCCTCTCGGATTCTAGGGCGCCAAGCTCTAATCTTCACCCTATTGCTTTGTTTTAATACCTCATTGGTCTGACTCTGTTAACTCTGGTATAACCCATTAACCTTTGACCTAGTACCTTCACCAGTTCAGTGGTCGGTTCGGGTTTCAGAATCTTAATCTTGTCTCCCCAAGTTTTATTTCATTCAAACGAATAGAAAAAGAAAAACTTGGTCACCAAGTTTTATCCTTCTACACGTCTTGACCCTTCTTCCCTTTCCTAGCTTCCATTATTTTTTGACTTTTGAGTCTGTTTCTCTGTTTGTTCGGGTTTATCCTTCACAGATGGATCCCAAAATGTGTACCTTTATTGCCAAAGGAAACAATAAAATTAAAAGCGTGTAAACAATTTGGCATAACAATGAAGAGTTAAATGTATACACCTCATTTTTACCTGATATTTTGTATTAAATAGGACTTTTTAACTTTGATCTATAATTAATGTATAGCACAGGTACTTTCATCTTCATTTATGGGAAGAAATGAATGATAAAATTTTGTATTTTTATGAAATAGATGGCATGCACGTAAATAAAATCGATTGTTACGCAACAAAAATATTACTTATCATGCTTTTGAGGAAAATATTTGCCGCAAACCCTTAGGATCTAAGTTGGGTATATAATATTATTAGGTTGTTGTTAATTTGTCCTTAGCGTTTGACATTATTTTCTATTTTTATGTATTTAATATTCCTTTTATAACAGAATTCTTCAACTAAGGAATCTGTTAATCATGAAGGAAATGAAACAATCTATTTTGGCCATGCAAATTTGTATTAATGTAAAAATAGTATCTAGAGTAAGTTAAACCACTCATCACTAGAATTTATAACACTAAAAGAAACATTACACGGCAATTCTTCCTGCTAATTTTTTTTTTAAAAAAAACTAATTGTAAAAAGATACACTACAGTACTTTTTCCTTTAATACAGACGTGGCCATCATTTCCCCTAACCCTTGCTCATCCATGGTTGGAGCCAACTGCAAGAGTAATTAGCCCTGGTAAAATTCTTCATCTGACTGGTAAAGTGCTTGAATCATCGAGTCTATAGCTTCATTTGATAGATATTGTGCTTGAATCATTGAATCTATAACGTCGTTTGGTTGGATAGAAGTTTGAGTTATTGGGTTTATAACTTCTTTTGGTTGGAAAGATGTATGAATTGCTGAATCCATAACTTCAAGGTGTGAAGATGTTTGAACCGTTGAGTTCATAGTTGATAAATAATATTCCTAAAACAAATATTAAACAAATATTAGTTCTTATTCTATTTTGCACCTTCAAGCATAATCTATGAACTACTTCAAGAATTCTTCTACTTACCCTTGAAAGGATAGAGAAATTTGTTGGGTTTTCATACTCAAAATTAGTATGATCATTGGACTCCCTTTCGTGGCCAATTGATTCGTGCTCATAGTCATTAGGATTATCTTTTATTTTCTTTTCATATTTCTTCGTTAGTTTGCATACTACATAGGTCCTCTGCATCATTTGGAAGAAATAGAGTGAAGCATTCATTTTCCAGAATTAGAACATAAAATCAGAATTGACAATAATCAGTTTAATAGAAACACTAGTTAATCAAAATGAGTTACTCATAAGGGATAAACATTAGTTACCAGACAACGACATGCATCAAAATTGAGCCATAGAAAGAGTGACATAATTAATAACACTATTGGAAAAAAAAACTCACTAACCATAGTTAAAAAACAGTTTTGAAAACCAAAAAATCCACACATAAGAACTCTAGTTTTTATAAGCAAACAGAAACAGAATAAGCAATTACTTGTTCCAGAGGCAACATGGCATCATGGTATTCATGAATCACCCAATTGCGTCGAGTCCCATTAGGAACACGCCCTTCGTGATATACTAGATTTTTCTTCATTCCAATGACTTTGTTGGTGTCACCGTCCTTGATTGGTCTGTCTTTACCGGTGACTTTCCAGAAGCCAAGTGATGTTGTCCTATTAAACCGAGCACTGTTAGAGTACTTGTAATCACAACGACTGAAGAAATAGCATTCTGAGTCATCTTGCTCCGTCTCCGGACACGCTGAAGCAGCCAGAGCTGGATTGAAGAACAAGAAAGCAAAACCAAACACTACAGCATAAGATAATGATGCATGCAAAGAAATTTAAGAGGAAAATATAAATCAGGATAGATACCTATTAATTCCCAAGGTTCGTACTTGCAAACGTCAATCTCAGGGATGGTGTTATAAATGGAAGGATCATGAGCCATCAATTTGTGGCGGAGGTAGTAAGCGACGAGCTCTTCCTCGGTCGGACAGAATCTGTATCCTACAGGTACACGTCTCTGCATCGTCGTCGGATCCGCCATGGTTGTCTCAGTGATAATAAAACGGATAGCAGAGAATATGAGGGAGAAGAAGATGCTTGAAAGTGAAAAGAGGGAGTGATCGTATTAGTGAAAGAGGATGACTTGACTTCATCACTTGAAGCATTACCCCTTATATAGAGAGTCCTACGTAAGATGTGAAATGTAAGATAAATTATACTGTAATAAAAACCAAAATCAGGGAAAGTATAACTCCTGTATTTAGATGCTTTTGTACTTGTCCTCGTTTTATTAATGATGTAAATTGCCTTTTCTCAAAAATATAAAAATAAAATTGTTCCATAAGAGTCTTTTCCCATTTCATTCTTCCCTTGCCCTTCGCTCCTCGTTCCTTTGGTTCCTTCCATTCGGTTACAAGTTTCAATCACCTTTCTTCCTCCAAGTTTCAAGCATTAAAATTTAAAACTCACGTCTTTGTTGAGGTAATACAATTTTTTTTTATTTGATCATGGGTTTATCCTTCACGGCTTAAAGAGTAAAGGGTTCTCGCCTCTTCCAATAAATATGTTTCTCAGCATTTAAATTTGTGTTCTCATCCTAATGGAGTGAGGCCCCTAAGGTAATACAAAATTAAAACTCAAATAAGCATAGTGGATAAGTGTTATTGGAATGGGTTTTGATGAAATACGGGGCTTCAAATTGGATTCCTTATGAAGGCAAAAAAGGTTTTTTGAAAAGCTACCTCCAATTAACCCTGATAATACTTAAATTTCACACAGTCACGTAGTCATTTAAAAAAATTAAATGTATAATATATATACATATATATATTGAAATCTTGTCCCCTAAGTTTAAAAAATTTGTATTTTCTGGCTAATTTCAAGATAGGAACACGTCCCGAACTGAAGATTCTAGAATATAATGGCATCTCAAATGAAAAGGAAAGGTACCCAACTTGCTCTCCAAGTTAAAATTATATATATTTTGGAATTCTTGAAGTTGAAACCCTATGCTCGATGGTGACAAAAGTATAATAATTAATTATGTTCTCCCTTTCTTTTACCCATGTTCTCTTCTCAGGTCTCACTTGAACAAAGCATGAAGTTTAAATTCAAATTTCAATTTTATTTTATGTCAGCTTTTCCATCATTAGATTAAATTCACACAAGTCTTAAATATATAAAAAAAATCATAATCACAAGCTAGCTTAAGACTAGGGGAAAAAATCATTAAAACTTTTGCCCCCTTTCTTTCCATTTTCTGTTAACTAAATAAGACGAAGTAGATACCTCACCCCATATTTTGCAACCAAACCCTTCCATCCCTTCCCCTCCGCTAGGATGGAAAGAAAAATAGGGAAGAAAGAAAATGGGAAGAGAGAAAATGAGGAAAAGAGAAAAATAGGGAGAAAACATTACCATTCTCCTTGTTTGGATGTGTGAGAGAAAACTGAAAAAAAAAAAAAAGAAAGAAAATGAGTAAATGTTTGATGACTAAAATACCCTTATGCCTATATTAAAATAATCATATTCAAAATTAAATTAAATATAACAATGACAAAATCATTTTAATATTAACATCGTCAAATAATTTAGAATGATAAAGATACATTTAAAATAAATAATTTAACCAAAATTTTATTTTTTTAAGGTAAAAAATAAAAAGTGTATAATTTTTTAAAATTAATATAATAAAAGAAGATAAATAAATTATAATTTAACCAAAATTATTAGTAACTAATTAAGAATCTAATATAAAAGTTAAAGGGTTAAAGTGTAATATAAAAAATTAAACAAATTTTAAAAAATATATATACATAAATTAATAAAACAAATTTTTAAATACTGCATACTATTTATTTTTTTCTTAAATATGCGTACTGTAAGTAAATTGATTTTTCTTAAGGTTTTAATCATTTATTTATAAAAAAAAATGCATACAAGAGGCGCAAGGCGTCGTGTAAGTAACAGGTTGGAAAATAAAAAAGTGTGTACATAAAGGAGGGCAGTTTGGTACAATGGATTTTCTCATCAAATCTATCCACTTGCATAAAGAACTGTTGGGAGGAAAAAGGGGTGGGTTCCACACCCCCTTTCCCTTTCTCATTTTCCTTTCTCCCTCGTTTTCCCTTCTATCCAAGTAGGGAAAATTAAAACTCCCTTCCTCCCATATTTTCCACCCCACTTTTCTTTCCTCTCTTATTTTCTATCAATTCAAGCAAAGCATTCATGTTTTGTTTGAGGAAAATGGATGTTAGGATGTGATAAAAAATTTTATGAGTTGAATTTTAAGAAAATATAGAGATCAAGAAAATTTTTAAAATAAATTTTACCTCTTCCCTCATGACTCTTTTATAGTTTTCTTTAAATCATTTTTTCCTAAATGTCCTTTGTTTTAATATTCTTTAATTAACTAGACAATCTCTTAACTCATTAAACAAGGAAGAATTATATACAAGTCCTCACAAAGACAATTAACTACTCACAATCCAAATAACTATTTGCAAAAATTATTAATTTTCTTATTTAGGACATGTCGTAATTTTATCATTAAACAATATTCTCTTATCAATGAATATCATTGAGATTAGTTTTAAAAATTTCAACTAATTTAAATAAATATCTTTACCTGTAAAGTTGCAAATAGATATTTGTGATAATTGTAAAGAGTAGAGAGAATAGTTATCATGGATAGACACTAATCATAGTTCAAAGAAACTTTCAAAACCTATAGAAGAAAAGTTACAATAATTGGACCTACGATAATTTTGTAGCTATAAGCAAGATAATGAAACTCAGACCGGTCACTGAAATGGCCGGGGTATTGGGTCAATATTTAATGGGTCATATTAGAGTCAGAACGGAGCTAAACTGATGAAGAAATGAATTTTAACGATAATATTTTTCAGAATAGTTTTAGAATTTGATAATTTTTTAGATCAAATGATAATATTTTTTAAGTGATTCTTTTTGTATTAGAAAGTATACATCTCAAGCTTTCCTTAAAATTCTAATTTGTAAATTTTAAAATTATGTAAAATTACATATGAATTTTTAAAATCAGGAAAATCTTAATAAATATTAAACCGGTCGGGCCATATTGGTTCGATGATTCCAGTGGTCAAACCAGCCAGTCCAGTTGTAATCACATTGATTATAAGGCCTATCCTATTATATTGTAGGTGAATATATGATGGTTTAATTTATATTAGCCAAATACACAAATTTTTTTTTTTTATAAAATTAGTAAATTATATCATATGAAAGAGGAGATCGAATTTCAGATAGAACATAACATTATCCATATACAAGATAACAACATATATGCACACGACACGCCAGACATTAACATTAAGAAATTTCACAAAACAGAATATGGTGCATCAGATACAATGCGCACATATATATAAATACAATCTTAATTAACTAAGGATTTTGATAACCCAAAAATCAGTGCATGCATCTGTGCGTGCAATAATTTTTAAGATGAATATATCTCAAACCTAAATTATGGAACCAATGACATTGTTGTACTATGCCCCACAGCTGGACAGAAGCAAAGAAGGGGATTGAAGGAGAAATAAGATGAAAAGCTAGCAAATATTAACGAAGCGGCTGAAAAATGAAAATATAGATGGGGATAAATAAAGTGGAAATATCCTTTATATATATATATATATAGTAATTCCAAATATTCTGAAATGAATAATGAAACAGCATAAAGCTAAGCTACTTGCTCCCCAAGTTTTTTAAGAGTATTGACCCCACTATCTAATTATCTATCTATCTATCTATCCTTTCTATTTAATTTGAAACTCCCAAAACTACTTGCTCCATAAGTTTTACAGATTTAGCTTTATTTCATAAACTACACGCCTTATTTAATTAATACCATATGCTAGATTAAAAAAATTTTGTTTAACCTTTTATTAAAAAATAACTAACAGA
Organism: Inga oerstediana; assembly: GCA_963210345.1. Classification (NCBI taxonomy): domain Eukaryota; kingdom Viridiplantae; phylum Streptophyta; class Magnoliopsida; order Fabales; family Fabaceae; genus Inga; species Inga oerstediana. Next base: position 71,602,844 of record OY723404.1, on the reverse strand, counting down.
AGAGATAGATACGTTGGAAGATATTTTTACTACCATTGTGATGCTATACACAGAAATGTTTGATAGGGTCAATCTTGCATTTCAGATGGACCACTGCAGATTGAAGATTTTGCACCTAAGAAAAGTTTTTATCTCCACAACCATAGTTCAATCAAATAACATTAATGTCCTGATGCGCAGGACCTTCAATTTCTACTCAAAGAATTTCTTTCCTTTCATATTGTTATTGTTACTATTAATGATTTAGATAGGCTTAATTTATTGCATTTTTAGTTCAGTTTCTTTGGTCTCATTGTAAACTTCATGGTTATTCATGTTATTTTTTCTTTTAAACAAAAAAAACAACAACGATATATTTTTTGGGCCTGTAATCATTATTGTTAAACTCGCAAATTGATTTTTCAAATTTACCGTTTTTACCTTTCTAACTTATAAAATCGTGATGAATCTCTAGTAAACTTAATTAAGCTCGTGAATTTACCTATCGAGTTTACCATTTTTATGTTTTTAGCTTACAAAATCGTTTTAGCTCACGCTAAGGCTTGTGTTAACTTTTTCATTTTGATCATGCTCAGTGACTTTATATAAAAGGTTTAAAGAAATTTTTTTGTTAAGTATGATAAATTATGAGGGTTGATGGATTTGATTTGAATTTAAATATATTTAAATCAATTTTTTGTCATTTTTTATAGATAAAATTTTTAATCATATACTATTAATACATATTTAATAATAAAAGTAAACTCTAACAAATTTACGATACAAATTTATGTTTCCGTCAAAAGTTTAATAATCTCTTATCCGTGATCGTCAATCTACAAATAAATGACAAATCATCTTTATTGATCATAAAGAGGATAAACTTACTTGAGCACTATCATGTATTTATAGAAACATTTTGCCGCAGACCTATGCAATTATACTTAATTTTTTCATTTATCAAGCTGTTTTTTATCAATAATCCGCCACCATAATATCAATGATTTGCTTGGTACATAAGAAGAAACATATCATTTTGAATTTTGAACAAAGTTGTGGTTGCCTTAATTATTGTTGTTGTTTAACATTATCAACTTTTTATGTTTTATTTGAAGGTATATATTTTATTTTATATTTTCATATCTAATAATATTCCATATTCTTCAGAATTTGTTTTTTTATAAGTAGTTTGTATAATGATTAATTAATAAGTTATAATCGATAAAAACAATAAAAATCCTTTTTATTAATAGAAAATTAAACAGTATTAATGTAAACTAAACTAAATACTCCCTCCATTCCTTTTTATAAAAAAGGTTTAAACGTTTAACTCATACAACGCAAAAAGTTATGCAAACAACTACTAAATGAACACTTGAAAAAGAAAATACACGCCATAGTTCTTCTTCTTCTCCTCTAATCTAAATAGTTTTCATGTGCCAATGCATATATACATATATATATATATATATATATTTGATGCTGTTACCATTTCCAACTATCCATGCTTGGAGGCAAATAGTCATCAGGAAACACCAAGAATGAACCAACATCAAATTCTTCTGAGTCGCCGCCATGTGGAGTCTCAACGGTTGAGTCCACTTCAGAAGATGTCTGAATTCTTGATGACCCATTTGACTCTCCATGTGTTTGAATCAATAAGGAATCCACATCTGACAAATACGGTACCTAAATCACACACACACACACATCAATCGAATTTTAATACTCTCATTCTATTTTACATATCCTACAGCTTGATATTTAAACACTATATATATATATATATATATCTCAGAAGCTCAAGAATTTGTCTGCTTACTTCTGGATTTGCTTGATTTTCATACTCAGAAGCGATAGAGTCATTCGGTTCGCCTTCATCACGAACCAGCTCATCGGTTTTTTCTTTTGCTTTCTTCTTAGGTTTCTTCCATAACTTACATAGAACATGGGTTCTCTACAACATGGAAGAACAATCAAGCATTCGTTTGACAGAACTAGAGCATACATATATATATAGATTATCTGAAAGAAATGATATAGCAAAACTAAATCAAATAAGTTATACACTCAATGTTAAGTTCCCCGCATGAACATTGGTGATATAAACATTAAGTCACCAAACGATATGTGATGCGTCTAATTAAAATCGAGTCACAAAAGGAGTAGCGTAGATATTATAGCTTTATCGCCTGCAAAGTTAGAACTGGAAAAACAACTAATCACAGTGTTATATATATATATATATATATATGACAGCTTTAAACCAGAAAAGCAATGTTGTACTAACTACGTTACGCAAAGACCCTCCGATTCTGTAAGGTCCTTTTCCATAATAAACACAAAAAATATAAAATTTCCATATCATTTCTAGCTATAAAAAAACAAAGAATATATTAAGAAGCTTACCTCATGTTGAGGAAAGATGGCATCGTGGTATTCATGAATAACCCAGTTATTTCTAATGTCAGAAACATTTTTTCCTGGACAGAAAACTAGTGTCTTCTTGGTCCCAATAACATGGTCAGTGACGGGATCCAGGATTTTCCTGTCTTGACCGGTAGCTTTCCAGTAGCCACGCGATGTTGCCCTATGAGACTTAGTACTGTTTGAATACTTGTATTTGATAGGACTGAAGAAATACCATTCCGGGTCGTCCGATGCGATCTGCGAAAACGCTGAAACAGAAGGAAAAGAGGCAAAATCAAAACGGCGCAGTATAATAAGATTATTGAAGAATGACAAATTTAAAAGAAGAAGATTTGGGGCTGGGAATAAGATACCTGGTAAATCCCAGGGTTCGAACTTGCAGATGTCAATTTCAGAGATGGTGTTGTGGATGGAAGGATCATCATCCAACAATTTGTGGTGGAGGTAGTTGTTGCGGAAGCGGGATATATAGAGCGTAACCAATTATACTAAAAAATCACAAAACTAAAAAATCACAAACTAGAAACAGAGTCTCTAGACGTAATTTAATAATATAATAAATCACAACTACTATATCAAATAACAGCTAATAAATAATAAATAGGACACCAATAAGGGAAATACTATAATCTAATTTCACTCTAAATAATTTACAAGTGAAATTCTATAAGAGAAGAGGAGATACAAAATGCCTTATAGAAGGAAATAGGCAAATTGAAGGGGTGAAGAGAAAAGGGAGGAGGGGGCTCCCTTTTATACTACAAATCCTCCCTCCCTCCTTGACAATTGAGCGATGTGGGACTAATTTCCCACATCCAACAAATCTCCACCTTGGGAAAATTCCCACATACAAATTCTCCTAATTACAAATTCTATTTACAATTCAACAATCAATGTTCAACAATGTTGATCAAATCCAAACAATGTTGAAATTTGACAGAGGTCACTACCTTTGTCAGCATATCAGCAGGATTCTCGCTCGTCCGTATCTTCTGTATCATGACTCCACCTTCTTCTAAAATTTCTCGTACGAAGTGATATCGAACATCAATATGCTTCGTTCTTGCATGGTAAACTTGGTTCTTTGCTAATTGAATAGCACTTTGGCTATCACAAAATACTATAATGTCTTCTTGACCAATACCAAGTTCTCCTAGCAATCCTTGAAGCCAAATTGCCTCCTTCACAGCCTCTGTAATTGCCATGTACTCTGCCTCTGTGGTAGACAAAGCAACTGTTGACTGTAAAGTCGACTTCCAACTAACTGGTGCTTTTGCAAGAGTAAACACATAACCAGTAGTTGATCTTCGTTTGTCCAAATCACCTGCAAAATCTGAGTCACAATACCCAACTAAAGATCGGTCATCTTCCTGCTCAAAAACCAAACCAACATCCACAGTATTACATATATACCGTAGAATCCATTTCACAGCTTGCCAATGCTCCTTTCCTGGATCATGCATATACCTACTCACAACTCCAACAGCTTGTGAAATGTCAGGTCTCGTATAAACCATCGCATAAATCAAGCTACCAACAGCATTTTCATATAGTACCCTTGACATATATTCTCGTTCATCTTCATCCTTCGGCGACATATCAGCACTAAGCTTAAAATGAGGGGCAAGTGGAGTGCTAACCGGCTTCGTTCTCTCATCCATACCAAATCGATTTAGCACTCTCTTCAAATACTCTTTCTGAGATAAAAAGAGTTTCTTTGATTGTCTATCTCTTGTTATCTCCATGCCGAGAATCTTCTTTGCCTCTCCTAAGTCCTTCATCTTAAATTCCCCTTTTAGTTGAACCTTCAGCTTCTCAATTTCTGCCTGATTTTTTGAAGCTATCAACATATCATCAACATATAAGAGGAGATATATAAAGGATCCATCTTCAAGCTTTCGCAAATAAACACAATGATCGTATCTACTTCTTTTGTACTTATGCCGCAACATAAACTTGTCAAATCGTTTATATCATTGTCTCGAAGATTGTTTCAATCCGTATAACGATTTTTCAAGTTTACATACCATATTCTCCTTTCCAGCAACTTTGAATCCTTCCGGCTGAGTCATGTAGATTTCCTCTTCCAAGTCTCCATTTAGAAATGCAGTTTTAACATCCATCTGAACTAGTTCCAAATCCAACTGTGCTACTAAAGCCAACAAAATTCTAATGGAGGAATGTTTCACAACTGGAGAAAATACCTCATTGTAATCAATTCCCTCCTTCTGAGCATAGCCTTTAGCTACCAATCTTGCTTTGTAGCGTACATCACCTTGGTTAGGAAATCCTTCTTTCTTTGCATATACCCATTTGCAACCAATTGCCTTCTTACCCTTCGGGAGTTTGGCCAATTTCCACGTACCGTTCTGATGAAGGGACTGCATTTCTTCATTCATGGCATTCCTCCACTTATCCTTCTCTGAGCTCTGGATAGCCCACTTGTAAGTTGAAGGAATATCATCAGCTGCAATTGAAGTTGCACAAGCCATCATGTCTTCGAAACGAGTAGGCTTTCTTATTGTTCGTTTTGGCTTGCTGGTTGCTATTGATTCATGTTGCTGTTGAGGTTCATGAGTTGAAACCTTCCTTTCAACTGGCTCTTCATCTGCTACAGGAAAGTCTTCTTTTGTTTCCCGGTCTACACCTTGTACTGGGAAAATCAACTTTCCTTCAAACTCCACCTGCTTAGAAACACCATCATCTTGCTTGGTATCTTCAGTTGCTACCTTTCTCACCATGGCAGATTCATCAAAGGTAACATCCCTACTGAATACAATCTTCTTTGTCTCTGGACACCATAAACGATATCCTTTGACTCCAGAAGTGATTCCCAAAAAAATGGCTTTCTTTGCTCTCGGATCCAATTTTGATTCTTTCACATGGTAATATGCAGTTGAGCCAAATACATGTAAAGAATCATAATCTGTAGCAGGTTTTTCATACCATTGTTCCAAGGGTGTCTTACCACCAATAGCAGAAGATGGTAGACGATTAATGAGGTGGCTCGCATATGTAATTGCCTCAGCCCAAAATTCTTTGCCCAAGCCAGCATTGGACAACATACACCGAACCTTCTCCAGCAAAGTCCGGTTCATGCGTTCTGCCACTCCATTCTGTTGTGGTGTATGCCTGACGGTGAAGTGTCTGACGATGCCATCTTCCTCACAAATCTTCTGAAAAGGATCATTTTTGTATTCTCCTCCGTTATCTGTACGAAGACATTTGATCCTCCTGCCTGTTTGTGTTTCTATCATCACCTTCCATTTGAGAAAGATTCCCAACACTTCATCCTTGGTCTTCATTGTATACACCCAGACTCTTCGGGAAAAATCATCAACAAAGGTTACAAAATAATGCTTTCCTCCCAATGACGATGTTTTGGAAGGACCCCAAACATCAGAGTGAACATAATCCAAAATACCTTTTGTATTATGGATAGCTGTTCTGAACTTAACCCTTGTCTGCTTCCCTTTTACACAGTGCTCACAAAAATCCAAACTGCAATGCTTTAATCCTTTTAACAACCCTTGATCTGATAGAGTTTTTAAGGATTTACCTCCAGCATGTCCCAAGCGCATATGCCACAATCTCGTCGCTTTTTCTTCCTTCTCATCACTGGATGTCACTGCTGCTGTTCCAATAACCGTACTACCTTGATAGTGGTACGTGTTATTGTTCTTCCGTATACCCTTCATTACCACCAGTGCACCGGAAAGTATCTTCATTACTCCACTTTCTATGGTGATTTTGAACCCCTTTGAGTCTAGAGTTCCCACAGAAATGAGATTTTTCTTCAAATCCGGTACATATCGAACATCAGTCAATGTTCTGATCAGTCCATCATGGTTCCTCAAACGAATTGAACCAATGCCATATGCGGTAAGTGAAGTGTTGTCTGCTGTGTGGACAACTCCACATCCTCCTTCTTGGAAATCAGTGAACCAGTCTCGATTGGGACACATATGATGGCTGCAAGCTGAGTCTAACAACCATACGCCTGACGATTTTGACGACGTCGTTGTAGATAGTGAAAAATCTGAATTTTCATCATCACAGTCAGCTACATTTGAATCCATAGCAGCCTTCTCATTGTTTTGTTTGGATTTGTTTTTCAATTTCGGACAATCCTTCTTCCAGTGGCCCTTTTCTCGACAAAAGGCACATTCATTTTTACTGGGTTTGGACCTCGATTTGGATCTCCCTTTCCTTGATCTTGACTGATTTTCAGTACGCCCTCTTGTGACTAGTGCCTCTGCTTCTCCGCTTCTTTGTTTCTCTTTCTTTCTTTGTTCATAGCTGTATAGCGCAGAACAAACGTCTCTAAGAGATACTTCCTCTTTGCCATGAAGTAGAGTAGTCTCCAGGTGCTCGTACTCATCGGGAAGTGATCCCAACAACATCAAAGCCAGATCTTCATCTTCGAAGGTCACGTCCAGATTCTGCAAATCTGTTACCAACTTATTAAAGCTGGTAATATGATCATTCATTGTGGTACCAGGTACATAGGTGAAGCGAAACAGTCTTTTCTTCATATGAAGTTTATTCTGAGTGCTTTTCTTCAAAAATTTGTCCTCCAGTGCCTTCCACAGTCTATATCCAGAAGTTTCCTTTATGTATGGATACTTCTATTCTCTTGAAAGGAACGATCGAATGGTACCACAAGCAACAAGATTGATCCTCCTCCAATCTTCCTCCCCCATGCTATCTGGTTTTCTCTCTTCAATAGCAAAGTCTAGTGATTGTTGCAAAAGGGCATCTAAAACTTCGCTCTGCCACATCCCAAAATGTCCAGATCCGTCAAATATTTCAACTGCAAATTTCGCATTTGACACAATTCTTGCCATAAGCGAAGATGTCAACGACGAGTTGTCGACATTTGATGTGGATACTTCAATCTTCTTGTCCGCCATTTCTGCTCCAGATACTATTTAATAGCTGTCAATACAAAAGCCCAAAGTAATTCTTTTCTGATGTGGAAGATCAGATTACACTGCAACCACAGAGCATACTCAGACAGAACCTTGGCTCTGATACCAATTGATTGTTGCGGAAGCGGGATATATAGAGCGTAACCAATTATACTAAAAAATCACAAACTAGAAACAGAGTCTCTAGACGTAATTTAATAATATAATAAATCACAACTACTATATCAAATAACAGCTAATAAATAATAAATAGGACACCAATAAGGGAAATACCAGAATCTAATTTCACTCTAAATAATTTACAAGTGAAATTCTATAAGAGAAGAGGAGATACAAAATGCCTTATAGAAGGAAATAGGCAAATTGAAGGGGTGAAGAGAAAAGGGAGGAGGGGGCTCCCTTTTATACTACAAATCCTCCCTCCCTCCTTGACAATTGAGCGATGTGGGACTAATTTTCCACATCCAACAGTAGTGACCGACGAGCTCTTCATCGGTCGGATGGAATCCAAACCCTACCGCCGGCGGCCTATCTTGCTGCAGAGGAGCTTCCTCCGCCATCGTTGGCTCTCAATTATAATCTGATTAGCTTAAGAAACACGAGCGGAGGGAGACGAAGTTTGAAAAGAGAGACAGTACTGAGAGAGAGGGGGGGGAGTACTTTAAGTAATATAGAGAGAGGGAGAGGGAGAGGGAGATCTGCTTGTTTGCGGGGCCGTTGTTTGTTAAGAAGCAATATAAAGGCTTGAAGTTGACCACTTTAAGTAGCCCACTAAGCATAACTCACAGCTCTCTTTAAAGGGGGTAATAAATAGGTAGTGAAAATTAAATTTACATTTGTGATAGATATTTGCTTCTATTTTCAGTCTTATGTTGAGTTATTTAATTTCTTTTTTTTTTTAAAAAGACACATTTTGGGGTCACTTATAATACATATTTCCTCATATCTTTTATATAAGAGTTAATTAATTTTTTTAGAGATTAAGAAAATAAAATAAATTACTTAATAATAATATATATTATATACTATTATTAAATTATATATCAATTTATAAATTAAATAAATTATTTTAAAGGACAACGATAAATATAATTATTTGAATGTAATTTTTAACATTTTTTAAAAGAAGATCAATTGAATGTTATGTTAATGATTGATAATTGCTTCTTTTTTGTTTAGGACTAAACTGTATTTTTCTTTTGGGGGGAACAAAACTAGGTACGACCGTGAACAAGGGTCAATTTCATGATGGCATGCCACGAAAGCCACAAAAAGTACCTCTTTTTTGGGCTACGTATAAAATAGAGTTAATTTATTTTAAAGATATTAATAAAATTAAATAAATTATTTAATTATATTATATATTGTGTATAATTAATTATATATTAATTTATATATTATATAAAATAATTTTAAAAATAATAATAAGTATAAATATTTTAAGATTATTTAATTAATTTTATTAATACCTCTAAAAATTTATTATATTTTATATTGAAGAACGGAGAAAAGTAAATTGCAGAGCATGTAATGACACGTAATGAGTATGCTCCGCGTTTGCTAGTGATGGAGAAATCAAACGAAGGAACGAGGAAGGCTCCTTTTTCTTCCCCTTGATCATCATTCAATCTCTATTGGCAAAAAAAAAAAAAAAGATCATCATTAAATCTCACGCGTTTCTTTCATAGCCCAAACCGAATGAGCACATTTTCTAAAACCTTCTAGTCGTTATGGTTTTCAGCTTTACATTATGAAATAGATGGTTTAAATTTAATATTTTATAAAATTATTATTATAATATTTAATAAATTAATTTTTTTTTTATTTTTTATAGATTGCAATTATAAAATAAGGTTAAAGAATAAATTTACCAACGAAATTTTACGGAAGGAGTGTCTAGCATAATTATATTTTAAAGGTGGCAAAAATACACGTAAGGTATTAAAAGTGGAACATCCGGCACAAAACCGTTAAATTTGTCCTAACGCCGTTAGTGGTTTTCTTCTCTTATAACTTAACGTCGTTAGGTCAAATTTAATGGTTTTGTGATGAATGCTTCACTTTAATACTTTATGTGTATTTTTACCCCCTTTAGAACATAATTGTGCTAGACGCTCCTTCCGTAAAACTTCGTTATTAGTAAATTTGCTCATTAACCCTTATAAATAGTATATATCAGATATTAAAAGTTTAAATTTATTTATTTATATTTAAGGAAATAATTTTATAAAAAATTGAATCTAAACCATATATTAATTTAATCTAATGATAGATATGAGATAATCAGACGAAAATGAGAGAAACCCGACATGGACCAAACCATATGTGATTTGTACGTAACGAATGAACCAATTTCCATGTCTTTAACATAAACATCCAAAATTTAAGAAGTCTTTTAGAAAGAAAATTAGGTCTAAAATATAAGAGGTTGATAGGATAATTAATTATTATTTTATACTTTTAACAAGAGTAAAATAGATAAATTTTATCAATTTATTATATATTAAATAACTTAACTAACATTCTTTAATTCATATGAATTACTTAACAACGTTGTATATTTTGGATCGGGGGAGTAGCTGATATGTGCTTTCGTTGTTCTTTGCAATCACCATGAACATCCGTTGAACCACCCGATTCTGACATGAATGGACCTTGCAAGGCTTTGTTTGACCTAAATGATATATACCGTCTTTCTTTAAACAAAGACCAACAGTATCTCATCATCTTCACATCTCTCTTGAAAATGAATAATATAATTTTATTCGTCTAATCAAAGTACTACTAAAATTAGGACATTGAGTGTGGTTTCGGATTTTGGCTAATTAATTAAATTTGGAGGGACCCTTCTATTGCTTCCATCGCTTGTTGTTTTCATGCCCTTTCTTTGACTCCTGTATGTGTGCCCATTCTTCTGAATGGCAGACTACTAATTTATGAAGCCAAACTTTGTTAGAAGTTGTAATTAATTAGTACGTTTGATTATTCTGCTTGATAGCATACTTGTAAGGAAAGCAGACACACATTTAAATAAACCTAACATCCGACCACAATAGTAGTCAATTAAGGATCTTAGTTAAAGTATGAACAAAAATTCCAAAGATGATTAGGTTTTAATCCCAAATAAACAATTGACTACACAATTATGAACAGCATCAACATCATATATTTTCTTTAGTAGGATTCAACCCAGCTTTTAGAAAATTTTAAGAATTAGTTTGCGACATATATATAAAAAGGTTGGCCTGCATAGATGAGTCAACAACACAACCTTGGTCACATCATAAAATTTTAATCACACAGGACATGACATGGCACGGCTACATTAGACAACTAAAAAAGCTGTAGAATCTTTCATTACATAAGAAAGCTGCAGTAAGAAGATTGTATCATTATGTATCTCACCCTGAACAATGGCTATATATGAACAAAAACCTTACAACAGTAATAAAATTATATGATTGGGCACCAAGATTTTGGTTTCATGAAGGTGTTACACTGTTACCTGCTGGACAAAATAAATCCTATCATTGGAGTTCGATCCCTTCCACAGAGCTATTTACAGTAAAATATTGGTTAAAATTGATAACAAAAAATGAATAAGATATATGATTTTTTTTTATAAATATACATGTCAAATGAATAGGCTGGAGGTCATGTTTAGGGTCAGAGAGGGCCCAAATGATATGACTAGAGGTTGGACTAGGGCTCAGAGGTGGATCTGAGAAGGAGAGGCGCAACTAGTAGAAGAGATATGATTGGGTTTAAAATAGATCTAGAACACTTTCAATCGCCGTTTTTGGAAAACGTAACGGTCATTGAAAGTGTAGACTTTCAACGACCGTTTTCGGAAAACGGTCGTTGAAAGTCTACACTTTCAACGACCGCTTTTGGAAAACAGTCGTTGAAAGACAAGTAAAAATTTTAAAAATGTCACTGCCTCATTTTTAACGACTGTTTTTTAAAAACAGACATTAATTGGTGATGTTAAAAGTACTTTTTGTAGTAGTGAATATAACTCATATTTAGAACGGGACAGGAGGGTAGTAGTAGTATATATTTTAAAAAACTCAAACATAACTAACAAGATGTTGATTGAGGTGAGAAGAGGCCTTACCCACGTAGGGAGGATAAAACAAGTTCAAATCCCAAAAAACATACTTGTTGAGAGAGATAAAAACCTTTTTCCCTCTAAATCTCAAAAGGAAAAAAAAACCCTTGATATTACCCCCAATAATGGAGGCACTAGTGCAAAATACTAATTTAACTACATGATTTCTCATTAGTTACTTAAAGAACAAAAGCGATAATGTATATGGTGTATTTTTACTTCTGTTTCAAGTGTATCTGATGCCGTAATTTATATTATGGCATCAATTGTATAAGCACCTGATGCCATAATTAAGTTTATTATATTTTTGCATCAGGTGCCCTTCAAACAAATGTCATATGAGCATTTATAGCATCGGTTTATTAAGCACAAGACACTGTAGTTAATTAAAAGAATTTAAATTAAGTTTTGAATTTTTTTGTAATATATATGTATTGAAAAATAAATATATATTTTAAATATAACATTTGAAAATTTTAATTAAATAATGAAAACAAAGTTTTAAAAATAAAAATATTGTAGTTACATTAAAACTACCTTTTTTCAAGTTGGAAATTTATACGCTTGTACATTAATTAGTTGCATATGAAGTAGGTTCTCAAATGAGAGACTATATAAATTTAATGTATTTAAAATAATTATATTCCTAATATGGCGTCATTTATATTATAACTGTCACAATAATATGCAAATATAACATCAGTTTAAACAAGAACAGATATCATAATCAATTAAATAATTACATTCTATCATGACATCGGTTGTATTGTGGTCTGATGTAGTAATACATTTATTTATTTACTGTGTTAGGTCCTTATTAATTGACGATGTAATATAGGTCCCATCACTATTAAAAAAATGAAGTTAGCGACGCAATTTTTTCTGTTAGTAATTTTCAACATATATTATATTATAAAAATTATAATATAAATACAATAATAAAATAAAAATTATTGTTGCTTATTTTTTTATTAAAATATGTGAATTTTTCAATAATACTATATAAAAGTAAAAAAATATAAATATTAAATACAAATCAAAATTAAAATATAAAATATAAATATTATTTTTTAAATTTTTTGAATAAATAATATATTAATTATTAAAACTTTAAAATAAATATTATATATATTATTTTGTAAATAAAGATTGTGGGTTTGTCATAGCTTAACTGGTAAAGGCATATCAATAAGAAAGGAAAACCAATTTGTTTTTTCATTTTTTATTTTTACTACACCCTATATATTGTAGCTATAATACATTTTTAATCGTTATCAAATATAACATTTTGCAAATGAGAAGTACTAAGAAAATAGAATATAAGTGGTGACTATTGAAGGCAGTATTTTGAATTTAGTAATAACTGTGTATATTCTGAGACGAATGAAATAGCAGAACTTGCTCGCGAAGTTGTAGCTTTTCAAAGTCTTGACCCCACTATCTGTCATTTAGTACGTCTCCTTTCAGCACCTCTCACTCTCTTTTTCTGTTTCTTTGATTAATTCAGAGTCTCTTATCCGCAAGCTTTGACTGAAAAGCTTGGAGCGTTTATCCTTATTGGAATTGGAATATTTTGCCATGATTTTTTATTTTGCGAGTGAGGACTGAGGAGGTGGGTTTTATTTTTCTTCTTCTAAATCACCAATTATCACAAATACTACAACTTATTAAGGTAGATTAATGGTGACTAATAAAAATTAGGGAAAAAAGACCTTTGAATTTGTAAAATTTCAAGTTAGGTATTGCTTAAAAAATAAGTTGTAAATTGCCTTAAGTTTCCTGTTGAAGAATTATTCAAAGCAGACCGGATAACTCTGTGATTTTCTCTTTCAATTTTATGAGTTTGTTTAGTTTATTGCTTTATTCCCTCCACGTTAGTTAGTTGTGTGTTGAGTGTCCTTTATTTGCTCAAGTTAATTAGTAATGGGTTGTGGGACCGAGATATTTGAAATTATTTGATTTTTTATCAACCTATATGAGGATATGATGTGATCATTTCAAGTAGTCAGAAGCAATAAAGATTGATCAAAAAAAGAAGCAAAACTGAATGCTCAGTTTTATAGTTCTTGTCTTTTCCTTCCTTTCGCTAACAATTCTCTTATCAATTTTTTTTTTTGTAACAAACCTAATTTAGTATTTTATAATTTTTTTTATCTTTTTTCAAAAAAATATTTTGCTGTAGTAAGTTAAAAAGCTCAGGTAATATCTCAACTCCGTTTTCATAATCTATTACAAATGGTAAATGCCAAACTCATTCGCACAAAAAAAGAACCAAAAGTTTATTCTTCTGAATATTCCTTTTCATTTTACTTTTTTTAAAAATGAAAAAAGCTCTCCGAGTTTTATCGAGAGAATCGAAACACAACTTGCTCCTCAATTTTCAACTTCTTTTTTTTTTTTGGTATGGTCCTAAAAACCATGAACTCAAAAGAGTATTACAAAGCACGAGCACAAAAGGCCTACTCACCTTCATCAAGGACCGCCTTATATGCTGGTTGATCAATGATATAAAAATTTTCAACTATGTCATGAGCATGTTTAGCTAGCTTCTCTGGTGCACAATTGTATTTCCTAGGAACATGATTAATTATAATCTGCCAATTCCTATGAACTAGAATTCTAGCTTTCTTAACTGAGAGAGCGATGAGAGAGAAAGCGAGAAAGAGCGATGAGAGAGAAAGTGAGAAAGCGAGTCAGAGCGTGGAAGAGGGCAACGGCGATGGACATGGAGGTGGGGCAGGTGATGGAGGGGGAGGGAATCGAAAGACTGAAACCCCTCCTCCGCTGGACACATTTGTTTTTGGAAGAGGAGGAGAACAGGGGGGTAGAAGCAAAAACAGAGCACAGGAGCCAACGAAGGCTAATCGGAGGCCAGTTCCACTTTCATACAAGGAGCGATTGCTGTCTCCAAGTGGGGCGGGTTTCCTGGTCCAGCATGAAGAGGAGGAGGATATAGTCAATGGGTGGAAAGGGTACTTTGCAAAGAAAAACGCTGAAGAGGCTGAAAAGGAAGGAGTGATGGAGGAGACCGATGAGGATGAAGCAATGGATTGCAGACCGAAAGGTAAGTACCCAGTTCTCTCTGTGACGGCTGAACAATATACCTCATGGTGTAGGCCCTGGATGAATTCCTTGATAATTAAAATTCTAGGACTAGCAGTTCCAAATCATGTGTTAATCGATAGGGTGAGGCGAATGTGGAAACCACAACAACCAATGAAGGTGATTCCACTGAGTAATGATTATTACATTGTCTCTTTCTCCAGTAAGGAGGATAGAGATTATGCTTATCAAGAGGGACCATGGATGATTGACGATCACTATCTTCTTGTGCAACGATGGAGGCCTAACTTCAACCCATGGAAAGCGGACCACCAAAAGAAGATTGCAGCCTGGGTTAGAATTCCGGATCTACCAATGGAATTTTATACTGTAGAATCGTTGGGGATCATTGGGAATATGATAGGAAAAATTATTAAAATTGATCGGTCAACGTCTATATATGATAAGGGAGGCTTTGCTCGCATTTGTGTGGAGATTGATCTTCAACAACCTTTGCTCCCAGCATTTACGGCGTTCGGGGAAGACAAGCAGTTGATTTATGAAGGGTTGCATCTCGTTTGTTTTGACTGTGGTATCTATGGACATGAGAAGAGTGAGTGCAATTTGAGGGAGTTGGGAGGCCACACAGGGGATGTCCAACCCGGAGGTACTGCGGTGAGTGGAGGCAAGGAAAGCACTATTACAGATACAGTAGTTCCCACTGTCATTAAAACTCATGGAGCAGCCTCCTCCTCTGAATCTCCGGTCACTGGATGGGAAGATAGGCGTGGTTGTGAACATCTGGGCCCACAAATGTTACTTTGCCGTGATTTTCGCCAGGGTCCACGGAGTGAAGGAAGGAAAGTTGGAATGAAGAATTTTGGGAAGGAGAATTTGCGAGCAAGAAAGGAGTTAGGAATAAATAAAGTAGGATATAATGTTAAAGATAAAGTGGAGAAGGAGTTGGCAAAGTCAAAAGCGTTTGGTAATGATATTTCAAATAAAAAAGCTGAATGGATAGTTGTGGGGTCCAAAAGAAAGAAGGAGTTGAAGACTAAGATTTATGGGAAGGAAAATGCAATTCCAGGACAACCCAAACCGAAGAAAAAAGAGACTATGATAAAGGTAACTGGGCCCGTGCAAATGACAAATGTGTTCCAATCTCTACAGGAACCGGAAACGTCTAGTTCCATGCACATACAGGATGCTGATGCTAGCACTAAATATTCAATGGAGGATATGGCTGTGGAAGCGAGTGGCACTTTTGACGCTGCTAGTAACGGGATGGAGCAGTGCATAATGGGAAACGGTAGTGGCTCCCACCCCAACCAAAATGTTTCCCAATGAATTTCATGATATCGAATTCGCGAGGTACGGGCTCAAAGTCATTTCCAAGCCTTGTACGTGAGCTTAAAAAATTTCATAAGCTAGAATTTCTTGCTTTGCTGGAGACACGTGCTGATGATAAAAAATCAGAGAAGCAAATTAAGAGTTTGGGATTTAATAAGTATATTTTTGTCGCTGCTGAAGGATATAGCGGTGGCATTTGGTGTCTTTGGAATGAAGAGTTTACTACGATTGAACCAGTTCAGCAGCATCGTCAGTTTCTTCACCTTGCCATTACTAATAGGAATTCAAATAAATGGCTACTAACGGTCGTGTATGCAAGTCCAAATCGTGTCAACAGGCGTCCTTTATGGAATGAATTATTACAAATTAGAGAAACCACTCAAGCACCTTGGCTCATTGGTGGGGACTTTAATGCCACCCTTCTTGAAAGCGAGAGAGTCTCAAATGCTAATTCTAAATTATTGTCAGATCGCGAATTTTGCCGTTGGTATGACGACATGCAAGTTCTTGATCTCGGCTTTGATGGCCCGGCATTTACTTGGAGGCGAGGTAAAACTGAAGCACGTTTGGATCGGTATCTAGCAAACGAAGCTTGGTGTTCGATGTTCCCTGATGCAAAAAATTTTCATCTACCCTTCTATAAGTCAAATCATCGACCGATTCTTTTGAAATCATCATGTTGCACTGCTCGGAATCCTACACAACGTCCTTTTTGATTTATTGCCTCATGGGTCTTGCATGAAAACTTTGAGGAGCTTGTAAAGAGGGAATGGAGTTTGTCGGAGGGTTGGGTCTCAAATATAAACCATTTTGCCAACATGTGCTGTAACTGGAACAGGAAGGTATTCGGGCACATAGAAGGGCGCAAGAAGAAACTTCTCCAGAGACTTGAAGGTGTTAATCAAGAATCGGCACGGGGTGGTAACTCATATAATCTAGAGCAACTCCAAATGAATTTATGGAAGGAACTAGACGAAGTCATTACTCAAGAAGCTCTTTTATGGGCGCAGAAAGCAAGAATAAAATGGAGCATTGATGGGGATAGAAATACGCGTCTCTTTCATGCTTATGCAAATCACCGAAGAAAGGTAAACAGGGTTGATGCTATCAAAATTGATGATGAGAATTGGTGCTTTGAGGAAGACATAATTAAATCCCATGCTACGCAATATTTCTCTAATCTTTTCAGGGAAGACATCATAGAACGAGAGGTTCTAAAATGCACAACAACATATCCACAGCTGTCAGATCTTCACTTGCGCATATCTATGAAGGAAGTGGAGGATGTAGAGATCAAAGAAGCCCTGTTTGATATGGGGGCACTAAAGTCACCTGGGCCAGATGGTTTTAATGCTCTTTTCTATCAAAGCCAATGGACGACTATTGGGAGCTCCATTATAGAATTTGTCAAATAGGTGTTTCACAACCCAGACAGAATTCGGGAGATTAATGACACATTGATTGTTTTGATTCCAAAGAAAGACAATCCTGAATCTTTGAAGGATCTTCGTCCTATTAGCTTATGCAATGTGATTTATAAGCTGATTACAAAAATTATCTGTAACAGGATGAAATGTTTTATGCCTTCTGTTATCTCACCGAATCAATGCAGCTTTGTTCCAGGTCGACATAGCTCGGACAATATTATTGTGGCTCAGGAGGTGATACATTCTATGCGTACGATAGGAGGGAAGCGAGGATACATGGCTATCAAGATTGACCTGGAAAAGGCATATGATAGAGTCAATTGGAGATTCCTAATAAGCTGTCTTCATGAATTGAATCTGCCAGTGAATCTTATCTAGATGGTGGAATAATGTATAAGCACAGCAAGTCTACAACTTCTATGGAATGGAAATAAAGCTGAAGCTTTTCAGTCCTCAAGAGGGATTAGACAAGGTAACCCATTATCGCCTTACTTGTTTGTGATATGTATAGAAAAATTAGCACACATGATACAGGAAAGAATGGCTTCGGGAAATTGGAGACCTATTCGGCTTACAAGAAAGGGCCCCCCACTTTCTCACCTCTTTTTTGCAGATGATATTGTGCTTTTTGCTGAGGCATCTATGCAACAAGCAGAATTAATACGTGAATGCTTAGATCACTTTTGTGCCTCTTCGGGGTTAAAGGTAAATACAAACAAGACCCGTGCATTTTTCTCCAAGAACATTAATCATAACATATGTAAGGAGATTAGTACATCACTGGGCTTCTCCATAACGGCGGATCTTGGTAAATACCTTGGTGTTAAACTACATCACAAGCGAGTGGGGAAAGAAACGTTTCATGAGGTCATTGATAAAGTGAAGTCTAGACTTGACAAATGGAAGAGTCCCTCTTTCTCGTTAGCTGGACGTTCCACACTAATTGCCTCTGTCACCTCTGCGATACCTACTTACACCATGCAAGCTTCTCATTTTCCTAGTAATGTGTGTGAGGCACTCGATAAACAGAACCGCTCCTTCTTATGGGGAAGTACAGAGGAGCAAAGACGGGTCCCGCTAGTAGCCTGGGATGAGGTTTGTAAAGAGAAAAAGAAGGGAGGGCTGGGGCTGAGACATGCAAAGTACCAAAATCAATCTCTCCTCATGAAGTTAGGATGGAAGATGGTAACTAATCGAGACGCACTATGGGTAAAGGTAGTTAGAGACAAATATAGATGTGGAAATGACCTTTTACCAACCATTGATAGGAATCGGCAGGGGTCAAATCTGTGGACAGGCATCAAGAGAACATGGAATAAAGTCCAGGATGGCCTTGAAGTGAATAACGATGCTTCAGAAGTTAAATGGAAATGGGAAAGAAATGGGTCCTTCACAGTGAAATCTGCGTATGCAAGCTTCGATACAACTTCTGAGAATCATGGGAAAGATTGGGAGAGGCTATGGAAGATTAGAGCTCCCCATAGATGTAAAACATTTCTCTGGTTGGCAGCGCGTAAATGCCTTTTGACTAATGCCAATAGATTCAAGCGTGGGATTACTCTGGATTCATCTTGCCCACTGTGTGGAGCAAACTCTGAGGATATGGTCCATGTTCTTCGGGACTGCGATCAGGTAAGACCTTTGTGGCGAAAGATCATACCTGCGTCAAGATGGCGTACTTTCTGTTCCATGAATTTCGCAGACTGGCTGTGGTGGAATGTGAAAGCACATAGAATGAAAGAGGAGGGCTGGGAGTCATTATTTACAGTTATATGTTGGTGGATATGGAGGAGAAGAAATCAGTTTGTGTTCGAGGAAAAATTTGTGACGAATGATGTGATTTTAGCAAGTTCCAAAGCAATGGTTGACAGTATAAAATTGGTGAAGAACAGATTGGCAGGAACGACCATATCAGGAGCAAGCCTTGTATCGGGAGAGGCTCGTTGGAGCTTGCCAGAAGAGGGATGGCTGAAACTGAACGTGGACGGAGCTTACGCACGATGTAAGAAGTCCAGTGCCTGTGGTGGAGTATTTCGGGATTCAAAAGGTATTTTTGTTCAGGGATTTATACATCGGAATGAGGAAGGAGATGAGTTGTATGCAGAAATCTGGGCTTGCCTTCTTGGATTAAAAACAGCTTGGGCTTTGGGAGCTCGTAAACTCTGGATTGAAACGGACTCCACTGAGTGCCTTGATCTGATCCTACACGAGCATGGAGAGAATCATCGTGATGCGCTGGTGATACGGGAGATTAAGCTTTTACTGAGCTTGCAGTGGGATACGAAGGTGTCGTATATACCTAGAAGATGCAATATGGTCGCTGATTATCTAGCAAAATCTGGGTTGGACTTCGAGCTAGGAATGCATACTATCCATCAACCGTCTGAGGATCTTGTTGAGTTACTGGAAAGGGATTGTGTTGGGTGCAGAAGACCCATCGGTATGAGTTGAGGTGTCTGTTTTTATTATCAAAAAAAAAAAAAAAGAATTCTAGCTTTCTTTATAACATCTTTGTAAGGGTGACTTCTATCACAGCTTGGCCTACATTAAGAAATGGATAGCTTCAACACAATCAGAAAAAATAGCCACTTTCCTTTAATCTCGAGTCCAACAAAGGTGTAATCCATGAATAATACCGATCATTTCCGCAATGGCAGGAGGAACTGAGGTGAGCTTGCACATGTATCCGCATATCCAATTGTTAGCCTTACCTCGAATGACTCCACCACAACCACTTTGTCTTTGACTTAGCAGTGAAGCATCAATATGTAGCCTGATAAAACCTGTCCTAGTATTACCCTCAGCCTGTGTTTTCCTTTGTTGATCATTATAGAAAATGCAACTGGTTATCAAGTCTTGATCCAAGCATGCTCTAAACAGGCTAGAATGAGCAATAAGGTGGTCACTTGTGCTCTCTATTCTAAACAGTGTCTTGCATCTCGCCATGAAGATATCCCAATATGTGTATTCAAACAGTGTTGACCATTGGATTTCCTAGTGAAGTCCTTTCCTGCCTCGTTTTAGAGATTCTACTTGACCCAATCTATGCCGCTTAATGTTGAGAAAGTTGTCCACTTGGAAGCATGGACACTAGATAACCACCTCTCCCCAGCATTGGTACAATCTCTTAATAGGTGCATCGGATTTTCTTCCTGACCACATTCGAAAGGGCACCCCATTGTCTCTACTGGCCTAAACTTGTCTATGAGTTGTGCTATATGAGCTCTCCCATGAGCAAAAAGCTACATAAAAGATTTCATCTTTTTCGGACTTTCCACCTCCATAAGAGCAGCCATATACTATCCTCTTGCTGATGGATACCTGAAAAAAAAAATGATATGCAAAATGAATAGTGAAACAACCGTTAGTGAATGGTTTCTAGATGAATTTATCCTCTTCTCTCTCCTTACGGGGTGGGTGTGCACTCATCATGCAATCAATCACATGAGGGTGAAACCAAACTCTCAATTTCTCTCTATCCCATTCTCCCCAGAGAATAACATAATCAAACACCTTCTTATTGTTATCAATCAATTCCTCATAACCAGGAATAAGGTCAACTAGTAGGGTGTTCATCTTTGACCAGTTATCTAGTCAGAAATTAGAGGATATCCTATTCCCAATCTTCACTCCTACACCCCTTTTGAACTTGTCCTAAACAACACAAATACCTCACCAGGTAAGAGAAGAGCTCTTCTTCTTATGAATCTTTGGCATGGTGTTTGGTCCACATTTATACTTGGTGTCAAACCCCTTAACATTTCAATATACGCAGAGTATTAAGCGCAAAGATCCATAAGGCATACAGAAATAGCGGAAACTTATTGACATTGAGTACTTGTATACATACAAGAGTCTCCCCGTAAGGTTTGAAGACTATATGCAATTGTTCAAAATATCCAAAAATAAACTAAATAAAACCAACAGCTCCATTTCTCTTGGCCCATACACTTAGTTGCCCGTATTTACTATTTTACCCTTGGAGCCATTAGCTTTTGCTGGAATATTTTTATATTTGAAAAATGGTGAGATTCAAATGAATCTCAGTAGTAATAGACAATCGATCATAGAAAATGTAATAATAAATATGCCAAGTACCATATACAACAATATTATAATAACACATAAATCAGTTCAATTAGAAACGTTTGAAGCCAACTACTATTGCAACCCCTACTCGTTCTGTACCTCAGCTGGGCTCAAAACCACCAACTGGGCATATCAGTATACCCATAGGCACCAGATTCAATGTATCCGTAGGCTCTATGTCCAGTGTACCTGTAGGCATTGTGTGTCATACATATTACGGAAGATGGCATACACAAAGCATATAAACATTGACATAATATATGAAAGATAGAGTTACTACCTTAAGTCCCTTTTTGTTCATAAAGAAGTTCCTAATTTGATCCAGCTCAAGCTTAACAGTTTGGTCCTAAAAATCCAAGTTTACAAAAATTAGGTTAATACACATTCATGTATCACTTTAGACTCTTCCAAATCACTTTTGTTGGTTATATTAGTCTAAAACTATAAAATTACTAAAATTCCCCTAGGGACCCGATATAAGCCCCTGTTTATTCGGTCTGACCGTACCTTTTCAGAAATTTTGACCCTGGCTATTCCTGCACAATTTTACGTGTAGAATCCATTTTTTATCTCGGTTTTCACAAAATCATTTCCAAATGACAATTTTACCCTTGACAGCCCATACTTAGGGTCTTAGGGGTATTTTCGTAATTTCACTCTCTAGAGCTTTTCTCCCAATGTGATCAACATCAACCCTATACAATTTTCTCTCCTGAATACAATGGAAGCATCATATTAATGAAATTTCAGCAATAACTCCTATTTTTCATGATGGCTGAAACTTTGCTCAAAAGAAAGGGAAAATGTGCTTTTGTGTTTTAACCCTTAAAGTTTGCTCCTTTTCACTCTTAGCCACTTGTTAAACCTTTTACACATTAGATATTGTTTGAGGAAATTTAGGCAGCATAACCCCTTAGGGTTTCAATATCCCAACTTTATAAAATCAACAATCCAAACTACAAATCATGAAAAGAACCACAACAACAACATCATACTACCACAAGAATTGAAGCTCTTGAAGTTACCTCTTGATCCTCACACTTTTTCTCTCTAGGAGTCTCCCTCTCTCTCCTTAACCTTAAAGATTTGCTTGCTACACATGGTTTTTCATGAAGAACAAGAGTTTAGAAAGCTATTACACAAGTTAGGAAGCTTAACTACTTGAAATCTCAAAGCTTACCTTTGATTTCCCTCTTGTGCTTCTCGTTCTCTCTATGTGTCTCAAGCCCCTCTCTCTCTCTCTCTCTCTCTCTCTCTCTCTCTCTCTCTCTCTGTGTGTATTTGGTGTGTATGACGAAAATGAGAAGAGAAAGATGAAGATAAAGATAAAGCTTCATAAATGTCTCTACATCTTTTCTTTAATATATATTATGTTAATAAATTATGACATGTCTCATGTAGAGCTTATCTCTTGCTAATTAAGTCATAAACCTTTCATTACATTTGAACTAATTCTCCTTCTCTCTTGTTGGCCCATAAGGACACCACTTTTGGTCCTTCATCCAGCAAATGGGCTTCTTTCAATTACCTTAACCAATTGCCCAAAGTATAATATTTTATGTTAATTCCAACATGCGCTCAATACACGTTACAGCACTTGCAATCACAAATCTCAAGTGGCCAATCACGGTGCATCCACTTGTGCGTTGCAGTGCCACCGTCCTTTGTTATGAGTGTAAATGGTCTATTAAATAGTGCAAGTGTACACTGTCGTAATCAAGTAATACATAAATGAGTAGAGTATCGTTCCCACGATGATTGATCACTAATTACCAAAATAAGTAATTTTAACTCTATTTAGTCAATCAATTAGCTGGTTATTGAGATTACAAAATAAAAAATAATTAAATATGAATACAAATGATATAAAAGCAACTATGAGAAAAAGCCCTAGGGATTAGATTTTACTTAACAAATTTCGGATTGAATCACTTATCTATTCTAACCCAATTTATTCTACATGATTGACAGTCGAGTTTTCCTAATTTAATTACTAGCCTCTTCCAAGGTCAAGCAATTCTATAATTAATTGCTAATCCAATATATTCCTATATGAATTTAAGCAATTAATTATGCATTAACATTTATGAAACTCAATAAGACTACACAACTCATATGAATATATTTCTATTTCATATGCAAGTCATAGTTTTAATTATAGGATCTATATACATGCATCTCCTTCCAGTCTCAACATGCATATTGAAATCATTCAAAAGATAGCCAGTCAATCAAAAGCATTAAGAATAATAATTAAAACTCAATCATGAGGAGAAATTCAAACTAGATTTAATAAGTTAAAATTCAATCTATTATTAGTAAGCTACGTCATCACCCTAGGAAAATTAGAAATTTTACACATGATGAAATTAAAAACAAAAACAAAATAAATTAACATTGCATAAAACTTAATTAATAAATTCTAAAACATAAATATACAACAACTAGATGTATGAAAATGGAGAAAATCTAGCCGTCCTTTTAGGAGGTAAAACCTTCCATATAGGTGGCAATCTATACCATTCATAAAGGAGGACTACCTAAGCCTTCCATGTAGGAGGCATGCAGAAATTAAATATAATGCATGAAACTACGCTAAGATGATGTATGTGGAGAAGAGAGGAAAGCAATGGATATGAAATGGTTGTTTCAAATGTGAAGGAGATGATGGCTATATATAAGGGAGTAGTAGATAAAAAGGAAGATGAAGTAGTAGATAGAATGTGGTAAATGAAGTAGTAGATAAAAAGGAAGATGAAATGGTAGATGAAATGTGGTAGATGGAACGGTTGGTGGAATGGTAGATGATTCCCGATCTCAACTTCCAAGCAAAATTTGAAACCCTTGGAGATAGAACTGGGTTTTAGTTTCAACATAAAAGTTGTAGGCTCTTTCTTAGCCTTTTATTTATATATAGAACATCTCAATCCGACATTTAGAGCTCCAGATATTGTCTGAAAATTGAAAGAGAGTCTAATTTAGTATTTTTCAATAAATTCTATTTTATTTCAAAATCATTATTTATTTATTAATTACACCCAAATTTATTAAATTGAGATCAAATATCATCCAGAAAATTATCATATAAGGGAAAATAAATATGAAAATATTTTACATATCATCCTTCTCGTTCTTCCTTAGCAAAGTTCTTCTTCTTCTTCTTCGAATCTTCGTGGGTCTTAAGTCCATCTCCTCCCCTTACTCTGATTCTCTCTCCCATTGTCTTTGCTTGTGTTTTTCATTCTAATTCTGTTTCTGAAATTAAGTAGTTTTTGGGAGTTTGTCTTTGCAAGAGAGCATGTCAAGGGCTTCAATTTTTTTTCCATTATCATTTATCTACTAAATGCTAGCCATATTCGATTCCTTCTCCCCTTTAGTTGCTGAGTTTGAATTAAAAACATGCAATCCTTACTATTTAATTTATTTGTTTGTTCACTCTTTTTGGTGGTAAAGTATAGGAAATCCTGAATATGTCTGTTAGATTCATTTTTCTCTACACCCAGTCATTTGTTGGGAAAAGTTTTCACTCTGGCGACATAAGAAAGATTATGCAAGCGATAAATAACTGGGTATTGATAATTAATATAAAGACTGTTAATATAGTTAATCCAACCGATAGATTGATGGAATAAGTCTATCAATATAGGTGATTCAGAAATTGGAGGAGTTGAGGAAGGTAGTGGAAGATAACTTTATATGAAAGAAGCCCGTAAATGGTATTTCTCAAAGCCTACAAATTTTCCAGGAATCATGAGATTCTTGATGTCCTTGAAAACTACAAACCTTGTTTAGGACTGCGCAAATGCTAGGAAGTGTCCAACATCTTGGTATTTTTTAGTGACAAAAAATTTTTAGAATAGAATTGGCCAAAATTAGGAAGCAAAGCTAGATAATTATATTTGTTATAGTATTTGCTAATTATTATTTTGATTAGTTTTCAAAATTCACATTGGTCTAGATTAATCTGTAGTGAGATATACAGTTTTGGACTTTTGGTCAGTAGGTACTCTGGAGTAAGGTTTCAAACTTGATGTTGATACTTATCTGGCCGAAGTCGTCTTTACAATATATTAATTTTTATTTCTTTTTATTAAACATGATTTTATATTTAATATTTATGCTTTCCTATTTTCATATTGAATCATTTATATTATTGTTAAGTTTGATTTGGTTTGAGTAGGCAAATGAGCATGGCACAATCTCAAACTCAAACGGAAAATATGCAAGCTGCCACTACTGTAGGGGTTACTGAAAATATAACTACAGCCACATCATTACCACCCACTCATCATGAACATCAAAAAAAAATATTGAAGGAGAGGGATAAACAGTTGAAAAACAACCTTCTGAGAGAAAAAGGAGAACAACATCTGATGCCTAAAACCATTTCAAAAGATTGCCACTAACCCAAACAAAAGGTAAACATCAGGCACAATATATGTAACCATTGTGGCAGAGATTTTACAAGTCATCTTACAGATTGTGGCACTAAACAATTGTTGTGGCATTTGGAAAAGTGTCCAAAGAATTCCAACAAAGCTAGCAACTCACATAGTTTGTTGTCGATTTCTTCTAGTAAAACTTTGACTCATCACTTATTGAGCCAGGAAAGATGCAAAAAGGCTATAACAAAATTCCTCATAAAGGATGAGTTGCCTTTCTGGACTGTGGAAGGGGAGGGTTTTAAAGAATTATTGCAAGAGTTTAAAACTAGATTTCAAATGCCCTCACGTTGGACAATTGCTAGGAATTGCTACAAAATTTATTTAGAAGCAACAAAATGTTTGAGAAAATATTTCAAGCAAACTAAAATCTGCGTGTCTCTCACTACAAATTGTTGGACTTCAATTCAAAATTCAAATTAAATGTGTTTGATTACTCATTAGGTCGATGAGAATTGAACTTTGCATAAAAGAATTTTGAATTTTTGTGTGATTGAAAATCATAAAGGGGAAACAATTGGCAAGAAAATTGAGGATGGCTTATTCAACTTGGGCATAGACAAAATTTTCACTATAACAATTGACAATGCTTCCTTAAATGATTCTGCAATTGCACATCTTAAAAATGTTTGAGGGGTTGGAATGGTCTAGAATGTGATGAAGAGTTTTTGCAGATGCAGTGTGCTGCACATATTTTGAATATGACTGTCTCTGAAGGTCTTACGAAAATAAATAGGTCCATTGAGCTCAACCGACATATGGTTAAATATGTTAGATCTTCTCCAGGAAGGGAGACCAAATTCAAAGAGCTTGCTGAAAAAGTAAGAGTTGAATCAAAAAGTCTGTTTAGCTTGGATTGTCCCACAAGGTAATTTAAATACTTCTTTATTTCCTTGCTAGTTTCTATTTTGAATTAGATTTGACATATGATGTTTTAATTATTTATTTCTTTCTATTATGTTGTTAGGTGGAATTCAACTTACCTTATGTTGGAAAGTGCTGTTAATAGTACTGGTAATTTGGGCCAAACTGGCAAGTTAAGCGCATTAAAATAATCGAGTTCGGGATGCGGAAATGGTAGCCTGTTCAATTTTAGGCTAAACGAGTTAGCCCGATTAGCAAATAAAAAAAATGCCGATTTGTCAGAGTTCAGTTCTCTTCTCTCACGTGTCACACTCACCACAGTCACAGACACACACTCGAGTGACTCGACACTCACACCACCGAACCCTACCCTCTCCCTCTTCATCTCGTGTAGCCGTCTGATGCTGTGTCTCCTCTCCTCTACTTAGTGGAGCTTCAATCACTACTCGCTAGTGGTGAGTCATGGGTCCGACCATCCGACAACTGGCGTGATGGTGGTGGCCCATATGAAATCGAATGCTAAGTCCCTAACCCTCCTCACCCTTTTCCTCTCTCATCTCCTCTGCTCTCAACACAATCGAGCTTCACTATGGTGGTCAACTACCCTTTGATCATGAAGCACTGAAGCCTGACACCGATTTCCCTTTCCCTTCTCTAATTTGCCCTTCTCCGTCCGACGTCCGAGAGTCGAGACATTGTAAGAGGTACTTTTGAAGCCCTTTCTGGTTTTGCAGTGAATAACTAATGTAGAAGAACTGGCATTGGTTGATTTGGGTTTCAGTTGTTTCCTTTATCTGTATAACACCAAAATTTTCATCCCCAAATCACTGATTTTTCCTCGTATAGATTTTAGAAAATAAGGGAAAAGGTTTGCTACTTTTTCTTCTAATCTTATTATCATTTGATGTGATGTTAGCCATGTAATTTCCTATAAATCCAACTTGAAATAATTGAAATATGCCATAGACTCAGTTCTTTGATCTATCAATATATCTTTTTTGCATTGGTATATTTACTGATGCAAAGATTACATTACACATTTGGATATTAATAATTGCTTCTATTATGACATATGTTTGTTCTTTAGTGCATCTTTCTGAGAATCTATGGAATACTTTGTTTGGCGAAGTTTGGGAAATTTGATTCACTGTTCTTGTTTATACCACCCTCACATCATACTGTTTTTCAGCCTGGCAGGCTATCAGGATGGCAGCCCTCTAGAGGTCAGGCTGCTTCAGGCCAACTCGCTTAGCCCGATACTCTTGTCAGGCCAACCCGTCGGGCTCAGGCTGGCCCGAATTCCCAGTGCTAGCTGTTAAGTTCATTAAAGTCTTCACAAGGATGGAAGAAGAAGATCAAGATTACATAAATTACTTCAAAAAGAAAGTTCAGTTAGATTCAAATTCAACTAGCTTTGATGATGACGTATTTGATCATGATGATGATATCATTTACACAACTACAAGGAATACAGTTGAACCTCTAAGTGCATATGATTGGAATGTTGCAAAGGAGTTCCTTATATTTTTGAAGTTGTTCTACACCATGACTTTGAAATTTTTTGGATCAAATTTTGTGACAACAAACACATGTTTTCAACATATAGTTGTAATTCAAACACATCTTAATTCAAGTGCAACTAGTTCCCATTCTCTCTTGGGTGACTTGGCAAGAAGAATGCAAACAAAGTACGATAAGTATAAGGGAAAAGATGAGAAAATAAATCCATTATTGGTGGTAGCAGTGATACTGAACCCTAGATACAAGATGACATATGTCAAAATTGGTTTTGAAAACATTGTTCTTGGACCCACAAAGTGTGAATTTATGTTAAAGAGGATTATGGATGTCTTGTATCGTTTGTATGATTGTTATTCACTAAAAGTCATTAATACTAATGAAGCTTCTAGATATCAGCCAACAATGGAGCAAGGGGATATCAATGGTGGTGGGAGTAATGTGTTGTTTCCAGAAGTTGAACTTGAAATGGCCTTGTCATCTTTTGATGCTACATTCCAAAAATTCTTAGCCACTGCAAACCCTACATGTAATGTGGAGAAAATTTCAGAAGTGGATGAGTATCTTCAAGCTGAATTAGTTGAATTTCATAATCCAAAGTTTGATGTTTTTGCCATGGTGGAGAATGAATGCTTCCAAGTATAAAGTTCTAAATCTACTGGCATATGATTTATTGGCTATACCAGTTTCTACAGTATCTTCAGAATCAACTTTTAGTACTAGGGGGCAGATACTAAATTCTTTCAGAAGCTCCTTATCTTCATAGATGGTCGAGGCACTCATATATACTCAAAATTGGCTATTCTAGGCACCCCTTAAATTTAAGGACCTTGATATTGATAATTTTGATGAGAGTACAAGTGTTGTTACTAGTATTTTCAATAACATTCTCAATTTGTATTGTTTCATTTTTTTTTTTCCATAGTAGATTGTTAATGGATATGTTTTCTCTTAATTTATTTTGCAAAGAAAGATTTAGTGTCTGGAGCTACAGCCCCTTCCTCAAGTGAATCTGGAGATGATAGTGAAGACTAAAGCATGAAGATTCAATGGAAGCATGCCATTTTGTTAATCTTTGAACATATGGAGTTGTAGTTGTAATGTTTTAATTTAAAAGTTGGAGTTTGAACATCAAAATTATATTATGATGGTACTTGTCTAAATTCAGGTTCTTTTGTGTGAATTATGATTGTTGAACATTGAAGATTCAGATTTCAGAATTTAGAATGACGGATTTAGATTGATGTTTATGTATGTTTTTTTTCAAAATAAAATAAACAAGTCAAATGTAAATGGGTTCCTCATAATCCTGTTAGCCCGCCCATTTATATGCTAGCCTGTTTAACACGGGTTTAAGTGGATTGAGGTATGGATATGGGCTAGCTCGTACTCAAATAAAGTTAAATGGGCAGGCTATGAGTTTGAGCACGAGCTACGCAACCCACCCGTTGCTCTCCCCCAATGAGTACTATTATTAAATTCACATTTCAAAATTTAAAATAAATTATAGGCTTTCTAAGTAAAACTTGTATATTTTGAATAATAGTTATATAACGATGTTAAAAAGTATAAATCGTATAAATCTTCAAATGATACATAAGTGGCATGCCAACATCTTCATTTTTTAAGATAAATTTATATATTTATAATCTTATATAAAATCTGACACAAGCATGTAAAAAAATAATTGTTTAGTGTAACGGCCCCACACAAGCAACCGGCCAGAGCCCACACAGGTGGCCACATAGGCCCCTAGCAGGGATTATCCCCTCCTTCGTACCACACAAATGCTTGGGGATTTATTTCGCCTCCCTAAGGGATCGAATACACTACCTGAGGATAAGTAGTACGGCATGATCACCTTGATAGCTAGCTCAATGATACCAGCCTTGGTATGGACCTCGTACTTATGCCTCCAGATCGAGTGTTTGAGGTCAAGGAGGCGAAAGAAACGCGATTAAGTTGGAAGGGCCGCAAAGATCTTTGTGATTCCACCCTCTGGGCCTGGGAAACTGGGCCTGGTGGTTGGGGGTGTGACAAGGTATTTAGTATTTAGATTATTCCAATATTGTTTCTATAGTGCACATAATTTTTAATATAAAATTTCTTTTAAAAAAAACCTGAAAGATTATATTATTTTAAATTATGTACATATTTATTGGACAATCTCACCCCAACTGAATCCATGCTTCCCCTCTTTCTTTTCTGGATCTGGCTTTCCTTCTTTTCCCTTACTCTCATTTTCCTTCCTTTTCTCAATCTAAACTGTTAGATTAAGATCTCAATGGTCTAAATTTAATATATTATAAAAATGTTATTATAATATTAAAATATTATTTAATATTATAATATATTATTTTAATATTATAATAATATTATTTAATACAACTGCCTAAATTAAAAAAAAAAAAAAGAAAAACAAAAGAAAAGGTGGAAAGCAAGCCCCTCTTCCTCCTCTGTTTCCATCCACTCAGTTAGCAGTCTCAATCACCTTTTCTTCTTTCTAGCATAGTGCAAAGTTTTTATTATATTATATATATATTGCAAACTTGCTCCCCAAGATTTAAAATTTTTTGGCTGGTAAAATAAATTGCATATTCTCTGCAGAATACAAGTCCCTGAAGATTCAGGAATGGCTGAAAAGAAAACCAAAACAGATTACAACTTGCCAGTCAAGTTTAAAATTTTCAATATATCTGAAGATTCCATTAATGATTTAGATAGTCTTAATTTATTGCATTTTTTAGTTCGTTTTCTTTGATCTCATTGTAAATTTCATGGTTATTAATGTCATATTTTCTTTTTACCAAAAAAAATAATCGGGGTATATTTTTTGTCTGAAATCGCAAATCTACAAATAAATGACATATCACGTTTATTGATCATGAAGAGGATCAATTTACTTGAGCACTATCATGTTTTTATAGAAACACGTGAGCACTATCATGTTTTTATAGAAACATTTTGCCGCAGACCTCTGCAGTATATACTTAATTTTGTCATCTATCAAGATGTTTTTTTATGAATAATCCGCCACCATAATATCAATGATTTGCTTGGTACATAAGGAGAAACACGTCATTTTGAATTTTGAATACATCAGGCGTGAGATTTATATATATAATATTATTAATTTAAGTTGTGATTACCTTAATTATTATCATTGTTTAAAATTATCACATTTTTTATTTTTTATTTGAAGGTATATATTTTATTTTATATTTTCATATATAATAATACTCCGTATTCTTCAGAATTTGCTTTTTGGGAAAAAAATAAAAAAATACCACTTGAACTCAAATTGATAAATAAAGTATAACAATTGACAACCCAGATTTTTAGGAAATGATTGATTTGAGATTTTGAAGTTTAAGTAGTATTTAGTTATCTTTTTCCTTTTTCTTTTTTTATCTGTAGTTTATATAACGATTAATGAAGGGAAAATCCCATATAAAGTTGTTTGAAATAGAAATATTCTAAATCAAGTTGCTAAATTTAATAAATCATTAATTAAGTTATCGACCTGATTTAGGATTTCAAAATATATATCAAATGACTTTACTGCCCTCCTCAGTTTCTTCTCTCATATTAAAAGAGTTTTATTGCTTTTAAATTTTTTTTCAACAAGTATATATATATATATACACACACATATATAAACATTAACATATAATAAAATAAAATATGACGCACTCGAATCAAAGAAATGTTTTGTGTTCTAGAAGGATGATGAAGTACAATTCAAGTAAAAAATGGAACCTTTAACCACAATATCAATTAAATAATTTTAAGTTTAATATTAAGAATTAAAAAATTTATTCTTAAATTGATTTTTTTTACGAGAAAAAAATCAAGCTATGTTAATCCCAAGAAAAAAAATATGATATATATGTGTGATTTATCAAAATATATATTTAAGAGTTCATTAACTACATATAATAAAAAAGAGTTTCATTAACAAAAAAAAAAGTGTTTCATCATTGTTAACAAAAAAAAAAAAAGTGTTTCATTATTGTTAAAAAAAGCAACATATGTATCAGACAAGTCAAAATTGTGGGATTAATTTAGTTTGATTTTCTTTTCAAAAAAAAAATAGTTCAAGTTCGTCCAAAAATAAAATTTACCATTCACAGTATTTAACTAAAAATTATTTAATTAATATTTGGGGTTATGATTTTCTTTTCTCTTTTTGGCTTTAATTATTTTTAATGATTCTTCAAAAACACAAAAATTCCTTTAATTTAAGCGAATTATTTTTTTTTTATTATGTATTTGTGTTGATATATATATGTATTGAAAAACTAAGGGAAAAGACAGAAAAATACCACTTGAACTTCAAAATCCTAAATTAGTCTTTTGACAAAGATTTGCGTTGTCAATCTCATTACCATTCTTGTCAATCCCATTATCATTTTTGTCAGCGGGATTTTGAAGTTCAAATAGTTTTTTTCTGTCTTTTTCCCAAAAATTAAGTTATGGAGCAATAAAACTCTTTTAAGAGGATAGAGAGGACTAAGAGAAAGCAATAAAGTTATTTCACCCATATTTCAAAATTCTAAATTGGGTCAATAACTTGATTAGAAATTTATTAAGTTGAACAACTTGATTTTAAATTTTTTTATTTCAGACAATTTTATATGGGATTTTCCCATTAATGAACAAGTTATAATTGATTAAAAAAAAAAAGGAGAAATCCCTTTTAATGATATAAAATTATACTGCATTAATGTAAACTTAAAAAAAATAAAACAGAGAAGATCACAGCATACATGATACACCAGATTGACGTTCAAAAACTAAACATAGATATAAGTATAACCATCTCCTATCCAGCTAAACATAGATATAGTGTTTGTTTAGGGTCACGTTTGGGATCCCTAAAAATGTTTATTTACGTAAATCGAAACAAAACTCATCTCACATACTTATCTTATATACCATAAATCACGATTAAAATACTGTTTTTGAAGACTTCAATCGCTATGTGAGATAAAACTTATCTCAAATACTTAAGAGCATTTAAAATGAGTGTTTTTCCGTCTGTCTTACGAGCCAATCACTTAAAATAAATCATTCTAAATGAACACTTAAAAACAAATACACAAGATAATTCTTCTTTTTCTTTAAACCTAAATAGTTTTCATATGTCAATTCATATATATACATATATATATACATGTGTGTGTATATATAATCTAAGGATACACAACATATAATTTAGTAATTTATTTAATTTTCTTAATTTATTAAAAAAAATCAATTATTTCTCATATTTAGAACCGAAAGATTAATGCGCACACGCACATAAATATATATATATATATATATATTCGATGTTGTTACCATTTCCAGCCATCCATAGTTAGAGGCAAATAATAGTCATTAGGAAACAGCAAAGAACGAATTGACGTCAAATTCTTCTGAGTCACCGTGTGGTGTCTCAACGGTCGAGTCTATTTCAGAAGACGTCTGAATTCTTGATGAACCATTCGACTCCCCATGTGTTTGAATCAATAATGAATCCACATGACAAATTCGGTACCTAAATTTTTTTCCCTAACATTCTGTACAGAACATAATTTTTTTTTTTTCAGGAGAGAAAATCAGTTGATCATGGAGAAAACAGCAATCACTTTTGGCCACACGAAATTGCATTATGTAAATAAAAGGGATTAAGGTTTCAGACAACAAGACCCTCGTCTGCTACAAGCAAACAAACTAGATAATAGAACACTGAGAAAGAAAGATACACGGCAATTCTTTTGCTAAATCACTAGAACATCACAGTATAGAAAGGGAAAAAAAACTACAACACTTCTTTAACCTACATGGTTTTTTATGCTTCATGCCAACGCATATCTGATGTTGCCATCGTTTCAAATAGCCCTTGCTCATCTATCCTTGGAGATTGCAAGAGTGAGTTGAAGTCAAATTCACTGAAGTCAAACAAGCTGGAGTCAAATAAGCTGGAGCCAAATTCACCTGCGTCAAATGATGTTTCAACAAAAGAATTTGGTTCAGGCGGCACTATATGAATCACTGAGGTTATTGTTTCATTTGGTTGGATAGCTGGTTGGATGGATGATTGAATTATTGAGTCTATAGCTTCATGTGATTCAAAAGGGGCTTGAATCATTGAGTCTATAGCTTCGCTTGATTTAAAAGGGACTTGAATCATTGAGACTATAGCTCGCTTGATTGGGTAGATGCTTGAATCATTGAGTCTATAGCTTCGCTTGATTGGGAATGTGCTTGAATCATTTAGTCTATAGCTTCGCTTGATTCAAAAGGGATTTGAATCATTGAGTCTATAGCTTCGCTTGATTGGGAATGTGCTTGAATCATTAAACTTCTATTTAAAAAATAGTGTTCCTGAAAAACATATCAGTCAAATATCAAAATATTAGTTCTCCAGCCATTTCACAATTTCAAAAATAACATGTAAAGTGCTTAAAGAACTCTTTTACTTACTCTTGAATTCATACATAAATTTACTTAATTTTCGTACTCAAACATCATATCATTAATTGTCTTTCTTTCATCATCGACAAGTTAATGAGTTTTTTCTTTTATTTTCTTCTTATTATCCTTCCTTAACCAACAAAGAACATGAGTCCTCTGCAACAATTTAAAAAAAAATGAAAGAATTCATTTGTGAGAATTAGAGCATAAAATTAGAAATGATAATATTCATCAGTCTGACAAAAAAAATTACATCAGGTGAGTTATTTATCAGAGATGACCATTCACCAATAATGAACATTAGTTACCAAACGCTTAGATGTGTCAAAATTGAGACATGAAAAGAGTAAAATAACTAATGATTATCAAAAGTAAAGTGGGAGCAAGAGAAACCATCCCTACGCAGACCATAGTTTTATGACAATTTCAATATAAGAAAATTCTGCTGAAATAACTCTGGCGTTATAAACACAAAATGGATAAAAGCACAACATGTACTCTCCAATTCATAATATCTGTAAACAAATTTCATAAAGCTTTACTATCCCTGCCATTAAACAAAGACAAAGTTCAAAGCAAAGTTTACCTCGTCATTGGATAACTGGGTTATTCATGATATTCATGAATAACCCAGTTAGTTCTGATCTCATGCGAAACAAGGCCTTTCATGATAAACTAGGGTCTTCTTGGTCCCAATGACTTTGTTGATGTCTTTACCTGTGATTTTACGGTCTTTACCGGTTACTTTCCAGAAGCCACGCAAGGTTGTTCTGTTCGACCGATTACTGTTAGAGTACTTATAGTCGCGAGGACTGAAGAAAAAGCATTCTGATTCATCAAACTTGGTTGCTGAAGCGGAAGCAGCCCGAGCTAAAACATAACAAGAAAGCAAAATCACACGCCATAGCAAAAGATTGATGCAGTATAAGAAATTAGAAGGAAAAAATTAAATGAAAATACCTAATAAATCCCAGGGTTCATACTTGCAGACGCCGATCTCAGGGATGGTGTCGTGAATGGAAAGATCGTCAGCCTTCAATTTGTGGCGGAGGTAGTGACCGACGAGCTGTTGGTCGGTCGGACGAAACCTGTACCCAACAGGCAAAGGACTCTCCGCCGGAGCTAGATCCGCCTGAGCTAGATCCGCCGGAGCCATGGTTGTCTCAGCCATAATAACATAGGCGTCGGAAAGGGGAAGCCATGAATTTGAAGGAGACGATGGTTGAGGAAAGTAACAGCGAGAGGTCGCCGGTGGCTATTTGGATGAGAGGAAAGGAAGAGTTAACAACGGTGAAGCTTATCGCTAAGACACTTCTCAGAGAGCTAAGACACTTCTCAGAGGGAGTCATAAATAGACCGTGAAAATTAAAATAAAATAAAAATTAGGAAAAATTTCAAAAAAATACAGTCAAAATTAGGAAATGACAAAAAGATATGATGAAATTGAGAAATTCCAAGTCAGTTCAACAGTAGAAATTTGGGTTTTGAAATCTTCACACAACGATAAAAATGCCCTCAATTTTGTTTGAAAACAAAGAAGACAGAGGGAAGCTCGAAAGTGAATTGGCAGGCACATCAAAAATAAGAAACCTAGGGGAAGGGAGCGACAGAGCTCAGGGCGGCGATTAGAAGGGAACAACGGTCTCTTGATGGAGCTCGGTGTCGTGTTACGGCGATTTGATACTTGGCCGACGGTGACTTGTCCAAGGTTCTACAGTGTTGCTTCGCTTGTCCGAGGTTTGATGGCCCAAACTTCTCTTTCCTTTCTTTTTCACTTTTCCTTTCTTGTTTGTTTTTCTTCCGCATAAATTTTGGTCGATTTGGGCCATTTATGAGAGAGAAAGACATAAAAGAGAGAATTAGAACTTGGGATAGTGGTAGCTCATAGTAAAAAGATGCGTGTAATTTCCATATTTTTGCATATGAAGTGAAAAAGAATAGGTCAAAGGAAGATAGAAACAGGGAAAAAAATCTACTGTAGTATTGTTTTTTGGGAACATGAAACTTATGTATGCACTTGTCATGACACTAGTACAAAAAAGGTGATTTAGACCGGCACATTTAAACCGGTTGTAGTAAATGAGGTCTAAAAGAAATGCGCAGTGGCATTTACGTAATTATAAAGAATTTGGGAGACCGGTTATTATAATAACCGGTCTAAAAAATACAATTTAGACCGGTTGTACACTAACTGGTCTTAAAAGATTAATTTTTATACCGGTTATTATAATAACTGGTCTAAAAATTAATCTTTTTAAGACCGGTTGCTAGAGAACCGGTCTAAAATGAAAGCTTTTTAAGACCGGTTGTGTGACAACCGGTCTTAAAACTCAACTTTTAAGACCGGTTGTCTCACAACCGGTCTTAAAAACTTCATTTTAGACCGGTTAATCTACTTAACCGGTCTTAAAACTTTCCCCAAATTTCAACCGAGCTCCGTTGCGCGCCATCGGATCCATTTCTGAAATCGACTCCAAGTCTCACTCTCGACACCAAATCCGTCTTCCACTCCATCTCCACCGTCTTTTCCCTTCCATTCCACCGTAACTCAAGCTCCCATCATCACCGACGCCCTCTTTCTCTATCCCTCCGCCTCCGTCAATCTCTTTCTGGGCCGCCACCATCACAGATTAACCCCACCGTTAACCTGTCTCTCACCTCCCAAATCCGTCTTCCACTCCATCTCCACCGTCTTTTCCCTTCCATTCCACCGTAACTCAAGCTCCCGTCATCACCGACGCCCCCTTAAGCCATCACCGACGCCTCCGTCAATCTCGTTCTGGGAAGCCACCATCACAGATCTGGCTCTATTTCCAACACCGCCAGCAACTGTCATCACAGCTTAGAAGCAATTGGTAATCTCCCCTGCTTTGATTAGCCTCTTACTATGTGAGCGCTGCAGAATTTATCTGGTTTGTGTTAAAGGAAGTTTGAAGTGTATAATCTGATTTGTCAAGTACGATTTTCCTTCTCTTTTGATGCTAATTTCAGCCAGTAAATTAGGGCTTTTATTTTGATTAATGACTTTAAGAATTAATGTCTTGTCAGCTGTGAGGTTCTGTTGATGCGTTAAGTGGTTTAATTTGGATAACGATGTAGAAATCTTGTTGCCTAGTAGGTGTTTGTCAAAATGTTTGAAAGAGAATTTGTAACTAAATAAATACCTTAAACACGTTACCTTTGCTTCTTATTTTACTTTTACATGCCATATTTTTTTTTATAATAATAAAAGGAAACCCAACATTATCTAACCCTTCTCCTTCACAATAATCCGTGCAAGCGCTTCAGGCGCCTCAGTAACAAAATGAACTCCAGACATTGACGATTGCCCCTCTTTGGCAAGAAGATCCGCAGCAACATTAATCCATCGGCTAACATAATTAACACTTACTTCCCATTGTCGCTGAAGTAGTCCAATGGCTTCTTGAATCAGTAGAGAATCTGCATGCATCTCCACCTCTCTTTCATTTAGAATGAGCGAGATTGCTTCAGTCGAATCAAATTCAAGGATGATCTTGCGAAAACCCATGTCCCATGCAATTCTCAACCCATGAATGCATCCCCATAACTCGACAGAGAGTGCATCACCCTCAGCACAACTAAATATGAATCCTCGAATGAAGTTGCCATACTCATCACGGATGAGACCACCCGCTGCTACGACATGGTTGTACTGAGAGAAAGCTCCGTCTACATTTAGTTTGACCCAGCCCGGCTCTGGCGGGACCCATGAAAACCTAGTTCCTCCACTTAGTACATTGGTCATTCCACCTTCCACAAGCTTATCATGTGCTTCTCAGATACTGCGAATCATGGCTTGCACACTAGACATAACCATACTATTGAAGATGGTCTTATTTTCAAATACGAACAAATTCCTTCTCCGCCAAATCCTCATTCCCTCACTCCTTCTCCATTCCACTTTCCCTCATTTCATTTTTTCCTCACACGCTACTCTAAATCACGATATTCTTTGTTTACTTCTAGTTACACTATGTACTTGGGTGTAATGATTGCATGCTCTCATCATTCTCCTACCTTTCCAGGGAAAAAGTACAAAACAAAAAAAAGGTGTTAGAATATATGGATCGTAGTTGGATACAAGCTAAACGGACGAGTGTTGAATATGATGTTGGGGTCAAGGGTTTTTTAGACTTTGCAAAAAGAAATGCCGATGATGATAGTGGGATGTTTTATTGCCCTTGTGTAAAATGTTTGAATGAGAAGCGATTAAGTGCTGCAAATATATATACACATTTAATTTGTGAAGGGTTTTGTAAGACGTATGTAGTATGGGTATGGCATGGTGAACAATTAGAAATGCCAAGTGCATCTCAACAGGGGGAAGTGACTTGTGATGATAATGACACGGATATGGATGATCGGATAGAGGACATTATTCGTGATATAGAAGAAGAGGCTTTTCAACAATCACATGCATATGGTAATACCAAGGGATGCAAGAGGACATCAGAATCATCATTAGAAATTTGAACACTTTTTCTTGTTAGTTTTATTTAAAGTTGCCTTATTTATCAAAAAAGAAAATGTAAAGGCCATATCTGGTATTTTCTTCTTTATTGCATTTTGTCCATTTCATCAAAAAAGAAAGTAAAAGAAATTATAGAAATAGAAAACTCTTCTTTCCTAGCAGAGAGAAATTAACATGTTCTAATTTTGATGCGTAATGAATGAAGTGAGTGAATTGGTGATATATGCAGGGATTATGGATTCTTCATATTCGTCAAAGGGAAAGAAGAAGGGCTTGGCAGATGAAGCAGCTTTTGCATATATGTTCATTGCTTTTGTTTTACTCCTGTCATTTGGTCATCCTTACTGTCTAATTGCAAATGAATCATCAATAACTGACTTTACTGGCTGCTTGTATGAACATTAATTTGTTGTTGCTATAAACTGGTGCTTTTGAATTTTGAAATTCAAAAGTGATTGTTATTATGTACTGCTGTTTAAAATTGGAGCATTCTGTGCGTGTACATATAATAAAAGGGGCGTTTTTTTTTAAAAAAAAGAAGTTTTAAGACCGGTTGTAGTCACAATCGGTCTTAAAAAGTACTTTAAGACCGGTTGTGGGAACAACCGGTCTTAAATGTGAGACTTTTAAGACCGGTTGTGCCCCACAACCGGTCTTAAAAGTCTCACATTTAAGACCGGTTGTTCCCACAACCGGTCTTAAAGTACTTTTTAAGACCGGTTGTGACTACAACCGGTCTTAAAACTTCTTTTTTTTTAAATGCTCCTTTTATTAAGTGACTTTTAAGACCGATCGTACCCACAACCGGTCTTAAATGTCTAACATTTAAGACCGGTTGTGGGTACGATCGGTCTTAAAAGTGTGACTTTTAAGACCGGTTATAACAACCGGTCTAAAAAATAACAGACTTTTTAGACCTGCTGTATCAAGACCTAATACAGAACCGGTCTAAAAAGTCATTTTTAACCGGTCTAAAAAGTCATTTTTAACCGGTCTAAAAAGTCATTTTTCTACTAGTGTGAAATGTGACAATTTATGTTCTCTGTTTTCTTTTTCTTCTACACTCCACTAAATAAAATGTTTACCATGACTGCAGGATCAAATTAAACAATACAAGTGGGATATTTTGTGGTGGTTGGTGAATCACCCTCGAAATTCATCCCGACTTGATGCGCTGAGTCATATGGCAAACTAAATGAGTGAACAACAACGATCCACACAGTAGTTTATAGGCTTTTTGCCCACCTGCATCACAACATGTTGTGAACCTCCTTTTTGTAATAGGTTACATTAGTTTGTAATTGTCAATATCATCATACTTATGTGCACATGTTGTGGCTTTTGTTGCCAAATTTGGATGGTAGTAAGCGGCAGTTTAATGTAGAATTTTTTCAGGTGCCGTATGATTGTTAGTTGACCCAGTTCAGAAACTCACTACTGTAGAATTTATATTAATAACACCTCCCCTTTATTAATAATACAAGCTTCTACATTAACAACCTTAGTTTGTTGTTTAACAACTTCAAATGAAAAGGTGGCAAATCAACAAGTTGGGGGCCAACAACAACACATCCCTATCCATTAACAACATATGTTACTAAATTAACAACTTTCCTTTGTTGGTTAACAACTTCAGAGGCAAAAGGGGATAATAACAAGTTAGATGCCCAAAAACCACACCTCTCCCTATTAACAAAAATAGCTTATACATTAATTATGTTCCTTTCTTGTTTAACAACTTCATATAGAGAAGAGCCAAATTTCCTAGTCTGGGAGGCCAAAACAACACCTTTCCCTCAATTAATAGCACCAGATTCTTAATTAACGATATCACCTCCTTGATTAACATCTTCTTAGGAACAAAGTGGGAACATCACAAGTTGGATGCCAAAAAACAACACATCTCCATCTATTAACAACACCAATGTTTTCATTAACAACTTCACATCCTTAATTAGCATCTTCTTGGGAACAAAGTGTGAACG
The DNA here is from genome assembly GCA_963210345.1 of Inga oerstediana. Lineage (NCBI taxonomy): Eukaryota > Viridiplantae > Streptophyta > Magnoliopsida > Fabales > Fabaceae > Inga > Inga oerstediana. The sequence continues at coordinate 71,561,722 of OY723404.1, read as the reverse complement.
CCACAAGTTGGATGGCGAAAACCAACACCTCTCCCTCGATTAACAACACCAGATTCGTAATTAACGATATCACCTCCTTGATTAATATCTTCCTGGGAACAAAGTGGGAATGTGACAAGTCGGATGCCAAAAAACAACACATTTCCCTTTATTAACAACACTATATTCTCTACTAACGACTTTACTTCCTTGATTAACATCCTTATAGTAACAAAGTGGGAATGTCACAAGTCAGATGCCAAAAAACAACATATCTCCCTCTATTATCAGCTCTAGATTCTTTATTAATAACTCCACTTCTTTGATTAACATTTTCGTAGCAACACGTGGAAATGTCACAAGTGGATGCCAGAAAACAACACATCTCCCTCTATTAACAACACTAGATTCTTTATTAACAACTTTACTTATTTGATTAACATCTTCATAACAACACAGTGGGAACATCACAAGTCAGATGCCAAAAAAACAATACATCTCCCTCTATTAACAACACTCCTTGTTTATGTGGAAACAATACTAGATTTTTTCCCCTTATTTCTATCTTCCTTTGACCTATTCTTTCTCACTCCCTGTGCAGAAATATGGAAATTACACGCATCCTTCTACTATGAGCTACTACTAACCCAAGTTCCAATTCTCTCTCTTATGTCTTTCTCTCTCATAAAAGGCCAGCGTGACCAAAATTTATGTGGAAGAAAAACAAACAAGAAAGGAGCAGTGGGAAAGAAAAGAAAGAGAAGTTTGGGCCGTCGAACCTCAGACAAGCGACCATCAGCCAAGTATCAAATCGCCATAGCATGCCGCCGAGCTCTGTCAAGAGACCGTCATTCCCTTCCAATCGTCGCGCCGAGCTTCGTCACCCCCTTCCCCTAGGTTTCTCATTTCTGATTTGCCTGCCAATTTACTTTTGGGCTTCCCTTTGTCTTCTTTGTTTTCAAACTAAATTGAAGGCATTTTCGTCATTGTGTGAAGATTTCAAAAGCTAGATTCCTACTATTGAACTGATTTGGGATTTTTCAATTTCACCATACCTTTTTGTCCTTTCCTAATTTTGACTGTATTTTTCTAAAATTTTTCCTAAAAATTAGGTGGATATTACGTTCATAATTATTGTCCAAATCTACTAGTTGAAATTTGTGCAAGGATCCTACCTATGTTGAGCCCAACTCTCTTTCAACTATACATGCAATTTATCTCTAACCCTCTATTTACACATAATTGAAGGTCTGTTGAACACGGTTGAAAAAGAATTGCACCTGCTAAAATACTTGATTCTGAGTCTCTATTTTAATTAGCGGTAGAAGTTGTTTAGGTAAGTATGCAAGAGGAGTTTTGTCTCAGTTTTACATAAACATGTTTTTGGATACTAACTTAAACAGGTACTAAGTTGTTTTGGTTTATAAATAGGGAAAATCCCTCAAAAAGAACTTTTAAATTAACAAAAGACGCAAAGGTGTTCCGAAATTCCATATCCCAGATCAGTGCGAGTGTCTGAATTGGAATATTAGAATTCTAGACAAAATGACGTGCGTGACCCTGGAAGTTTTGAAATTGAAAAGCGTTGAGGGAGGCGTGATAATGGCGCTAAAACGCATTCAGGACCATTCATCTTCTCTGTCGTCATCGGTGCCGTTGGTCGACCCTGGATCCGTGGCCTTGGATTGCTATAGTTCACAACATTTAATATTTTGTGTTTCTCTGAACTAAATCCTGTTGTCAAAAAATGAGAAGTACCAAAAGTTAAACAATATCAATAACTCCGATGCCATGAGTTGAGATAAACTAGAAAGAAAACATAGTGAAATCTTGAGCACTCGTCATCTTCTTCTCGGTTGCCAACAACTCCGATGTCATCACCCCCAACAACTCGCTATCTTCTTCTTTTATAGGATCCTGTGTATATAAGCTAAAAAATAGGGATAAACAGAGAAGAGATTGTTAAGAACACTCAAGTGATCATAAGAAGTAATGAATAAGTTTGGAAAATCACTCGAATTGTCTGAGTCTTGACCCAATCACTTCCTGGGAAAATTTAGTAATGATCGCAGCTACCGACCATCACCGCCAACGACTCGTCATCTTCTTCATAGTTATCATCGACATCTGCTTCATCATTGACATGATTCCCAACTCGACATTAGGCTTTACCAACACATCGTTACATTTTCACAACATCCTATTAGACTTTAACAACTCGAGTTTGCCATTCACAACTCGAGTTTATATAATCACTGGCTCTATTGCCAAGGCTGTGCAAGGCCACTATGTGGCCTTAATTGACAGGCATGCCAACGCCAATATAATTGGCAAGTACCTTTCAAGGCAGCTTTGACTTTATTTTTATTTAATTATCATTGTTATCATAGGCACATTATATTACTCATCCCTCTTTCTTTTTATTATTTTGATTTTTAGTTTTCACTTTCTCATATTTAATTAAATCAAGATGTTCCATTTATTAATTATTTATTTTGTTCATCTTCCTAATTTAAATCACCTTCTAAAATATATATATAACTAAAATCTTTAAGTGAGAAATTAATTATTTATGAAAATCTTGATTTAAAATTAAGTCCTTCAAATCTAAATATTATTTTGAATAAATTTCTCCTTATTACAATAAAATCACATGATAAATCCTAATTTTCATAAAAATATTTTTATTTAACTCAAATCAATATTAATGATTATTTACTACTTTTAAATTTTGTACCTATTCTTCCTTCATAAGAAATAATTTGATACCTTGATTAAAAAAAATACAATTAAACTCTATTTATATCTTATTTTAGGATTAACTTTTCTCATAAATTTTTAATTATATTAATTTCATTCATTTTTTAAATATCATATCTCTAGAATTCATACAATAGTTCACTTCAACGAGTTGATTAATAAATTAAATCCATACAATATTACTTAAATTATTAAAAATAATTAGTTAAAAAAAATTTTGATCTTGGAAGGCGCTTTCCCAAAAATATCACCTCCATATCTAAGAACTTCTTAATCCCAATGACTTTGTTCATGTCTTTGCCTGTGATTTTACGGTCTTCACCGATTACTTTCCAAGAGCCACGCAAGGTTGTTCTGCTCGACCGATTGCTGTTACAGTACTTGTAGTCGCGAGGACTGAAGAAAAAGCATTGTGATTCATCAAACTTGGCTGCTGAAGCGGAAGCAGCCCGAGCTAAAGCATAACAAGAAAGCAAAATCAGACGCCATAGCAACAGATTGATGCAGTATTATAAATTAGAAGGAAAAAATTAAATGAAAATACCTAATAAATCCCAGGGTGCATACTTGCAGACGCCGATCTGACGGATGGTGTCGTGAATGGAAAGATCATCAGCCTTCAATTTGTGGCGGAGGTAGTGACCGACGAGCTCTTGGTCGGTCGGATGAAACCCATACTCAACAGGCATAGGTCTCTTCGCCGGAGCTAGATCCGCTGGAGCCATGGTTGTGTCGGCCACAATAACATAGGCGTCGGAAAGGGGAAGCAATGAATTTGAAGGAGACGATGGTTGAGGAAAGTGACAGAGTTGTCGCCAGTGGCTATTTGGATGCGAGGGAGGACAGAGGGAGAACTGAGTGTAACAACCGTGAAGCTTATCGCCAACACACACTTTCCAAAGGGAGTCATAAATAGACCGTGAAAATTAAAATAAAATGAAATAAAATTAGGTGGATATTACGGTCATGGTCATTGTCATTGTCCAGATCTACTCTGGTTGAAATTTGTGCAAGGATCCTGCCGATTTGAGCCTTGGCAACTCTCTTTCAATTATATATGCAATTTTTTTTTATGAATAAATTTTAGGAAAGGGGTTAGATTCACCTCCAATCTAAAGATAGGGTTTTAAGTTGGGATGCCTTCTTCAGCACTTCAACTAAATCACAACTAAGTGGATTTCCTTATGATCGAATCCTCTCTTATTACTGAGAGTATCCGACCCCTTCACTAGTTGAACCCAAGAATTAGGGATAACTATATATACAATTTATCACTAACTTTATGCAAAAGATATTTCCACATATACATTGAATACAGTGGAAAAAGAGTTATACCAGGTAAAAGATATCGTTTTGATTGTTTATTTGGATTATAGGTAGAAACTGCTTAGTTAAGTATGTAAAAAAAAATTATACGTGAACTTATTTTTTGAACACTTAAATAAGTATTGAGTTGTTTTAGGTTATAAATTGGTGCTCTTTTTTATTTAGTTAAAGTGTAGTTAGCATCCTGAACCATCTCATCTCTTGAGGATTGTCCAGGATCCTAAAGCGGTAGTACAATTTTGCACTTAAATATATCCAAAATGGAGCAACTTCATCCTCCTCTAGCAATATTATAAAAAATACATATGCAAGAAAAATTATATTTCATAAAAGGTAAAAATTTTACTTAAGTCTTTCAAAATGAAAATAAATAAGGGAAAATCTCACTCAAAACCTAAGGACTAGATATCAAAAAAGTGTCAATGTAAATTCTGTTGTAAAATATAAGTGTTTGAGTGGGTGTGTCAAAAAAGTTAGTCCTACATTACTTAGGAATAAGAGATCATTAGCCTATATATAACACTATACTATCTTGGGCTTGTAAAGAGACCTAGAGGAGTGGTGGGCTCGTGAGCACAACAACAGGCCACCGGAAGGCAAATGCAGATTGAAATCTGGCGATTTCCCTCCCTGCGCATATATTCATGCGATGAAAATGCCTATTAAAGAGACACAGGCGGGGTGCTCAGTACATTACATTCTCACCTCCTCTCCTCTGTTCAATATTTTCTGACTGTCATTACCATTACCTTCCGCCAGTTCTGTCCTGGGAAGTGCCGCTTCCTCTTTGCCGGTTGTCATGGAATAACTCTATAGGATAGTGTCCTCGGATGCGACTAAGATCATCTGTTTCAGTCCTTCCAGGTTGCTCGTGATTTCTGTTGTTCGTTTGTTCATCCAATTGTTCGTGATCGTCTACAAATTCTTGTATAAAAAAAGTCCTAATATAGAATTTTTTATTAAAAAAGTTCTAATATAGACTTCTCTATTAAAAAAGTCATTAGGGGATCTTAGTGACACAGATGGATTAGTCAATGACTACTCTATAACTTGTCAATATAGTCACATATACTTGTTAACAAAAACTGTTTATTTAATATAGATGGGCTTGTCAGTAGCTACTTTATGACTTTTCAATACAATGACATCAACTTGTGAACAGGAGATGGTTTGAGCTTGTTAATGATCATTCTATAACTTATCAATATAGGCACATACACTTGTCAACGAGAGTTGCTTTAGTTAACATATATAATTTTGTGTTTGACAAAAAAAAAAGGTTAACATATATAATATTGTCAATGACTATTCTATAACTTATCAATATAATCATATATACTTATCAATAAGATAAATTTACATTCAGAACTTATCTCACTGAACGTCCTACAGACTTTTTTGACAAAGAATCCTACACTGAGACTGTTGATAGAGGAATGTTCACTAAAACTTTTTTTAATGTGTGTGTGTGTATATATATATATTGGGTCATTGCGACACGAGTCTATTACATAATGAATGCCAAGAAAGATTATGTGTGAGGAACTGTAATGTTTTTTTTTTTTTGAATAGAAGTGACAAGAGGGAAATCTCTTGAGGCCATTACGGGCCATTACATTGGACCTAAGAACAGAAAAGACTAGGTAGACCCAAAAAGTTAGCTGAGGTCAGCTAACATTTGGATCGAACAAAAATCAGGAGGTTGATACAAAAGAGACAAGTCGTTTGACGAATGGAGGGCCTTCCGCGCCAAGAAATCAGCACACATAATGGCTTCTCGATGACTATGAGTGATCTCTAAGTCCCATTCCCTGTAAATTAATTGCCTTGCTTCCTCTAGCTCATTCTGTAATGGATGATACTGTCCGCCTGACTGGAATAGCAATCGAATGGCTTCTGTTGAATCGGTGTGTAACTTGATCTTTCTGAGATTCATGTTTTGGCAAACCTGGAGACCTGTTATGATTGCTTGAACCTCAGAAGCTGTCGAACCAAATGAAAATCCTAGATTCTGTTAGAAACCACAAATCCAAGCTCCTAAGCTATCACGAATCACTCCTCCGACTGCAGAGTTTCTGTTTTCGTCGACCGCAGCATCTACATCAATCCGAACAAAACCCGCCGGCGGAGCATTCCATCTTGCCGTGTCTCTGTCTGGCACTCTGAGAATCTTGTGTCTGAGTCGTCCATCTTCTATGCCTTCATGCAGAAAATGTAGACCTCGGTGTATAAGTTGTTGTGTAAGGTCGCTAGTCCCTTCAAAAGCTCGTCTACATCTGTTTTTCCAAATGAGCCAGCATATTGAACCAAAAACCCTAAGCCAGGGCCATTTGGACATCTTTCGATTACCCGCCGAGTGTTGCATATTCCAGTTGATCCAAACCTGTAAATTCCTAGAAAAAAATGCAGAGTAATAAATGGGGTTAATACAAGAAAGCCAAACAGAACTTGCAAACTCGCAATCTCTCAAAGCATGAATTGGCGTTTCCTCACAGTTACACTCAAAAGGGCACTCAGTGTTTATCCTCACATCCCTCTTAGCACGAATAGAGTTCGTAGGAACTCTTTCCTGGAACAGTTGCCACATAAAGAATTTAACTTTCTCTGGAATAGGCCATCTCCAAATACGTTGCCAGAAAGAATCAGAGGAATCCTCAATCGACGAGTAGATCAAGGAATAGGCAGATTTGACGCTGAAATTTCCATCAGAGGATTTCCTCCACCAAAATTTGTCGTCACCCGATTGGGATGGAGGGGGAACTTTCTTGATCCTTTCCACAACCCACCAAGGTAAGAACATTTCCTATCTATGTAGGTTCCACTCCCCATCTGAACCGACAAAATTTCTAACTGTTTCTTCAGGATTTAATGAGTTGTGGTTACGATCAACATAGAATAAGAGAGGCTGATCAAGGCTTGTCCATAAATCCAACCAGGCATTTGTAGACTGTCTGCTTCGAAGCTTTTTGCCTACAGCTGTCTTGAATGAATCCCAGACTGTTGTAATTGCGTTCCAAACAGCCGATTGATTTCTTTTCCTCTCAACTTTTGGAAGAGTCCCATTTCCACAGTCATATTTTGATCTGAGGACTTTCACCCATAAAGCGTCCGGTCTAGTGATGAGATGCCAACACAGTTTCATGATGAGAGCTTTATTTTGACTAATAAGATCTTTGATGCCAAGACCCCCATCCTTTTTTCCCTTCTTGATTTTCTCCCAAGCAATTAGATGTTGTTTCTTACCTTCTGGACCCTGGTTCCAGAAAAAATTCCTATTTATTCTCTCAAGCTCTTGCAAAACTCCTTTAGGCAGAAGATTGGTTTGCATCTGATAAGACAGGAGAGTGGAGAGAATAGAGTTTATCAGAACTGTTCTTCCAGCCATACTCAGAAATCTTCCTTTCCAGTTGGACAGCTTCATCTGGACCTTAGAAACTAGAGGAGCGTATGTCAGCCTGGTGGTTCTTTTGTGGAGCAGCGGGACTCCTAAGTATTTTCCAAGATCTCCAGAAATACTGATTCCTATGGTCTGACCAAGTTGCAGAGCTCTGTAGAACTGGACATTTCTAGAAGCAAAAAGCTTAGATTTCGAAAGGTTGATTTTGTGCCCCGAGACTCTGCAGAAATAATCCATCACTTCCCTAATGTTCTCCATCTGTTGCGTAGAAGCCTCACAGAATAGGAGTAGATCATCGGCGAAGAAAAGATGAGAGAGCTTGGGGCCCGAGTTTGTAATACATAAAGGCTTCCATCTTCTTTCATTCACTTCTTTGTTGATCAGTTGGCTTAGACGCTCCATGCAAATTATGAAGAGATAAGGACTCAGAAGGTCCCCTTGACGCACACCTCTTGTTGGCTAAAACTGATCAGAAAGCGACCCATTCCAAACCACTCTCATAGATGCAGATGAGACACACCTCATCAACAACCTGACAAAATGATCATTTATGCCCAAACTAAGAAGATTGAAACGCAGGAAGTTCCAATCTAATCTGTCGAAAGCTTTCTCCATATCCACTTTAATAGCAACGAATCCCTTCTTCTTCCTGGTTGTTCTCATTGTGTGAATCGCTTCTTGAGCCAGAATTATGTTGTCACAACTTTGCCTTCCCCTTATGAAACTGCACTGAGTAGGATGAATTAGGTAGTCCATAAACGTCCTAATCCTATTTGCAAGAACTTTACTGAGAATCTTGTAGCTCACATTGCAAAGAGAAATGGGCCGGAATTCCTTGATCGAGGTAGGGTTATCTACTTTAGGAATCAAGGTGATATGAGTCTGATTAATATCGATAACCTTATCCGGATCCCTGAAGATGGAAAAAATAAGATCACAGATCTTCGGACCCACAACCTCCCATTGGGATTGGAAGAAATGAGGTTGCAGTCCGTCAGGACCAGGTGCCTTGAAAGCATCCATCTCGAAAGCAGCATTCTTTATCTCTACCATAGACACCTCTCTATGGATCATAGAAAGCTGGGAATCATTTAGGGCAAGGAATCCAACCGACCAATCTGATACCTCTGGCACGTCTTGATCCGATGAGTAGAGCTCTTGAAAATAACTAAGGGCAGATTCCTTAAGTACATCTTGGTCTGTAATCCATTCGCCCTGAGCATTTTGAAGGGCATCAATTTTACTTTTCTTTCTTCTAATCACAGTAGAAGAGTGGAAGAAGCTGGTATTTTTATCTCCAAATTTGAGCCATTTGCACCTAGACTTTTGGTACCAGAGGAGTTTTTCTTGATTTACAACTTTGGAGTACTCCTTCCAGAGTTTTGCTTCAAGTTTTAGCAGGCCAGCATGGGGACGGGAGGTGATTGCACGGTCAACTCCCTCTAATCTTTTAAGCAAGGACCTCTTCTTTTTGGGAAGACTGCCAACTACATTTCTATTCCACCAAGAGGCTTTATTCTCGAAATCATTGCATCCAGATAACCGTCGTTATTTTGCCAAGCGGAGCTAACTAAGTATGGAAAACCCTCCTCAAGACACCAGGCAGCTTAGTATCTAAAACTCTTAGGACTAGGAGTAGCTCTCACATCTCCCGATGCGATCACCAGGGCTCTGTGATCAGATTTATAACGGAGATGATGGTAGACTTTGTGGTCAGGGTGACCCACTTCCCAAGCTAAATTACAAAAGGCCCAGTCCAGCCTTTCCTTCACATCATTCCTGGACCATGTGAATTTATCTCCAACCACAGGCAAGTCTAGAAGATCGCAATCATGAATGCAGTTTTGAAAAGGATGCAAGGATCTATCGGGGACAACTACGTCTCCAATCTTGTCAGAATGGTTTAAAAAAGAGTTGAAATCGCCAAGGATAAGCCAAGCTTCAGATAAATTACCCCCAAATTCTGGAGATCATACCACAGCTCTTGTCTATAACTCCATCTGGGGTCACCATATATGAATGTAGTACAGAAACTATCACCGGTCTTTTTATCAGTCAAACGACAATGAAGAAGCTGGGTAGTAGAAAATAGATATTCAACAGAAACATCAAAGTCATGCCAAAGAACCTAGATACCACCAGCATAACCAGTGGCTTCAACCCTCAGCCAATTACTAAAACCTAGTTTACGCACCACTAAATCTGCTTTATGTCCACTAACTCTGGTTTCCACAAGACACATAACAGAGATATTATGCTTTGAAACAATGTCACGAAGAACGCGAGAAAAAGAATTACTACAAGCACCTCTACAATTCCAACTTGATATAATCATGATAAATGATGGGAATTTACAGCAAGAAAAGGCGTTACTTATCTGGGGGAATGCGCCTTGTGACAGATCTCCCTTTATTTTTTGCCTCCCTTAAATTTTTGTGAGGCTTGCCTTGGTCTTTGTTAATTTCCAAATGATTATGTGCCTTCAATTCTGACATAGGAGATAGCGCAATGGCAAATGAGACCTGCTTGTGATCCAAGGACAATTCCATATGATTAATCTCATTTTCCTTGACCAAAATTTCCGTGAAGATTTCATCTCTGGGTGGTGTGCAAGGAGTGGCAGAAGTGCCCGAAGAAGCTTCCATAATCATCTCTGGCTCAGGAATTCCAGCATCCAGATTTTCTTCAAAAAGTTGACTGCTCGTGAGCACATTTGGTCTATTTGCAATCAAATTTTGGGAAGCTTTTCCCAATTCCATTGATTCTGGAATAATTTCCAGAGGTTGATTTTCAGCAAGTCCAGGCGTGATAGCGTCAGAAACTTGCGATGACATGGAGCCTTGAACTACTTGATGTACACGTGCTCCAGCTTTCATTGACTTATTTCCATTTGAGCGCTGGGCTGAACTTAAAGCTTGAGGATCATTATTTTGGCCATTTGCTTCGTGTGGGAAACGGGTTTGGTCTTGGGCTTCAATATCTTCAAGCCCTTTTGGGAGCACTTTAGGCAAGATGGACTTTAAGCTAAGCCCAACACTCTTCTTTCCTTTAATTTTATATATTTGCTTTGAAGGATGTGCAGCATTTGCTTTTACAAAACGGTTTGACTGAGGCTTTGAAGACCCCACACGAAGACTAGCTCTATCCCCAATTGAAACTGAGTTCCTCTCTTCTTCCTCAACTACCGAACGCATCTGGACAGCATTTTGAACCGTAAAACCCGTGAGCTCAGCGTCTTCTTCCAGGTCAGCAAGCATTTGAAAATTTGATGATTGAAATCTTCGATCTGTGGTTCTAGCAGAGGTCATCCCATACCTCCTTCCTGCTACGCCGCCTTCTTGATGAGTCATTCTAGGGAACCGAGCTTTCCTCTGCCCCCCCACCAGCATCCACGGACCAAAAGCTCCGTCTGGTTTCCGTGGGTCTTTTTCCGACAGCGAGTCTGACGTTGTTTTCACTGGAGCTGGCTCGGACTGCTGTGATTTCTGGTGATCAGATTCGTTTTTAGCGCAAGCATCCTTCTTGTGGCCATATCTCCCACAGGTGAAGTAGATCGAATCAAGTCCTTCATATTCCACATTAAACACAGTGGATGCAACGATGACTCTAGGAACAAGACGCTTTTGAAGATCTAACTCAACATAAATTCTTGCGTATCTACCCCTCGACACAGCGCCTGATGGATTCTCCCGACAGTTTAGAGTATGCAAATCAACTTTAATAGTCTTACCTATCATATCCCCCAATCTGGAAATAAACTTTTGAGAGTAGTAGATTAGAGGTATGTTCGGTATCCTCACCCACGTAGCAATTTTCCCCAGTTGGTTTTGAAAAGGGTCAAAATAAGGAGTCCACTTCTGGACTAACACTGCATGATTTGCGATTACCCACGGTCCTTCCAGTAAAATCCGTTTGTAATGAGCTTCCCAATTTTCCTGATTTGTGAATCGCACAACGTAATAGTTGTTTGGGAGATCCACCAATTCAAAATCCTTTAGTCTCCACACTCTACCCAACATCTCTTTTAGCTTGAGAAAGTAGAAGCGGGCGCCAAGCACCGTGACTATCAGGGATTTATTCCAAGGTTGGCAAGCTTCATTAAATTCTTCTTCTGATATGGCCAAAGAAGGATAGACAGACATGAGCTCTTTAGTCTCATCAGAAGGTTCTGGAATTTTCCATGTCTGGCACTGCAAATTTGATGTCAGTTGATCATCATTTGAGATTTTTGAACCATGAGCTAAACCATTGAACTCCAGTCTGTTGAAGCCCATCAGGGAGTCTTTGTATGATGAGCTTTTTGAATGATTTGGAGACCCCTGTTTTTCGCTCTGCACATCAATTGCAGGTTCTTCTGTAGACAATGGTAACTTCTTTCCTAGACCCTCCTCAATTCCAACCAATGCGAGATTTTCTGTTGGAGAGCATGAAATGTGCTTAATCGATGGTCTGATTAACGTGGTTTGAGAGTCCGGCGATAAGTCCGGCGGTATCTTCAAAGAAAAAACATCATCCATTGAAAGTTTCCGGTGACACGAGTTCCAAGAGAGAGAAAACGAAGCTCACTATTAATCGCCCCAATCGCTAATAATAGGAACTATAATGTTTAGACACGTAATAAACAACAGGACCCACCAAACCGCGGTACAGAAGAAAAGAGATGTGTCTGTTTAAGAAATCGGTAGAAATACATGTTCACATAAATTAAGATAAGATTCTTTCTATAAATTTATCTCATATATAATAAATTATATTGAAAAAATAGTTTATATTATACTGTTAATTTAAACTGACACAGAATCTTTTGGGAGGGCTTCCATGATTTTTCGCCAGACGCTCAAATCCAGTTGCACTCTTTAATGTAGTGTATGTTTGGCAACATTTATTTATTTTTGAATATAAACGTTTATTATGTAAGTCGAGATAAAATTTTTCTCATATATTTACTTCATATACCATAAATCACGATTTATAAACACTTATTACCCAAAAATAAACTATTACAAACGAACACCTAATCAACCAGTTTCGTAATCAACCAGTTTCTGTGCTTACTGAGTTATTGCTATGATGGTATTTAGTATTTCCATTATTCAAATATAGTTGCAATGGTTCAAATAATTTTTAGTATAAAATTAATTTTTTAAAAAAGCTGAAAATTAAAAGATTATATTATTTTAAATTAGGCACATATTAACATAATTTTTTAAAAAAAGGTAAAAAAAAAACTAAATCGAAATGATCTACATTAAATTTGGACAATCTTACCCAAACGGAATCCGTGCTTCCCCTCTCTTTCCTCTTTTTCCATTTAGTTCCCAGTCTTAATCACCTTTTCTTCTTTCTAAATTAATTTTAGGTAGAATTATATTCAGGTCCCAAAAAAAAGGAAAAATGAATAAATGGTCCCTATAGATTACAAAATGAAAAAATGGTCCCATAGAGTTGTCAATACAGGCTCCTGGAGTTGTTAATGGGTTGTCAATACAGGCTCATGGAGTTATTAATGGGACTATTTTTTCATTTTGCAATCTACAGGGACCATTTCTTCATTTTTCTTCTTCTATGGGACTTAAATGTAATTCTCCCTTAATTTTATTCTAACCATAGGGCAAAGTTTTTAGTATATTATATATATATATATATATATATTGCAAACTTACTCCCCAAGTTTTAAAATTTTGTGGCTTGTAAAAAAGAATTGCTTATTCTATCCAGAATACTCCCGAAGATTTTAGAATGGCTAGAAAGAAAACTAAAAATGACGACAACTTGCTCTTCAAGTTTAAAATTTTCAACATCACTAGATTCTAGAATGGCTGCAAAGAAAAAGATGACAACTTGCTCGCCAAGTTTAAAATTTTCAATATCTTGGATTCTTTTAAACCTATGTTTGGACAGTGACAAAAGAATAAAATTTAGGGGAAAAAATAGAAAAATAATATTGAATTTATAAAATTCTAAATCAGGCATTTTTTTTAAAAATGAATTGTGAATTGTTTATCAAGTTTCATAATTCCTTTATCAATTTTTAGTAATAAATCTAATTTAAAATTTTACAATTTCAAAATTCTTTTTCTATCTTTTTCCTTAAAATTTAACTATATTCTCCCTCTTATTTCTTTGTTCTCTTCTCACCTAAACAAAGCATAAAAAGTTAACCTACAATTTTAACTTTTATTTTATTCGAGCTTTCCCATGGTTTAAATCACGCAAGTGTTTTCAGATGTCAGGTAAATAAGTGAAATAATAATAGCCTATCTTAAATTTTAATATATAATTACATGATTATAAAGTATTCAATCTAATGTCATAGGACTTCATAAGGTGCCTGCACGGCTAATCACACAAACGCAATATATATAGATATATATATTCAAACAAATAAATGACCAGAATCATGAATTACTGCCCAACATAGGCCACTTTGGATGTATGGATTTTGTGATTTTATTTTGAAATGAATCACACAACAAAATTTGCTCCCCAAGTTTCAGGGTTCTAGGCTTAGCTTTCGAAGTATGGACCCCACTATAAATCTTCTCTGAGGCTCTTCTTTGTAATATCCCGAATTTTGGGATAGGAAGCTTTGGAATAAGCCTAAATTGAGTGGACTACTAAGCCCCGATTTAGTAGATGTCCCAAATATATTCCCTAATGATTCTAATATCTTTGGGGTATTAAGAAAGTAAAATGGTGAATTTTGGAGAATATAATTATGTTTTCGATAAAATCGCCTATGAGGCAGTAAGCTTATCATAAGGTTTTGGAAGACTAAATGATAAGTAAAAATTATGAAATTTTACAGGATGAAAGTAGACATCCTAAGCTTTAATTTGATAGGTCAATAGACTCAATAAGAGTTCTATAGGCTTTGGAATCACCTCATTTCGATTTTTCTAGAATTAGTTATGATTTTTCAAAGTTTGGGCAGAAATCTGCCAGAATTTTGTAAAATCCGAAATTTTTGGAAAATTAATTAATTAAATTAGATATATCATTATAATCATCCTTCTCCTTCTTCAGCTCATTTCAGACGTGAGCTAGCTGAACATAGAGAGAGGAAGTGTGAAATTTTAGAGAGAGAAAAGGGGAGGAAAAAGCTTACAAAGGTTTGGAGGTTCAAATTTGGAGGTTTGGCATCTAGGGTTTTCAGCCACTTTGAGAAAAGCTAGTGGGAGCTTGAGGATCGAATATGGAGCCCCGAGCTGTTGGCATGCTTTACGAGGCATGCGTTTCGAGGCGGGAAAAGGTTAAGGTAGGGGACTTACCTTACTTGCATGTATTTGATATCTTTGCTTGTGTAATGATGTATGTGATTGCTTTACTTGATTGTGTAGAGCATATTTGAATAAATGAAGCTCTGTTTCTGTTTTCACTGTGGCCATAGTCTTGTTGTATGAAACATTGAGCATTCAGAAATGTCATTATGGAGCATACATCTGGATAAAGCTAACATGTCATACACATAGCATCAATCATGCATGCATTATGGTATCTGTTTCCTACTGAGATTCTCTCGAATCTCACCCTCCCCTACCAACAATTTAGACAGGAGACGACAGAAGATATGCAAACAACAATGCAGAATACCGTACGAGGGGATTACAGTTGTGAACGAAGATGAGAAGATGTCTTTGTTTCACTGGGATGAGTTTAGACACTCAAGTATCCCTGTGCGGCTACACTAATTTCAATTATCATGTATGAATCCCTGAGGGGAATTTCCGTAATCATGTACATATTATCAGTATAATTATGTTATTCATGTGTTGCCTACTGAACCGCATATCGTTTTCCGCTAATACTCTGGTAAATGTGAAATTAAAATAAGGGTGTGACATTCTTCATTGTGGTTTAATGTCCCCACTAGGATTTGTTCCCTGACTTTTCTCATTTCACTGGTTCATGAACCAATAAGGGCTTGTTTAGTGTGAGGGGAGGGGAGGAAAATTAGGTGGAATAAAAAAATTTTTAAGTTGAATTTAAAAAAAAAAAATAGAGAAGTGGGGTTAAAAATTTTTAATTAATTTTTCTTACTCTTTTATCTTATATATTCTCTTTATTAAAATTTTATTACCCCACTTATTTAATTTTTTAAAATTCAACTCATGAAAATTTCCTCTCCCCTTTCTTCCCCTCCAAATCCCTCACACCAAACAGACACTAAATGATTATCAAATGTTTGTTTATCAGCTTATAATTTTAAATAATTTTATATTATATCAGCTTAAATGGTATGTGGCATGGGTTTTGTTTTATAAATTGCAAAAATATTTATTTTAAGTGCACAAACCATGTCAAGTTAGAGCTGGGAAAACGGGCCGGCCCTTCACGGGCTCCGGCCTAAACGGGCCGGCCCGTTTCCTAAAAAGTAACATATTTTTGAAGCCCGCGGCCCTACAGGGCTGGCCCTTCAAGGGCTCGGGCCTAAACGGGCTTAAACTCATTTTAATTAAATTTTTTTTTAAAGTTTTACAATTTATTTATTATTTTGCTTTAAATTGGTATACATTATTTTTAAAACTCATAAATTTTTAGTTAAAATAATCATCTAATGTCCAAATTAGCCTTTTTTTTAAGTTTAAATGAATAAAATATTGTAGAAAATAAAATAAATCAAACCAATTAATTAGTGTTTTCCTGTTATTAATACTCTATTAGGAACTTAGGTGTCTCTCATATTGATAATTTGATATAATGATATTATATTTATTAATTTATTTTAAAAAAATATTAAACGGGCCTAAAAGGGCCGGCCTGCAGGGCTTCAGGGCTGGCCCTACAGGGCTTGCGGCCCTACAAGGCCGGCCCTTTTAGGCCCGCTTCCATTTTCAGCCTCTAAATCATAGATCCGGCCTTTGACGGGCTCGGGGCTAAACGGGCCGGCCCGACGGGCTCGGCCCGAATTCCCGGCTCTATGTCAAGTTATCTTTTTAAGCTACTTATTCCCCTTTTCCATATATTGCTCAATTCGTATTCAAAACTTAATACTATAATTTACCAGCCTTATTTAATTATAACATATATAGCTTTTTTTAAAGAAATATTTTTAATAATAAAATTAACTCTTGTTTTTTCTATCTTTTCTATAAAGTGATAGATAGGCTTGTCGGCAAAAAAAAGGTTTGTCCAAATAAAATTAGTAGATTAATTATATATTATTTTTTTCATTAATTATATTGTTTTTGCCAAATTTCATTAATTATATGCTATAACATATAAATATTTTTTTAAAAGCAAAATGACATATACATATGTTAAAAGATTTTCTATCTGCCTGAAACGATTAATTTCTTTGAGCATACGTTTTTATAGGAAAAATTTTGCTGCAGACCTCGGAAATTCTCAGATCAATTTAATTTAATAAGGAGTAGGTTTTTTTTTTTTTTTTTTTTTTGCCAACAAAGGAACTAGTGGTATTGAAATAAAAAGTTACAATGTCTCATGGGTAGAATTAAACAAACCAACTCGAAATAGAATAAGAAAATAACACCAAAAGCTAGCAAACAAATTAAATAAACAAGTCTTTAACAGTTCTTCAATACAATCAACACATAAAAGCAAAGTTGAAGCATCTTCCACACCATTTGCTAAATAGGCCTCCAACTAGGATGATGGTCGAAATACCAACTCTAAAGGGCAAGACACTTCTAATGAAGCTTTGGCAGTCCACCTGGCTACCAACCAAATATGCTTGCATGGGAACACATCTGCATGAACGGTTCTTAACCAAATTCCTTGAAACAAACACTACTACAGAATTGAGATATAACCACCCCCAAAGACGTCCCAAATTGAAAATTGGGTGGTTAAAAAGGGAGGCGGTGGCATTTTCGTAATTATATATATGTAGGGGAACCTTTAGGCATCCCAAATTTGAATTTGGGACGTCTAAAGTGCTTCCTGGCGCGAAATATAAATTTCATAAATTTTTTTTAGCGTCTGGAGCTGGGTTTAGGTGTCCCAAAAACCCAGACTTTAGGCGTCCCAAATGCCATTTGAGACGCCTAAAGGCGTCCCTTACCCGCATGTCAGACACTTGTCTGACATGCGTCTTCTCATCTATCACACCTCTCCTCACATCCTCTCAACTTTACTCTTCTTCCTCCTCTCCCCACGCACCCACTGTCGGCCCTCCTCTATTTTTTTCTTCAACTCCTCCCTCCTCCCTTGTTCAAGCTCTCTCCTCCACCGTCGGCCCTTGTTGAACTCCTCCCTCCTCCCTTCTTCTTCCTCTTTGTTTCTTCAACGCATGCAACCGACCCTGCTGCAACTTCACCTCCTCCACAGTGGGTAGATTTTTGCTCTCTCCTCCACCTCCGTCCTTCCATTGTTCTCCAACGTCCTTCCATACTAGCTAGTGGGCGCCCTGATCAGGTAGGTTGGTTTATTTTCTTCATTTTTTTTTTGTAATAGAATGGTATATTTTGTTTTTGAAATATAAATTTACTTGAAATGGTTGAGATTGTGCTTATTATATATTGCTTATATTGAGATAGTTGATATTAGCCTGATGTGTTTGGTGTGGTTATATTGCTTAAATTGCATTTATTCGGGAATAGTTTATTTTCTTGTTTAAATATAAATTTACTTGTGTATAATAGAAATCCCTGTTGTTCAGTTTTAGGGAAATCTAGCTTTTATAAGCCAATGGAGATTTATCCATACACACGTAGTGGCACCACCCCATTTCATTGGTCTTGTTCCTGCACCATTAATTAGTATCTATAATAAAATAAAATATGATTTATTTAAATTAAAGAAATTCTTGTATTAATTCCAAACGAATTATGAAGAATAATTCAAGCCAAAACTTAAAAAGAAAACCATAACCCCAATATTCATTAAATGATTTTTATCTAAATATTTTCAATAAAATAATTTTATTTTTGGAAGAACTCAACTTAAAATTGTTTTGTTAATATGAAACTCGTTTTGTTTTTAATTCTTCCAAACCTCAAAAAAATTCTTTAATTTAATCTTATTGTATTTATTTTATTATACATTAATTTTATATACATATACTTATTAAAAAAATAAGTTACATAGCACTGAAACCCTTTTAAGAGGAGAGATGAGGCTAGGAAGGGGCAATAAAGTTATTAAGCCCATATTTTAAAATCCTAAATTGGGTTGATAACTTAATTAGGCAATCCCATCATATGTCGTTGAGAATTGTACTAAACGTGTGAATGTTATTGGTAATGCCTTAGGTGGTAACAAAATGGATCATAGTTGGATGAATGCTTTGAGAACTAGTGAAGAATATGAGAAAGGGGTGGACGAATTTATTGAATTCGCTAAAAAGAATGCTCCTGCAAGAAATGGGAAGTATTTTTGTCCTTGTGTTAATTGTTTGAATGAGAGTAGACGGGATGTTGATGTCATAAAGGATCACCTACTTTGTGATGGAATAAATCTGCGATACACAAGGTGGATATGGCATGGTGAGGAAGTAACTGATTGTCCGTCACACAAGAAGAAAGCTGTGGATGTCATAGATGAAGATAGAATGGAGAGAATGATTAACGATGTTGAGGCAGAATCCTTTACGCAGTCGCAGGAGTATGACAGCCTGCGGAGTGATGCAGAGACACCATTGTACAGTGGTAGTAAGTACACGCGGCTGACAGGAACATTACATTTGGTTAACTTAAAGGCAACTTGTGGGTGGACCGATAGTAGTTTCACATTGCTACTTGAACTATTGTGTGATATGTTTCCGGAGGATAATGTACTTCCAAATCGTATGTATGAAGCCAAGAAAATCCTGTCTACAATGGGTATGGAGTATAAGAAGATACATGCTTGCCCTAATGACTGCGTACTGTACAGAAATGAGTACTTAGGTCTTAGTGAGTGTCCTAAGTGTAAAACTGCACGATACAAAGTGAAAAAAGATGGTGGTTGTGGTGATGTGACAAGTAAAAGGCAACCTTTAAAGGTTATGTGGTATCTTTCAATAATACCACGTTTTAAACGTTTGTTTGTGAGTACAACAAAAGTGAAGAAGTTGAGATGGCACTCTGATGAGAGAATATCTGATGGGAAATATCTTCGGCACCCAGCTGACTCTCCACAATGGCAAAAAATAGATGAAATGTTCCCTTAATTTGGCAGCGAGCCGAGAAACCTACGGCTTGGGCTTTGTACAGACGACATCAATCCGTATAGAACTCTTACTAGCACACATAGTGCGTGGCCGGTTCTCCTTGTAATATACAACTTGTCTCCCTGGCTATGTATGAAACGTAAGTATATGATGCTATCTATGATGATTTCTGGACCAAAACAGCCAGGGAACGATATTGATGTCTATTTGGCGCCTTTGATTGAGGACTTGAAGAAGTTGTGGGAGGAAGGCGTATATGTGTTTAATGCTTATAAGAAGGAGTCTTTCAAGCTACGTGCAATGATTTTCACAAC
This sequence comes from Inga oerstediana, assembly GCA_963210345.1. Classification (NCBI taxonomy): domain Eukaryota; kingdom Viridiplantae; phylum Streptophyta; class Magnoliopsida; order Fabales; family Fabaceae; genus Inga; species Inga oerstediana. The sequence goes on along the minus strand of OY723404.1, from coordinate 71,541,831 downwards.
GATAAACGACTTCCCTACGTACGGAAACTTGTCAGGGTACAGCGTGAAGGGTCACAAAGCATGCCCAATATGTGAAGCATACACACACTTCTAACAACTAAAGCATGGAAGAAAAACTGTCTACCTTGGCCACAGGAGGTTTCTTCATCGGTTCCACCCGTATCGTAGGCTAAGAAAGCGGTTTAACGGCTTACCGGAGCATGGAATGGCTCCAAAGTCACTAACCGAAGAGGAAGTCTACAATCGAGTGGAACGTATCCATGTCACTTTAGCGTCTATGGCCTATTATGGAGTTATAGAAGAAATATGGGAGATGACGTACAACAAGTTCAAATTTGCTTTATTTAAATGTAAGTGGGTTAGCAACAATGCCGTGGTAATAGATAAACAATTTGGATTTGTCTCAGTCGATCTTTGAAGAGTTGGCTATAGAGACGAGCCCTTCATTTTAGCAAGCCAGGCGAAACAAGTGTTTTATGTCACCGATCCTGCCAGCAAAAACATGTCCATTGTCCTTAAAAGTAAAAAACAGAAGTATGGTTATCCGACCTTCAACCTTGATGACACACCACCTTTCACAACACTGCACCTCGAACAAATGAAGTAGAATTGGTAGATGATGACGAATATGCTGTAAGAAATGACCATGGTGAAGGACTATGGGAAACAATATAGAGTAAGACCTTAATTTATAAACGAGAACTGTGTTTTTTCTGTTTTACTTCCCACTTATTATATTTCATTTTCATTGCAATTTACTTACGTTTCTGATGATGCTTTTTGTGTTAACAGGAATATGGACAACGTTAGTGATGACAAGAGGCGTAGAGATGATGAAAGCTCTAGCAATGACGAAAGGCCTAGAGTTGAACCCCCTACAATAAGGAGGGTTAGAGGCTGTACAAAGATGGGAGCATTGGTTGCACGTCATGAACATCAACAGGAGAGGCTGCATATAAACTTCGATGACAATCTGAATCCAGTTGGTCCTGAGGAAGACCACTTCATTAGCTACGTAGGGCTTTTGGCTCGAAGCAAAGTGCGTATTACCTACGATAATTGGAGATTGGTTCTCCCAAAAACGAAAGACATGATTTGGCAGCAACTTTTGGTATGTAAGTTTTGATGCATTGTAGCTTTGTTCTTATTGTTTCAAATATAATAATCTTATGTTTTACCTTGCAGCAAACATACGATGTCCCAGACACCACGGAGATGTATAGGCACTGGATGGATAAGGTTCGTGTATGATGGAAAGGTTTCAAGAACAAGCTAACAGCGCATTACATTCGAGGGGCCCTTAGGGGTAAGGATCCATGTGCACAGTATACATATTTATCTCCAGAGGATTGGAGGTTGTTTGCGGCATCACGAGCAGATCCTGAATTTTTGGTAAGATTTCTGTCATCATGATATAGAACTTGTAATTTTCATATACTTTATATCGTTGATTCATTTTTTGTTGTTTTTCATTCATAGAAATTAAGTGCAGCAAATGCCCAGAGGCAAGCAGAAAATAAATATCAACATTTCATGTCTCGCGGTGGATATCGGAAGCTTGAGCGGCAAATGATGGCAGAAGAGTTACAGAAAATGAAGGAAGCAGTGGAATCTGATCCTAGCGTTGTTATCCAGCCACCGGCACCTCCTCCACGTCACAAAAAATGGAAAGCAGGGAGGATTAAGGCTGGGAAGTACATAAATCCGACTGTTGCTAGGTTGCTGCGAGGATTGTAAATAGTTATACCATAAGTACCTAATTTTTTACATGTCGCGAGTGGTTTCGATACATTTACGATAAACTGCATGCTACAGGATGACCTGGACGAGCAGAGTAGCCAAGGTTCATTCAATCCAAGTAGACGGATGAACATCTTGTCAACGGCTATTGGGAAGGCAGATGACCTTGGTCGTGTTCGAGGAGAGACACGGGAAGTTAGTGCCGTGAGGTATTTTGGACGAGACCCACGTTATTCGTCACAAGCTGGACCTAGTAAGGACGTTGTGGCCAAGATTCGAGAGGAGCTCGAACGAGAGATCGAGGCCAACCTTCGCGACAAGCTCCGACAAGAGCTGTTGCCAGAGCTTCAACTTGAAATGGCAAAGATGTTTGAAGCACAAAGGGCAAGGGACGAGCATAGAACTCAGGAATCCCCGGCCTTCAATAGCACCAAAGGAAGTTACAACCCTCTGGAGCAACCACTTGGCGACCCTTCTCCCACTCCAGTGTCGGGAGACCCTTGCACCCTCTATTTGGATGATCCACTATTGCGTGTTATTGCTGATGCTCTCGTTCACACTCGTGCTACCACCCACCATAATCAGCAAATTCCGGAGGATTTTCGTAGGGTGAATGTGACGAGTGTTAGAAAGGGGGAAGAAGGTACAACCATCCCTGTTCCTGATCCAGAGGTTGGCACGTTAGGTCAAGCGATAGGATCTTTCATCCTTTGGCCTCGCAATCTTATTGGTTCAGACACAACACCTCCAATGCTAGGAATTACCTTACTGTTACTGAAAATCTGTTGGCATCCTAATAATAATTTGTTTTTTGATGTTCTAAAAGGATGACAAAGCTACGAGCAAATGGCCCTACTTAGCACGGCTGCAACAGATCTACAAGCGCATTAAACAGATTGACTTGAAGATGCCTCCAGGGATTGTGGGCCAAGTGGAGTATCCCTACATGATTGACAATACAGATCTCAAGCAGTTTATCATGTTGGAGGAGATAGATGCAGGCTGGGTCAAATTTGCAGTCCGGTAAGTTTTTTTTCAATTTTCCCATAGAATTCATTTAGTGGTTTTTTGTTTTCATACATTCAAGAATTGATTCCTTATTTTAATTCTATTATAGCACCTTCCACGATCTCTGTACAAACATGGAAAGACGTGATTGGTATGGATTCTTATGTCCTGCGAATACGACAGGGGATACTTGTACTGTGGCGCATAGGACTCACTATGTCGGTTACGCAATGGCACAAACCAAACTTTGTTGTTATCTAGCACCCATTGTCCAACGGTTCGTATTTACATTTTGTCAATTTAAGAAGTTTAATAAATAATTGTCTTCTCACTCATCTAACTTCATTTTAATGTGTACATGTTGTTAAAGTTACCACTGGAGTTTGTGTGTTATATGTCCCCGCCGCAACGTAGTCTATTGGTTTGATCCCTTGAGTAAAAAGCTAGACAGAGATACAAAATCCGTCTTCGATACGTAAGTAATTCTGTTTGTATTTCATTGACAACAAAAATAAATGAATGGTTTTAATTTCTGTTCATTTTGCTTTTCATGATAGTGCTTGTCAAACATATAGAATCCTAGGTGGGTCACACGAGGGTACAGTTGTTAAAAAGCCAAAGTGGTTTTATCCCATAGTAAGTACATTCGATCCTACCTAATTGTTTCATAGTACATTCGATCCTACCTAATTGTTTCATTGACGGTCCTTTTAGACATACCTTTATTGATTTTAACAACCAATTGCATCCCTTTGATTTAAAGTGCCCTCGGCAACCTGGCAACACTGAATGCAGATATTATGTTATACTTTATATGTATAACATAACTCAAAGTGGAATTACTAGCGATTTTGAAAAGGTAATCGCTTCTTCATTCTCAAATGATAATATTTTTGGTGTTCTAATCGAAATGCTAATTAATTCATTTGCTTGAGATTCATTTCATCAAAGCTTACTTTCTAATTTTCAGATTTTTGATAATGAAGATGCCTACCTACGTGAAGACCTTGATTTGATCAGAGATCTTTTGGCTGGACATCTTCTTCAACATATAGAGCAGTAAAATTTTTATTTTATATCAGTTTGTACTTGTGTGATGACAGCGTTTTGACACTTTCTGGTTGTTTTTTGTTGATATATATAGTAGTAGGTTGTATGAAAGGTTATTGTATGTATATATAGTAAAGATTGTAGTGCTGGATGTCCTTACCAGTTTGTAACGGACAGTGTGGTTTATGAATCCATCTTCTATTCTGTTTCTGCAGTTTGAATTCGTTGGGTAATACAGAATGTAAATTATGGTATAAAAAAAAACCTAACTTTTAGACGTCTCAAATTAAGAATTGGGAGGTCTAAAGTCCTACCCTGGGGGACTTTGGGCGTCCCTATCATTTAGGACGTCTTTTGTTTCAACTTACTACGCCCCCAGTATATACGTCCCCCCGTTTTGGGACGTTAAAGGTGCCAAATTTGGGAGGTTAAAGCCCCTTTTTGTAGTAGTGAAATATGTACTCAAGGATATCAACAGTCACCATATTGTCAAAGAAAGCACAATCAAATAGACAATAGGAAAAGGGAACACAACTCCAGCCCAAGTCTGAACAGTAATACCATACACACTGAATAGGCACATGTTTAGCCTTTCAATGAATAGTGTTGACCAACACACTGAACAGACACATGTTTAGCCAATAGTGAACAACGCATACATTCATACTGAATAAACCTAAATTAGTGGTTCTCAATTGTCTATCTATTACACAATCCTTAGACATCTTACCAGCAGAATATTGGTCAATGTTTATTGACTCATGATACCAGTAAAGAAATATAATGGGTTTTCCAATCATATGACATCAACCAAGCCATACTAGGAGTCAAGCCTAGTAGACAGTAATCCAAAATCAACAGAGAGAATCCAACACCAAGAGGAGCTATCCTACCAATCTCAAGTATCAACCCCAAAAGGCCATCAACAGGAAAATATTGAAACTTTAATAAGCCACTAACCTCATGAACCAAGAATCGCATCGTTGATGCCTTTGAACACATTGGCTTGGTTGCCTTGGGACTAATTTCACATTCCGCAATCACCAACAAAATCTAGTCGGTTGTAGAAGACAGAAAGAGAACGAAGAAAAAGGTAGAGTAGTACCCTAGCTCCGCCATAGATTTGCCTCCATCTACATGAAGTCCCATGCTAGCTCTCTCCCCTCGAAGCATCAATCAAGATCATCCTTTTATTAAAGAGGAGGGAGAGCCACCGATTCGAATCATGCATGAGCCATAGGGGCACCCATCGACGATCTTCATTAGACGACATCTCAGGAACTTGAGACTTGTGTGCCTCCTCACTTCCATCCACCCTCCAGCCTCTCATGCCTTCACCGCCAGACACACTAATAAGGAGTAGGACATAACTTATAACAAACCAACCTAGTTATCTACGTACAATGAGCTCTCAATCACTAGCTATAACACACACAAAAAGGATACACACACCACAATTCTTTTTTCCTTTAACAAATATAATTTCTCTTTCTTCATGTCCCAAAGTATAGTATCTGATGCTGTTACCACTTGCAACTACTCTTGCTCGTCCCTACTTGGAGAGGACAGAAAGAATGATCTAAAATCAAATTCTATTTCTGATGATTCCATGGTTGAATCCACTTCACCAGGAGGTGTTTGAGTCATCACTGAATCCGCCATATATGAGAAATTGTGTACCTAAATCATATATATATATATATATATATCAATCAAATGTTAGCTCTCATTATGTTTCATATCTTGAGCTAGCATGCATGCATGCTGTGTGTGTGAACAACATATTTATCAGGAGCTCATCAAGAGAAATTTGTTTGCTTACTTCTGATCATATAACCATTTGCTACATTTTCAGTAGCGATATCATTTGGTTCCCTTTCATCATAAACCAGCTCATCATCCTTTTTTTTGTGTGTTTCTTTTCTCGGGTTTCTTTAATAACTTACATAGAACATGAGTTCTCAACAACATTGAAAGAATAATCAAGCATTCATTTGCCAGGAATTAGAGCATCAATATAGTTTGAAAGAAATGATAAGCGACAGAACATTAAATAAAAAAAGTTATGCACAAAATGCTCCCCGCTTGAAAATTAGTGACACACTTACCAAACAATGCGATGCTTCATAATCGAGTCATAAAACGAGTGATGTGAAGTTTAAACTGAAAAAGCAACTACGCACAAGGCATACACACCCTCCTATTCTTTAAGCTTAATATTTATAAACACGTAAATGATAAAGTTTACGTACGTGGTCCTAGATAAGCAAGCAAACTAAAGAATAGAAGTGTACTTGGTTTAGAGGGAAAAGATTGGCATCATGATATTTATGAATAACCCAATTATTAATGATAAAGTTTCTAGGCTAATTGGAGGATTGGTTTTTATCCTAAATATAAGAACTCAATTCAATTTTTTTCTCATAATTATCACTCCCCCAAACTACTATTCATACTCCCTCAGCAATAGTAGTAACAATCCAATTCAAATAGTTATAAGATACTTGTTACATAGAGTTATTTTATATAGATCCCTTTATATTTATTACAATTAACTAATTTATCTATCTTTTTAAGTATAGGTACTCAAATTAATTAAATAGCTAGCTCTTGCATTTAGAATTGAAGGAGTAATATACACCAACATTTAATTGGGGGGAATAACGAGTCAACTTATAAGAAAAAGAGAATGATATGCATTATAAATAAATCCACCAAACCGTGTTCATACTAGTTATAAATAGGATAAGAGTACTAGGTATGTTGTTTCTTTTTTTTTTTAATTTTAATGACAAGTATTACACTTGGAGTTTACCTATATATTAATTAAGCCCCGAAAGATAACAAATAAGCGAATCTTAGCTAAATCAGCTAACATTAGCCGCGAACAACTAGCTAATGGGGATTGTATTATAAGCAGCTCACTGTTCACGTCAAAAATCAATTTAGCCATGTAGTCAGCACACCTAAGTACCTCTCTATGAAAATGAAATATCTGCAGGTCCCATCCAGAATAAATAAGAGACGTAGTATCAAAAATCAACTGGGAAAAAGGGTGATAATCTCCACAATCCGATATCAATAGCCGAATCGCCTCCAAAGAGTCCAAGTGTAGATGAATCTTAGACAATCCTTGACTTTTACAGATCTTCAACCCAGCCTGAATCACTATTATCTCTGCTATTGTCAATGGTCCAGACCCAATCTTTTGGTGAAACCCAATGATCCATGCACCCTGAGCATCTTGCACCAGTCCGCCACACACAGCAACATGATTAGTTGTTGAGGAGCCATCCACGTCGAACCTTACATAACCTGTGGGAGGAGTCTTGCATCTATCCTCGTGCCTGTCAATTATCTGAAAGATTTTGTGTTTAAGTTTATCGTCTTCAATCTCCTCTTGCAGCAAATGGGAACATCTATAAAGAATATTGGCAGATTGAATATTGGCATCCTCAAACACTTTTTTAAATCTGCTTGTCTATAACAACCAGCAAACTAATCCAAAAATTCGTATCCATGGCCATCTCTTGAACTTCCATGAATTGAGCCACATTTGCTTGTCCATAACAACCAGCACTATACTTGAGCCACATCTGCAAATTACCATTAAAAAAAGAATTTTAATATCTAGGATCGATTAGTGAAATCCACACACTATTTGCAATCTCACAGTCTCTCAGGGCATGTAAGATAGTTTCCTCACATTGACACTTAAAGGGACATTCAACCTGATCACTCAATCCTCTCTTTGCTCTCAGGGAATTTGTAGGTAATTTCTTATGAAACACTTGCCACATAAAATACTTAGCTCGTTCTGAAATCGATCATCACCATATATGTCTCCACTTAGCATACTGATCCACAGTGTTCCCCTTATGCACCATTTTATATGCATATTTGACATTGAAATTGCCATAGGGTGAATTCCTCCATAGAAATGTATCATACCTATATTGAAGTAATGGTTAAACCAATTTTATTTTTTCCAAAACCCAAGCTGGTAAGAACATGCTCCATCTCTCCAAATCCCAACCTTTACTTTCGGTTATAAAGTCTCTCACCATGATCTATGATTTACAAGATGATGATTCCCTGCCACATAACTGATTAAGGGTCTTTTTAATGGTAACCATATTTCCCACCAAGCATTAGTGTTCAAGCCGCTACATAATTTACTCCCCACTCCATATCTGAATGAATCCCACACGGCAACTATGGTACTTCAGGTAGCTTATTGTTGTCTCTTCTTTTCAGTTATGGGAAACTTCTCTTCCCCACAATCATATTTTCTTCGTAGACACTTGACCCAAAGGGCCTCCCTTCTAGTTAAGAGATCCCAACAAAGTTTCATTATAAAGGCCATATTTTGACATTCAAGGTCTTTAAAACCCAGTCCACTATCCTCTTTCCCACGTTGGATTTATCCCAGGCTATGAGATGCATCTTCCTACCCTTATTTCCTTGGTTCCAGAAGAAATCACTACTGGTTTTGTCAATTTCTTTAAGCACTCCCTTAGGAATAGTACTGTTTGCATCTGGTAATAAGGAATAGTAGATAAGACATATTTAATAAGCATTAACCTTCCCGCCATACTCAGGAAGCACCCTTTGCAAGCCTTAGGTTTCTTTCTAACTCTTGATAAGAGAGGCACAAAGGTTAGCTTGACCATCCTTTTATGAAGTAACGGCACCTCTAAATATTTTCCCAAATCTACGGTAATGTTAATCCTTAACACTTCACTGAACTCCATGGCTCTGTTAAGATGAACATTTCTGGATACAAAAACCCTTGATTTATCTTGGTTGATTCTGTGTCCTGAGACTAGACAGAAGAGTCTCATGACTTCATTTACTGTTGCTTATAAGCTTTACAGAATAAGATGAGGTCATCTGCAAAGAATAGATAGGAAATGGCTGGTCTATGAGCACTAATTTTCAATGGTTTCCACCTCCTTACATCCACTTCATGGCTAGTTAAGTGTCCCAATTGCTCCATACACAACACAAACAAATAAGGACTTAAGGGATCTCCTTGTCTCACGCCTCTGGTTGGCACAAAAGACTCAATAACACTCCATTCCTACTAATTCTTATTGATGCTGATGAAACACATTCCATGTTGATCTTGACGAATATCTCACCAAGGCCTAGCCTTCTCGGATTAAATTCAAGAAAGGATTAATCAAGCCTATCATATGCTTTTTCCATATTAACTTTTAAAGCTATATAGCCTTTCTTACCACTCTTCTATCTCATTATGTGTATAGCCTCTTGGACTAGGATTATATTATCACAACTTTGACGCCCCTGTATTAAGCTACGCTGTGTTGGTTGGATAGGATATTCATGAATCCTTTCAGATGATTGGCTAATACCTTACTAAGGATCTTATAGGCCACATTACATAATGATATTGGCCTAAAGTCCTTAATTGTGGTTGGTTTATTTACCTTAGGTATTAATACAATGTTCGTCTGGTTAATGTCTCCTATTATTCCTGGATCTCTGAATGTCTTCATTAGAAGCTCACAAACTTTCGGACCAACCACCTCCCATTGAGTTAGGAAGAAATGAGTTTGGAGTTTATCTGGGCCTGGCGCTTTGGAGTTTATCACTGGAGTTTATCATGTGATATCAAAAGGCATAGTTTGTTTTCAAGTAATATGGAGGTTTCAAAAATCTAACATTATCTAAATCGGCCAGTTCAAGTAATATGGAGATTTCAAAAATCTAACATTGTCTAAATAGGCTGGAAAATTCAGTGGTGAAATCATTTGCAATCTCAATAATAACAAATTTCAAATAATAAACCATAACAGAGATGTTGCAACACCTTTTCTCCCCCACAAACATTTGTCAAAAAATCTTTCTCCTCCCCCAGCAAAATCACCGTCAACCATCAGCAGAGGTTACAATCATTAACATCACCAAGAAAGAAATCAAACCAAAAAATAATCATACATGGTTGCCAAAAAATATCTTCAAGTTGAAAAACTCCAAAAATCAAAGACAATCTCTGCCCCTCTTCATGGTTGCAAGGTCGAAATAGAGAAGATGAAAGTTGCGTTGTTGAATATCTCTACCCTTACCATCAGAGAAGAACGTCGCCACAGGGTTACGGTTCTCCGCCGCCGTCGGATTTGTGAGCACAAGCTCACCGGTGAATCTTGCCGGCAGTGGAAGGTGGAGAGTAATGGTGCGTAAAATTGAAAGAGTGAGAAGAAATGGAGAGATAATGAGTGTGTTGTTGTAAATAGAGATGGAGGAAAAAGATGCATCGGGAAAAGGTAAAGTGAGAAATAAATGAGAGGGAAGGAATTATAAAATAGGAGGGAGTTTTAAATTTCAAAATCTTAAGTATCAAATGTTTGGCACGAAGCCCAAAATATTTGGGGGAGTTCTTACTGTTCATATGAACAGTGACAAATAGAGAGAAGCCACAACGGAAAGCGGCTTGGCTCAGCTTCATGTCATAGAGATTTATAAGTATAAATGGATACGCGCCCCCAGCACAGTGATCACCAACGTGTTATTCCATGGTAGGCATATCTTATTAAATTCATCCTCAGTTAGCGGTATGGTGGGATATACCGACATTAACTTCTTTACTTCACTTGGTGTGTGTTTGGATTAGTTTTTTTTAATAGCTTTTATGACATATGAGATAAGTGTGTGAGAGGAGTTTTATCTCAAGTTGCACAAACCATGGTTTGGGATGTTGCCGAACACACTCTAAATCAGATATCAATGGGTCCTCATCCATACTTGAGGATCCATATGCTACCCCATTAAACTCAGTCCCTTTGACACCCATCAGCGAGTCTTAATATGAAGCTGTCTTTCTTTTTGGGGCTGACTGTGATTTTTCTGAGTTCACAGGTTCATTGGCCTCATACTCCGCATCTTCCACATCAGTCATTCATCTAACATGATGGCGTCTTCCTTTAATTCTTTCTTTGATTTTTTAGCAACAGATACTAAACTCAGCTCCTCCGGTTGTCTATTCGGCGGAATTTTCCGTGAATTTCCTTCTTTCATAAACAAGCACGCAAGTGGCACGAGTTTCAATAGAGAGAAAAAGAGAAACCTCCGGCACCTCTGTAAGCGGTTTCCTCTAACGTAGTGGTACATTGTTTCTTTGATCAACAAGATTCTTCTTTTAGTTAAGATGGGACCCACTAACCAAACCGCATTCATACTAGTTAGGGTCCTCATACCGTGCTCATCCAAAAGATGAGCCTGCATGCTCATCCCTCCAATTTTGAGTGAGGGCCATTTTTTTATTTTTTTATGTATTCTTATTTATCTGGATTAAATTGTATACTGCATTTTGATATATTTTTGCCATTCGGTATCTCAAATTAATTAATTTCTAATTCTGTATTCAGAAACATTTTTCCTGCAACACCAGTCCAATAGCACCCAATATCTAAAATATTTTTTGACACCCGATATTCTAAGCTAATTAACTTTTAGTACACGGAATATTTTTTTCAAAAAATAAAAAAAAATAAAAAAGACCCAAAATTGGGGGATGAGCACGGAATGTGGTTTCTACTAGTTATGACCCCATGTAAACCAAGAGAACCCTTTCTGGGTTGGAGGCTTCCTGGCTACTTGTTCATTCCTTCTTTCAGGTTTAACTCTTTATTTATCCCTCAGTTGCAACTTTTTCGCTTTTCCTTGTTTTCACTTTTCATATCCCATTCCGTTGCGAGTCTCAATCACCTTTCTTTCTCTAAATCATAATTAATTAACTTCATTTTATATATCTTGTCAAATCTATAATTATAAGTACTAAAAGTTATATTCCCACTATAACTCCTACACAGGAAAAAGCGAAAAGGACCTTCATAATTCATACGGCCTCGTGATCATCCATACCATGGCAAAAATGCCTCTAACAAGAAAACGAATCTTTTGAATCCGTTTCTCATGTTTTCTCTCACTTTGGTGGTTTGTTATGTTCCCCACTACCATCATAAAGATTTTCATCCCACTCGTTCTTCCACAAGAAATTCTTTTTATTTTTCTTTTCTCTCAAATAAGCACAAATGTCCTTCGTTTAGTGACAGTCGTGTTCAAAGTACTGTCGCAGTACAAAACATATAATAAGTTCCTTTTAAAATTTAATTTTCCCACCTTCAAGGATGTAGTTAGTTGATGGACCCTAATTTTCCTCCCTTTCTTCCAAAAGCTTATACAGAACTGTAGAAATATTTCCAGCAAAATAAAATTCATCCGTCATATATATACTTATTATGAATAATTATATAACGATGCAAATATATAGTGAAAGATTATATTTATGTCAGATTTTCTAATCATACATGATCATGTGTCCTAAACTTGACATAATAAATATAAGGAATTTAATTTTTGTCCTATAGTCAATTCTAATATATAAATTTTTGTATGAAATGTTGGAATAGTCGTATGTATGTATGTATGTATGTATGTATGTATATATGTATGTATGTATGTATGTATGTATAAGAGGATTTTGAGATGTTTAGAATATAGCTTAGGAAAAACTGTCATTATGTTTTACAAGACAAAACACCCGGCACATATTTATCTTGTACAATGTAAAATCATTTAAAATAAGTTAATCAAAATAGGCACTAAATATTTTGAAATGAATAAAATAGCAAAACTTGCTTTCCTTAAGTTTTAGAGTTCGTTTGGATTAGGAGTGGTAGAAGTATCTTTTTTCAATTTGACTTTTGCAAATTTAAGATAGGATAAAAGTCAGATTGTAAATGTGATTTGTGTTTAGATTGGCGGTGATAAAAGTGACTTTTTTTTTTTCCTCTAAAAGCAGCTGGAGGCAGCTTCTAGCAGAAGCATCTTTTTTTTAGAAAAGCCCATCTGCAAAAAAGCCTTTCCAAACGAACATTTTGCCTCCAACTGAGCTTTTATCTTCCATCTGGTTTTTTTTTTTTTTTTTTTTGCGTTTTCCCAGATGGACCCTGAGCTGAGCTTTAGGCTGATATAACTTCCATAGAACTGACACCACTATCTTTTCTAATGCTCTGATCTTCTTTATTATGGTTTGTTATGTTTGCCACTAGGATTTGTTATTTGACTTTTCTTATTTCACCTGAAATGTAAGTAATTAATCTTCCTGGGGCTCCTGATTTACCTTTATAAATACATTGTTCAATTCAAATCCAAAAATTGATACTATATATAACTTCTTTTTTAATACACCATATAGCTTAATTTAAAATGATTATTTAATAATAAACACAAAACTCTTGTTTTTCTATTTTAAAAAGGTGATGGATAGGTCTGTCTAAATAAAACTCGTAGATTAATTATATATTATTTTTTTTATTATTTATATAATATGTATGAAATGAATATGTTAAAAGTTTTTGGGAGAATTACACACAGATCCTAAGAAATAAGAGAAATGAAGAAATGGTCCCATGGAGTTGTCAATACAAGCTCCTGGAGTTGTTAACGAGTTGTCAATACATGCTCTTGGAGTCATTAATGTGACTATTTTTTTCATTTTACAATCTTCAGGGACAATTTTTTAATTTATTTTCTTCCTTGAGATCTAAGTGTAATTCTCCCAGATTATTTTTTGGGGCCTATAGTGGCAAAATTTACAAATAGGATATAAATGACATACTGTCACAGGGTCATGCTACGGGAATCAATTTACTTGAGCATATTGTTTTTATAGAAAACAAATTTTCTGCAAACCTCTGAAATTCTCAAATTAATTTTTGTCAAATCATCATGTATGTATTCAATAATGAATACGACAAAGGATTTATCTTTTTCATAATTCTCCACCATAATATCAATGATCTGTTTGGCATATAGAAGGAGAAACATTTGTCAACTGATATATATATATATATATATATTATCAAGTTATGGTTAACTTGATTAACTATTATTATCATAAAAAAAAAAAAAAGATGCACACCATACTTCTTTGTCCTTTAATATAAATAATTTATCTTTCTTCATGTCTCAGTGCATATATGATTTCCAATTACGTACTCTTACTCATCATCCCTACTTGGAGACGACCGCAAGAATGATCTGAAATCAAATTCTTCTGACTCCTCCACTGTTGATTCCACTTCCTGAGGTGTTTGAGTCATTGAGCTTCCAAGGACATCTGACTCCAAAGGTGTTTGAGTCATCATTGAATCCTCCATATATGTGAAATATTAATCAAATATTAGTTCTCATTTATGTCTCAAATAATCTTAAGCTAGTATTGTGAGTGTGTGTGAGAGAGAGAGAGAGAGAATCTAACATTATCTAAATTGGCCAGTTCAAGTAATATGGAGATTTCAAAAATCTAACATTGTCTAAATAGGCTGGAAAATTCAGTGGTGAAATCATTTGCAATCTCAATAATAACAAATTTCAAATAATAAACCATAACAGAGATGTTGCAACACCTTTTCTCCCCCACAAACATTTGTCAAAAAATCTTTCTCCTCCCCCAGCAAAATCACCGTCAACCATCAGCGGAGGTTACAATCATTAACATCACCAAGAAAGAAATCAAACCAAAAAATAGTCATACATGGTCGCCAAAAAATATCTTCAAGTTGAAAAACTCCAAAAATCAAAGACAATCTCTGCCCCTCTTCATGGTTGCAAGGTCGAAATAGAGAAGATGAAAGTTGCGTTGTTGAATATCTCTACCCTCGTCATCAGCGAAGAACGTCGCCACAGGGTTACGGTTCTCCGCCGTCGTCGGATTTGTGAGCACAAGCTCGCCGGTGAATCTTGCCGGCAGTGGAAGGTGGAGAGTAATGGTGCGTAAAATTGAAAGAGTGAGAAGAAATGGAGAGATAATGAGTGTGTTGTTGTAAATAGAGATGGAGGAAAAAGATGTATCGGGAAAAGGTAAAGTGAGAAATAAATGAGAGGGAAGGAATTATAAAATAGGAGGGAGTTTTAAATTTCAAAATCTTAAGTATCAAATGTTTGGCACGAAGCCCAAAATATTTGGGGGAGTTCTTACTGTTCATATGAACAGTAACAAACAGAGAGAAGCCACAACAGAAAGCGGCTTGACTCAGCTTCATGTCATAGAGATTTATAAGTATAAATGGATACGTGCCCCCAGCACAGTGATCACCAACGCGTTATTCCATGGTAGGCATATCTTATTAAATTCATCCTCAGTTAGCAGTATGGTGGGATATACCGACATTAACTTCTTCACTTCACTTGGTGTGTGTTTGGATTAGTTTTTTTTTAATAGCTTTTACGACGTATGAGATAAGTGTGTGAGAGGAGTTTTATCTCGGGTTGCACAAACCATGGTTTGGGATGTTGCCGAACACACTCTAAATCATATATCAATGGGTCCTCATCCATACTTGAGGATCCATATGCTACCCCATTAAACTCAGTCCCTTTGACACCCATCAGCGAGTCTTAATATGAAGCTGTCTTTCTTTTTGGGGCTGACTGTGATTTTTCTGAGTTCACAGGTTCATTGGCCTCATACTCCACATCTTCCACATCAGTCATTCATCTGACATGATGGCGTCTTCCTTTAATTCTTTCTTTGATTTTTTAGCAACAGATACTAAACTCAGCTCCTCCGGTTGTCTATTCGGCGGAATTTTCCGTGAATTTCCTTCTTTCATAAACAAGCACGCACGTGGCATGAGTTTCAATAGAGAGAAAAAGAGAAACCTCCAGCACCTCTGTAAGCGGTTTCCTCTAACGTAGTGGTGCATTGTTTCTTTGATCAACAAGATTCTTCTTTTAGTTAAGATGGGACCCACTAACCAAACCGTGTTCATACCAAGGTACTGAAAACCAGACCGGACATTGAACCGGTCGAGGCACTGGGTTAAGGGTCAGTGGTTCAAACCGGGGTCAACCCGGGGGGTCAAACCGGGGGTCAGACCGGGGTCAATTTAAAAAATATATATAATTTAAATGTTCATACATACCTTTCAAAAAACTATATGAGAGTTATTTTTCAACTAATAGTCCAATATAACCTCCTGAACCTAATACCTACAAAAATAGCATTAAATATATAAGGATTTTTCCCCAACCAATGTTAAAAGTATTCCATAATCCTTTTAAAGCTCCTTATAAATAAAAAAACTGTTAGAAATATTTTTTTTTTGAAAAAAAAAGCCAAAATGACTTCATTTGGAGTGTAAAAAAGTAAAAAAAAAAAAAAAAAAAAAAAAAAAGGAGCAAACCGTGACTAGTCCGGGTCAGGCCGGTTCACCCCGGTTCTGACCGGTTCACACCGGGTCAGACCGGGTTGACCGGTTCACCGGTTTCTCCCCTCACCCGGACCGGACCAGTGACCGGTTCACCGGTTTCCGGTCTGAACCGGCCGGTCCGGTCCGGTTTTCCATACAATGGTTCATACTAGTTAGGGTCCTCATACGTGCTCATCCAAAAGATGAGCACAGCATGCTCATCCCTCCAATTTTGAGTGAGGGCCATTTTTTTTAATTTTTTATGTATTCTTATTTATCTAGATTAAATTGTATACTGCATTCTGATATATTTTTGCCATTCGGTATCTCAAATTAATTAATTTCTAATTCTGTATTCAGAAATATTTTTCCTACAACACCAATAGCCTAAAATATTTTTCCAATAGCACCTAATATTTAAAATATTTTTTTGACACCCGATATTTTAAGCTAATTAACTTTTAGTACACGGAATTTTTTTTTTCAAAAAATAAAAATAAAAAATAAAAAAGACCCAAAATTAGGAGATGAGCATGAAATGTGGATTCTACTAGTTATGACCCCATGTAAACCAAGAGAACCCTTTCTGGGTTGGAGGCTTCCTAGCTCTACTTGTTCATTCCTTCTTTCAGGTTTAACTCTTTATTTATTCCTCAGTTGCAACTTTTTCGCTTTTCCTTGTTTTCACTTTTCATATCCCATTCCGTTGCGAGTCTCAATCACCTTTCTTTCTCTAAATCATAATTAATTAACTTCATTTTATATATCTTATCAAATCTATAATTATAAGTACTGAAAGTTATATTTTCCCACTATAACTCCTACACAGGAAAAAGCCAAAAGGACCTTAATAATTCATACGGCCTCGTGATCATCCATACCATGGCAAAAATGCCTCTAACAAGAAAACGAATCTTTTGAATCCGTTTCTCATGTTTTCTCTCACTTTGGTGGTTTGTTATGTTCCCCACTACCATCATAAAGATTTTCATCCCACTCGTTCTTCCACAAGAGATTCTTTAATTTTTATTTTTCTTTTCTCTCAAATAAGCACAAATGTCCTTCGTTTAGTGACAGTCGTGTTCAAAGTACTGTCGCAGTACAAAACATATAATAAGATCCTTTTAAAATTTAATTTTCCCACCTTCAAGGATGTAGTTAGTTGATGGACCCTAATTTTTCTCCCTTTCTTCCAAAAGCTTATATAGGACTGTAGAAATATTTCCAGCAAAATAAAATTCATCCGTCATATATATACTTATTATGAATAATTATATAACGATGTAAATATATAGTGAAAGATTATATTTATGTCAGATTTTCTAATCATACATGATCATGTGTCCTAAACTTGACATAATAAATATAAGGAACTTAATTTTTATCCTATAATGAATTCTAATATATAAATTTTTTTATGAAATGTTGGAATAGTCGTATGTATGTATGTATGTATGTATGTATGTATGTATGTATGTATGTATGGATGGATTTTGAGATGTTTAGAATATAGCTTAGGAAAAACTGTCATTATGTTTTACAAGACAAAACACCCGGCACATATTTATCTTATACAATGTAAAATCATTTAAAATAAGTTAATCAAAATAGGCACTAAATATTTTGAAATGAATAAAATAGCAAAACTTGCTTTCCTTAAGTTTTAGAGTTCATTTGGATTAGGAGTGGTAGAAATGTCTTTTTTCAATTTGACTTTTGTAAATTTAAGATAGGATAAAAGTCAGATTGTAAATATGATTTGTGTTTAGATTGGCGGTGATAGAAGTGACTTTTTTTTCTTCTAAAAGCAGCTTCTGGCAGAAGCATCTTTTTTTTGGAAAAGCCCATCTGCAAAAAAACCTTTTCAAACAAATATTTTGCCTCCAACTGAGCTTTTATCTTCCATCTGGGCTTTTTTTTCTTTTTTTTTCTTTTTTTTTTGCGTTTTCCCAGATGGACCCTGAGCTGAGCTTTAGGCTTATATAAGTTCCATAGAACTGACCCCACTATCTTTTCTAATGCTCTGATCTTCTTTATTATGGTTTGTTAATTGTTATGTTTGCCACTAGGATTTGTTATTTGACTTTTCTTATTTCACCTGTTCATGAAATGCAAGTAATTAATCTTCCTGGGGCTCCTGATTTACCTTTATAAATACATTGTTCAATTCAAATCCAAAAATTAATACTATATATAACTTCTTTTTTAATACACCATATAGCTTAATTTAAAATGATTATTTAATAATAAACACAAAACTCTTGTTTTTCTATTTTAAAAAGGTGATGGATAGGTTTGTCTAAATAAAACTCGTAGATTAATTATATATTATTTTTTTATTATTTATATAATATGTATGACATGAATATGTTAAAAGTTTTTGGGAGAATTACCCACAGATCCCAAGAAAGAAGAGAAATAAAGAAATGGTCCCATGGAGTTGTCAATACAAGCTCCTGAAGTTGTTAACGAGTTGTCAATACATGCTCCTAGAGTTATTAATGTGACTATTTTTTTCATTTTATAATCTCAGGGACCATTTTTTTATTTATTTTCTTCCTTGAGACCTAAGTGTAATTCTTCCATATTATTTTTTGAGGCCTATAGTGGCAAAATTTACAAATAGGATATAAATGACATACTGTCACAGGGTCATGCTACGGGAATCAATTTTACTTGAGCATATTGTTTTTATAGAAAACAAATTTTCTGCAAACCTCTGAAATTCTCAAATTAATTTTTGTCAAATCATCATGTATGTATTCAATAATGAATACGACAAAGGATTTATCTTTTTCATAATTCTCCACCATAACATCAATGATCTGTTTGGCATATAGAAGGAGAAACATTTGTCAACTGATATATATATATATATATATATATTATCAAGTTATGGTTAACTTGATTAACTATTATTATCATAAAAAAAAAGGATGCACACCATACTTCTTTGTCCTTTAATATAAATAATTTATCTTTCTTCATGTCTCAGTGCATATATGATTTCCAATTACGTACTCTTACTCATCATCCCTACTTGGAGACGACCGCAAGAATGATCTGAAATCAAATTCTTCTGACTCCTCCACTGTTGATTCCACTTCCTGAGGTGTTTGAGTCATTGAGCTTCCAAGGACATCTGACTCCAAAGGTGTTTGAGTCATCATTGAATCCTCCATATATGTGAAATATTAATCAAATATTAGTTCTCATTTATGTCTCAAATCTTAAGCTAGTATTGTGTGTGTGTGTGTGTGTGTGAGAACAATATATTTATCAGGAGCTCAAGTATTGGTCTGCTTACTTCTGGAATCGTATAAACATTTGCTGGATTTGCATATTCAGAAGCATGATCATTTGGCTCGCTTTCATCGTAAACCAACTCATCTGATTTTTCTTCTGTTTTCTTCTCTGGCTTCTTCAATAACTTACATAGAACATGAGTTCTCTGTAGCATCGAAGTATAATCAAGCATTCATTTCTCAGAATTAGAGCATGGATGGTATCAAAGAAATGATAAAGCATTAATGGAAGGTTACATTAAATCAGTTACACACACACACACGGTGTTCCCCGCATGAGAATTAGTGATAAACATTTAGTCACCAAACAATGTAATGAGTCACCAATTCGGCCACCCAAAAACCATGGTTTCAGAATCCCGTTTCCGCAAATCGAGACAAAACTCCTCTCACATACTTACCTCGTAAACTGTAAAAGCTATTCTCCAAAAGCTAATCCGAACACACTAAGTTAGAACTACAAAACAACTAATCATAGTTGTTTTATATATAAGACAGTACTTTAGACTAGAAAATTCATGTTGTAATAGCCTATTACTTTCTCGTTATTATGATCGAACAACGTACGTACTGCATGCACCCTCGAATTCTTTAAGGTTACAATATCTATCAATACATAAATGATAAAGTTTCCATACTTCTAACTATAAGGAAGCAAATTAAAGAATAGAAGCTTAATTACCTGATCTGGATGGAAGAGAGCATCATGGTATTCATGAATAATCCAATTGCTTTTAATGCTATGATCGTAGAAAACTAGGATCTTCTTCGTCCCAATGATATTGTGGGTGACTCGATCTCGGATGTTCCTCTCTTTACCGGTGACTTTCCAGTAGCCACGCGCCGTTGCCCTATTCGACCGAGTACGGTTTGAGTGCTTGTAATGGCGAGGACTGAAGAAATACCATTCCGGATCGTCCGATGTGTTCAGTGAAATCGCTGAAACAGCAGCTGTTGGATAATAAGGGCAGAAGCGCCGGCGGAAAGATTAAAACGGCACCGTATTGAAAGATGTGATTGAAGCATACATGAAGAATGTTAAATAAAGATATTGGGTTTGAATTGGATTATGCTATACCTGGTAATTCCAAAGGTTCGAACTTGCACACGTCAATCTCAGGGATGATGTTATGGATAGAAGGATCATCAGCCAACAATTTGTGGCGGAGGTAGTGGCCGACGAGCTCTTCATCCGTCGGCGAGAATCTGACCCCCACCGGCAAGCCTTGCTCCATAGGAGCTGCGTCCACCTTGCTTGGTTCTCAAGCTTATGAAAGGGCAAGCGGAGAGAGTTTGAGGGAAACGAAGCTTTGTGTGTATGGAGCTGCGTCCACCTTGCTTGGTTCTCAAGCTTATGAAAGGGCAAGCGGAGAGAGCTTGTGGGAAACGAAGCTTTGTGTGTATGAGTGAGAGAGAGAGAGATTGGGTTGTCGGCGTGTTGTTTGGGTGTGACATGGAACTCAAGACTCGATGTTGGCCGCCTTAAGTAAGCTACTTTTGTTTCTATTTTCAGTATCATGGTTTCAGTCATTCATTTTTTTTTAAAAAAAAAAATTAACGAAGGCATTACAAACACGTTATATTGATAGGGTTATACTCCTAATATTTTTAATATAAGACATAGTTGAAGAATTGATATTGATCCTAAATATAAGATATAATTTTTATATTTGTTGCTATTTTTCTAATTTGCCGCCATTGATACTCCATCAACAACAATCAAGGAGAAAAGGAATTAGGGAATTGAGGAAGATGCCTAGGATGTTTTAGAAAATTTATATCATATTAATTAATTCAACTAACTTTATTAATTTAATTAAATTAGGTAAATATGTCTTATATTAAGGACCGAAAGAGCATAAATTAAATGGGGATAACTAAATGATGTACTCATCTGATCTAAAATGTAGTAACTAGTTTGAGGGTGAATTTTGTTCATAAATGTAAGACTTTTTCCTTTTTTCTTTAAACTAATTTACCTAACTTATAAACTGATATATTAACATCAGTCTTAATATATAAGATCTTGTTGTTCATTGTGTAATTTGCACTAACTTGATATGTTCAATATAGGAAGTGCACATACTCCTCCGGTGCTAAATGTAACGCCTAGTTTGAAGTCAATTTTGATTCTAAATGTAAGATATCTTTGTATTTTATCTATTATATATATTTATCATTCTTTTTCAAACTAATTTACCTTACTTATAAATTAATACTAAAAAACCTAATGTTACACAAAAATATTTTAGAGATACTCTGTCATCTATGTTACAATTAACTAAATTATTTATTTTTCTTAATTTTCCTAAACTAGATAAATAGATCTTACTTTAAGAATCAAGTGTCGCATATATTTGTGAAGGATAATGTCCAAAATTAAATAGATGAAATATCACGAATGAATATATTGTGGCCAAATGAAGTAATCTTAGAAGCTTCGTGTGTAAATGGATGTGTGTAATTGTATGTGTAAGTATACTTGTAATTAATTAATGTTTGCAGTTGCACACGCAATGAAGTGGGACCCAGTTTCTATGTTCAGCAGATTTGATAAGCAAGTTAAAAGATTTTGGGCCGTCAGATTTGATCAGGACGGCCCTGTTTTATTAAAAAATCTATACTTTTTATAGATTTTTTAATAAAATGGATCCGGGCCGTCCAAATCAAATCCGACAACCAAGAATCTCCTAATTTTCCATGTTCATCAAATCTGCTCAGCATGGAAACTAATTCTCAATGAAGTGTGGGATCTTTGAGATATATAGTGCTCGTTTGAGATATCTTATTTTTGGATGATAATTACTTATAAATCATAATTTACAGTATACGAGGTAAATATGTGAGAGAAGTTTTATCTCGACTTACGTAATAACTAATAAGTGCTTATTGACCCCAATAAACAATACCAAACAAACACATAAATATATGTGATGTGGTTGCCTGGTTGGTTAGAGTCACAATCAATTAATTAATAATGTCCTCTTCAGTGGTTCAAATGACAAAGGATTCAAACATCCCCAACCTCCTTCCACGTGGCCTGGCATGTCTTTTTTTTTTTTTTTTTTTTTTTTTTTTTTTTTGATGAATACTGGACCTTTTGGCCTTCGGTGCACTACCTTCCAGGTATCCGGCGTTAACCTGAAGGCCAACGCCAGATTTACCAGCATGGGCCCCCGACAACCGACTAGTCCTGGCGCCCCCCTTTTATAAGGCCCGATCGATTTGAACACCTCTTCGAGGAATCGCGGGGGAGAGAGCTTCCAACGGAAATTATTTCCACCTTCCATTCTCTGGGATCGAACCCAGGAATGGAGGGGTGGGACGCAGATGCCTTTCCCATCTGCGCCAACCTCCGTTAGTGTGGCCTGGCATGTCTGATGCGTGCAACACTATCATGGATTATATTCGCTCTAATTTTATTAATGGCTCATTGCCGTTGTATATCATTTGTGCCCAGAAGCAATTCATACCCAACAAACCGCCCTTTCGCAATTAATGTACTCTTATTTTCTTTTTCTTTTTCTTTTTATACTCTTATTTTCTTCAATCTTTAATAAATGCTGTATTATAAACTTGTTTTAGTTTTAATATAAATTGTCTCTTTATAAAAAATTAATTAATCACAATTAATTGGTTGGTCAATTTAAAATTCCATATAAATTGAGTCCTAGTTATAGTCTATATACATATGTGGGATGTGGAGTCTCCACTAGGGGTGAGCATTCGGTTTTTCGGTTAGATTTTCCGTAAAAACCGAAATAAACGAAAAACTGAATAAAGTTAATTCTAATAATCGAACCGAAAATCGATTAAACGAATTAACCGAATCGAAGTAACCGAAATATTTAGATTCGGTTTGGTTAATAACCGATTTTTTATTTATTATCTGTAAAATATATATATATATATATAATTAAATTTTTAAAAAAGATTAATTTTTATCCTTAAGATTACATTTAGGGGTAAAATATATAAAATAAATTGACTGGATTTAAAATATCTATAGATTTTATCTAATATTATTAAAATTTACACTTATTTAATTATAAAAACATGCATTTATCAAATAATATATACTCCCTCCGGTCCTAAATATAGGATAAAGTTTGTAGTGCAATTTGCACTACAAACTTTGTCCTATATTTAGGACCGGAGGTAGTATTAAATATAAATATATTATATGTATTTTGGTTTTTCGGTTTTAACCGAAATATTTTTCTAATAACCAAACCGAAAACTGAACTAACCGAATAATAAAAACCAAAATTTTATCGAAAACCGAATTAACCGAGCCGAAAAAATCAAACTTAATTTGGATCAGTTCAATTTTCGGTTTCGGTTCTAATTTGCTGACCCCTAATCTCCACTCAAGGAGACAGGATAACAAATGTCCTCTTTCATGAGTTCCTAAGAGCTTAGAGTTTAGTAATCACTTGTTGAATGATTGATAAATTATGTTGTAATTAAACATTGTTTCTTTTATTAACAAGATTTTTATTTATCATTCTTATTTATTTATCTTGAAAACCGTGCCCGTACCAGTTGCAAGAGGCTCCTTCCTCGTTCCCTCCTGACTCCTTTTGATTTCTCATTCACGACTTTTTCTCTTCTCTTTGCTTCCTGTCATGACATTCCGTTGCGAGTCTCAATCAGCTTTCTTTATTTGAGAAAATAAATATAAAATATCACGCATCTTTCGTTGGATATACAGTATATAGTTTGGAAAGACCAGTCATATTCTTTGATGAGCCAAAGCATACGGTTTTTCGTTTGCAAGCACCATTTTTGTACAAATCTCTATAAACGCATGTACCTGTTGAACCCTGCAAGGCTTGTTTGACTGAACCAATTAATGGGACTGATCATCTTGACCATAATTTGGAAAAATAAAGAATCATTTAGCCCTAAACTCATGGGAAAGTAACCTCTCATTTTACATTCTCATCCTCTTCCACCCTCTTTCTTTTTCTAACCATAAGACTAACATTTGAATAGTTTTGATTTGATTTATACAAAATATTTTTTACATCTTTATTTTAATATTAAATTATTCATATTAACATTTAACAATTTGGAATTAATATTTTTTTTTTTACAATTGCGAAGGAAGCTTCAAAAAGATTGCACCATTTAATTCAACAGGGCATTAATGAAGAGATTAAGAGTTCAAATCCTACAAGCAACCTCTATACCACTATGGTTCTATTTATAAGTCTTTTTTTACCAAAAAATTTGATCATATTTATAAGTCTATTTTCATGATAGTAAATGCATTTTTTACTTTTTTTACCCCTATTAATTGCAATAAAAAAAAAAAAATTTATTCATGTTGACTTTTGGAACCAATCATAGATAAGGACGAAATTGGAAATTTAGCTCATAGTTAATGAGTTAACTAACTTTCTTTGATATATGAGAATTAGTTAAAAAAGACTTATAAATAAGATCATAATGATACTTGAAAGAATAAGACTGCATACATCTAACATTTTCTAAATTCCATATAGTGAAAGCCTAGTACAACGAGCTTTCCTTTATCAAATATATAATGAAGCACTAAAAGTTATTCCGACTATAAGTCTATAACTCCTACACAGAAAAAGGCCAAAAGGTCGTTCATGCCTCGGGACCATGCATCCCATCACAAAAGTGCCTCTAATTTGGTGGAAAAATTAAAAACGAATCTTTTGAGTCAGTTCTCATGGTTTCTTTCATTATGGTGGTTTGTTATGTTCCCCACCACCATCGTAAAGATTTTCTTCCCATTCGTTCTTCCACAAGAAATTAGTCCTCTATCTTCCTGTAGAAATAAATCAAGTTGTGGTGGTGATATAAGGAATCACAACGGATCAAGGATTGCTGGCTTCTCTGAAGCATTAGGACAATGTAGTGCTTTTGAAGCAGAAAAATTGGCCTTATTTTTAAAGTCTTAAATTAGTTTGGGATATTGGATCTAAGAAAGTCATCCTCGAATCTAATTCCTAAAATTTGGTTGATATACTACTCCATATATGGGAAATATTGAAACATATAGCTTGGTAACTATTCAAAATTTAAAAATGATGGAGTATAGTTGGGATTTACAAGTCAACCATATTTCTAGAGATCAGAATCGCATTGCAGATGCTTTGGCTAAGGATAGATAGGCTATCTACTTCAACCTTCTTTCATAGTTGTTTATCTCATCTTCACACATTCGTAGCTTAAGATTGTATGGGATTTAATTTCCCACTAGTCTAATACTACTATAAAATATAGATCTAGTAGCGTTAATCTTATGATACTTCTTCAAATAAACACTGGATGAGGAGACTTCTTTTTTTTAAAAAAAAAAATGTGGCAGCTATGGCATTTCACAAGAAAAGAGCAGTAGCTACCCAATACATTGTATGGCACTTGCTTGTGGAAGTGTCATATAAAGGGGTTATTAAAAAAAAATTACTATATTGTACGGCGCTTTCTTGGGCAAGTACCATACAAGGGTATTTTTTAAAAATAATATACCCATTTTATGGCGCTTCTCTAAGAAAACGTCATAGAAGAAGTTATTTAAAGAAAAGAAAGACGCATTGGATCTTGATGAGTCTCAGTTTAAAAAAAAAAAGGAGTTTTTTTTTTTTTTTAAAGTGCATATAACAGCACTTGCATTGAAAGGGCCATTATAGGCCTTCTAGTATGGCCTATAATGGCACTTGCATTGAAAGCTATAGCACTTGATAGATAAGCACCATAGCTTCCCTTATAATTTTTATTTTTATTTTTTTTGTTTTCAATTAT
Organism: Inga oerstediana; assembly: GCA_963210345.1. Lineage (NCBI taxonomy): Eukaryota > Viridiplantae > Streptophyta > Magnoliopsida > Fabales > Fabaceae > Inga > Inga oerstediana. Next base: position 71,515,727 of record OY723404.1, on the reverse strand, counting down.
TGAAAGCTATAGCGCTTGATAGGTAAACGTTGTTGCTTCCCTTCTCCTGCTTTATTTTAAATAATTTGTTTATCCCGTCATATATTTTCTTCTTTGTGTTGTGACTTGAACGTATAGATCTAGATGCAGAGGTCATCGTTCTCTCACCAAAGTCTCTCATATTCGAAGAAATAAACAGTCCAATCCGATTGAAAAGCTTACACCAAAGCTTGTGATATTAGAGAAAATAAGTGTGACTTAGGTACCCTCTTCTCTAAGTACATACTGAATTCTTAAATCTCATAAGCTTTGTTCTCCTTATTGTCTCCTCCTATAGAAACTCCCTTGTAAGTCTTTTTTCTTTTCTTTTTAATACAAAAGCTTTTATCGATTGGTACTATAGTTTCCTTTTTTTTTTAAATGTACAATTTGTCATAAATCTTAACTTGTATTTTATGTGTACTTATAAATTTTTTCCCCAAATATTTTCTTGAAGTTACAACTCTCTCTTATTAAACTTCCTATACATTGTAAGCTTTTTTAATTTTTGAGCTTAGAAATATAATTTTATTAATTATTACTAGTTTAATTTGCTTAATGTAGTTATTTCATTTTGGTTTAGTTTGATTCTGATTTATTTTTATTCAATTTGTTGTGAATTTATACTGTAAAATATAGAGTTCATTAGGAAAGGAAAAAATTACGTAAAATAATTTTTTTTTAAAAAAATACTTCCTACAATGCTTTAAGGTAAAGTGCCATAGGAGGAGTAGGCCTCCTATAACGCTTCAGCATGAAGTGCCATAGGAGGCTTATGACCTCCTACGGCGCTTCCCTGCATAAGCGCTGTAGGAGGGATTTTAATAATAATAATAATAATAATAAAAGTTGCGGCGCTTTCAGAAATTCAAGAAGTATCGTAGCTTACTTTTATGGCGTTGAAAGTTATGACAATTTTCAAGTGTCATAGTATTCATAAATAAGTGTTTTTTATGATATTTTTTGTAGTAGTGTAATTTAATTCCTGATGAGCTATAGCCCTCTTTTGTACCAAAAAAATAAGCACATGTGACCTTCTATTTAGAGATAATTATGTTTGAGGCACTATCAAGTACTAAACGTAGGTAAAAAATTCCTTTTAAAATTTAGTTTTCCCACCTTCAAGAAGCTAGTTTAATTTTCTCTCATTTTGAGAACTGAGTTTCGGTGCTCATCATACGTGATAATTACTTAAATATGAACAGTTGATGATTTTTTGGCAATTTCTCATGTTATCTCCCCACCCCCAGCATAAATGATTATCATCAAATGTAAGTGTCTTTTCGCGTTACTTGCGCCCATTTTTCCATATATATGTATATATAAGTTCAATTGACATTCAAAAATTTATACTATAAATTACTGGTTTTATTTAATATACCATATGGTTTAAATATAATAGTTTTCATGATAAAAATAGCTCTTGTTTTTTTCCTATTTTAAACAGATGATGGATAGCTAGGTTGTCTAAATTGAAATCCGTAGATTAATTAATAATTATATTGTATATTTTTTTTCAGTAAGTATATAATATGATATATAATTATGTTAAAAAAATTGGCCTGAAATATATTAAAAGTTAAATCAACGATTGAGCCTTTTATGGGGTCTGTAATGGCAAAACTTACAAGGAAGATATAAATGACATACTGTCACAGTGTGACGTTTATTTACCAGGATCAATTTACTTGATCGCATTTTTTTATAGAAAAAAATGCCTGCAGACGTCTGAAGTTCTCAAATTAATTTTTGTCAAATCATGAATTCAATAAAAAGTATGACAAATGATTTATTTTTTTAATCATTCAATTAACAACATAATATCAATGATTTTTTTTTTGTATGTAAAAAGAAGTATAAAAAATTTTCATTTTGAATACTGGTGCATATGAAACTCCTAATGTCCTTAATATACTAGTTGATTAATTAATTTGGAAAGATTAAAAAATCAAATTATATTACTTAGTTATAACAAATATTGCCGAATCAGCCTAAAATAGTCCATGATTAAAAACAAGAGTCTTCCTGGTAATTGGCAGGGTTCGTACTTGCAGACGTCAATCTCAGGGATGGTGTTGTGGATGGAATAAGGTTTGAAATTAAATTGATGCATATGATTAATGAACGATTTGAAGCTTACTGAATAATCTTAGAAGCCTTGCGGTAAATAGGTTTAACTGTGTGTTTGGATTAATTTTTAAAAATAATTTTTATAATTTATGAAATAAATATATGAAAAAAATTTTATTTCGATTTACAGAAATAACTTCTAAAACTATAATTTAGATGTTTCCCAATCACTTACTTAATTGTGTGAAAATAAGATTAGTGGGGATATGGAACGTTATGCATGCCACTCTATATCAATCCGTTCCTGGGTTCGATCCCAGGAAACGGAATGTGTAAAGAATTTCTATTGGGAGCTCTCTCCCCTGGGGCGCCTCAAAGAGGTGAATTCCTGTCGGGCCTATCAAATTGGGGGCGTCAGGACTAGTCGGTTGTCGGGGGCCCATGTCGGTAAATCCGGCGTTGGCCTTCAGGTTAACGCCGGATACCTAAAAGGTAGGTACACCGAAGACCAAAAATGGTCCATTGCATAAACCATAAAAAAAAAAAATAAAAAGATGATGAAGGAGGACTTGTAATGTTTGGACACGTCATGAAGTGTAGGACCCACCAACCAAATCCTGTCCGCAAGAGTCAAGACCTCCCGAGCGTGGAGAAACGAAAGAGAAGGGAATCCTTGTGAGTGGGAATCTTCCTCGCTCTTCAGTCCATGGGCCAGTCCGTCACTCCCTCATATTCAAAATATAACACGTTTTCAATTTTTTCATAATGATTAAAAGGAGGTTATTTAATTATATAATATGTTATATATCATTAAATTATATATATTAGTTTATACATAAGATAAATTGGTTTGGAGAAAAACAATGAGTATAAATAATTTAAAGTAACTTATTTAGTTTTCCTAATTTTTTCAAAAAAGTCAATAGAGTCTTATATTTAGGATCGGAAGTAATATTTGTTACATAAATACCATGGAAAAATAACCCCCTCCATTTTTATAAAAAATTAAAATAAAATTTTTTAATTTAATTCTTTTAAAAATATTATTATATTAATCAGAGATATTCATTATAATCAATTTTTATACACATGTTAACAATAAATTGGGATGAGAGTGAATTTTTCATAAAGTATGCCATTTAAATTAATTTTTTTAATTAATTTATATAATATGAAATCAAAAAAATATGAATTAACATGTAAAGATAAAATGATAAATTAGTTATTATCAAGGACAAAAGCAAACAAGATGATGCCTCCTATCCTTTTTATAAGATCCGGATAAGGGTTATCTTAACATTTAATTAGCTTTATTCATTTGTGTCCACATTAATTATATATATTGTATTAATTAATAGGTTGATGATACTTATATTTACTCTATTTCTCTCTCTTACTTACCCCTTATAAATAAGAGCATGCTTAAAAAAAATTAATTTCAAAACATACTTATCATTTTTATTTAATTTTAACCAATTTTTTAAACCACATAGTATGATTCTAGCTCTTATAAATAGGAACGAAAATAATATTAAAACATTTCTTCCACTCCCCTTCTTTCAAACCAAAACAAACCTCATGAGATCATGATTAGGATGACGTTGGCAAAAAATAAATAAATAAAGATTAGGATGAGTTATTGACAGCTGTATTTAGAGCCGGTAATACGGGTCCAACCCGCTGACCCGCGGGTTGGGACAGGGTTCCCAACCCGCAAAAATGCGGGCCGTCATAACCCGGGGTTAATGCGGGTTAGCCCGCGGGTTGGCCCATAATTTTTTTTTACATATAATAATTTTATAAGATTTATAAGTTTTTCACTCCTATTTTGGTACCTCCCAATCCAAAGAGAAAAACTCTTAGTATCTTCCCTTCTTTAAACAAAATTATTATATCTTGGTTGCTTGAGAACGGGTTTATATTTTGTTTATAAACTTTGGTAAATTTGATAACTTTATCTTTTAAATTGTGGATTATATTTTTTATTGATGTAAGGAAGGTAAATTTAATGACCCATATATATGTGTCTTATATTTTCGGCCTCCTTTAAAAAAAGGAATTTTTTTTTTCAAAAAAAAATGTGGGCCCGCGAGCTAACCTGCAACCCACACACTACGGGTTAGGGTTGGCATTTTGCCAACTCACAGAAGTGCGGGCCTATATGTGGCCAGTGGGTTGGTGCGGGCCAACCTACGGGTGTATTCCCAACTCTAACTGTATTATATACCCTCCGTACCGGTACTGTACCTATACTTGCCTCTTTCTACCCTTATTGTGCTTATATACTAGAGAAGCTTATTCGGCGCCTATCCAACTGAAAACTCATCCCATTTAAGGGTATGTTTGCCAAAGCGGTGAGCTATGACCACCGTACGTTTTCCTTAAAAAAAGCACTTTGGACAAAAATATATCGTTTGGTGAAGCTTTATTATCTACTGTGCTTATATGGCTGCCGTGGCTTTTTTCTAAAGCTACTTTGTGTTGTATATATGTAGTATTCAATATTCTCTCCATTCTAATTATAAGATAAAGTTGACTTTTTTGGAGAAATTTAGGAAGCTAATTAAATTACTTTAGAGTATCTATATTTATATATTTTTTTTCAAACTAATTAGTTTGACTAATGAATTAATATATAATCTAAGGATACATAACATATGATATGATTAAGTAATTTATTTAGCTTCCTTAATTTCTCCAAAAAAAAAAAATCAACTTTGTCTTATAATTAGGACTGGAAATAGTAGCATCCATGCCCTTTTCAGTCATTTTGCATCTAAACGGGCTTTTCAAACTCTAATCCAAACAGATTCAAGGTTAGAAAAAAAGTCACTTCTGCCACCGCTAATCCAAACACAAATCACAGTTACATTTTCACTTTTAATCCTACCTTACTTTTTTAAAAGTCAGATGGTAAAAAAAGCCACTTCTCCACCGCTAATCCAAACGGGCACTAAATGGTTTAGATTTGATTTTTTTTAAATTGGTTATTTTTTAATAAAAACTTATTTTTTGAGAAAATTTCAGTTAAAAGATTATCTTTATTTTAGATTCTGTACTTATTAAAATAATCTTTTTTAAAAGAATAGAAAGTAAAAAAAAATCTAGACTGTGCAGATCCCATCAGAATGGCATAGGGGACAAGCTCCTTCCTATATATTAGTAGTATATGAATAGTGGGAGCCTGCCTCTTTTTGTACCCATATTATGATTATACTTATTATCAAGTTAGATTAACGGTAATTACGAATAAGGGAAAATGATAAAAAAAAAAACTTTTAAATTATAAAATCTCAAATTACACCTTATTTAAAATTTTACAAATTTAAAGTTTTTTTTTCTATCTTTTTCTCAAAGAATAATTACCAAATTAACGTAGGGAATGAAATTGATGCTCCCAGTGTTTAATATAGAACTTAATTGAAGAGTTGATTTTAATTTTAAATATAATATTATTTCCCATATTTGTCATGTTTTCCTAATTTATCCCTATTCATGTTCCTTCAAGAATAATAAAGTTCTCCTTCTAGTTTTTAATATAAGATATATTTATCTAATTTGATTAGATTAAAAAATTTAGTTAAATTAGTTTATATAATATATACTTTTTAAAACACCTTAGTCATTCTCCATAATTACCTCCTTCCTTCTCCTCTTTAATTACTGTTGAGGGAACATCAAAAGGGATAAATTAGGAAAAGAGTGATAAATATGAAAAATATATTTTATATTCAGGATCAAAATCACCTTTTCAAATATGTCATATATTAAGGATCAGAGGAGTAAGAGAGAGATGAGAGAATTAAAGAAGATTAAGAGGGTGTTTTAGAAAAAATAAACCTACCCCTTTTTAACTTAGAGGATTTATCAGGTGTCCAGACTAATCTGGATTGAGTCGGATAAGATCACAAAGACTTTCCAAACCTCAAACTTGAGATCAACTGGTACAAGCCATACGAAATATGAAATTGACATATTTGAGTGAGGATGATACGTTATAAAAAGTGATGCACACAACGGAACTAATAAACTCCCATATGACTGACAATAAAACTTGCTGCCCAAGTTGAAGCTTTTGAAGGTAATGACCCCACTATCTCATTGACTCACTTTTTGATGCTCTCATTCTCTTTTTCATCCCGATTGCTTTGATGGAAAATGCTGTGGGGTTTAACGTGATTGGATGTCATTCGTGCCCTGCCTCCCCAAGTTTTAGTGAAAAAAGAACTTGCTCCCCAAGTTTTATCCTTCTACCCGTCTTGACTCTTGAGTGTAGGCCCTTCTGCCTTTCCTTCCATTATTTTTTGACTTTTAAGTCTGTTTCTCGTTTTCTTGGGTTTATCATTCACAGATGGAATTGATCCCAAAATGTGTACTTTTAGGGCCAAAGGAAACAATAAAATTAAAAGCATGTAAACAATTTGGTGTAACAATGAAGGGTGAAATTTGAAAATAAAATATACACCTCACTTTTTCCTTATATTTTGGATGAAATAGGACTTTTTAAGCTTTTCTTTTTTGCCAACGGGACTTTTAAATTTTGATCTATAATTAAAGATGTATAGCACAGGTACTTTCATCTTCATTTATGGGGAGAAATGTATGATAAAGTTTTGTATTGTTATGAAGTATATGGCAGGCACGTAAATAAAATTGATTGTTAAGCAACAAAAATATTTCTTATCATGCTTTTGTAGAAAATATTTGCCGCAAATCTCTAGGATATAAGTTTTCATTTATCAAACTAATTACCATCAAAGATTTTCAATACAAAAATATGAGAAAGATTTTTCCCCCCTCAAAATTCATCTCCATGGTATCAATCACCTGTTTAGCATATAAAGAAAAACATGTCGGCAAAAAGAAATGTCATTTTGGATACACAACAGAATTCTTTAACTAAGGAATCTGTTAATCATGAAGGAAATGAAACAATCTTTTTTGGCCATGCAAATTTGAATTAATGTAAAAATAGTATTTAGAACAAGTTAACCCACTCATCACCGGAATTTATACCACTAAAAGAAACATACACGGCAATTCTTCTTACTCAATCACAAGAATTTTAAACAAGGATAAAGGTGCAATTCTAACTATAAACATTTTTCTAAAGAGTTATCAGCATAGTAAACATTTTTTTTGGATGTAAAAGTACCCATAAACATTAAAAGATAGCCTAATAATGTCATTCCCGTTAAGTGGGGGGATTGTTGACCATGAAAATGTAACATTTGACTAGATGTGCTGACATGTAGGTGAGCTGGCAAATAAAGTTTGAAAATTTTGACCCAAGTCATGCTGACGTGTACATTGAAAACTGAAAGGGTCTACAAAAGAATCAGACAATCGCAACTCCCTACCAGAATAAAGACCAGCAAATCTTAAGCAGGAGCATGAGCAAAAATCATGGTTCTTCGGTCAAGCTTCAGCCAAATGCAAAAGCAACAATCATGGTTCTTCTCAAATGTAAGAAAAATCAATGAATGCATTGGTGGTTCAAATCTCAGCAAATGAACCCATGTTTTCAAAATCAGAGCTCAAGTTCGTAGGTCGCAGAGAGATATCTTGGAAAGACAAGGAGGAGTACTGATAGAAAGAAGAAGGCGAAGTGGCCATTATTCTCAGATCACGAAGTTGCCGTCGAGAGGGTTTCAACGAAGTCGCTTTTATTCTCAAATTGATGTGAAGAAATGAAAGGCAAAGTCGGCAAAGAAGACCACAATTTCACAGGCTCGTATAGTGGGTTCACTCCGTTTTGGACGTATAACCCCTGAATGCATTTGGGGATCTTCCCGGTGACGGGGAGAGAGAGCTTGACAGGCTGCTCCGGCACCGCTAAATTAACGGAATGATTTTTCGATTACCACACAAAATAAATGTAGCACGCATATTTATTGATAAAAATCGGGGAAATCAAACTAACACAAACTGTTAAATGAGGAAATTTCAAATCAGAGTGGAATCAGATATAGCCAGTGGTAGACCTTTTTTTTTTCTTGTTCTGATTTGCAGATTTTCTTGATAAAAAGCTCCATATCTCAAAAAGTTGGAGAAAGTTCAAGCCATGATAGGTCCATTCACAGCAATGGAAGCCATATTTTTTATCAGTCTAGGAGACAAAGCTCACGTTCCCATCATAGCCTTTTCAGCAACAAGTCCTTCTCTGGCTTCCCTCCCAAGTTCATATTCTTTTTAAATTGCACAAACTAATTCAGCTCAAGTGAATGCCATTGGAGCGATCGTAGAAGCTTTTGGGTGGAAAGAAGCAGTTCCTATTTATGCTTCATTTGATAGATATTGTGCTTGAATCATTGAATTTATAACCTCGTTCAGTTGGAAAGAAGTTTGAATTGTTGAGTTTATAACTTCATTTAGTTGGAAAGATGTATAAATTGCTGAATCCATAACTTCAAAGGGTGAAGATATTTGAATCGTTGAGTTCATATTTGATAAATAATGCTCCTAAAATAAATATTAGTTCTTATTCTATTTTGCACCTTCAAGCATAATCTATGAACTACTTCAATAATTCTTCTACTTACCTTTGAAAGGATAGATAAATTTTCTGGGTTTTCATGCTCAAAATCCTATTCCTTGTCGTATGTGCAGGAGACAAGAATCCATATAAATCAACTCTTTCCAAGTCAATGCATATATGACGGAAGGAGCTATAATAGAATTAAAATGATGAATGTATTAGCTAGTTAAAATCAACTTAACTAAATGAAGGAAAAAATGGGAAATAAACAACTTACAGAATTACAAATTTGCCCCATCCTATATCTAGCTCCTCCAACTTAATGAACTGTTTAAGATTTTCTTTATCATTTGTGAAGGGATATTCTAATTCCTAGCCCACAATCCCTGTAGGCATATGCAAATCAATCTGGTGAATACCTTTATAGATCTGCTGCAGTCGTGCTAAGAAGGACCATTTTTCTGCTTTCTGCTCATTCTGTTAGAACATAAAAAAACATATTGTTAGTAGGAGGCCAACACATCTCAAGTAAAAGTGAGGTAGTTCCATACCATTGGAGGTGTTGCTGCTAAGCAAATAAGATGTACATGCCAAAGGATGAAAGATCCTATCGCCTTAGCTATCGTGGCAACCTCGGCATCAGGAATAGGGATGGCTATACCTTCTTCCCCTTCTCGAACACATGTCACAGTTACCCTATGTAAATGCTGTGGAATTTGCTGACGATGGTGGGTGGTAGCTTGTGTGTGAATGAGAGCATCTGCAACTACACGCAGCACCGGGGCATCCAAAGAGAGGATGGCAGTTTCTCCCGGTGCTGGAGTGGGAGAATGGTTGCCAAGTGGTTGGTCTACCGGATTGTAACTTCCTTTGGTGCTGTGGAAGGCCGGGGATGAATGGGTTCTACGATCGGAAGTTACCATCCGCGATTCAAACATCTTCATCATTTCAGCTCGTAGCTCAAGTATCAGCTCAAGATGTAGCTCTGGCAACAGCTTGTGTCGGAGCTTGTCGCGAAGGTTAGCCTCTAGCTCTTGTGAGACTTCCTGGTGAATCTTAGCCATAAGCTCTCTATTGGGTTCAGCTTGTGACGAATAAGAATGTGAGGCTCGGCCAAAATACTTCACGACTAAAACTCCCCCTGCCTCCCCTCGAACATGACCGGGGTGATCTGGCTTCCCAATTGCCGTTGGCAAGATGTCCAACCATCCACTTGGAGTGAACGAACCTTGGCTACTATGCTCTTCCAGTTCATCCTGCAGCATAAAAGTTATCGTATAAGAAAATTAGGTACTCCCAATATGAAACAAACTTTGTACTTATGCTTTAACTAATTACAATCCTCGCGGCAACCTCAGCAACAGTCGGATTTATATACTCCCCACCCTTAATCCTCCCTGCTTTCCATTTTTTATGACGTGGAGGAGGTGGCGAGGCCTGGACCACAACACTAGGATCTGATGTGGTTGCTTCCTTCAATTTCTCCAACTCTTCTGCTATCATCCTTCTCTCAAGCTTCCGATAACCACCACGAGACATGCAATGTTGATACTTATTAGCTGCTTGCCTCTCTGCATTTGCATACCCATTGTAGATAGGATTTTCTTGGCCTCATAAATACGATTTAGAAGTACATTATCATCTGGAAACATATCACACAATATTTCAAGCAGCATTGTGAAACTATTATCGGTTCACCCATAAGTTGCTTTTAAGTTAACCAAATGTAATGTTCCTGTCAGCCGTGTGTATTTACTCCCTGGGTACAATGGTGTCTCTGCATCACTCCGCAGGCTGTCATATTTATGCGATTGCGCAAAGGATTCTACCTCAACATCGTAAATTATTCTCTCCATTCTATCTTCATCTATGACATCCATAGCTTCCTTCTTGTGCGACAGACAATCAGTTACTTCCTCACCATGCCATATCCACCTTGTGTATCGAAGATTTATTCTATCACAAAGTAGGTGAACCCTTATAACTTCAACATCCCGTCTTCTCTCATTTAAACAATTGACACAAGGACAAAAATACGTCCTATTTTTGGATGGAGCGTTCCTTCTAGCATATTCAATAAACTCTTCAACCCCATACTCATATTGTTTACTTGTTCTCAAAGCATTCATCTAACTATGATCCATTTTATTACCACATACGCCATTCCTAATAACACTCAAGTTTAGAATAATTGTCAAAACATGGAATTGCCTTTTACTATTTTGTTTTTCAAAATTTTGGCAGCATTTCCCCTTAAAAGTGAGACATCCCAAAAATCAAAATAACAAACCATCTCAGCTTAATTTAAATAAAATTAAACTAATTAAGATGGAAGCTAGCATTAATTCTTCTAACCCAAACAAAAATTCATAGCTTCATTTTCTTTACTTCGGAGCATTAGGTAAATGCAAGGAAAGAAAGTACCATAATCTCATGTACCAGAAAGCATAGAGAACAAGATTATGGTTTTCAAGAATTCCAATTCAAATTATACCAATTTTCCTATGTTCTTGAACGCTAAAGGAAGCACCAAGTTCAACTAAACATTAAAAAATTGGCGCCACAAAAATTGGCACCAAGTCCCTTTTAAAATTTTCAATATTTTTTTTTACTTATTTTCAAATAGAAAAAAATAGAAGAAAAGATCTCATAAATTTTTTTATTCAAATAATAAATATTGGCAAACTAAAGTAGCAAACTCAATCTAAATAGCCAAAACTAAATAAAATCAAACTATTATATTGAATTGAATTAGATAGACGAGAGTTGTGTGTGTGTGTGTGTGTGTGTGTGTGTGTGTGTGTGTGTGTGTGTGTGTGTGTGTGTGTGTGTGTGTGTGTGTGTGTGTGTGTGTGTGTGTGTGTGTGTGTGTGTGTGTGTGTGTGGCTTTCTCTAAAATACCTCTCTTTTATTGAGGGCATCAAACGTGGTGGAAGAAAACAAAGTGAGAAAAATTATAAAATTAATAAGAAAAATGTAAAAAAAAAAAAAGAATATAATAAATGAGACAAAGTGATGCATCAAGATACTATATTTAGGATCAAGTCATATTCATCAACTAAGTACTTCCTAAATAGAAGGGAAAACTGACCAAGTTCAAAGGATACATGTCTATTCAAAAAATAGCCCCGAGTGTACATTTGGAATTAAAAATACAATCACCACCACAGTTTCAGCTCTAGCTAGGGGTGGAAACACACAATCAATTCAATGCTTCCACATTTAAATCAGCAAAACAACTAGAAATTCCAAGACAATTGCTAGAAGAACAACATTCCACGAACAACTAAGTTCAGAAACTAAAATGAAAACATGTAGAAGGCACCAACTGATATGGTTTGTTTTGGTCCATAGAAAAGGGCGTTAGAAACCAGTGTCATTTTCATTATTTAAGTTTAGAATCCAGCGGCTTTGGTGAACCAACCATCTGATTACGGGCAGAATATAAACATATTATATTGATTTTCATTCTTCCTAGGAACCTGCAAAATCAAACAGAACTAGCCACTACAAAGTTCACTCAGAAAAGATATTTAACCTTCGGTGCACCAAATTGTGGCTATGCAACATTTCCTTTGCCAACCCAAACAACCAAAACCAATCTCAACAGATTCTACGACTTAAAATAAAAAAATTATTTAGAGAATGTTTAGAACTCACAAGTATTCCTTCAAGGTCCTTTATGCCAATATTCAGAGACAAGCTTCCACCTCTCTCTTCTCTTGTATCTAAAAATCAGGCAGTGCAAAAATAATTTAATATCAGTTATCAGTTAATGGTTAACAAGAAGAGAACAAACTTATATAAATTTTACAAGTTTAAAGGAAAATGCACAAACTGAGAATGCAATTGTAGCAGCAAATAGTAAGACCCACGGCCACAGGAATGGGAGAAGAGGGAAGAAAAATGCAGGGGGGTGCACCTTTGTTCAGGGAAGGAGTTATGACAGTGTGCTCACGAGTATGGGAGAAGAATAAAAGCAAATGCAGCAGGGAAATAGGCATGGAACACAGTAACAATCACGGGTATGGGCCAAGAGAATGTAGAGAAGGTAAAGCTGCAACTCTACAGTTGCATGAGGTGATGGTTCTGCGTCCCCAGGAAAAATGGGGATGTCTAAAGCTCACTTTAAACGTCCCCATTTATGCAGGGGATGTCTAAAGTGGTTGAAAATTTGTTTTTTGTTAAATTCATCCAACGCCAAAGCCTCCTGCTAAATATTGAACTTTGTGCTTCCCTAACTTAAAAAGGGACATCGTTTAGGGTAGTAAAAAATCTAGTTTGTAGTAGTGTCACTTCCTCCTCCGTTAACCTATCCACGGCGAAGTCATTCTCTCGACAAGCATAACGCCACCAAAGACGCCACCGTGAAGATCTTGAATATTTGGGGACTCAGTTTGTTGGTGGTGTGTTTCTTGGTATTGTGATAATGTATTTTTTTAGTGATGCCATAAGAGAGAATATCCCTTCACCTTCATGTTGGCTTATTCGAGCTATTTGATCACTATGATAGCTAATTAACAAAATGAGAATTTAGATTAATGACTTCAGTATCATGTTTCACAACTTCATATCTCAAAAACCAATATACCAAGTATAATTTTTAGAACACAAGTTTCAGAGATCAATAACAATATCTATAATGAGATTAACAACATGATAATTTAAATTGACAACTTCAGTATCATGTTTCTGTTCGCAACCACAAGTGCATATGTCTCATCAAGTAATAGAGTGATAAGTCAGGTATCGTCTTAAAAGGATTTGAGGAACAAATTAGTCAAACAATATGCTTAGTGAATTCAATAAAGTTGAGCTTAAACAAGTATGGAAAGAGAATTTTGAAAACTATTTTTAAAACTAAAATTCATAAAGGCAAATGATTATTTGACTTCAAGAATTAAATGTAATTTAGGATTATTTATCCCCCTTGTATTTCAAAAGTACTCAATCAAATCCCCACAATATGTGCTTCTTAATGAAAGACTATGCTAGCCAATGATACTAGATTACTTATAAGTGCTCTCTCAAGTCTTTAAATAGATGTATAGTTCAATCAATTCATTAATCTCTGAATTAACTAATTAAACCCCAAATTTTTATTGTAAATCCTATATGCCTATGTGAAGTTAATGAGTGTATCTCTACCTCATTAACAAAACTATCCATTTAATTCACAAATTTCAAGTTCTCACATGATTAAATTCAAGTTCCACACTTAATCTAGTCCTCTCAAGCATCAATCAAGTAAACCCAACAATCTCATTGGTGGCAAATCAATAAGAACCATTAAGCAAAGAGTCCAGTCAACATAATCTCATCATTAATCACAAATATAAAGGGGGAATGTGTACTTAATCCATACAAGGGTGCAAAACAATCCTAAAAGTGAAGAGTCTAGCTACTTATGATTAAATATAAAGAAATTCTACTCGAAGCTACTGAATACATGAAGAAGTTAAGTGGAAAAGAGGACAAAAGAAGAAGAACCAAGGTGGAAATCCCAAAATCTCCCTTCAAAAGAACACACAAGCCTCCAAAATCTTCAAAATCTCTCTCCTAAGCTCTTCCTTTGCGTGCTCTATTGTTTCCAAGTGCAAAGAATGAGTTTTTGGCTCTTTTCCCTAAGTTAAATAATGTTTTTCAGCTTCTAAAATCAAAACGCGTAGCTGTACTTTTTTAGGACTTGCTATGGTAAGTATGTTAACTTGTCATAGCTAGTTACAAAGAGAGTCAATTTTCCTTCAAATTCTTGACTTGTTATAGCAAGTTTGGCAACTTGTCGTAGCCAGTTACACAGAGAGCATATAGGGATTACTTGCCATGGCAAGTTTGCCAACTTGTTGAGGCCAGTTACACAGAGAGCATATAGGGATTACTTGCCATAGCAGGTTTGTCAACTTGCTAAAGCCAGTTACACAGAGAGCAAACTTCTTGAGATTGATTACTTGCCATGGCTAGTTGGTTAACCTGCTGAGGTAAGTTGCAGAAGTTCCTTGATTCTTATAAGGCTTCAAAACTTATCTTCATCCTCCTACAAAAGAGGTAGGATTTATAAATTCCCAATTGAATCACGAACTATATAGGATATAATAAGAATTTCTTTGATTTTTGCTTGATACCTTGATATGCACATTTTCTTCTATACACTTCTTTCAATGTACATTATGAATCCAAAAATAGGTAAAAAGAGAAGAAAATATGCTGGAATGTTATCAATTTCTAAGAGTTAATAGTTTCACAACTCCATATCCCAAAAATCAACACATTCCCAGGTTTAATTTTTAAGGCACAAATTTCAGGAGCTAATAACAACTTCTGTACGTAGATTAACAACATAAGAATTTATATTAACAACTTCACTCGTGTGCTTCTATGTTGTTTTCATTTGCCATAAAACTTAGGGCAATTTGGTCATTTAGTGAGATTTGAAACTCCCATATTCCTCCATCAGTTCTAACATGAGATTTCATATATTAGCAGCACATATTTGTCTTTGACCTATTTTAATTGTATTTTTGTGTGATTGTCCCCAAAATTAATAATAACTAATATTATAAATATTATTTTAGTAGAAAATTTTAAATATAATTTTAATAATTAATTTTAAATAGAATTAATTAATCATTAAGATTTCAATGTTATAAATATTAATATTTTTTAGCAAATTTATGAATATAATATTAATAATTAATAAATAATAATATAATATTAATTACTAATAATATGTTTATTTTTAATTTAAATTATTTAATAACTAATATTATAATATTATAAATATCATTTTTAATCTAAAATTTAACATATTTTTAACTTTTGCCACAGAATATTGCCATGGAAATTTTCCGTGGCTTAGCCACACAAAATTTTTGACGAAACTTCTTATGGAATTTGCCACGGAAAAAATATTCCGTGACAAATTCAGTTAGAAATTGAGTATTTTTTTATGGTGACAAGAGATAAACATTAGTTACCAAACAATGACATGCATCAAAATTGAGCCATAGAAAGAGTAACATAATTATTAACATTATTGACAAAAATATTCACTAATCATAGTTGAAAAACAGTTTTGACCCTCAGAAAATCCACACATAGGAACTTTTGTTGTTATAAGCAAACAGAAATAGAAAAAGCATTTACTTGTTCTAGAGGAAACATGAAATCATGGTATTCATGAATTTGTGTCTGCTTATATGAGGAGCGCGCCATTCGTGAAATACTAGAGTTTTCTTAATCCCAATGACTTTGTTGGTGTCACGGTCCTTGATTGGTCTGTCTTTACCGATGAGTTTCCAGAAGCCAAGTGATGTTGTCCTATTAAACCGAGTATGGTTAGAGTACTTATAATCGCAACGACTGAAGAAATAGCATTCTGAGTCATCTTGCTCCGTCTCCGGAAACACTGAAGCAGCCAGAGCTGGATGGAAGAACAGGAAAGCAAAACCAAACACTATAGGATAAGATAGTGAAGCATGCAAGAAATTGAAGAGGAAAATATAAATTAAGATAAATACCTAGTAATTCCCAAGGTTCGTACTTGCAAACGTCAATCTCAGGGATGGAGTTATAAATGGAAGGATCATGAGACATCAAATAGTGGCGCAGATAGTAAGCGACAAGCTCTTCCTCGGTCGGACAGAATCTGTATCCTACAGGTACACGTCTCTGCATCGTCATCGGATCCGCCATGATTGTCTCAGTGATAATAAAAGGGAAAGCAGAGAATTTGAGGGAGAAGACGATGCTTGAGAGTGAAAAAGAGGGAGTGATCGTAGTAGTGAAAGAGGAGGACTTGACTTGATCACTTGAAGCATTACCCCTTATATATATAGAGACTAGAGAGTCCTAAAGTAAGATAAATTATAGAGAGAGACTTGTTCACTTTTTTCCAAAAAAAAAAGTATCATGTTTTCGTTGGGTAAAATTTTGACATTTCTTTTTTTTTTTTTTTTAAAATATATAAAATCAACTTTTATACTAAAAGTTGTGTGAACCCTGCTGAGCCCAACTGCTGTATTTAATAGACATTTTGTACGGAATAAGAAAGAATGAAAAAATGAAAAAAACAACAAAGACAACATATAACTCCTGTATTTAGATGCTTATCTACTTGTCCTCGTTTTATTAATAATATAAATTGCCTTTTCTCCAATAAAAATAAAAATAAAAATGTTCCATAAGAGTCTTTTCCCACTTCATTCTTCCCTTCCCCTTCGCTCCTCTTTCCTTTGGTTCCTTCCATTCGGTTACAAGTCTCAATCACCTTTCTTCCTCCGAGTTTCAAGCATTAAAACTCATGTCTTTGTTGAGATAATATAATTTTTTGTTTATTTGATCAAGGGTTCCCTCCAAAGTTTAGAGGGCAAATGGTTCTCACCTTATCCAATAAATGCACACCTTATCCAATAAATGCGCTTCCTAAGATTCAAACATATGTTCTTCTCTTTCCTGAGTGAGGCCCCTGAGATGACTCAAAATTAAAACTAAAATAAGCATAATAGGTAGGTGTTATTAGAATGGGTTTTGATAGAATACGGGGTCTCAAATTAGATTCATGTGAAGGTAGAAAATACTTTTAGAAAATCTACCTCCAATTAAGTCTGATAAGACTTAAACTTCACATAGTTAGGTAGTCATATAAAAAAAAGTAAATGTATTATATATATATATATATATATAGAAGGCTTGCCCCCTAAGTTTAAAAATTTTGTATATTCTAGCTAATTTCAAGATAGGAACATGTCCCCGCCTGAAGATTCTAGAATGGCATCTCAAATGAAAAGGAAAAGAACAAAACTTGCTCTCTAAGTTAGAAAAATTTATATATTTTGGAATTCTTGAATTTGAAACCCTATGCTCGATGGTGACAAAAGTATAATAAGTAATTATGTTCTCCCTTTCTTTTACCCATGTTCTCTTCTCAGTTCTCACTAGAGCAAAGCATGAAGTTTAAATTCAAATTTTAATTTTATTTTATGTCACCTTTTCCATCATTAGATTAAATTCACACAAGTTTTAAATATATAAAAAATCATAATCACAAGCTAGCTTAAAACGAGGGAAACAACCATTAAAAATTTCGTCCCCTTTCTTTCCATTTTCTTTTAACTAAATAAGAGGAAGTAGATACCTCCCCCCATATTTTGCAACCAAACCCTTCCCTCCCTTCATGTTTTGTTTGAGGAAAACGGATGTTAGGATGTGACAAAAAATGTTAATGAATTGAATTTTAAGAAAAAATAGAGATCAAAAAAAATTTTAGAAATAAATTTTACCTCTTCCCTCATGCCTCTTTTCTTTAAATCATTTTTTCCTAAATGTCATTTGTTTTAATATTCCTTAATTAAGTAAGCAATCTCTTAACTAATTAAACTAGGGAGAATTATATAAAAGTCCTCACCAAAAAAAAAAATTAATTACTCACAAGGCCCAATAACTATTTGCAAGAATAATTAATTTTCTTATTTAGGACATGTTGTAATTTTCTCATTAAACAATATTCCCTAATCAATGAATATCAGTGACAGTAGTTTTAAAAATTTCAACTAATTTAATTAAATTTCTTAATATGTAAGTTGCAAATAGATATTTGTGATAATTATTAAGAGTAGAGAGAGAAGTTATCATGGATAGACACTAATCATAGTTCAAAGAAACTTTCAAAACCTATAGAAGAAAAATTACAATAATTGGACCTACGATAATTTTGTAGTTAGAAGGGCTACTCTATTATATTATAGGTGAATGATGTTTTAATTTACATTAGTCAAATACACACAAATTTTTATAAAATTAGTAAATTATATCATATGAAACAGGAGAATTACAGATAGAACATAACATTATGCATATACAAGATAGCAACATATATGTGTACGACAAGCCAAACATCAACTTATAAAAAATTTCTCAAAACAAAACATGGTACATCAGACACAATGCGCACATATATAAATACAATCTTAATTAAGTAAGGATTTTAATAACCCAAAATCAGTGCATGCAATAATCACTATAAAAAAATATTGAATTTCTGACAGAATTTATCACGGAATTCAGAGTTCCCAACGGTATGGATTCCATCACTAATAATAGCGTGAAGTCCCATTTGGTTCATGGAAAATGAAAGGAATGGAAATGAAAATGTGAATTTTCCAGTGGCGGCGGCCGTTTGGTTCAAAAATTCCATTAGAATAAATTTTCCCACCTAACCGAATTTTCAAGCGCATGAGTGAAAAGTTGTTGCCTCCAAAAATGGTGGGTAGCCATTTTCACTCTGCGGGAAAGAGGATCAAATGTTGCATTTGACCTTGAGTTTGTATTTAAAGTTGGAGGAGCAGAGGCGGATGTACACTACGGGAGGTCAAAAAAATAAAGGGCGGTGATGTGGACGACAGCGGTGCATTCCGAACAATAGGTGGGTTTTTCCTTCTCTGTCATTTTGTTGTATGGTTGAGCCTCACTTGTTGATGTGTTGAGTTTAAGCGTCGATGGTAATGGCCTCATTACCTCTATCTGACCAGGCGTCTATTATGGTACGTGCTTGGCGGGGAGACAACTTCGTCATATGCAAAGTGATGATGAAGTACCCATGTGGTGAAGACGGGTTAAATATATGATATTGCACATTTGGGAAGCAGGGTGGGTCGTGCTTCTTATGACCATGACATGCCCATCAGTTAATTTAGAGGACGCACAGCGGGAGTGACCATAGGCAGCAGATGGCCATGTTACAATAAGAGAAAGATTATATGGGATTCTCGTACCTATTATGCACCCATTGGACGTATGTGGTTAACGAAGCTCATGCATTCATGGATGACTGAAAGGGAGTTGGGGGTTTTCCATGGGTATGAGGTAAGATGGCATTGATGCTCATGAAGCCACAAGCAACTCACAACCCACAGTGGGTGAGGCTGTGACAATATTCGGATTTGACCTTAGTTATCACATGGGTATCTCATGTCGAAATAATAGGTTCCGTTTTTCAAACATGGTATGATTTCTGTTATAATGTGAGTTAACTGTTCTTGCTATATTGTTGTGTTATACGTATGTATCCGGGCAACTGTGTAGGTGATGGAGGGAGAAATGGATGAATGTTTAGTAAAGGTGTTGGCGGGATGTTTAGCTCTAGTGTGGGCTATAAGAAAAGTGGTTGTAGCAATGTTTGTGGAAGCCGCATATAACGGCTGTTCAAGGGAAATTCTTATACCTCATTTAGGCTAAATTGCCATAGTAAGAGAGCGAACCTGCGAGTAATGGTGTATAGCAGCGACGTAACTTGCTTCAATCAGATTAGGATGAACAGGGTGACATTTGACTGACTGTGCCACATGGTGGACACTATTGGAGGCCTGAGATCTACTAGGAACATGTTAGTTGATAAGCAAGTTGCCATGTTTTTGAACATTTTGGCGCATCATGTGAAGAACCAAGTAGTTCAATTTCAGTTTGGAAGGTCAGGTGAAACTATAAGCAAATACTTCAAGCTGGTATTAAATGCCACCCTCAAACTGCAGCAGCAACTCTTCAAGATAGCTGTGTCTAGTAGAGAGGACTGCACGGAAGATCATTGGAAGTGGTTTAAGGTAAACACTAATTCCTTTGCTTATATGATCATTCATTTACATTTTTCTTTTGGTTGTGATGTATGTGTTTTTAATGGCAGGGGTTCTTGGGTGCTCTAGATGGTACTCATATCAAAGTACAGGTGCCTGCCCAGCACAAAGGCCGATACTGGAATAGGAAGGGGATATAACCACGAATGTCCTAGGAGTATGCTCGCCGGATGGAGAATTTATATATGTTTTACTTGGATAGGAAGGACCAGCCGCAAATGGATGGGTACTGAGGGACACCATTAGGAGGCCACATGGTTTGAAAGTTCCAGCGGGTGAGTTGAAAACTGATGGCCAATGTATTTTTTCGTGGTTGTGTTAAGGAGTATGGGTTGGATTAAAGTTTAAGGTTGTTCATATGCAGTGAATTACTACTTAGTAGACGCAGGGTATACTAACAGTGACGGATTCCTTACGCTGTATCGGGGCCAATCTTACTACCTAAATAAGTGGACACAAGGCCAACAACTACAGATCCCGACAGAATGCTTTACCATGTGACATTCATCAGCTCGTAATGTCATTAAAAAATGCTTTGGAATTCTGAAGTTAAGATGGGCAATCCTCCGAAGCCCTTCATATTACCTTGTGAAGATTTAGAATAGATATATCGTCGCATGTTGCCTCCTTCATAACCTTATTCGATGGTCCACCGTGTATGACCTATTAGATGAATAATTGGACTCATTGGAAGCCCATAACCCAAAGCAAGAAATTCCTCTTATTTCAACAATGGAAACTCAGTTACTTGGAACAATTTTAGGGAGAACCTGGCCACTAACATATATAATGCCTGTTTAGCACATAGCTTGTGATTTAGATTAGCATTGTTGTATTTCTTCATAAACATATCTTTCCTTTTGTTTGTAAACAGTTCCTTTCCACTGCAATAAGATGATGCTGTTAAACTGTGTTTAAAACTGCTTAATGTGGAGGTGCTTAACATGTTGATTTTATGTGCATGTGTCATCAGACATAGAATAACGCATTTTTATTTGTGTAGTGATGCAATGGAAGACTCCCAAAAGGAAAAATTTAAAAGTGGACACCTGATGAAGACAAGATCCTTGTCAAGTACCTTGTCCACCTGAGGACGGAGCATAAGTTTATGGCGGATAACAGGTTCAAACCAGGCTATATGAAGACTTTGGAAGCAATGATGGAGGAGTGTGCTCCTGGTTGCCATGTTAAGGGAAATCTACACATCATATCACGCATAAAGACGATGAAACAGGCCTGGCAGGTGGTATATGATATGGTGTACGAGACAAACACGTCCAAATTCGGATGGGATGCTGATAGGCAATGCGTAGTCGCAGACAAGGCAGTCTGGGATGAGTAGGCCAAGGTTAGTTTCAAAATTTGTTTAACATTGCTTTAGACGTGAATATGTGGCAGTCTTCATACAGGGTTAATTGTCAATTCCATAAGAAGGTTGCATTATACAGGACAAGTACCGGCCCCGCTTCCAAGATCTCTACTTTGTTTGGTCAAAAGACAGGGTGGGCGGCGATTGGTATAAGTCGCCACTTGGAATGCAAGAAGAGATACATGAAGAAGAAGAAGACATCCCTAAGTCGCTAATAAACCTAGATGAGATGCCCACCCTTGGCGAGGTTAACATCATCCAATCTACTAACACTGGCCGTGGAGGTCGGGGTGATATCTCTTCAAGTGGCAAAAAGCATAGAAAAATGGGGAACTGTGACATGCTAGCGGAGATGTCGAGGGAAATTGTGTCATCCCTAGATCATACAATTGTTGAAGTTTTCGACAACCTTGGCTCACGGTAGTCATGTGAAGCCCATCATGCGCAGATGGAACAGAAGGAATCAGAATTATTCACTCATTTGATGGATGTTCCAATGTTACCGTTGAGGAGCTCATTGCGGCACACATTAAGATTATGTTATCGCAACAACTGCTCAATTCATTTTACAAGATTCCTACTGCTTTTAAGGCTTCATGTTAGCAATGACGGGGTCAAGGTTGACCAATCAACGTTGACTGGTCAACGGTCAGCACTGGCCCAAAAAAACAGAAATTGACAAGTGGTGCGTGGGGCCCATTGGGACCTCCGTTTGACACGTGGCAAGCACCGTTGGAGAGAGGACGGTGCGTGGAGTCATTTGGGCCGGCGTGTGTTGCCGGTGGACGGCCACAAGGCGGCGCGTGGACGTCATGCGCCACCGCTGAGAGTAGCCAACACTGGAATTTTTCCAATTTTTCAGGATTTTTTGATCCAGACACCTTTTAGGGGTGCGTGTGGGCGCGTTCGACCTCTGATTGAGACTAGGTTGGTTCCTAAAAATCCTTAAATTTGAGGGCTTCAATTTGATATATAATTTGTATATATTTGAAGTACGTTTGGATCTGTTTTGAGTAAAAATGATGCTTATATGCACTTAGAGATCCCCAAAAACATTAAAATTGAGTCTATATGGATTCTATTGTTTTTAGGATAGGTTAGCTTACTTATTAAGAGTATTTCAGCTACAACATAAGGTTAATGCTGTAAGATTCTTTAAAAGTAAAGAATTATTCAAATGAGTTTTTGAATATAAAATCTTATCCAACCTTGATTCAAACTTTTAGAGAAAAAACCTGAAAAATTGCAGCAACTTGAAATTATTCAATAATTATTGAATAATGATAAGTCTTACCATGCTTCTAACCACATTGATCCACTTGGATTGAAGCAATGACTGCTAAAAGTCAATCCTTTATCACAAATGTTGTGACAAAGGATAAGACAGATAGAGATGTTATAGAATCATCTCATCAAGTGGGAGTTATGCTGCAATTACATCCTATAAAGTGGATGTAAACATGACAAAAAGGAGCTGGACATTGTAGCTAGATGCTACATGAGTTAATATGGTCAGAAGGGCCTATGAGAAGGAGAACCTAGTTAAGAGACAACAAAATGAGGCAAAAAGTTTTTTTGAATGTTCTTTATCATTGAATTTATGATTAAATTCTCTGTTTTTAGAATTGAATTAAGCATATTCTCTTCTTGTTTTCATGAACATTCATGTTTATTAGATGATATTGTATTATCTTTTTTGAATAACCATCTTTGATTGAGTGGGGGTTTCTGGAATACGTCTAGAAATCCAAAGGGGAATGTGTTCAAGGAAGACTATAGTTAAAAGGGTGATGAGCTAACTAGCATGATTGGGATGGGAGTCAACATAGTTGCCTTCTGAACATCAAACTAGTGAAGTTATAATCTAATTATCCTTTGTCTAACTTGAATAAATATAATTTGAATACCATAATCGTCTAAGTGACCAATTATAACCAAGGCTATTTGACTGAGCTTATGAAGACAAGCTCAATAGAGATATCTGTGGAGTTAAAAACTCTCAAATCTCTTTCATTCAAGAAGAATGAGATGTCAGAGACATCCTACCAACTAGTATTCAGCGTTTAAAGGTTGAAGTAACCGAAGGATACAAAAGATTTATGCTATCAAGTAAAGAAAGAACAACATTGCTTAAACTTATGTTGGTATGAGCAATGTAACCTTATCCAAGCCGTGTGGATAGTGTTGGAAGATAGTGAAATAGGTGATCTTCTTCCATAAAGTTAAAACTAAGTTAAGTTTTAACATAGTGTACTAAGTCCTAACATGTTGTTTAGGCAACACTTGAGGTAGATGTCAAACTAAGAAGTTGAGACAAACTAAATGACAAGTTCTTTCTAACAAACAACAAGTGTATATTGTGATAAGACATCTCCCAGTGAGTGGGAGGAAGCTATGTCTCCCAGTGAGTCGGAGTGAGCCATGTCTTCCAGTGAGTGGGTGTATATGAAAGTAAAGATTGCCTCTGATATGCATATTGTAACCTTCAACAATGTGATTCACCACATTGAACTTGAGTGTAAAAGACTGAAGGATTCAAGATCCATCAGTCAGACCAACTTAGCTAAAGAGTGGGTGGATTCATCCTCTAAGCCCAAGAGCAAGAAACCTATGAGGTAAACTTGATCTAGAGGAGGTCAAATGGTTTCTACAAAGATGAAAAGCTACATTCATAATCCTTAAGGGTTGTAAGAGTAGCAATCCACATGAGTTGTAGATATTTCAGAGAAGTATATGGCTTTATGTCAAATGCAAAGCAACAAAGAGATAGAATCAAGGGATTGGAACTTGCATGTTAACTCTGCACTGATAAACCACTCTGATTCACTCCATGCAATTACAACTGACAAATCACATCTTTGCTATCTCTTTAGTTAAGGATCGATGGGACTATGATTCTCAAATCCTTCGTTGGATTTTGATGTTTCTTTCTAGGGATAAAAGATTCCATTTCTTACCACATGTACACATTGATCAAAGGGAATGATCAAACTAGTAAAAGAGTATTTACTAAATGTGTGCTAAAGAGTTAATACCCTTATGAATAAGTTGAGCACTTACCTGGCAAGAAAGATAAAGAAACATTTTTTTGAGAAAATCCCCTACAATTGGCATAATATGACGTTAGTGAACCAGTGAACGTGAGGGCAAGACACAAAGCTTGGTGTTTTGTTAACGTTGTGGACGTTTACTCGAAATACATTAATGTTTACTTGATTTTTGGCAAGTGTGAAGCTGTTAGATAATGGCTGAACTAGTCAGGAATCAGTAAACTGAAAGAATAAGACCTTTCGAAATAACAAGAGTTTAGGACACCCATGTGATTAGTTCAAACAGTTTTATGTACAAGAAAGGCATTGTTAGGCAACTATCAATACCTAGAACTCTTCAATATAATAGAGTCATTGAAATGGAGAGATAGACCTCTCCTTGATTTGGTTGTGAACATAATGGCATCAATGAGGCTATCAGCCATATGTTGGTAGGTGGACTCACAGTTATTATATTCACACTTAACCAAATGCCCTCTATATCAGTCACGACCTTACCTTATGAATCGTGGATGGGCCTTAGACCAGGGCCAAGCTCGTTAAGACCAAGGGTCATCAACTTTATATTCATAATTCTTCTTATAAATAAGGAAGATTAGGGCCAAGGTATACAAGGTATCTCTTTGTGAGATGATATGAGAATTTGACGTGACACGTCTTCATTAATGAAAATGATGGCGGTTCAGTAACTGAGAGAAAACCGTGGGACACAACATTCATAAAACCCAGATTTCCTATCAGGAAATGAGCATTAATCACAATAAATCTCTTTAAGAGGTTCACAAGTGACAAGGAATAATCAAGTATTTCTAAGTTCACTGATCCGAGTGGGAGGATTGAGACCATTTTCACAACGAAAGAGGTAAGAGGTAAGTTATGAGAGAATTACCTCACTCATACATAGGAAAAGAATCCTATGAAATCCACCTAAAAGCAAATTGTCATCTAACAAATGACTATAAGGGGATAGATTCCCTAATGGATTGAGTGCTCTCTTCATCATTTAGAAGGTGATGATAACTACCTATAAGTGTCTGACAGACACTAGAAGGACCTGCTAAGATGAATTGCAAAGTGTCATGCAGGAGGATTTGGATTCTTATTGAGCCAAGTATATGTTTTAGGCAATTTATAGCCTAGCCAAGAGGCGATTGGGAATAAGTAGATTCTCAAATCTGTTGAGGGCATATAAAACCTAAAACATTTAGTGGCTAAGGGGTACCATAATGGAAGGTTGTTCGTTGTGCGTTTTTAACTCTGAACTTTGGCTATGACAACAAGCATCAAGATTATGTAAAGACCACCTTCCAATTTTGAATTTTGGAAATTGGATGATGAACTCTACATGAAGCAGCTTAAGGGATTCGTAGAAACAATCACCCAAATAGTAGTATATGAGGTTTTCACAAGGTGAAAGCCTCACCAACTTCGAAATAATCAAAGAACACTGCATAAATCCCAAATGATCTAGTGATGATTCTTTGTGAAGTCATCCTTTGTCAAATGACATATGAAACAAGTGTCAAGGGAGTCAAAGGAATAAAGGATCAGAGAATCCTTAAATTATGAGTTGAGAAAGTCATGGGTTGAAGAAATATCTTGAATGACAAGATAAACGGATTTGCACAAGAAAGATACAGTCTTTTCCACCTAAGACATGTACAAGTGTAATCCTTAGACATATTAGGATGTCAAACTGCAAACCCATGGACACCCCAAAAGTCAAAGGCATTACATGTCCTATGAGGAATCCAACATAAGAAAGGTGGATAGATTCCCATGTGAGACTGTAGTTGGTAATATGAATGTACACATTGGTGTACATAAGACCAAATGTTTTTAGACAGACTTGGAAGTTGTTTTTTGTCCTGTTGTGCAATGGGTTATGAGAATAACCATGGATTAAGTTATCAAGACAACAACTTTCTTTTTGAAAGGATACTCCAATACAAAATCTAGGCAAATGGTGATGGAGTAAGGAAATATACAAAGTATTTTTTCCTATTATCCATAGAAATAGAACGCATGGAGTGTTCTGCCATCATTCAAAGTGCCATATGGCTAAAGCAATTCTTATGAGAATGAATGGTGGATAAAAGGATCTAAGTGATAACATCTTATGATGAGGATCCTAAGTATCACAGCAAAGCGCACTACTACAAAAAGGTTAAAAAGTGGCACACATTTTGTGGCCCTTCTTTAAGAAGTGCCACAGCTGCCTTTTTTTTCATTTTCTATTTTATTTTA
Source organism: Inga oerstediana (assembly GCA_963210345.1). Classification (NCBI taxonomy): domain Eukaryota; kingdom Viridiplantae; phylum Streptophyta; class Magnoliopsida; order Fabales; family Fabaceae; genus Inga; species Inga oerstediana. The sequence goes on along the minus strand of OY723404.1, from coordinate 71,488,871 downwards.
TTTTGGGTACCGGGTTTGGCCCCTTATAATAAAAAAAAAATTTTGACCAGCTGGCCACCACGTGACCGGCTGGTTGTATGTATATATATATAAAATTATAACCAATTGTGGCGCCTAAGCAACCAGGCGCCACAGTAGGTTATATATTAAAAAAAATTGTTTTTTGACCAAAAATTTATAACAATCCCATGGCAAGTTATATATTAAAAAAAAATTTTTGACTAGCTGGTTGTATATAAAAAAAAATTTTACCACCAGCTGTGGCGCCTAGGCAACCAGGCGCCATAGCTGGTCATATATTAAAAAAAGCAAATTTTTTTTGACCTTTTTAGTAGATTACACTATCCACTTCCCACCAATCACAATATCCCCCGCCCCCACCCTTATCTTTTTTCCCCTTCCCTCACAGTGGCCCCCCTCCTTCCCTTTTATTTTGACTCATCCCACTTTAATTATTCCCTCCCCTCTCACTTTCCCTTTTCATCTACACTACAGCTTCTTGCATTGGATGACCGTCGCCCCCTCCCTCCATTTCCTGTCATCTTCACACATAAAAACATACCCGTACACGCTCACGTCTTCATCATCGAATCTATTTCTTTGTTTTGTTCCAACTGTCATCCCCACTCCTGTCCTAATTGTTCCCTTTTCTTTGTACTGTCTTTCACTTTTAGTCCCTACTCCAGTTGGTTCCAACTGCTCAAATTTCCTTCTCCTCACTCAAGATTGCGTCACCAACGGGCAACGTGATCCCCCACTCCACTGCACTAATCAATTAAGCTTGTAGTTCAATGTGCTTCTTCTTCTTCTTTTTTTAATTGGCATATAATTTCTGTAATTTTTTATTTCAAATTGATATCTATATTCTAACCGTAATACATAATGAATTTAAAAGTAAAGTTACATTATAAGAAAAAAAAGTAAAGTTATCTCACTATAAGCTAAACAAATGGCCTGCCATTTTTGAAAACGGATTAGGTTTGTGAATATTAAATAAATGAATGGAGTTACTAACCAAACTGTGGTGTACGTTCAATGACGTGGACTAAATTTTATTCTCCAAGTTTAGCTAAAAGAGTCGGGAAAGACGGTCTATTTGTGCCTAAAATAATATACTAAATATAAACTAATTTCATAAATGAATGAGTTGAGCTATTGACTATGTCATCAAGTTGATAAATATAATATATATATATATATATATATAAATCTATGTTGCAATTGAACACTAAAATATACATTATGGTTTTTTATGGATCAATGATATATTTATTCGACTTCTCTTATACACACAAACAATACCTGACTAGAAAATGCTTGTATTATTAAGCTGATATTATGTTTTTATAGAGGCTGACGCTAATGATCCATGGTGATAGAAATTAATTAGTTTTATTTGTTTTTATACATTATGGTTTTTTATGGAAGTATATTTTTTTAAAAAAAAAACCCTCCTGTGGCGCTTAATGACACAAGCGCCACAGGAGGGTATTTTTTTTTAAAAAAAAATTTAAATGTTGTGGCGCTTCTAAACGCCACAGCTTCTTTTAGTGGCGTCCAAATATGTGGCACTTCTCTAGCACCACAACTTTATTTTTTTGTAGTAGTGGCAAAACATACTTTTTGATACATCTCTATAAGAGATATGCTTTCAAAGAGGGAAAGCGATAGTTCAATGACCTTCTACTGACAAAATGTTGGTAGATCCCCTTAATGAGCCCATAGCTTGATTTTCATTTAGTAAAAATCTTGGGGCGTAAATAAAATGTAAGGTTGTGAACTTCTTTTATATGAAGATAAAAGAAATAGTATGTATGTTATGAGTAAATACATATAAGGTATACAAGTTTGTATGTCGTACAGGTCAGAAGAGGTTGGTTCACTCACACGAACAACCATCTTCCCATGTTTTGCTGAGGCATGGGAGGGTAAGACGAGCAAATGATCACCATGAGATGGTTAAGAAGAATCTTTGCGTTTGAGTCGCCTCAGTTAAACTGAGATGAGATCTACATGTGTGTATATGCACAGAAAATGGATCGAAGCATGAATATAGACCTGTAGCCAGGCAAAGAACTCTTTTCACAAATGAGATTGTAAAAGAGATATTGTGAAAAAGAAAGTTCTAGTTCGAATGTTGAGTACATTTTGGAACTAATATCTGTACGATGAAAGATAAAGAAATCGACGTACACCTGAAACCAGTCACCGTAGCATGCAATTCATACTGCATGTTCTTAAGAGTTAGACTGCAACATGGGATGTAGGTGAAAGATCCCTAGTTCACTACAGTGTGAGTCCTAGGAAGGAAAAATCCTTCCGCGATGCCCTTAAGACTTAGACGGCATCATGAAAGCTTGGTTTTGTGACAACTACTTTAGCTGAAGCTCCATGATCACACTCAATCCGATCAGACGAGTGAAAACTAGGAAAGCGACCAAGTCAAGATAGACTGATGTTTAGTCAAAAAGGAAGATTTACTCATAGATACATAAGATGTGCTAGTATATGTGGTCGACCCCTTACTAGCTCTATGTGTAGCTAGTAAGTACGGATACTATGTGCGTAGAAGGCAATCTGAGTTAATCAACATATTAACTCGAAAGGGATTAGATATGCCATGAGTAATATGTATAGGAGAATCTGGGGCATATGAGGCAATGAATATATGGCTTACGGTTATATATAAAGGGTGTCCTTGGATGCTGATCCGATATAAAGGATTTCTAGTATCACAAGCACCAAATCTTAAAAACGTTTTTGCCCATGCGGTCACGACAGACGCCAAGTATGAAACAAGAAAGAGTAACGCACGCACGATAGGAGGCCCATCAAGTGTGAGTGGGAGATGTTGGACTTTGGGTCTAAGTCCGCCCTTGATGGGTTGGACTATTTGATTAGGATATAAGTAACCTAATCAAATAAGAATAAAATCAACATTAATTATAGATTGGGGAATAATTCAGCAATAATTATGGATTTGTTCAATGAGGAACAAATCACCATAATTAGGGAATTAATTGAGAATCAATTAATTATTGTCTTGAAGGGCAAGAATAAGTGCACACATTTCCTAATTAGTGGGCTCCATAAACCACTATAAATAAAGTGTGCCTCCTCAATTGCAATTCACCCCACCATTGAGTTTTCTGGCAATTCTCTTCTCTCCTACTATCTTTCTGGTTCTGGTGATCTGCTGTGCAAATCACAATTAGACTCTAGTAGTCAAATAATTGTGTGGGCACAAGTATGGAGCATTGGAGCTTTGACTCGGATCCAAACATGGATTCGCCCCGACACGCCAAATCTCCCTTTAGTTATATTTTTATTACAAGTATGATAAATTATGAACATTGATAGATTCTATTTGAATCTAAATATATTTAAATCAAATTGTTGTCATTTTTTATATATAAAATTTTTAATGATATACTATTAATATATATTTAATTATAAAAGTAACCTCTAATGAGTTTACGATATGGATTTATGTCATTATCACGAGTTTACCTAAATTCATGAGTTTGATAACTTTTATGTAGTAAATCTACAAATAAAGGACATATCATGTTTATTGATCATGAAGAGGATCAATTTACTTGAGCACTGTCATGTTTTTATAGAAACATCTTGCCGCAGACCTATGAAATTATAGTTAATTTTGTCATTTATCAAGCTGTTTTTATCAATAATCCACCACCATAATATCAATGATTTGCTTGGTACATAAGGAGAAACATGTCATTTTGAATTTTGAATACACAAGGCGTGAGATTTATACATATAATATTATTAATTAAGTTGTGATTACTTTAATAATAATAATTATTATTATTATTATTATTATTATTATTATTATCATCAACATTTTTTTTATTTGAAGGTATACATTTCATTTTATATTTTCATATCTCATAATATTCCGTATTCTTCAGAATTTGTTTTTTATACGTACTTCATATAATGATTAATGAACAAGTTATGATCGATAAAAACAAAGATCCCTTTTTAGTGATAGAAAATTATACTGCATTAATGTGAACTTAAAATAAAATAAAAAAGATCAGTAGATCACAGCATACATGCATGATACATCAGACTCAGGTCCAAAAACTAAACATAAAACCAGCCATCTCCTATCTAGCTTATGAGTTATGATCTCCATTGTTCCGCAAGCCCCCCATGAATCACCTGAAAAAGTGATAATTTGGGCTTCATGAGATAAAGCTTGTCTCAAGTACTTGAGAACATTTAAAATGAGTGGTTTTACATATTACAAGACAACTCCTCTCATGTATTTAACTTGTACAAAACAAAATCACTTAGAATAAGTTATTCAATCAAGCACTAAATGGACACTTGAAAAAAAATACACACCATAATTCTTCCTTGTTTTCCTCTAACCTAAATAGTTTTCATCTGCAAATGCATATATATATATATATATATATATTCGATGCTGTTACCATTCCATGCTTGGAGGCAAGTAGTCATCAGGATACAGCAAGAACGAACCAACATCAAATTCCTCTGAGTCGCCGCCATGTGGAGTCTCAACGGTTGAGTCAACTTCAGAAGATGTCTGAATTCTTGATGACCCATTTGACTCCCCATGTGTTTGAATCAATAATGAATCCACATCTGACAAATACGGTACCTAAATCACACACACACACACACACACACATCAATCGAATTTTAGTACTCTCATTCTATTTTACATATCCTATAGCTTGATATTTAAACACACTATATATATGTGTGTATATATATATATCTTAAAAGTTCAAGAATTTGTCTGCTTACTTCTGGATTTGATTGATTTTCATACTCAGAAGCGATAGAGTCATTCGGCTTGCTTTCATCACGAACCAGCTCATCGGTTTTTTCTTTTGTTTTCTTCTCGGGTTTCTTCCATAACTTACATAGAACATGGGTTCTCTACAACATGCAAGAATAATTAAGCATTCATTTGACAGAACTAGAGCATACATACATAGATGATCTGAAAAAAATGATGTAGCAACATTAAATCAAATAAGTTATACACGCAATGTTACGTTCCCCGCATGAACATTAGTGATATAAACATTAAGTCACTGAACGATATGTGATGCGTCTAATTAACATCGAGTCACAAAATGATCAGAGTAGCGTAGATAATATAGCTTTATCGACTGCAAAGTTAGAAATAGAAAAACAACTAATCACGGTGTTGTGTTATATATATATATATATATATGACAGCTTTAAACCAGAAAATTAATGTTGTAATAACTACGTTACTGCATAGACCCTCCGATTCTGCAAGGTCAATTTCTATAAACACAAAAAAGATAAAAGTTTCCATATTATTTCTAGCTATAAAAAAACAAAGAATATATGGAGAAGCTTACCTCGTGCTGAGGAAAGGAGGCATCATGGTATTCATGAATAATCCAGTTATTTCTAATGTCAGGAACCTTTTTTCGTAGACAGAAAACTAGAGTCTTCTTAGTCCCAATAACATTGTCAGTAACCGGATCCCGGATTTTCCTGTCTTGACCGGTAGCTTTCCAGTAGCCACGCGATGTTGCCCTGTGAGACTTAGTACTGTTTGAGTGCTTGTATTTGATAGGACTGAAGAAATACCATTCCGGGTCGTCCGATTCGATCTGTGAAAACGCTGAAACAGAACGAAAAAAGGCAAAATCAAAACGGCGCAGTATAATAAGATTATTGAAGAATGACAGATTTAAAAGGAGAATAAGAAGATGTGGGGCTGGGATTAAGATACCCGGTAAATCCCAAGGTTCAAACTTGCAGATGTCAATCTCAGAGATGGTGTTGTGGATGGAAGGATCATCAGCCAACAATTTGTGGCGTAGGTAGTGACCGACGAGCTCTTCATCCGTCGGATGGAATCTGTACCCAACCGCCGGCGGCCTATCTTGCTGCAGACGAGCTTCCTCCGCCATCGTTGGCTCTCAATTATAATCTGATTAGCTCAAGAAACGCGAGCGGAGGGGGACGAGGTTTGAAAAGAGAGAGACAGTTCTGAGAGAGGGGGGGGGGAGTACACAAAGATAGATAGAGAGAGAGAGAGAGAGGAGAGAGAGCTTAATTGGTTGCGGGCTCGTTGTTTGTTTGGAAGCAATATAATAAATAATAATAGAGGGTTAAAGCTTGAAGTTGATCACTTTAATTAAGTGTGGGATTGAAATAGTGATTGTTAAGTGGGCTTATTTTAATTTGAATTTTTATAATATTATTGTTAGTAAAAGTCATATTGTGATTTATGTTTGGATTGGTGGTTGTATAAATGACTTTTGTAAAAGTAAAAATTGTTTGGATTGACTTAAATATAAGTGACTTTTGTGATAATGGTAAGAGAAACTAAGTGAAAAAATATTTTAAAAATTAAGTAAATATTTAAAAATTACTTTAAAATATTAGGTGCTACTGGAAAAATATTTTAGAGTGGGTGGAAATCAATAAATCAGTATTCTAAGTTTTAGATGCTCATCACTACTAAAGAAAATACATTAAAGGTAAAATTGTAGTCAGTCTCCTAAGACTATGGATATAATTGAAAAAAATACTTTAAAGGGTTAAAAACACAAAAAAATATTTTAAAGTAATTTTTTGAATTGAAAAAGTACATTAAGGGTAAAATTACAATCAGTCTGATAACACAATGGGCACAGTTGGAAAAATATTTTAAGGGGTTAAAAGCACCAAAAAATATTTTAAATTAATTTGTGTAGCTAAAAAAATACTTTAAGGGTAAAATTACAATAAGTCTGATAACACACTGAGCACAACTAAAAAAATATTTTAATTATTCACCCTCTATTGTAATTGCAGGAGAGAGAGAAAAGAATAAAAATTAGGTGGGACCATTGGACATAATTATTACATTTAACAGTAACAATAAGCTCAATTGTAATTGTAAAAATTCCAATAAATAGCTCAAGGTAAAAGCACTTTTTTTTTTAAAGCTTAATTGCCAACCGGGTGAATCAAACATTTAAATTTTTTTTTTCTTTAGCCTAGTAGACTTAAGACCAAATTAAGTCCGATTGAGCCATGTAAAAATGACTTCAAACACTCATTAAGTAAGACGCGAAGCATAAACCACAGCTCTCTTTAAAGAGGGTAATAAATAGGCAGTGAAAATTAAATTGAGATATGTGGTAGATATGTGCTTCTATTTTCACTCTTATATTGAGTTATTTAATTTCTTTATTTTTTAACCAAGACATATTTTAGTGTTTCACATAATATACATTCTCTTTTATTTTTTTATAAGAGCTATTTTTTTTCTCTAAAGTTAAGAAAGTTAAATAAGTTATTTAATCATAATATATTTTATATATTACTATTAGCTTATATATCAATTATAAATCAAAGAAATCAATTTAAAGAAAAACAATATATATAATTATTTTAGTGTAATTTTTTTAACTTTTTTAATTTTTTTAAAAAATTAATTCAATATTATATTAAAAATCGAAGTTAGTATTTTTTGGAAACTAATCAATATTTTTCTTTTGGGCTTGGATTAAGATACCTGGTAGATATTCCTTTTTATTCCTGATATAAGAGGTCATTGGCTTTTTTTAGATATTAAAAAAATAAAATAAATTATTTAAACATAATATATATAAAATTCAATATTAAACATAGAAAGGAAACAACTAAACAAGTCAACTCAAGGTCATATTAAAGACCGACGCTAGTATTTTTTTTTCTTTTATAGAACTAAACTGTATCTTTCTTCTGGGGAACGAACTAGGTACAATCGTGAACCAGGGTCAGTTTCATGATGCATGCCACGAAAGGCCAAAGATGTAGATTGTAGGGTATGTAATGACACGTAATGATGTGGGACCCACCAGCTAAAAACCGTGTCCTGTCTCTTTTGCTCAGCGTTTGCTAGTGATTGAGAAATCAAACGAAGGAATGAGGAAGCATCCATTTTCCCCCCTTTTAACCATCATTAAACCTCACGCGTTTTATTTACCCAAAAAAAAGAAAAAGAATCTCACGCGTTTCTTTTATGGACCAAACCGGAAGAGCACAATTTCTCATTATTTTCGGCCCGTCTCATTTTTATAATGAAATGAATGATTTAGATTTAATATTTTATAAAATTATTATTATAATATTTTATAAATTAAAATTTATTTATCTTTTTATATATTGCAATTATGAATGGTCTAAATCAGATTTGAGAGTTTAAATTTACTTATTTATGTTTATAGAAATAATTTTATAAATATTGAATATGAACCATATATTATTTTAATCTAATGGTAGATATGAGATAATGAGAAAAAAAATAAGAGAGAGGATAATGAGAGAAACCCAACCCAAATCAAACCATATTGATCTCTATGTGACGAATGAAGCAATTTCCATGTCTTTAACATATACATCCAAAATTTAAGAAGTCTTTGTAGAAAGAAAATTTGGTCTAAAATATAAGAGTTGATAGGATAATTAATCATTGTTTTCTACTTTTAATTAGAGTAAAATAGATGAATTTTATCAATCTATGATAAGTTAAATAACTAAACTAACATTCTTTAATTCATATGAATTACTTAAGGACGTTTTATATTTTGGATCGGGGAAGTAGCTGATATGTGCTTTCGTTGTTCTTTGTAATCACCGTGAACATCCGTTGAACCATCCAATTCTGACATGAATGGACCTTGCAAGGCTTTGTTTGACCTAAAAGATACCGTCTTTCTTTAAACAAAGACCAACAATATCTCATCATCTTCACATCTCTGTTGAAAATGAATGGACATTATTCCTTTATTTTATTGTTTTGGATTTTGGCTAATTAATTAAATTTGAAGGGACCCTTCTATTGCTTCCATCGCTTGTTGTTTTCATGCTCTTTCTTTGACTCCTATCCGTGCCCATTCTTCTGAATATAGCAGACTACTAATTTATGAAGCCAAACTTTCTTAGAAGTAGAAATTAATTTGTACGTCTGATTATTCTTCTTGATAGCATACTGGTAAGGAAAGTTGACACACATTTAAATATCCTAACATCCGACCACAATAGTAGTCAATTAAGGATCTTAGTTAAAATATGAACAAAAATTCCAAAGATGATTAGGTTTTTAATCCCAAATAAACAATTGACTACGCAATTATGAACATGTACAGCATCAACATCATATATTTTCTTTAGTAGGATTCAACCCAGCTTTTAGAAAATTTTAAGAATAAGTTTACTACATATAAAAAGGTTGGCCTGCATAGATTAGTCAACAACACAACCTTAGTCACATCATACAATTTTAATCACACAGGACATGAGATGGCACGCGCGGCTACATTAGACAATTAAAAAAGCTATAGAATCTTTCATTACATAGGAAAGCTACAGTAAGAAGATTGTATCATTAGGTATCTCACCACACGCATCTTATCAAGATAGCTTCTCCAACTCCCCCCCCCCCCCGGGAACAATGACTATATATGAACAAAAACCTTACAACAGTAATTAAATTATATGACTGGGCACTAAGATTTTGGTTTCATGAAGGTGTTACACTTTTACCTATTGGACAAAAGAAATCCTATCATTCGAGTTCGATCCCTCCCGCAGAGCTATTTAAAATAAAATATTGGTTAAAGTTAATAACAAAAAATGGATAAGATATATGATTTTTTTTATAAATATACATATACACGTATGTCACACCCCGCACTTCTTCCCCCACACGAAATCCCAATCCCAGGGCCTACGGGCGTGGACTCACAAAGAGATCCCTACCCCCTCCAACACAAGTGGGTTTCTTTCGCCTCCCGGGACTCGAAGTAGCAACCTGAGGGCATAAGTACGCACTCCACGTCTGAGTCCCTACCGTTGAGCTAACTGTAGCTCAATGGTACGAGTCTTGGATGAAGCGGTACTTATGCCTCCAGGTCGCGGCTTCAAGACTTAGGAGGCGAAAGAAACACCCTTGAGTTGGGAGGGGGTGGATATCTTTATGAGTCCACACCCATAGTCCGCTCGTAGGCCATAGGATTGGGGTTTTGGTGCGGGGGAAGTGCGGGTTGTGACATGTACATATTTAAGGGCTTAAAATGGAGGGAAAAAAACATATTAAGATTTCAGATAACAAAATAGTGTAACTTATACAGTACCAGTTTTATGAAAGTGAATATGACTTGTATTTAGAATGGGATTGAAGGGTAGTATTATATATTTTCAAATACTCGAACGTAATCAATAAGTTGTTGATTGAGATGCTAAGGGGCCTCACCCTTATAAGAAGGAGAACATAAGTTTAAATCCCGGAATGCACATTTATTAGGAGAGGTGAACACCTTTTACCCTCTAAATCTCAAAAGGGAAAACTTTTGATATTACCAAAAAAAAAACTTTGAACGTAATTGCGCAAAAAAAAAAAATGGAGAAGTACTGAAAAATAGAATATAAGTGGTGACTAGTGAAGGCAGTATTTTGGGTTTTGTAATACCTTCGTGTATTCTGAGACGAATGAAAGAGCAAAACTTGCTCGCGAGGTTGTAACTTTTCAAAGTACTGACCCCACTATCTTTTATTTAGTGCGTCTCCTTTTATCTCCTCTCACTCTTTTTTTCTATGTTTCTTTCATTAATTCTTTGTCTCTTATCCGCAAGCTTTGATTGAAAAGCTTGTAGTGTTCCGATCAAAAAAAAAAGCTTGTAGTGTTTATCCTTATTGGAATTGCAATCTTTTGCCATGATTTTTTCTTTTGCGAGTGAGGACCGAGGAGATGGGTTTTATTTTTCTTCCAAATTACCAATTTTCACAAATACTACAATTTATTAATCTAGATTAATGGTGATTAATAAAAAAATTTTGGTGTAGTAAGTTAAAAGTGATTCACACAATGGAGCTAAAAAACTCACTTGTGACTGACAATAAAACTTGATGTCCAAGTTGAAGCTTTTGAAGGTGATGACCTCACTATCTCATTGACTCACTTTTTGATGCTCTCATTCTTTTTTTCATCCCGATTGCTGTGATGGAAGATTCTGTGGGGTTTAACCTGATTGGATGTCATTTGTGTCCTGTCCAAGGTTTTGAAACCCGGATTGGCCGCCGAACAAGTGGAAAAATCAGTCTGGGTTATAAGAAAAACTGGATTCATGCATAACTTGGAATCGACTCGGTCAACTCGATGAGACTCGATGATATATCTCGATTTTATCATATTATTTAATATCTTATTTAGAGATTTATCATTAATTTTGGGCTAAATAGTATTTATTATGATTAAGAATTAAAGATGATTATGTGAAAATAAAGCTTAAAAGGATAGATTTGTTATCTCTTGTGATTGCTCTTTAAAATTTTAATTTTGAATGAAGATATTACAAGATATTGATTTGAATTGTAGGTTATTTTGGGAAAGTTGGAGTTGAAGGACCACAAAGTAAAGATGCATGAGGACTAAAATGAAAAATTAAATTCTACATGTGGCTAGATGGGAATTTTGACAGAAAATAGGACATTTTCTGTAACATTAGCGTCACTTTTAAAACAGAGAAAGTTACAATAAAGACCCCAAATTTCATAAAAAACATTTTAGGTCCCAAAATGTCCAAAATATCAATTTGGTCCAAAATTCCGAAAATCAGCAGTTTCCTCTACTAAATTTGATTTTAAGGCTGATTTATTCAGATTCTGAGGATTTTCTTGAAGCCCACACCTCTAAACATAAACCTAGAAAGGGAGTGAATATTTTAGAGGATATTGACAGACAATAAAAGAGAGAAAGTGAACGAGAGTTAGGAACAAGCAGCCACGAACGAAGTTCAAAAGAGAATAGAGAGAAGAGGAATAAGAAATTATGAAATCACTGTCTACACCACTATGAATAGGAGACCACACCATCACCTTGCAGAAGACTTCCCACCACCACCACCGTCATTTGTCTTTCACCTTTCAGATTTTTCATCTTCTCGTTCTCTATCAAATTCGGCCCTACATTCATCTCTCATGGGTTTCTTGAGGCCTAATGGAGTTGTGGTTGTGATAAACTCTATGAGGGGCTTAAGTCTTTCGTGTTTTTTTAGATATGGAAGATTGGTTTGAACTCCAAAGATATATTCAGAGATTGCGAGTTTTTATCTTAATTTGAATTGAACAATTGTGATTTGGACTGTATTGTGTGGTTTGAGATTTATTTTTTTATATTTCCTTTTCAGTTTAATGTGGTTGTGCTATTCTTTTATAATTTGAATAAGTATTTTGACTACTTTGATCTTGTTTGAATATCTCAGTTGAGCACAGCGTTCATCACATAGAGGAACAAGTGATATAAATCCAATCGTAAATTGCACACTAAGTGGTATTTAATAGTGTAATAAGAAGTATTTATCTAGCTAGAGTTCTAGGACTAATCATTAATTAATATCATTAGACTCAGCGAGTTGCTAATGTTTGATTTTTGACTTAGTGGGTAATTTAACTCCCAAGTCATTTTGAGCAAGGATAACCTATATATCCCATTTTCCAAGAAGCATTCATCATCAATTTGCTTAAATCAAATTTTATTACTTATCTCAACAATTTCTAAAAAAAATAAGAGTGGTTTAGGTTCTTTTTTATTATTAAAATAAAGAAAATCAATTTCAAACCCATCTTAATGTTTTGTCACTTGATTTAGCTTAGGAAATAAATAAAAGGTTCCTCAAGAGAACACGACTCGAATTGTGTTCTTCACTAATAATTTGATTTATTTTCATTTAACCCAAGACAACTAAATGTTCTAAATCACTCGATCTAGTTGAGTGAGTCGTCAAGTTACGTTCTAATTTTTTCTCTCTCTTCAATGACGAAACAACTTTATTTTGATTTTTTTAAACGTCGTCTAAAAACTGAGAGTGAAATATGAAAAAAGAAAAAAGAAAGAAAGAAAGAAAGATCGAACGAAAGACGAACTCGAACAGTTCCGAAACCCCATCGCTCCCTCCTTCCTCTTGACTTCTTCCTCCTCTCCGTCGAGCAAGTCGCCAAGTTTCAGCAGATCTGGTTAGGCATGATCATCGCTGTTTCGTCGTCAAAGGTTGGAGCTTTTACTTCTTTCTTCTCTTCCTACTCCACGGTCACAACATTACAGAGAAAGGTCGGAGCTTTTGGATTCAGCTCTTCCAGTGCTTCTTAGCTGTTTTGCCGTGAAAACCTCTTTCGGTGCTTCATTCTTCTTTGTTTGATTATTGTAAGAAAAATATAACTAAAAGGAGATTTGGCGTACCAGGGCGAATCCATGTTTGGATCCAGGTCAAAACTCCAATGCTCCATACTTGTGCCCACACAATTATTAGACTACTAGAGCCTAATTGTGATTTGCACAGCAGAACACCAGAACCAGAAAGATGATAGGAGAGAAGAGAATTGCCAGAAAACTCAATGACGGAGTGAATTGCAATTGTGGAGGCACACCCTATTTATAGTGGTTTATGGAGGCTACTAATTAGGAAATGTGCGCACTCCTTCTTGCCCTCTAAGACAGCAATTAATTGATTCTCAATTAATTCCCTAATTGTGGTGATTTATTCCTCATTTAACAAATCCATAATTATTGCTGAATTATTCTTCAATCTGCAATTAATGCTGATTTTATTCTTATTTAATTAGACTACTTATATCCTAATAAATAATCCGACCCATCAAGGGCGGACTTAGACCCGAAGTCCAACAATTATGGATTCCTTCATCGTTTTGGCTTCAACGTTTTGCGTTTCTTTTTTTCCTTTTGTTCAAGACGTTTCAAGCTATCGGTGTTCTGTTTTTTTCTCCCTCTCGGATTCTAGGGCGCCAAGCTCTAATCTTCACCCTATTGCTTTGTTTTAATACCTCATTGGTCTGACTCTGTTAACTCTGGTATGACCCATTAACCTTTGACCTAGTATCTTCACCGGTTCAGTGGCCGGTCCGGGTTTCAGAATTTTAATCATGTCCCCCCAAGTTTTATTTCATTCAAACGAATAGAAAAAGAAAAACTTGGTCACCAAGTTTTATCCTTCTACACGTTTTGACTCTCGAGTCTCGACCCTTCTTCCCTTTCCTAGCTTCCATTATTTTTTGACTTTTTAGTCTGTTTCTCTGTTTGTTCGGGTTTATCCTTCACAGATGGATCCCAAAATGTGTACCTTTATTGCCAAAGGAAACAATAAAATTAAAAGCGTGTAAACAATTTGGTGTAACAATGAAGAGTTAAATGTATACACCTCATTTTTACCTGATATTTTGTATTAAATAGGACTTTTTAACTTTGATCTATAATTAAAGATGTATAGCACAGGTACTTTCATCTTCATTTATGGGAAGAAATGAATGATAAAATTTTGTATTTTTATGAAATAGATGTCATGCACGTAAATAAAATCGATTGTTACGCAACAAAAATATTACTTATCATGCTTTTGTAGAAAATATTTGCCGCAAACCCTTAGGATCTAAGTTGGGTATATAATATTATTAGGTTGTTGTTAATTTGTCCTTAGCGTTTGACATTATTTTCTATTTTTATGTATTTAATATTCCTTTTATAACAGAATTCTTCAACTAAGGAATCTGTTAATCATGAAGGAAATGAAACAATCTTTTTTGGCCATGCAAATTTGTATTAATGTAAAAATAGTATCTAGAACAAGTTAAACCACTCATCACTAGAATTTATAACACTAAAAGAAACATTACACGGCAATTCTTCCTGCTAAATTTTTTTTTTTTAAAAAAAAACTAATTGTAATAAGATACACTACAGTACTTTTTCCTTTAATACAGACGTGGCCATCATTTCCCCTAACCCTTGCTCATCCATGGTTGGAGCCAACTGCAAGAGTAATTAGCCCTGGTAAAATTCTTCATCTGACTGGTAAAGTGCTTGAATCATCGAGTCTATAGCTTCATTTGATAGATATTGTGCTTGAATCATTGAATCTATAACATCGTTTGGTTGGATAGAAGTTTGGGTTATTGGGTTTATAACTTCTTTTGGTTGGAAAGATGTATGAATTGCTGAATCCATAACTTCAAGGTGTGAAGATGTTTGAACCGTTGAGTTCATATTTGATAAATAATATTCCTAAAACAAATATAAAACAAATATTAGTTCTTATTCTATTTTGCACCTTCAAGCATAATCTATGAACTACTTCAAGAATTCTTCTACTTACCCTTGAAAGGATAGAGAAATTTGTTGGGTTTTCATACTCAAAATTAGTATGATCATTGGACTCCCTTTCGTGGCCAATTGATTCGTGCTCATAGTCATTAGGATTATCTTTTATTTTCTTTTCATATTTCTTCGTTAGTTTGCATACTACATAGGTCCTCTGCATCATTTGGAAGAAATAGAGTGAAGCATTCATTTTCCAGAATTAGAACATAAAATCAGAATTGACAATAATCAGTTTAATAGAAACACTAGTTAATCAAAATGAGTTACTCATAAGGGATAAACATTAGTTACCAGACAACGACATGCATCAAAATTGAGCCATAGAAAGAGTGACATAATTAATAACACTATTGGGGAGAAAAAAAAAAAAAAAACTCACTAACCATAGTTAAAAAACAGTTTTGAAAACATAAGAACTTTAGTTTTTATAAGCAAACAGAAACAGAATAAGCAATTACTTGTTCCAGAGGCAACATGGCATCATGGTATTCATGAATCACCCAATTGCGTCGAGTCCCATTAGGAACACGCCCTTCGTGATATACTAGATTTTTCTTCATTCCAATGACTTTGTTGGTGTCACCGTCCTTGATTGGTCTGTCTTTACCGGTGACTTTCCAGAAGCCAAGTGATGTTGTCCTATTAAACCGAGCACTGTTAGAGTACTTGTAATCACAACGACTGAAGAAATAGCATTCTGAGTCATCTTGCTCCGTCTCCGGAAACGCTGAAGCAGCCAGAGCTGGATTGAAGAACAAGAAAGCAAAACCAAACACTACAGCATAAGATAATGATGCATGCAAAGAAATTTAAGAGGAAAATATAAATCAGGATAGATACCTATTAATTCCCAAGGTTCGTACTTGCAAACGTCAATCTCAGGGATGGTGTTATAAATGGAAGGATCATGAGCCATCAATTTGTGGCGGAGGTAGTAAGCGACGAGCTCTTCCTCGGTCGGACAGAATCTGTATCCTACAGGTACACGTCTCTGCATCGTCGTCGGATCCGCCATGGTTGTCTCAGTGATAATAAAACGGATAGCAGAGAATATGAGGGAGAAGAAGATGCTTGAAAGTGAAAAGGGAGTGATCGTAGTATTGAAAGAGGAGGACTTGACTTCATCACTTGAAGCATTACCCCTTATATAGAGAGTCCTACGTAAGATGTGAAATGTAAGATAAATTATACTGTACTAAAATCCAAAATCAGGGAAAGTATAACTCCTGTATTTAGATGCTTTTGTACTTGTCCTCGTTTTATTAATGATGTAAATTGCCTTTTCTCAAAATTATAAAAATAAAATTGTTCCATAAGAGTCTTTTCCCATTTCATTCTTCCCTTGCCCTTCGCTCCTCGTTCCTTTGGTTCCTTCCATTCGGTTACAAGTCTCAATCACCTTTCTTCCTCCAAGTTTCAAGCATTAAAATTTAAAACTCACGTCTTTGTTGAGGTAATACAATTTTTTTTTATTTGATCATGGGTTTATACTTCGCGGCTTAGAGAGTAAAGGGTTCTCACCTCTTCCAATAAATATATTTCTCAGCATTTAAATTTGTGTTCTCATTCTAACGGAGTGAGGGCCCTAAGGTAATACAAAATTAAAACTCAAATAAGCATAGCGGATAAGTGTTATTGGAATGGGTTTTGATGAAATACGGGGTTTTAAATTGGATTCCTTAAAAAGGCAAAAAAGGTTTTTTAAAAAGCTACCTTCAATTAACCCTGATAATACTTAAATTTCACACAGTCACGTAGTCATTTAAAAAAATTAAATGTATAATATATATACATATATATATTGAAATCTTGTCCCCTAAGTTTAAAAAATTTGTATTTTCTGGCTAATTTCAAGATAGGAACACGTCCCGAACTGAAGATTCTAGAATATAATGGCATCTCAAATGAAAAGGAAAGGTACCCAACTTGCTCTCCAAGTTAAAATTATATATATTTTGGAATTCTTGAAGTTGAAACCCTATGCTCGATGGTGACAAAAGTATAATAATTAATTATGTTCTCCCTTTCTTTTACCCATGTTCTCTTCTCAGGTCTCACTTCAACAAAGCATGAAGTTTAAATTCAAATTCCAATTTTATTTTATGTCAGCTTTTCCATCATTAGATTAAATTCACACAAGTCTTAAATATATAAAAAAAATCATAATCACAAGCTAGCTTAAGACTAGGGGAAAAAATCATTAAAACTTTTGCCCCCTTTCTTTCCATTTTCTGTTAACTAAATAAGACGAAGTAGATACCTCACCCCATATTTTGCAACCAAACCCTTCCATCCCTTCCCCTCCGCTAGGATGGGAAGAAAAATAGGGAAGAGGGAAAATGGGAAGAGAGAAAAATAGGGAGAAAACATTACCATTCTCCTTGTTTGAATGAGTGAGAGAAAACTGAAAAAAAAAATGAGTAAATGTTTGATGACTAAAATACCCTTATGCCTATATTAAAATAATCATATTCAAAATTAAATTAAATATCAAAACGACAAAATCATTTTAATATTAACATTGTCAAATAATTTAAAATGATAAAGATACATTTAAAATAAATAATTTAACCAAAATTTTATTTTTTTTTAAGGTAAAAAATAAAAAGTGTATAATTTTTTAAAATTAATATCATAAAAGAAGATAAATAAATTATAATTTATCCAAAATTATTAGTAACTAATTAAGAATATAATATAAAATTTAAAGGGTTAAAGTGTAATATAAAAAATTAAACAAATTTTAAAATATATATATACATAAATTAATAAAACAAATTTTTAAATACTGCGTACTATTTATTTTTTTCTTAAATATGCGTACTGTAAGTAAATTGATTTTTCTTAAGGTTTTAATCATTTATTTATAAAAAAAAATGCATACAGGAGGCGCAAGGCGTCGTGTAAGTAACAGTTTGGGAAATAAAAAAGTGTGAACATAAAAGAGGGCAGTTTGGTACAATGGATTTTCTTATCAAATCCATCCACTTGCGTAGAGAACTTTTGGGAGGAAAAAGGGGTGGGTTCCACACTCACTTTCCCTTCCTCATTTTCCTTTCTCCCTCGTTTTCCCTTCTATCCAAGTAGGGAAAATTAAAACTCCCTTCCTCCTATATTTTCCACCCCACTTTTCTTTCCTCTCTTATTTTCTATCAATCCAAGCAAAGCATTCATGTTTTGTTTGAGGAAAATGGATGTTAGGATGTGATAAAAATTTTTATGAGTTGAATTTTAAGAAAATATAGAGATCAAGAAATTTTTAAAAATAAATTTTACCTCTTCCCTCATGACTCTTTTATAGTTTTCTTTAAATCATTTTTTCCTAAATGTCCTTTGTTTTAATATTCCTTAATTAACTAGACAATCTCTTAACTCATTAAACAAGGAAGAATTATATACAAGTCCTCACAAAGACAATTAACTACTCACAATCCAAATAACTATTTGCAAAAATAATTAATTTTCTTATTTAGGACATGTCCTAATTTTATCATTAAACAATATTCTCTGATCAATGAATATCATTGAGATTAGTTTTAAAAATTTCAACTAATTTAAATAAATATCTTTATCTGTAAAGTTGCAAATAGATATTTGTGATAATTATAAAGAGTAGAGAGAATAGTTATCATGGATAGACACTAATCATGGTTCAAAGAAACTTTCAAAACCTATAGAAGAAAAGTTACAATAATTGGACCTACGATAATTTTGTAGTTATATGCAAGATAATGAAACCCGAACCGGCCACTGAAACGGTCAGGGTACTGGGTTAATAGTTAGTGGGTCAGATTGGAGTCAGAACAAAGTTAAACTGGGGTCAAACTGGTAAGGAAGTGAATTTGAACGATAATATTTTTTAGAATAGTTTTAGAATTTAATAATTTTTTAGATCAAATGATAATATTTTTTAAGTACCTTTTTGTATTAGAAAATAGACATCTCAAGCTTTCTTTAGAATTCTAATTTGTAAATTTTAAAATTATGTAGAATTACATATGAATTTTTAAAATCAAGAAAATCTTAATAAATATTAAACCGGTCGGGCCGGACCAGTTAGATGACCGATTCGATGATTCCGGTGGTCAAACCAGCCAGGCCAGTCCAGTTGTAATCACATTGATTATAAGGCCTATCCTATTATATTGTAGGTGAATATATGATGGTTTAATTTATATTAGCCAAATACATAAATCTTTTTTTTATAAAATTAGTAAATTATATCATATGAAAGAGGAGAATTACAGATAGAACATAACATTATCCATATACAAGATAACAACATATATGCACACGACACGCCAGACATTAACATTAAGAAATTTCACAAAACAGAATATGGTGCATCAGATACAATGCGCACATATATAAAAATACAATCTTAATTAAGTAAGGATTTTGATAACCCAAAAATCAGTGCATGCATCTGTGCGTGCAATAATTTTTAAGATGAATATATCTCAAACCTAAATTATGGAACCAATGACATTGTTGTACTATGCCCCACAGCTGGACAGAAGCAAAGAAGGGGATTGAAGGAGAAATAAGATGAAAAGCTAGCAAATATTAACGAAGCGGCTGAAAAATGAAAATATAGATGGGGATAAATAAAGTGGAAATATCCTTTATATATATATATATATAGTAATTCCAAATATTCTGAAATGAATAATGAAACAGCATAAAGCTAAGCTACTTGCTCCCCAAGTTTTTTAAGAGTATTGACCCCACTATCTAATTATCTATCTATCTATCTATCCTTTCTATTTAATTTGAAACTCCCAAAACTACTTGCTCCATAAGTTTTACAGATTTAGCTTTATTTCATAAACTACGCGCCTTATTTAATGAATACCATATGCTTGTTTAAAAAAATTTTGTTTAACCTTTTATTAAAAAATAACTAAAAGAAGAGATAGATACATTTGAAGATATTTTTACTACCATTGTGATGCTATACACAGAAATGTTTGATAGGGTCAATCTTGCATTTCAGATGGACCACTGCAGATTGAAGATTTTGCACTTAACAAAAGTTTTTATCTCCACAACCATAGTTCAATCAAATAACATTAATGTCCTGATGCGCAGGACCTTCAATTTCTACTCAAAGAATTTCTTTCCTTTCATATTGTTATTGTTACTATTAATTATTTAGATAGGCTTAATTTATTGCATTTTTAGTTCAGTTTCTTTGGTCTCGTTGTAAACTTCATGGTTATTAATGTTATTTTTTCTTTTAAACAAAAAAATAACGAACGATATATTTTTTGGGCCTGTAATCATTATTGTTAAACTCACAAATTGATTTTTCAAATTTATCGTTTTTACCTTTTTAACTTACAAAATCATGATGAGTCACTGGTAAACTTACTTAAGCTTGTGAATTTACCCATCAAATTTACCGTTTTTATGTTTTTAGCTTACAAAATCGTTTTAGCTCACTCTAAGGCTTGTGTTAACTTTTTCATTTTGATCATGCTTAGTGACTTTATATAAAAGGTTTATAGAAATTTCTTTGTTAAGTATGATAAATTATTAGTATTATGGATTTGATTTGAATTTAAATATATTTAAATCAAATTTTTGTCATTTTTTATAGATAAATTTTTTAATCATATACTATTAATACATATTTAATAGTAAAAGTAAACTCTAACAAATTTACGATACGAATTTATATATTACTGTCAAAAGTTTAATAATCTCTTGTCCGTGATCGTCAATCTACAAATAAATGACAAATCATCTTTATTGATCATAAAGAGGATAAACTTACTTGAGCACTATCATGTATTTATAGAAACATTTTGCCGCAGACCTATGCAATTATACTTAATTTTTTTCATTTATCAAGCTGTTTTTTTTATCAATAATCCGCCACCATAATATCAATGATTTGCTTGGTACATAAGAAGAGACATATCATTTTGAATTTTGAACAAAGTTGTGGTTGCCTTAATTATTGTTGTTGTTGTTGTTTAACATTATCAACTTTTTATGTTTTATTTGAAGGTATATTTTTATTTTATATTTTCATATCTAATAATATTCCATATTCTTCAGAATTTTTTTTTTTATAAGTAGTTTGTATAATGATTAATGAATAAGTTATAATCGATAAAAACAATAAAAATCCTTTTTATTAATAGAAAATTAAACAGTATTAATGTAAACTAAATACTCCCTCCATTCCTTTTTATAAAAAAGGTTTAAACGTTTAACTCATACAACGCAAAAAGTTATTCAAACAATTACTAAATGAACACTTGAAAAAGAAAATACACACCATAGTTCTTCTTCTTCTCCTCTAACCTAAATAGTTTTCATGTGCCAATGCATATATATATATTTGATGCTGTTACCATTTCCAACTATCCATGCTTGGAGGCAAATAGTCATCAGGAAACACCAAGAATGAACCAACATCAAATTCTTCTGAGTCGCCGCCGTGTGGAGTCTCAACGGTTGAGTCCACTTCAGAAGATGTCTGAATTCTTGATGACCCATTTGACTCCCCATGTGTTTGAATCAATAAGGAATCCTCATCTGACAAATACGGTACCTAAATCACACACACACACACATCAATCGAATTTTAATACTCTCATTCTATTTTACATATCCTACAGCTTGATATTTAAACACTATATATATATATATCTCTCAGAAGCTCAAGAATTTGTCTGCTTACTTCTGGATTTGCTTGATTTTCATACTCAGAAGCGATAGAGTCATTCGGCTCGCCTTCATCACGAACCAGCTCATCGGTTTTTTCTTTTGCTTTCTTCTTGGGTTTCTTCCATAACTTACATAGAACATGGGTTCTCTACAACATGGAAGAACAATCAAGCATTCGTTTGACAGAACTAGAGCATACATATATATATATATATATAGATTATCTGAAAGAAATGATATAGCAAAACTAAATCAAATAAGTTATACACTCAATGTTACGTTCCCCGCATGAACATTGGTGATATAAACATTAAGTCACCAAACGATATGTGATGCGTCTAATTAAAATCGAGTCACAAAAAGAGTAGCGTAGATAATATAGCTTTATCGCCTGCAAAGTTAGAACTAGAAAAAAACTAATCACAGTGTTATATGTGTGTGTGTGTGTGTGTGTGTGTGTGTGTGACAGCTTTAAACCAGAAAAGCAATGTTGTACTAACTACGTTACTGCAAAGACCCTCCGATTCTGTAAGGTCCATTTCCATAATAAACACAAAAAATATAAAATTTCCATATTATTTCTAGCTATAAAAAAACAAAGAATATATAGAGAAGCTTACCTCATGTTGAGGAAAGATGGCATCATGGTATTCATGAATAACCCAGTTATTTCTAATGTTAGAAACATTTTTTCCAGGACAGAAAACTAGTGTCTTCTTGGTCCCAATTACATGGTCAGTGACGGGATCCAGGATTTTCCTGTCTTGACCGGTAGCTTTCCAGTAGCCACGCGATGTTGCCCTATGAGACTTAGTACTGTTTGAATACTTGTATTTGATAGGACTGAAGAAATACCATTCCGGGTAGTCCGATGTGATCTGCGAAAACGCTGAAACAGAAGGAAAAGAGGCAAAATCAAAACGGCGCAGCATAATAAGATTATTGAAGAATGACAAATTTAAAAGAAGAAGAAGAAGAAGATGTGGGGCTGGGATTAAGATACCTGGTAAATCCCAGGGTTCGAACTTGCAGATGTCAATTTCAGAGATGGTGTTATGGATGGAAGGATCATCATCCAACAATTTGTGGTGGAGGTAGTGACCAACGAGCTCTTCATCGGTCGGATGGAATCCGAACCCCACCGGCGGCGGCCTATTTTGCCGCAGAGGAGCTTCCTCCGCCATCGTTGGCTCTCAATTATAATCTGATTAGCTTAAGAAACGCGAGCGGAGGGAGACGAAGTTTGAAAAGAGAGAGTACTGGGAGAGAGGGGGGAGAGAGTACTTTTAAGTAATATATAGAGAGAGGGAGAGAGAGAGATCTGCTTGTTTGCGGGGCCGTTGTTTGTTAAGAAGCAATATAAAGGCTTGAAGTTGACCACTTTAAGTAGCCCACTAAGCATAACTCACAGCTCTCTTTAAAGGGGGCAATAAATAGGTAGTGAAAATTAAATTTACATTTGTGGTAGATATTTGCTTCTATTTTCAGTCTTATGTTGAGTTATTTAATTTCTTTATTTTTTAAAAAAGACACATTTTGGGGTCACTTATAATACATATTTTCTCATATCTTTTATATAAGAGCTAATTAATTTTTTTTAGAGATTAAGAAAATAAAATAAGTTACTTAATAATAATATATGTTATATACTATTATTAGATTATATATTAATTTATAAATCAAATAAATTATTTTAAAGGACAACGATAAATATAATTATTTAAATGTAATTTTTTTAACTTTCTTAACCTTTCTTAAAAAAGATCAATTGAATGTTATATTAATGCCTGATAATTGTTTTTTTTTAGGACTAAACTGTATTTTTCTTTTGTGGGGAACTAAACTAGGTACGACCGTGAACAAGGGTCAATTTCTGAATTTCATGATTGCATGCCACGAAAGCCACAAGATGCACCCCTTTTTGTAGTACGTATAAAATAGAGTTAATTTTTTTTTTAAGGATATTAATGAAATTAAATAAATTATTTAATTATATCATATATTATATATAATTAATTATATATCACTTTATATATAGGTAAAATAATTTAGAGAAAAAAATAATAAATATAAATATTTTAAAATTATTTAATTAATTTTATTAATATTTCTAAAAGATCTATTATATTTTATATTTTTTTTTGTTCAAAATATTATATTATATTTTATATTTAAGAATGGAGAAAAGTAAATTGTAGAGTAATGTAATGACACGTAATGAGTATGCTCCGCGTTTGCTAGTGATGGAGAAATCAAACGAAGGAACGAGGAAGGCTCCTTTTTCTTCCCCTTAATCATCATTAAATCTCACGCGTTTCTTTCATGGCCCAAACCGGAAGAGCACATTTTCTAAAACCTTCTCGTCGTTCTGGTTTTCACCGTTAGTTTATGAAATAGATGGTTTAAATTTAATATTTTATAAAATTATTATTATAATATTTTATAAATTAAAATTTATTTATTTTTTATAGATTGTAATTATAAAATAAGGTTAAAGAGAAAATTTATCAATAAAGTTTTACGGAAGAAGTCTCTAGCATAATTATATTTTAAAGGTGGCAAAAATACACGTAAGGTATTAAAAGTGGAGCATCCGGCATAAAACCGTTAAATTTGTCCTAACACCGTTAATGGTTTTCTTCTCTTATAACTTAACATCGTTAGGTTAAATTTAACGGTTTTGTGCTGGATGCTCCACTTTTAATACTTTATGTGTATTTTTACCCCCTTTAAAACATAATTGTGCTAGACGTTCCTTCCGTAAAACTTCGTTGATAAATTTGCTCCTTAACCCTTATAAATAGTATATATCATATTTTAAGAATTTAAATTTATTTATTTATATTTAGGAAAATAATTTTATGAAAAATTGAATCTAAACCATATATTAATTTAATCTAATGGTAGATATGAGATAATCAGACGAAAATAAGAGAAACCTGGCATGGACCAAACCATATGTGATTTGTACGTAACAAATGAACCAATTTCCATGTCTTTAACATAAACATCCAAAATTTAAGAAGTCTTTTAGAAAGAAAATTTGGTCTAAAATATAAGAGGTTGATAGGATAATTAATTATTATTTTATACTTTTAACAACAGTAAAATAGATAAATTTTATGAATTTATCATATGTTAAATAACTTAACTAACATTCTTTAATTCATATGAATTACTTAACAACGTTGTATATTTTGGATCGGGGGAGTAGCTGATATGTGCTTTCGTTGTTCTTTGCAATCACCATGAACATCCGTTGAACCACCCAATTCTGACATGAATGGACCTTGCAAGGCTTTGTTTGACCTAAATGATAACAAAGACCAACAGTATCTTATCATCTTCACATCTCTGTTGAAAATGAATAATATAATTTTATTCGTCTAATCAAAGTACTACTAAAATTTTGATATTGAGTGTGGTTTCGGATTTTGGCTAATTAATTAAATTTGGAGGGACCCTTCTATTGCTTCCATCGCTTGTTGTTTTCATGCTCTTTCTTTGACTCCTGTATGTGTGCCCATTCTTCTGAATGGCAGACTACTAATTTATGAAGCCAAACTTTGTTAGAAGTTGTAATTAATTAGTACGTTTGATTATTCTGCTTGATAGCATACTTATAAGGAAAGCAGACACACATTTAAATAAATCTAACATCCGACCACAATAGTAGTCAATTAAGGATCTTAATTAAAGTATGAACAAAAATTTCCAAAGATGATTAGGTTTTAATCCCAAATAAACAATTGACTTCACAATTATGAACAGCATCAACATCATATATTTTCTTTAGTAGGATTCAACCCAGCTTTTAGAAAATTTTAAGAATTAGTTTGCTACATATATATAAAAAGGTTAGCCTGCATAGATGAGTCAATAACACAACCTTGGTCACATCATAAAATTTTAATCACACAGGACATGACATGGCACGGCTACATTAGACAACTAAAAAAGCTATAGAATCTTGCATTACATAAGAAAGCTGCAGTAAGAAGATTGTATCATTATGTATCTCACCCTGAACAATGGCTATATATGAACAAAAACCTTACAACAGTAATAAAATTATATGATTGGGCACCAAGATTTTGGTTTCATGAAGGTGTTACACTGTTACCTACTGGACAAAATAAATCCTATCATTGGAGTTCGATCCCTCCCACAGAGCTATTTACAGTAAAATATTGGTTAAAATTAATAACAAAAAATGAATAAGATATATGATTTTTTTTTATAAATATACATATACATGTACGTATTTAAGGGCTTAAAATGGAAAACACATATTAAAATTTCAGATAACAAAAAAGTGTAACTTATATAGTACCAGTTTTACGAAAGTGAATATAACTGGTATTTAGAACGGGACAGGAGGGTAGTAGTAGTATATATTTTAAAAAACTCAAACATAACTAATAAGTTGTTGGTTGAGGTGGAAAGGGGCCTTACCCCCATAAGGAAGATAAAACAAATTCAAATCCCAGAAAACATACTTGTTGAGAGAGATAAAAACCTTTTTTCTCTCTAAATCTCAAAAAGGGAAAAACCCCTTGATATTGCCCAAAAAAAAATGGAGACACTAGTGCAAAATACTAATTTAACTACATGATTTCTCATCAATTACTTAAAGAACAGAAGCAGTAATGGATATGGTATATTTTTACTTCTGTTTCAAGTGTATCTGAGGCCGTAATTTATATTATGGCATCAATTGTATAAGCACCTAATGCCATGATTAAGTTTATGATATTTTTACATCAAATACACTTCATACAGATGTCATATTAGTATTTATAGCATCGGCTTAGTAAGCACAAAACACCGTATAGTTAATTAAAAAAATTTAAATTAAGTTTTGAATTTTTTGTAATATATATTGAAAAATAAATATATATTTTAAATATAACATTTGAAAATTTTAATTAAATAATGAAAAAAAAGTTTTAAAAATAAAAATATTGTGGTTACATTAAAATTACCTTTTATCAAGTTGGAAATTTGTATGCTTGTACATTAATTGGTTGCATATGAAGTAGGTTCTCAAATGAGAGACTATATAAATTTAACGTGTTTAAAATAATTATATTCCCAATATGGCGTCATTGATATTATAATTGTCACAATAATATGCAAATATAACATCAGTTTAAACAAGAACAGATATCATAATCAATTAAATAATTACATTCTATCATGACATCAGTTGTATTTTGGTTTGATGCTGTAATACATTTATTTATTTACCGTGTTAGATCCTTATTAATTAACACTGTAATATAGGTCCCATCACTATTAAAAAAAAATGAAATTAGCGACGTAATTTTTTCTGTTGGTAATTTTCAACATATATTATATTATAAAAATTATAATATAAATACAATAATAAAATAAACATATAAAAATTATTGTTGCTTATTTTTTTATTAAAATATGTGAATTTTTCAATAATAATATATATAAATATTAAATAAAATCAAAATTAAAATATAAATATTATTTTTTTAATTTTTTGAATAAATAATATATTAATTATTAATAATTTAAAATAAATATTATATATATTATTTTGTAAGTTAAGATTGCGGGTTTGTCATAGCTTAACTGGTAAAGGCATATCAATACGAGAGGTGAACCAATTTATTTTTTTATTTTTAATTTTTACTGCACCCTATATCCTGTAACTATAATATATTTTTAATCGTTGTCAAATATAACATTTTGTACTAGTAATAAGTACTAAAAAAATAGAATATAAGTGGCGACTAGTGAAGGCAGTATTTTGGATTTAGTAATAACTGTGTATATTCTGAGACGAATGAAATAGCAGAACTTGCTCGCGAAGTTGTAGCTTTTCAAAGTCTTGACCCCACTATCTTTCATTTGGTACGTCTCCTTTCAGCACCTCTCACTCTCTTTTTCTGTTTCTTTGATTAATTCAGAGTCTCTTATCCGCAAGCTTTGACTGAAAAGCTTGGAGCGTTTATCCTTATTGGAATTGGAATATTTTGCCATGATTTTTTATTTTGCGAGTGAGGACTGAGGAGGTGGGTTTTATTTTTCTTCTTCTAATTCAGAAATTATCACAAATACTACAATTTATTAAGTTAGATTAATGGTGACTAATAAAAACTAGGGGAAAAAGATAGGGAAAAAAAAAACCTTTGAATTTGTAAAATTTCAAGTTAGGTATTGCTTAAAAAATAAGTTATGAATTGCCTTAAGTTTTTATATTCCTGTTGAAGAATGATTCAAAGCAGACCGGATAACTCCGTGATTTTCTCTTTCAGTTTTATGAGTTTGTTTAGTTTATTCCTTTATTCCCTCCACGTTAGTTAGTTGTGTGTTAAGTGTCCTTTATTTGCTCAAGTTAATTAGTAATGGGCTGTGTAATGGATTGTGGGATCGATATATTTGGATTTATTTGATTTTTTATTAGCCTATATATGTGAGGATATGATGTGATCATTTCAAGTAGTAAGAAGCAATAAAGATTGATCAAAAAGAAGAAGCAATCACAACTCCATCTATTGTGTGCTCAGTTTTTTAGTTCTTGTCTTTTCGTTCCTTTTGCTAACAATTCTCTTATCAATTTTTTTTGTAACAAACCTAATTTAGTATTTTATAATTTTTTTTTTTTGTCTTTTTCCATTTTGCTATAGTAAGTTAAAAAGCTCAGGTAATATCTCAACTCCGTTTTCATATTCCATTACAAATGGTAAATGCCAAACGCATTCGCACAAAAAAAGAACCAAAAGTTTATTCTTCTGAATATTACTTTTTTTAAAAATGAAAAAAGCTCTCCGAGTTTTATCGAAAGAATCGAAACACAACTTGCTCCGCAAGTTTCAACTTCTTTCTTTCTTTCTTTTTTTTTTTGGTATGGTCCTAAAAACCATGAACTCAAAAGAGTATTACCAAGCACAAGTACAAAAGGCCTACTCACCTTCATCAAGGACCGCCTTATACGGTGGTTGATCAATGATATAAAAATTTTCAACTATGTCATGAGCATGTTTAGCTAGCTTCTCTGCTGCACAATTGTCTTTCCTAGGAACATGATTAATTATAATCTGCCAATTCCTATGAACTAGAATTCTAGCTTTCTCTATAACATCTTTGTAAGGGTGATTTCTATCACAGCCTGGCCTACATTAAGAAATGGATAGCTTCAACACAATCAGAAAAAATAGCCACTTTCCTTTAATCTCGAGTCCAACAAAGGTGTAATCCATGAATAATACTGATCATTTCCGCAATGGCAGGAGGAACTGAGGTGAGCTTGCACATGTATCCGCATATCCAATTGTTAGCCTCACCTCGAATGACTCCACCACAACCACTTTGTCTTGGACTTAGCAGTGAAGCATCAATATGTAGCCTGATAAAACCTGTCCTAGTATTACCCTCAGCATGTGTTGTCCTTTGTTGATCATTATAGAAACCACAACTGGTTATCAAGTCTTGATCCAAGCATGCTCTAAATAGGCTATAATGAGCAATAAGGTGGTCACTTGTGCTCTATACTCTAAACAGTGTCTTGCATCTTGCCACGAAGATATCCCAATATGTGTATCCAAACAGTGTTGACCATTGGATTTCCTAGTGAAGTCCTTTCCCGCCTCGTTTTAGAGATTCTACTTGACCCAATCTATGCCGCTTAATGTTGAGAAAGTTGTCCACTTGGAAGCATGGACACTAGATAACCACCTCTCCCCAGCATTGGTGCAATCTCTTAATAGGTGCATCGAATTTTCTTCCTGACCACATTCGAAAGGGCACCCCATTGTCTCTAATGGCCTAAACTTGTCTCTGAGTTGCGCTATATGAGCTCTCCCATGAGCAAAAGGCCACATAAAAGATTTCATCTTTTTTGGAACTTTCCACCTCCATAAGAGCAGCCATATACTATCCTCTTGCTGATGGATACCTGAAAAAAAATGATATGCAGAATGAATAGTGAAACAACCGTTAGTGAATGGTTTCTAGATGAATTTATCCTCTTCTCTCTCCTTACGGGGTGGGTGTGCACTCATCATGCAATCAATCACATGAGGGTGAAACCAAACTCTCAATTTCTCTATATCCCATTCTCCCCAGAGAATAACATAATCAAACACCTTATTGTTATCAATCAATTCCTCGTAACCAGGAATAAGGTCAACTAGTAGGGTGTTCATCTTTGACCAGTTATCTAGTCAGAAATTAGAGGATTTCCCATTCCTAATCTTCACTCCTACACCCCTTTTGAACTTGTCCCAAACAACACAAATACCTCGCCAGGTAAGAGAAGAGCTATTCTTCTTATGAATCTTTGGCATGGTGTTTGGTCCACATTTATACTTGGTGTTAAACCCCTTAACATTTCAATATACGCAAAGTATTAAGCGCAAAGATCCATAGGGCATACAGAAATAGCGGAAACATATTGACATTAAGTACTTGTATACATACAGGAGTCTCCCCGTAAGGTTTGAAGACTATATGCAATTGTTCAAAATATCCAAAAATAAACTAAATAAAACCAACAGCTCCATTTCTTTTGACCCATACACTTCAGTTGCCCGTATTTACTATTTTGCCCTTGGAGCCGTTAGCTTTTGCTGGAATATTTTTATATTTGAAAAATGGTGAGATTCAAATGAATCTCAGTAGTAATAGACAATCAATCATAGAAAATGCAATAATAAATATGCCAAGTACCATATACAGCAATATTATAATAACACATAATTTAGTTCAATTAGAAACGTTTAAAGCCAACTACTGTTGCAACCCCTACTCGTTCTGTACCTCAGCTGGGCTCAAGACCACCAACTGGGCATATCAGTATACCCATAGGCACTAGGTTCAATGTACCCGTAGGCTCTATGTCTAGTGTACCTGTAGACATTGTGTGTCATACATATTACGGAAGATGGCATACACAAAGCATATAAACATTGACATAATATATGAAAGATAGAGTTACTACCTTAAGTCCCTTTTTGTTCATAAAGAAGTTCCTAATTTGATCTAGCTCAAGCTTAACAGTTTGGTCCTAAAAATCCAAGTTTACAAAAATTACGTTAATACACATTCATGTATCACTTTAGACTCTTCCAAATCACTTCTGTTGGTTATATTAGTCTAAAACTATAAAATTACTAAAATGCCCCTAGGGACCCGATCTAAGCCCCTGTTTATCCGGTCCGACTGTACCTTTTTAGAAATTTTGACCCTGGCTATTCCTGCACAGTTTTACGTGTAGAATCCATTTTTTATCTCGGTTTTCACAAAATCATTTCCAAATGATAATTTTACCCTTGACAGCCCATACTTAGGGTTTTAGGGGTATTTTCTAATTTCACTCTCTAGAGCTTTTCTCCTAATGTGATCAACATCAACCCTATACAATTTTCCCTCCTGAACACAATGGAAGCATCATATCAATGAAATTTCAGCAATAACTCCTATTTTTCATGATGGCTGAAACTTTGCTCAAAAGAAAAGGAAAATGTGCTTTTGTGTTTTAACCCTTAAAGTTTGTTCCTTTTCACTCCTAGCCACTTGTTAAACCTTTTACACATTAGACATTTTTTGAGGAAATTTAGGCAGCATAACCCCTTAGGGTTTCAATATCCCAACTTTATAAAATCAACAATCCAAACTACAAATCATGAAAAGAACCACAACAACAACATCATACTACCACAAGAATTGAAGCTCTTGAAGTTACCTCTTGATCCTCACACTTTTTCTCTCTAGGAGTTTCCCTCTCTCTCCTCAACCTTGAAGATTTGCTTGCTACACATGGTTTTTCATGAAGAATAAGAGTTTAGAGAAGCTATTACACAAGTTAAAAAGCTTAACTACTTGAAATCTCAAAGCTTACCTTTGATTTCCCTCTTGTGCTTCTCGTTCTCTCTATGTTTCTCAAGCCCCTCTCTCCCTCTCTCTCTCTCTCTCTGTGTATTTGGTGTGTATGACGAAAATGAGAAGAGAAAGATGAAGATAAAGCTTCATAAATATCTCTTCATCTTTTCTTTAATATATATTATGTTAATAAATTATGACATGTGCCATGTACTTGAGCTTATCTCTTGCTAATTAAGTCATAAACCTTTCATTACATTTGAACTAATTCTCCTTATCTCTTGTTGGCCCATAAGGACACCACTTTTGGTCCTTCATCCAGCAAATTGGCTTCTTTCAATTACCTTAACCAATTGCCCAAAGTATAATATTTTATGTTAATTCCAACATGCGCTCAATACACGTTACAGCACTTGCAATCACAAGTCTCAAGTGGCCAATCACGGTGCATCCACTTGTGTGTTGCAGTGCCACCGTCCTTTGTTATGAGTGTAAATGGTCTATTAAATAGTGCAAGTGTACACTCTCGTAATCAAGTAATACAGAAGTGAGTAGAGTATCGTTCCCACGAGGATTGATCACTAATTACCAAAATGAGTAATTTTAACTCTATTTAGTCAATCAATTAGTTGGTGATTGAGATTACAAAATCAAAAATAATTAAATATGAATACAAATGATATGAAAAAAACTATGAGAAAAAGCCCTAGGGATTAGATTTCACTTAACAAATTTCGGATTGAATCACTTATCTATTCTAAGTCAATTTATTCTACATGATTGACAGTCAAGTTTTCCTAATTTAATTACTAGCCTCTTCCAAAGTCAAGCAATTCTATAATTAATTGCTAATCCAATATATTCCTATATGAATTTAAGCAATTAATTATGCATTAAGATTTATGGAACTCAGTAAGACTACACAACTCATATGAATATATTCCTATTTCATATGCAAGTCATGGTTTTAATTATAGGATCTATATACATGCATCTCCTTCCGGTCTCAACATGCATATTGAAATCATTCAAAAGATAGCCAGTCAATCAAAAGCATTAAGAATAATAATTAAAACTCAATCATGAGGAGAAATTCAAACTAGATTTAATAAGTTAAGATTCAATCTATTATTAGTAAGCTACGTCATCACCCTAGGAAAATTAAAAATTTAACACATGATGAAATTAAAAACAAAAACAAAATAAATTAACATTGCATAAAACTTAATTAATAAATTCTAAAATATAAATATACAACAACTAGATGCATGAAAATGGAGAAAATCTAGCCGTCCCTTTAGGAGGTAAAACCTTCCATATAGGTGGCAACCTATAGCATCCATAAAGGAGGACTACCTAAGCCTTCCATATAGGAGGCATGCAGAAATTAAATATAATGTATGAAACTACTCTAAGATGATGTATGTGGAGAAGAGAGGAAAGCAATGGATATGAAATGGTTGTGTCAAATGTGAAGGAGATGATGGCTATATATAGGGAAGAATAGAGTAGGGTAGATGAAAATAAAGATGAAGTGGTAGATAGAATGTGGTAAATGAAGTGGTAGATAAAAAGGAAGATGAAATTGTAGATGAAATGTGGTAGATGGAACGGTTGATGGAATGGTAGATGATTCCTTATCTCAACTTCCAAGCAAAATTTGAAACCCTTGGAGATAGAACTGGGTTTTGGTCTCAACATAAAAGTTGTAGGCTCTTTCTTAGCCTTTTATTCATATATAGAATGTCTCAATCTGACATTTAGAGCTCCAGATATTGCCTGAAAATTGAAAGAGAGTCTAATTTAGTATTTTTCAAGAAATTCTGTTTTATTTCAAAATCATTATTTATTTATTAATTACACCCAAATTCATTAAATTGAACTCAAATATCATCCACAAAATTATCATATAAGGGAAAATAAATATGAAAATATTTTACATATCATGCTTCTTGTTCTTCCTTAGCAAAGTTCTTCTTCTTCTTCTTCAAATCTTCGTGGGTCTTAAGTCCATCTCCTCCCCTTACTCTGATTCTCTCTCCCATTGTCTTTGCTTGTGTTTTTCATTCTAATTCTGTTTCTGAAATTAAGTAGTTTTTGGGAGTTTGTCTTTGCAAGAGAGCATGTCAAGGGCTTCAATTTTTTTTCCCATTATTATTTATCTACTAAATGCTAGCCATATTCGATTCCTTATCCCCTTTAGGAAATGCTGAGTTTGAATTAAAAACATGCAATCCTTACTATTTAATTTATTTGTTGGTTCACTCTTTTTGGTGGTAAAGTATAGGAAATCCTGAATATGTCTGTTAGATTCATTTTTCTCTACACTCAAAGTCATTTGTTGGGAAAAGTTTTCACTCTGGCGACATAAGAAAGATTATGCAAGTGATGAATAACTGGGTATTGATAATTAATATAAAGACTGTTAATATAGTTAATCCAACCGATAGATTGATGGAATAAGTCTGTCAATATAGGTGATTCAGAAATTGGAGGAGTTGAGGAAGGTAGTCGAAGATAACTTTATGTGAAAGAAGCCCGTAAATGGTATTTCTCAAAGCCTACAAATTTTCCAGGAATTATGAGATTCTTGATGTCCTTGAAAACTACAAACCTTGTTTAGGACTGCGCAAATGCTAGGAAGTGTCCAACATCTTGGTATTTTTTAGTGACAAAAAATTTTTAGAATAGAATTGGCCAAAATTAGGAAACAAAGCTAGATAATTATCATTGTTATAGTATTTTCTAATTATTATTTTGATTAGTTTTCAAAATTCACATTGGTCTAGATTAATCTGTAGTGAGATATACAGTTTTGGACTTTTGGTCAGTAGGTACTCTGGAGTAAGGTTTCAAACTTGATGTTGATACTTATCTGGCCGAAGTCATCTTTACAATATATTAATTTTTATTTCTTTTTATTAAACATGATTTTATATTTTATATTTATGCTTTCCTATTTTCATATTGAATCATTTATATTATTGTTAAGTTTGATTTGGTTTGAGTAGGCAAATGAGCATGGCACAATCTCAAACGGAAAATATGCAAGCTGCCCTACTGTAGGGGTTACTGAAAATATAACTACAGCCACATCATTACCACCCACTCATCATGAACATCAAAAAAAAATATTGAAGGAGAGGGATAAACAGTTGAAAAACAACCTTCTGAGAGAAAAATGAGAACAACATCTTATGCCTGAAACCATTTCAAAAGATTGCCACTAACCCAAACAAAAGGTAAACATCGGGCACAATGTAACCATTGTGGCAGAGATTTTACAAGTCATCCTACAGATTGTGGCACTAAACAATTGTTGTGGCATTTGGAAAAGTGTCCAAAGAATTCCAACAAAGCTAGCAACTCATATAGTTTGTTGTCGATTTCTTCTAATAAAACTTTGACTCATCACTTATTTAGCCAGGAAAGATGCAAAAAGGCTATAGCAAAATTCCTCATAAAGGTTGAGTTGCCTTTCTAGACTGTGGAAGGGGAGGGTTTTAAAGAATTATTGCAAGAGTTTAAACCTAGATTTCAAATGCCCTCACGTTGGACAATTGCTAGGAATTGCTACAAAATTTATTTAGAAGCAGCAAAATGTTTGAGAAAATATTTCAAGCAATCTAAAATCTGCGTGTCTCTCACTACAGATTGTTGGAGTTCAATTCAAAATTCAAATTAGATGTGTTTGACTACTCATTGGGTCGATGAGAATTGAACTTTGCATAAAAGAATTTTGAATTTTTGTGTGATTGAAAATCATAAAGGGGAAACAATTGGCAAGAAAATTGAGGATGGCTTATTCAACTGGGGCATAGATAAAATTTTCACTATAACAGTTGACAATACTTCCTCAAATGATTCTGCAATTGCACATCTTAAAAATGTTTGAGGGGTTGGAATGGTCTAGAATGTGATGAAGAGTTTTTGCAGATGCAGTGTGCTGCACATATTTTGAATATGATTGTCTCTGAAGGTCTTACGGAAATAAATAGGTCCATTGAGCTCAACCGACATATGGTTAAATATGTTAGATCTTCTCCAGGAAGGGAGACCAAATTCAAAGAGCTTGCTGAAAAAGTAAGAGTTGAATCAAAAAGTCTGTTTAGCTTGGATTGTTCCACAAGGTAATTTAAATACTTCTTTATTTCCTTGCTAGTTTCTATTTTGAATTAGATTTGACATATGATGTTTTAATTATTTATTTCTTTCTATTATGTTGTTAGGTGGAATTCAACTTACCTTATGTTGGAAAGTGCTATTAATAGTACTGGTAATTTAGGCCAAGCTGGCAAGTTGAGCGCATTAAAATAATCGAGTTCGGGATGCGGAAATGGTAGCCCGTTCAATTTTAGGCTAAACGAGTTAGCCCGATTAGCAAATAAAAAAATGCCAATTTGTCAGAGTTCAGTTCTCTTCTCTCACGTGTCACACTCACCACAGTCACAGACACACACTCGAGTGACTCGACACTCACACCACCAAACCCTACCCTCTCCCTCTTCATCTCGTGTAGCAGTCGGACGCTATGTCTCCTCTCCTCTACTTAGTGGAGCTTCAATTGCTACTCGCTAGTGGCGAGTCATGGGTCCGGCTATCCGACAACTGGCGTGATGGTGGTAGCCCATCTGAAATCGAATGCTAAGTCCCTAACCCTCCTCACCCTTTTCCTCTCTCATCTCCTCTGCTCTCAACACAATCGAGCTTCACTATGGTGGTCAACTACCCTTTGATCGTGAAGCACTGAAGCCTGACACCGATTTCCCTTTCCCTTCTCTAATTTGCCCTTCTCTGTCCGACGTCTGAGAGTCGAGACATTGTAAGAGGTACTTTTGAAGCCCTTTCTGGTTTTGCGGTAAATAACTAATGTAGAAGAACTGGCATTGGTTGATTTGGGTTTCAGTTATTTCCTTTATCTGTATAACACCAAAATTTTCATCCCCACATCACTGATTTTTCCTCGTATAGATTTTAGGAAATGAGGGAAAATGTTTGCTACTTTTTCTTCTAATCTTATTATCATTTGATGTGATGTTAGCCATGTAATTTCCTATAAATCCAGCTTGAAATAATTGAAATATGCCATAGACTCAGTTCTTTGATCTATCAATATATCTTTTTTGCATTGTTATATTTACTGATGCAAAGATTACATTACACATTTGGATATTAATAATTGCTTCTATTATGACATATGTTTGTTCTTTAGTGCATCTTTCTGAGAATCTATAGAATACTTTGTTTGGTGAAGTTTAGGAAATTTGATTCACTGTTCTTGTTTATACCACCCCCACATCATACTGTTTTTCGGCCTGGCAGGCTATCAGGATGGCAGCCCTCTAGAGGTCAGGCTGCTTCAGCCCAACCCGCTTAGCCCGATACTCTTGTCAGGCCAACCCACCGAGCTCAGGCTGGCCCGAATTCCCAATGCTAGCTGTTAAGTTCATTAAAGTCTTCACAAGGATGGAAGAAGAAGATCAAGATTACATAAATTACTTCAAAATGAAAGTTCAGTTAGATTCAAATTCAACTAGCTTTGATGATGGCGTATTTGATCATGATGATGATATCATTTACACAACTACAAGAAATACAGTTGAACCTCTAAGTGCATATGATTGGAATGTTGCAAAGGAGTTCCTTATATTTTTTAAGTTGTTCTACACCATGACTTTGAAATTTTCTGGATCAAATTTTGTGACAACAAACACATGTTTTCAACATATAGTTGCAATTCAAACACATCTTAATTCAAGTGCAACTAGTTCCCACTCTCTTGGGTGACTTGGCAAGAAGAATGCAAACAAAGTATGATAAGTATTGGGGAAAAGATGAGAAAATGAATCCATTATTGGTGGTAGCAGTGATACTAGACTCTAGATACAAGATGACATATGTCAAAATTGGTTTTGAAAATATTGTTCTTGAACCCACAAAGTGTGAATTTATGTTAAAGAGGATTATGGATGTCTTGTATCGTTTGTATGATTGTTATTCACTAAAAGTCATTAATACTAATGAAGCTTCTAGATATCAGCCAACAATGGAGCAAGGGGATATCAATGGTGGTGGGAGTAATGTGTTGTTTCCAGAAGTTGAACTTGAAATGGCCTTGTCATCTTTTGATGCTACATTCCAAAAATTCTTAGCCACTGTAAACTCTATATGTAATGTGGAGAAAATTTCAGAAGTGGATGAGTATCTTCAAGCTGAATTAGTTGAATTTCATAATCCAAAGTTTGATGTTTTGTCATGGTGGAGAATGAATGCTTCCAAGTATAAAGTTCTAAATCTGTTGGCACATGATTTGTTGGCTATACCAATTTCTACAGTATCTTCAGAATTAGCTTTTAGTACTGGGGGTCGGATACTAAATTCTTTCAGGAGCTCCTTGTCTTCAAAGATGGTTGAGGCACTCATATATACTCAAAATTGGCTATTCTAGGCACCCCTTAAATTTAAGGACCTTGATATTGATAATTTTGATGGGAGTACAAGTGTTGTTACTAGTATTTTCAATAACATTCTCAATTTGTATTGTTTCATTTTTTTTTTCCATAGTAGATTGTTAATGGATATGTTTTCTCTTAATTTATTTTGCAAAGAAAGATTTAGCGTCTGGAGCTACAGCCCCTTCCTCAAGTGAATCTGGAGATGATAGTGAAGACTAAAGCATGAAGATTCAATGGAAGCATGCCATTTTATTAATCTTTGAACTTATGGAGTTGTAGTTGTAATGTTTTAATTTAAAAGTTGGAGTTTGAACATCAAAATTATATTATGATGGTACTTGTCTAAATTCAAGTTCTTTTGTGTGAATTATGATTGTAGAACATTGAAGATTCAGATTTCAGAATTTAGAATGACGGATTTGGATTGATGTTTATGTATGTTTTTTTTCAAAAAAAAAAAACGAGTCAAATGTAAATGGGTTCCTCATAATCCTGTTAGCCCGCCCATTTATGTGCTAGCCTGTTTAACACGGGTTTAAATGGATTGAGGTACGGATATGGGCTAGCTCGTACTCATATAAAGTTAAATGGGCAGGCTATGAGTTTGAGCACAAGCTACGCAACCCACCCGTTGCTCTCCCCCAATGAGTACTATTATTGAATTCACATTCCAAAATTTAAAATAAATGATAGGCTTTCTAAGTAAAACTTGTATATTTTGAATAATAGTTATATAACGATGTTAAAAAGTATAAATCGTATAAATCTTCAAATGATACATAAGTGGCATGCCAACATCTTCATTTTTTTAAGATAAATTTATATATTTATAATCTTATATAAAATCTGACACGAGCATGTAAAAAAATAATTATTTAGTGTAACGGCCCCACACAGGCAACCGACCAGAGCCCACACAGGTGGCCACATAGGCCCCTGGCAGGGATTATCCCCTCCTTCATACCACACAAATGCTTGGGGATTTATTTCACCTCCCTAAGGGATCGAACACACTACCTAAGGATAAGTAGTACAGCATAACCACCTTGATAGCTAGCTCAATGATACCAGCCTTGGTATGGACTTCGTACTTATGCCTCCAAGTCGAGTGTTTGAGGTCAAGGAGGCGAAAGAAACACGGTTGAGTTGGAAGGGCCGCAAAGACCTTTGTGATTCCACCCTCCGGGCCTGGGAAACTGGGCCTGGTGGTTGGAGGTGTGACAAGAGTATTTAGTATTTACATTATTCCAATATTGTTTCTATAGTGCACATAATTTTTAATATAAAATTTCTTTTAAAAAAAACCTGAAAGATTATATTATTTTAAATTATGTACATATATTTATTGGACAATCTCACCCCAACTGAATCCGTGCTTCCCCTCTTTCTTTTCCGGATCTGACTTTCCTCCTTTTCCCTTACTCTCATTTTCCTTCCTTTTCTCAATCTGAACCGTTGGATTAAGATCTTAATGGTCTAGATTTAATATATTATAAAAATATTATTTAATATTATAATATATTATTTAATCCAACGGCCTAAATTAAAAAAAAAAAGGAAAACAAAAGAAAATGAGGAAAGCAAGACCATCTTCCTCCTCTGTTTCCATCCATTCAGTTCCCAGTCTCAATCACCTTTTCTTCTTTTTAAGTTTTTATTATATTATATATATATTGCAAACTTGCTCCCCAAGATTTAAAATTTTTTGGCTGGTAAAATAAATTGCATATTCTCTCCAGAATACAAGTCCCTGGAGATTCAGGAATGGCTGAAAAGAAAACCAAAACAGATTACAACTTGCCAGTCAAATTTAAAATTTTCAATATCTGTGAAGATTCCATTAATGATTTAGATAGTCTTAATTTATTGCATTTTTTAGTTCATTTTCTTTGGTCTCATTGTAAATTTCATGGTTATTAATGTCATATTTTCTTTTTACCAAAAAAAATAATTGGGGTATATTTTTTGCCTGAAATCGCAAATCTACAAATAAATGACATATCACGTTTATTGATCATGAAGAGGATCAATTTACCTGAGCACTATCATGTTTTTATAGAAACATTTTGCCGCAGACCTCTGCAGTATATACTTAATTTTGTCATCTATCAAGGTGTTTTTTTATGAATAATCCACCACCATAATATCAATGATTTGCTTGGTACATAAGGAGAAACACGTCATTTTGAATTTTGAATACACCAGGCGTGAGATTTATATATATAATATTATTAATTTAAGTTGTGATTACCTTAATTATTATCATTGTTTAAAATTATCAAATTTTTTATTTTTTATTTGAAGGTATATATTTTATTTTATATTTTCATATATAATAATACTCCGTATTCTTCAGAATTTGCTTTTTGGGAAAAAGATAAAAAAATACCACTTGAACTTAAATTGATAAATAAAGTATAACAATTAACAACTCAGATTTTTAGGAAATGACTGATTTAAGATTTTAAAGTTTAAGTAGTATTTAGTTATCTTTTTTCTTTTTTTATCTGTAGTTTATATAACGATTAATGAACAAGTTATAATCGATTAAACAAAAAAGGAGAAATCCCTTTTAGTAATAGAAAATTATACTGCATTAATGTAAACTTGAAATGAAATAAAAAAGAGAAAATCACAGCATACATATACACCAGATTTAGGTTCAAAAACTAAACATAGATATAACCATCTCCTATCCAGCTAAACATATATAGTGTTTGTTTATGATCACGTTTGGGATCCCTAAAAATGTTTATTTACGTAAATCGAGACAAAACTCATCTCACATACTTATCTTATATATCATAAATCACGATTAAAATACTGTTTTTAAATACTCCAATCACTACTTGAGATAAAACTTATCACAAGTTCTTAAGAGCATTTAAAATGAGTGTTTTTCCGTCTGTCCTACGAGCCAATCACTTAAAATAAATCATTCTAAATGAACATTTAAAAACAAATACACAAGATAATTCTTCTTTTTCCTTAAACCTAAATACTTTTCATATGCCAATTCATATATATACATACATACAATATATATATATATAGTCTAAGGATACATAATATATGATTTAGTAATTTATTTAATTTTCTTAATTTCTTCAAAAAAAAATCAATTATCTCTCATATTGAGAACCGAAAGATTAATGCGCACACGCACATAAATATATATATATATATATATATATATATTCGATGTTGTTACCATTTCCAGCCATCCATAGTTAGAGGCAAATAAGAGTCATTAGGAAACAGCAAAGAACGAATTGACGTCAAATTCTTGAGTCACCGTGTGGTGTCTCAACGGCCAACGGTCGAGTCCACTTCAGAAGATGTCTGAATTCTTGATGAACCATTCGACTTCCCATGCGTTTGAATCAATAATGAATCCACATGACAAATACGGTACCTAAATTTTTTCCCCTAACATTCTGTACGGAACATAA
Source organism: Inga oerstediana (assembly GCA_963210345.1). NCBI lineage: Eukaryota > Viridiplantae > Streptophyta > Magnoliopsida > Fabales > Fabaceae > Inga > Inga oerstediana. The sequence goes on along the minus strand of OY723404.1, from coordinate 71,447,238 downwards.
TTTTTTTTTTCAGGAGAGAGAATCAGTTGATCATGGAGAAAACAGCAATCACTTTTGGCCACACGAAATTGCATTATGTAAATAAAAGGGGTTAGGTTTCAGACAACAAGACCCTCGTCTGCTACAAGCAAACAAACTAGATAATAGAACACTGAGAAAGGAAGATACACGGCAATTCTTTTGCTAAATCACTAGAACATCACAGTATAGAAAGGAAAAAAAAAACCTACAACACTTCTTTAACCTACATGTTTTTTATGCTTCATGCCAACGCATATCTGATGTTGCCATCGTTTCAAAATAGCCCTTGCTCATCTATCCTTGGAGATTGCAAGAGTGAGTTGAAGTCAAATTCACTGAAGTCAAACAAGCTGGAGCCAAATTCACCTGCGTCAAATGATGTTTCAACAAAAGAATTTGGTTCAGGCGGCACTATATGAATCACTGAGGTTATTGTTTCATTGGCTTGAATAGCTGGCTTGATGGATGTTTGAATCATTGAGTCTATAACTTCATGTGATTCAAAAGGTACTTGAATCATTGAGTCTATAGCTTCGCTTAATTGAGAAGGTGTTTGAATCATTGAGTCTATAGCTTCAAATGATTCAAAAGGTACTTGAATCATTGAGTCTATAGGTTCACTTGATTGGGAAGGTGTTTGAATCATTGAGTCTATAGCTTCAAATGATTCAGAAGGTGTTTGAATCATTGAGTCTATAGCTTCAAATGATTCAAAAGGTACTTGAATCATTGAGTCTATAGGTTCACTTGATTGGGAAGGTGTTTGAATTATTGAATCTATAGCTTCAAATGATTCAAAAGGCACTTGAATCAATGAATCTATAGCTTCACTTGATTGGGAAGGTGTTTGAATCATTGAGTCTATAGGTTCGTTTAATTCAAAAGGAATTTGAATCATTGAGTCTATAGCTTCGTTTGAATAAGAAGGTGTTTGAATCATTGAGTCTATAGCTTCAAATGATTCAAAAGGCACTTGAATCATTGAGTCTATAGGTTCACTTGATTGGGAAGGTGTTTGAATTATTGAGTCTATAGCTTCAAATGATTCAGAAGGTGTTTGAATCAATGAATCTATAGCTTCACTTGATTGGGAAGGTGTTTGAATCATTGAGTCTATAGGTTCGTTTAATTCAAAAGGGATTTGAATCATTGAGTCTATAGCTTCGTTTGAATGAGAAGGTGTTTGAATCATTGAGTCTATAGCTTCAAATGATTCAAAAGGCACTTGAATCATTGAGTCTATAGGTTCACTTAATTGGAAAGGTGTTTGAATTATTGAATCTATAGCTTCAAATGATTCAAAACGCACTTGAATCAATGAATCTATAGCTTCGCTTGATTGGGAAGGTGTTTGAATCATTGAGTCTATAGGTTCGTTTAATTCAAAAGGGATTTGAATCATTGAGTCTATAGCTTCGTTTGATTGGGAAGGTGCTTGAATCATTGAACTCCTATTTGAAAAATAGTGTCCCTGAAAAACATATCAGTCAAATATCAAAATATTAGTTCTCCAGCCATTTCAAAATTTCAAAAATTCAAAAATAACATGTAAAGTGCTTAAAGAATTATTTTACTTACTCTTGAATTCATACATATATTTACTTGAGTTTCGTACTCAGACATCATATCATTAATTGTCTTTCTCTCATCTTCGATTAGTTGATGAGTTTTTTCTTTTGTTTTCTTCTTATTATCCTTCCTTAACCAACAAAGAACATGAGTCCTCTGCAACAATTTTAAAAAAAAAATGAAAGAATTCATTTGTGAGAATTAGAGCATAAAATTAGAAATGATAATATTCATCAGTCTGACAAAAAAAAAAATTACATCAGGTGAGTTATTTATCAGAGATGACCATTCACCAATAATGAACATTAGTTACCAAACGATTAGATGTGTCAAAATTGAGACATGAAAAGAGTAAAATAACCACTGACACTATCGAAAGTAAAATGGGAGCAAGAGAAACTATCCCTACGCAGACCATAGTTTTATGACCATTTTCAATACCAGAAAATTCTGCTGAAATAACTCTGGCGATATAGACACAAAATGGATAAAAACACATGTACTCTCCCATTCATAATATCTGTAAACAAACTTCATAAAGCTTTTACTATCCCTGCCATTAAACGAAGACAAAGTTCAAAGCAAAGTTTACCTCGTCACTGGATAACTGGGCATCATGGTATTCATGAATAACCCAGTTAGTTTTGATTCCATGAAGAACACGGCCTTCATGATAAACTAGGGTCTTCTTGGTCCCAATGACTTTGTTGGTGTCTTTACCTGTGATTTTACGGTCTTTACCGGTTACTTTCCAGAAGCCACGCAAGGTTGTTCTGTTCGACCGATTACTGTTAGAGTACTTATAGTCGCGAGGACTGAAGAAAAAGCATTCTGATTCATCAAACTTGGTTGCTGAAGCGGAAGCAGCCCGAGCTGAAACATAACGAGAAAGCAAAATCACACGCCATAGCAAAAGATTGATGCAGTATAAGAAATTAGAAGGAAAAAATTAAATGAAAATACCTAATAAATCCCAGGGTTCATACTTGCAGACGCCGATCTCAGGGATGGTGTCGTGAATGGAAAGATCGTCAGCCTTCAATTTGTGGTGGAGGTAGTGACCGACGAGCTGTTGGTTGGTCGGACGAAACCTGTACCCAACAGGCAAAGGACTCTTCGCCGGAGCTAGATCCGCCGGAGCCATGGTTGTCTCAGCCATAATAACATAGGCGTCGGAAAGGGGAAGCCATGAATTTGAAGGTGACGATGGTTGAGGAAAGTAACAGCGAGAGGTCGCCGGTGGCTATTTGGATGAGAGGAAAGGAAACTGAGTTTAACAACGGTGAAGCTTATCGCCAAGACACTTCTCAGAGGGTGTCATAAATAGACCGTGAAAAATAAAATAAAATAAAATAAAAATTAGAAAAAATTTCAGAAAAATACAGTCAAAATTAGAAAAGGATAAAAAAGTATGATGAAATTGAGAAATTTCAAGTCAGTTCAACAGTAGAAATCTGGGTTTTGAAATCTTCACATAATGACAAAAATGCCCTCAATTTAGTTTGAAAACAAAGAAGACAGAGGGAAGCCCGAAAGTGAATTGGCAGGCACATAAAAAATGAGAAACCTAGGGGAAGGGAGCGACGGAGCTCAGGGTGACGATTGGAAGGGAACAACGGTCTCTTGATGGAGCTCGGTGTCGTGCTACAGCGATTTGATACTTGGCCAACGGTCACTTGTCCGAGGTTCGATGGCCCAAACTTCTCATTCCTTTCTTTTTCACTTCTCCTTTCTTGTTTGTTTTTCTTCCACACAAATTTTGGTCGATTTGGGCCATTTATGAGAGAGAAAGATAGAAGAGAGAGAATTGGAACTTGGAATAGTAGTAGCTTACAGTAAAAAGATGCGTGTAATTTCCATATTTCTGCACATGAAGTGAAAAAGAATAGGTCAGAGGAAGATAGAAACAGGGGAAAAAATCTAGTATTGTTTTTTGGGAACATGAAACTTATGTATGCACTTGTCATGAAATGTGACAATTTATGTTCTTTGTTTTCTTTTTCTTCTACACTCCACTGAATAAAATGTTTACCATGACTACAGGATCAAATTAAACAATATAGGTGGGATATTTTGTGGTGGTTGGTGAATCACCCTCGAAATTCATCCCGACTTGATACGCTGAGTCATATGGCAAACCAAATGAGTAAACAACAACGATCCACACAGTAGTCTATAGGCTTTTTGCCCACCTGCATCGCAACATGTTGTGAAGCTCCTTTTTGTAATAGGTTACGTTAGTCTATAATTGTCAATATCATCATACTTATGTGCACATGTTGTGGCTTTTGTTGCCAAATTTGGATGGTAGTAAGCGGCAGTTTAATGTAGAATTTTTTCAGGTGCCGTATGTTTGTTAGTTGACCCAGTTCAGAAACTCACTACTGTAGAATTTATATTAATAACACCTCCCCTTTATTAACAATACAAGCTTCTACATTAACAACTTTAGTTTGTTGTTTAACAACTTCAAATGAAAAGGTGGCAAATCAATAAGTTGGGGGCCAACAACAACACATCCCTGTCCATTAACAACATATGTTACTAAATTAATGACTTTCCTTTGTTGGTTAACAACTTCGGAGGCAAAAGGGGATAGTAACAAGTTAGATGCCCAAAAACCACACCTCTCCCTATTAACAAAAATAGCTTCTACATTAATTATGTTCCTTTCTCGTTTAACAACTTCATATAGAGAGGAGCCAAATTTCCTAGTCTGGGAGGCCAAAAACAACACCTTTCCCTCAATTAACAGCACCAAATTCTTAATTAACGATATCACCTCCTTGATTAACATCTTATTGGGAACAAAGTAGGAACATCACAAGTTGGATGCCAAAAAACAACACATCTCCATCTATTAACAACACCAATGTTTTCATTAACAACTTCACATCCTTAATTAACATCTTGTTGGGAATAAAGTGTGAACGCCACAAGTTGGATGGCGAAACCAACACCTCTCTCTCAATTAACAATACCAGATTCGTAATTAACGATATCACCTCCTTGATTAACATCTTCCTGGGAACAAAGTGGGAATGTCACAAGTCGGATGCCAAAAAACAACACATTTCCCTTTATTAACAACACTAGATTCTCTACTAACGACTTTACTTCCTTGATTAACATCCTCATAGTAACAAAGTGGGAATGTCACAAGTCAGATGCCAAAAAACAACATATCACCCTCTATTAACAGCACTATATTCTTTATTAATAACTCCACTTCCTTGATTAACATCTTCGTAGCAACACGTGGGAATATCACAATTGGATGCCAAAAAACAACACATCTCCCTCTATTAACAACACTAGATTCTTTATTAACAACTTCACTTCTTTGATTAACATCTTCATAGCAACATAGTGGGAACGTCACAAGTCGGATGCCAAAAAACAATACATCTCCCTCTATTAACAACACTCCTTGTTTATGTGGAAACAATACTAGATTTTTTCCCCTTGTTTCTATCTTCCTCTGACCTATTCTTTCTCACTTCCTGTGCAGAAATATGGAAATTACACGCATCCTTCTACTATGAGCTACTACTATCCCAAGTTCCAATTCTCTCTCTTCTGTCTTTCTCTCTCATAAAAGGCCAGTGTGACCAAAATTTATGTGGAAGAAAAACATACAAGAAAGGAGCAGTGGGAAAGAAAGGAAAGAGAAGTTTAGGCCGTCGAACCTCGGACAAGCGACCGTCAACCAAGTATCAAATCGCCATAGCATGCAGCCGAGCTCTGTCAAGAGACCGTCATTCCCTTCCAATCGTCGCGCTGAGCTTCGTCACCCCCTTCCCCTAGGTTTCTCATCTCTGATTTTTCTGCCAATTCACTTTTGGGCTTCCCTCTGTCTTCTTTGTTTTCAAACTAAATTGAGGGCATTTTCATCATTGTGTGAAGATTTCAAAAGCTAGATTCCTACTGTTGAACTGATTTGAGATTTCTCAATTTCACCATACCTTTTTGTCCTTTCCTAATTTTGACTGTATTTTTTTTGAAATTTTTTCTAAAAATTAGGTGGATATTACGTTCATAATTATTGTCAATATAGTCACATACACTTATCAATAAGATAAGTTTAAATTTAGAATAATCTCATTGAGGTCTTTAAGGACTCTTTTTATAAAAAATTCTACAATAAGACTTTTATAGAAGAATCTACACTGAATTTTTTTTAAATATTTTTTATCGTTATTGAGAGATGTGCCAGATTTTCCCAATGATAATGAACGCCACGAAAGATTATGTGTGAGGACCTGTAATGTTTAGACACGTAATAAAGTATGCCACAAAGAAAAGACACGTAATAAAGAACCGGACCCACCAAACCGCGTCACATAATAAAAGAGGAGAGAATCCTTCGGGAGTACTTCCATGATTATTCGCCAGATGCAATTCCACTGCACTCCTTTGGGTAATCAACCTGTTTATTGTTATGATGGTATTTAGAATTTATATTATTCAAATATAGTTTCAACGGTTCAAATAATTTTTAATATAAAATTACTTTTTTAAAAACTGAAAATTAAAAGATTATATTATTTTAAATTAGGTACATATTAACATAATTTTAAAAAAAAGGTAAAATAAATTGAATTTAAATGATCTAGATTAAATTTGAACAGTCTTACCCAAACGGAACCCTTGCCTCTCCTCTCTGTCGTCTTTGTCCATTTGGTTTCCAGTCTCAATCACCTTTTATCCTTTCTAAGGATAGGACAAAGTTTTTATTATATTATATATATTTTTTTTTTTACCAAATATATTTATATATATATATATATATTGCAAACTTACTCCCCAAGTTTTAAAATTTTGTGGCTTGTAAAAAAGAATTGTATATTCTAATCCAAAATACACGACCCCGAAGATTCTAGAATGGCTGAAAAGAAAACAAAAAAATATGACAACTTGTTCCCCAAGTTTGAAATTTTCAATACCTAGGAAGATTCTAGAATGACTGATAAGAAAACTAAAAAGGATAAGCATGTTTGGTTGAGCTTTTTTTTGCTTATAAGTTGCTTTTTACGTAAATCGAGACACAACTCCTCTCACATACTTACTTCGTATACCGTAAATCACTATTAAAAAGCAACTTATAAGCAATCAAATCGCTGAAACAAACATACCCGATGACAACTTGCTCGTCGAGTTTAAAAGTTTCAATATCTTGAGATTCTTGAAATTTTAAACCTATGTTTGGATAATGACAAAAGCATAAAATTTAATTATACTCTCCCTCTTATTTTATCTATGTTATCTTCTCACATAAACAAAGCATAAAAAGTTAACTTACCGTTTTAACTTTTATTTTATTCGAGCTTTTCCATGGTTTAATTCACGCAAGTTTTTTCAGATGTCAGGTAAATAAGTGAAATAATAATAGCCTATCTTAATTTTGAATATATAATTACATGATTATAAAGTATTCAATCTAATGATATTTTCCCGATCAAAAAAAAAAATCTAACGATATTAGCAAATCTATCCAAGAGAATCTTTCGTCCAACACATGCCCTGCCCTGTGCAGTGTGAGTGAAGAGGGTGTCAGGTGTCCCGTGCTCCTTGATTCCGTGCGTCGTCGGAAAGCAGTAAAAGGATAATTCATCTTAATCGAAATTGAGCAAGGTATTATCTTATTAAATTAATTTATCTTACTTATAAAATAATTTATAATCTAATGATACATAAAAGTATTTTAGAGAAATCAAATCGATTGTTAAACATTGAAGATTAAGATTTCAGAATTTAGAATCACAGATTTGGATTGATGTTTATATATATATATTTTTTTCAAAAAAAATAAACAGGTTAAATATAAATGGGTTCCTCATAATCCAGTTAACCTACCCATTTATGGGCTAGTCAGTTTAACATGGGTTTAAATGAGTTGAGGTACAAATAGGGGCCAACCTATACCCATATGAAATTAAATGGGTAGGCTATAAATTTAGGCATGAGTTGCCCCCTAATAAGTACTATTGTTGAATTCACATTCCAAAATTTAAAATAAATAATCGGTTGTCTAAGTAAAACTTGTATATCATATACATTTTGAATAATAGTTATATAAGGATGTTAAAAAGTTTAAATGCTCATTTGGAATAGTTTATTTTTGGATAATAAATGCTTATAAATCATAATTCACAGTATATAAGATAAGTATGTGAGAGGAGTTTTATCTCGACTTATATAATAAGGACTTATTATCCAAAAATAAACCCAACCAAACACACACTAAATCTTCAAACATACACAAGTGGCGTGCCAACATGTTCATTTTTTAGGATAAATTTACACTGAAATTTTTTTTTTGATTTTTTTTTAGTTGTTCAGAGATGTGCCAGAATTTCCCAATGCATGATGAACGCCACCAAAGATTATGTGTGAGGACCTGTAATGTTTAGACACGTAATAAAGAACGGGACCCACCAAACCGCGTCACATAATAAAAGGGGACACGATCTATCGGGAGTGCTTCCATGATTTTTCGCCAGATGCTCAATTCCGCTGCCCTCCTTCGGGTAATCAATCAGTTTCTGTGCTTTATTGGGTTATTGTTATGATGGTATTTAGTATTTATATTATTCAAATATAGTTTCAATAGTTGAAATAATTTTTAATATAAAATTACTTTTTTAAGAAAACTGAAAATTAAAAGCTTATATTATTTTAAATTAGGTACATATTAACATAATTTTTTTAAAAAGGTAAAAAAAAACTAAATATAAATTATCTAGATTAAATTTATACAATCTTACCCAAACGGAATCCGTGCTTCCCCTCCCTATCATCTTTTTCCATTCGGTTCCCAGTCTCAATCGCTTTTTCTTTTTTTCTTAATATAGGATAAAATTTTTATTATATTATCTATATATTACAAACTTGCTCCCCAAGTTTTAAAATTTTGTGGCTTGTAAAAAAGAATTGCATATTCTATCCAGAATACACGACCCTGAAGATTCTAGAATGGTTGAAAAGAAAACAAAAAAAAGATGACAACTTGCTCGTCAAGTTTAGAATTTTCATGATTCTTGAAATTTTAAAACTACGTTTGGATAGTGACCAAAGCATAGAATTTAACTATATTCTCCCTCTTATTTTATCTATGTTCTCTTATCACATAAACAAAGCATAAAAGGTTAACTTACCATTTTAACTTTTATTTTATTCGAGCTTTTCCATGGTTTAATTCACGCAAAACTTTCAGTTGTAAGGTAAATAAGTGAAATAATAATGAATTTTTTTTTTAAAAATAACACTTGAATTTTAAAATCTTAAATTAGTGATTTAATAAAAACTTACGCTATTAATTTCATTATTCTTCTTATCAATCTCATTCCGTTTTTTGTCATCGGGATTTTGAAGTTTAAATAATATTTTTTTTAAATTCTCTTAATAATAATAGCTTATCTTAATTTTTAATATATAATTACATGAATATATAAAGTATTCAATCTAATGATATTTTCCGATCAGAAAAAAAAAATCTAATGATATTAGCAAATCTATCCAAGAAAATCTTTCGTCCAGCACATGCCCCGTGCAGTGAAGAGGGTGTCAGCTGTACTGTGTACCTTGATCCGTGCGTTGTCGGAAAGCAGTAAAAAGATAATTCATCTTAATCTAAACATAGCACATATTTTAGAAGTGAATTTTAGTAAGGTATTATTTTATTAAATTAATTTACCTCACTTATAAAATGATTTATAATCCAATGATATATAGAAGTATTTTAGAGAAATCAAATCGATATGTATTATATTAAATAATTTATATAACTTCTTTAATATCTCTAAATTAAATAAATAGATCTTATATTTACTACATTATGAAGTATATAAAACCATTAGACTACCTTTTTTTTATGTGGCTGGCTATTTGATTGCATTGTTGAGTCCAATAGGGTTTAGTCTCACAAAGATGTGTTTTTACTTCACGTAAACTCAAATTTGAGCTATCATGTTTAAGCAGCAGAAAAATCCTTGTTCTACTAGGACTAACGGATTGTTGGGAAACATTGGACCTCCTTACATACAATAATTATGACTGAAAGATATCATAGAAGCCCAACATGCAGAAAACATAACTAAAGCAAAAAAGGCTTGTAAAACCAAATGCAAACCAAGCCAAATCTAACCCAACATAGGCCATTTTAAAAACCAGACATTGCAATACCCCAAAAACCACCAACCCGAAACATAGGACTCAATAAGGTGCCTGCACGGCTAATCACACAAACGCAATATATATATATATATATATATCCAAGTTTCAGAGTTTTAGGCTTAGCTTTCAGAGGATTGACCCCACTATTTTTTCTGAGGCTCTTCTTTATTATGGTCTGTTATGTTCCCCAATAGGAATTGTTCCCTGACTTTTCTCATTTCACTGGTTCATGAACCACTAAATCAATTCAATTCTCAAATCAATTTAATTTAATAAGGAGTAGGTCACAACTTATAACAAACCAACCTAGTTATCTACGTACAACGAGCTCTAAATCACTAGCTAGGACACACTAAAAAAGGATGCACACACCACAATTATTTTTCCTTTAACAAATATAACTTCTCTTTCTTCATGTCCCAAAGCATATTATCTGATGCTGTTACCACTTGCAACTACTCTTGCTCGTCCCTACTTGGAGATGACAGCAATAATGATCTGAAATCAAATTCTATTTCTGATGATTCCATGGTTGAATCCACTTCATCAGGAGGTGTTTGAGTAATCTCTGAATCCGCCATATATGAGAAATTGTGTACCTAAATCATATATATATATATATATATATGTCAATCAAATGTTAGTTCTCGTTATGTTTCATATCTTGAGCTAGCATGCATACATGACGTGTGTGTGAACAATATATTTATCAGTAGCTCTTCAAGAGAAATTTGTTTGCTTACCTCTGTGATCATATAACCATTTGCTACATTTTCAGTAGCGATATCATTTGGTTCCCTTTCATCATAAACCAGCTCATCATCCTTTTTTTCTTATGTTTCTTTTCTCGGGTTTCTTTAATAACTTACATAGAACATGAGTTCTCTACAACATAGAACATTAATTCAAAAAAGTTATGCACAAAATGTTCCCCGCTTGAAAATTAGTGCTACACACTTACCAAATGTGATGCTTCATAATCAAGTCATAAAAAGAGTGATGTAAAGTTTGAGAACTGGAAAAGCAGCTCCGTACTGCATATACACCCTCCTTTTATTTAAGCTTAATATTTATATACACGTAAATGATAAAGTTTACGTGCTCCTATATAAGCTAGCAAACTAAAAGGATAGAAGTGTCCTTGGTTTGGAGGGAAAAAACTGATATCGTGATATTCATGAATAACCTGATTAATAATGATAAAGTTTATGGCTAATTGGAGGATTTGTTTGTATTTTAAATATAAAAACTCAATCTAATTTATTTCTCCTAACTATCACTCTCCCAAACTATTAATCAGACTCCCTCGCCAATAGTAGCAATAATCCAATTCAAATAGTTATAAGACATTTGTTACACAATATTATTTTAGATAGATCACTTTATATTTATTATAATTAACTAATTTACCTAATTTCTTTATTTTAATATACAAAATTAATTAAATAGGTAGCTATTATATTAAGAATTGAAGGAGTCATGTGCACCCAAGGGTGACTAATGAGTCAACTTACAAGAAAAAGCCAATCATATGCATTATCAAATATCAATTACCAACAAGCCGTGTTCATACTAGCTATATAAATAGGATAAGAGTACTGCTTTAGTTGTTTCTTTAACAAGATTCTTCTTTTAGTTAACATGGGACCCACTAACCAAACCGTGTTCATCCTAGCTCCTGGTTCATTCCTTCTTTCAGCTTTAACTCTTTATTTATTCCTCAGTTGCAACTTTTCCTTGTTTTCATATCATATTCCGTTGCGAGTCTCAATCACCTTTCTTTCTCTAAACCATAATTAATTAACTTCATTTTATATATCTTATCAAATATATAATTATAAATACTAAAAGTTATATTCCTACTTTAACTCCTACACAGGAAAAAGCCAAAAGGACCTTCATACTTCGTACGGCCTCGTGATCATCCATACGATGGCAAAGTGCCTCTAACAAGAAAAAGAATCTTTTGAATCAAAGTCTCATGTTTTCTCTCACTTTGGTGGTTTGTTATGTTCCCCACTACCATCATAAAGATTTTCATCCCATTCGTTCTCCCACAAGAAATTCTTCTTTAAGCACAAGTGTCCCTCTGCCCGTGACAATGATGTTTAAAGTACTGTTGGATATAAGAAGTTCCTTTTAAAATTTAATTTTCCCACCTTCAAGTATATAGTTAGTTGATGGACACTAATTTTTCTCCTTTTCTTATAGGACTGTAGAAATTTTTCCAGCAAAATAAAATTCATCGGTCATATATACTTATTATGAATAATTATATAACAATGCAAATATATAACAAAGGATCATACTTATGTAAAATTCTCTAATCATACACGATCATGTGTTCTAAACTTGACATAATAAATTTAAGGAACTTAATTGTTGTCCTATAGTGTATTCAAATATATAAATTTATGTATGAAATGTTGGAATAGTTATACAAACAGACACACACATATATGTATGTATGTATATATATATATAAGAGGATTTTGAGATGTTTAGAATAGCTTAGAAAAAACTGTCATTATAGTTTATAAGACAAAACACCCCGCATATATTTATCTTGTAAAATCATTTAAAATAAATTAATTAAAATAGGCACTAATTAATATTTTGAAATGAATAAAATAGCAAAACTTGTTTCCCTAAGCTTTAGAGTTTTAGGCTTATATAGCTTCCATGGAACTAACCCCACTATCTTCTCTAATGCTCTGATCTTTATTATGGTTTGTTATGTTTCCCACTAGGATTTGTTATTTAACTTTTCTTATTTCACCGCTTCATGAACCAGAAAATGATGATGAAATGTAGGTAATCTTCCTGGGGCTCCTGATTTAGCTCTTTAGATACATTGTTCAATTCAAATCCAAAAATTAATATTATAACTTCTTATTTAATAGACCATATAGCTTAATTTAAAAGGATTATTCAATAATAAAAAAAATCTTATTTTTCTATTTTAAAAAGGTGATGGATGGGCTTGTCTAAATAAAACTCGTAGATTAATTATATTTTTTTTCATTAATTATATAATATGTATGACATGCCTATAGTGGCAAAATTTACAAATAAGATATAAATGACATACTGTCACAGAGTCATGTACGGGGATCAATTTACTGGAGGATATTGTTTTTATAGAACAAATTTTCTGCAAACCTCTGAAATTCTCAAATTAATTTTTGTCAAATCATCATGTATGTATTCAATAATAAATACGACAAAGGATTTATCTTTTTCATAATTCTCCACCATAATATCAATGATCTGTTTGGCATATAGAAGGAGAAACATTTGTCAACTGATATATATATATATATATATATTATTAAGTTATGGTTAACTTGATTAACTATTATAACTATTCAACATTATTCAATTTCATTTTTATTTGAATGTATATATATACTTAATTTTCCGGATCATACTTACATCAAATTCCTTACATCCATTACATCAAATTCTCCGATTACACATGACTATGTGTCCTATTTTTCACATTTGGATTTATAATTCATTGATAATAATTCAAAAATAGAACACATGGTCACATGTAATTGGAGAACTTAACGAAATGGACATAAGGAACTTGATGTAAGTATTTTCCTAATTTTCCAATCTCATATCTAGTAATATCCGATGGGCATACTACAGAATCAGTTACTAATCAGTAGTTTAATTTGCACTAATGTGAACATGTGACTTATGGGCTAAGGGGAAAAACGATCTCTTTTATTTGTCCATAGAAAACGGCATTAACGTAAACTTTATATAATCATTTAATAAACCCTTGCCTACAACAAGCTCTTCCCTTTTTGGCCGGTTGTTGGCGAGGAGGGATTCGAACCCCCGACACCATGGTTCGTAGCCACGTGCTTTAATCCTCTGAGCTACAGGCCTCACCCCGTCTCCATTGGATCTATTCCCCGGAGCTACGCCTTTCGGCCTGATCTTAGGCCCTGACTCACAATACCTGAAAATTAAAAAAAAAAAAAAAAGTTGCACACCATACTTCTTTTTCCTTTAATATAAATCATCTATCTTTCTTCATGTCTCAGCGCATATATGATTTCCAATTACGTACTCTTACTCATCATCCCTAATTGGAGAAGACCGCAAGAATGATCTGAAATCAAATTCTTCTGACTCCTCCATTGTTGAATCCACTTCCTGAGGTGTTTGAACCATTCTTCCAAGTTCATCTGACTCCAAAGGTGTTCGAGTCATCATTGAATCCTCCATATACGTGAAATACTGTACCTAAATTAATCATATATATTTATATATATTAATCAAATATTAGTTCTCATTTATGTCTCACATCTTAAGCTAGTATATATTGTGTGTGTGTGTGTGTGTGTGAAAGAGAGAGAGAACAATATTTTTATCAGGAGCTCAAGAATTTGTCTGCTTACTTCTGGAATCGTATAGACATTTGCTGGATTTGCATACTCAGAAGCAATATGATCATTTGGCTCGCTTTCATTGTAAACCAACTCATCTGATTTTTCTTCTGTTTTCTTCTCTCGCTTCTTCAATAACTTACATAGAACATGAGTTCTCTGTAGCATGGAAGTATAATCAAGCATTCATTTCTCAGAATTAGAGCATGGATGATCTCAAAGAAATGCTGAAGCATTAATGGAAGGTTAAATTAAATCAGTTATACACACACACACACACACACACACAGTGTTCCCCGCATGAGAATTAGTGATAAACATCTAGTCACGAAACAATGTAATGAGTCATAATCGAGTCATAAAAAGAGTAAGTTAGAACTACAAAAACAAAATCATAGTTGTTTTATATATAAGACAGTACTTTAAACTAGAAAATTCATGTTGTAATTCTCCTTATTATGATCACAGAACGGATATATAGAACTACGTACGTACTGCATGCACCCTCGAATTCTTTAAGGTTATAATATCTACAAACACAAAAAATGATAAAGTTTTCATACTTCTAACTATAAGGAAACAAATTAAAGAATAGAAGCTTAATTACCTGATCTGGATAGAAGAGGGCATCGTGGTATTCATGAATAACCCAATTGCTTTTAATGCCATGATCGTAGAAAACTAGGATCTTCTTCGTCCCAATGATATTGTTAGCGGCTCGATCTCGGATGTTCCTCTCTATACCGGTGACTTTCCAGTAGCCACGCGCCGTTGCCCTATTAGACCGAGTATGGTTTGAGTGCTTGAAATGGCGAGGACTCAAGAAATACCATTCTGGATCGTTCGATGTGTTCAGTGAAATCGCTGAAACAGCAGCTGTCGGATAATAAGAGCAGAAGCGCCGGAGGCGAGATTAAAACGGCGCCGTATTGAAAGATGTGATTGAAGCATGCATGAAGAATGTTAAATAAAGATATGGGGTTTGAATTGGATTATGTTATACCTGGTAATTCCCAAGGTTCGAACTTGCACACGTCAATCTCAGGAATGATGTTATGGATAGAAGGATCATCAGCCAACAATTTGTGGCGGAGGTAGTGGCCGACGAGTTCTTCATCGGTGGGACTGAATCTGAAACCTACCGGCAAACCTTGCTGCATAGGAGCTGCGACGGCCCCCATGCTTAGCTCTCAACTATATATATAATGATTAGCTGATACTTAAGCTTATGAAAGGGCGCGCAGAGAGAGTTTGAGGGAAACGAAGCTCAGAGAGAGACAGAGAGAGAGATTGGGTCGTCGATGTTTGTTTGGATGTGACTATGGAAGAGAAGACTCTGAAGTTGGTCGCTATAAGTAAGAATATTTTCTTTCTATTTTCAGTATCATGTTTCATTTATTTATTTTTTTAATTTAACTAAGACATACAAACACATTATAGGGTTATATAAAATAAATTAAATGGGGGTAAATTTTTTTTTATGAAATAAATGGGGGAAACTAAATGATATATCGTAGCATATTTTTGTGAAGGATAAAGCTTAAAATTAAATAGATAAAATCTCATTTTGTGCCAGAAAAATAGATGAAATATCATGAATTGAATAATTTGTGGCCTACAATTAAGTGTTTGTTTGTGAAGCACAAAAAAAAAAAAAGCATTTTAAAGTATTTTTTTACAAGTAGGGAGAAAACTCATCTCACATATTTACTTCAAATGTCATAAAATTAATTCTAAAAATTTAAAATAAATAGGCATTAGAGGGGATGATATCATAATGCATGCAACAAAAAATATGTAGGAGGACTTGTAATGTTTGAGATATATATCAAATGTCATGAGTTCCTAAGAGGATGTTTGGTATGAGGGTAATTTTTTTGGAAAATTACACTCAAGTCCTTAAAATAAGGGAAATAAAAAAATGATCCCTTAAAATTATAAAATAAAAAAATGGTCTCATTGACAACTTCACAAGCGGGTCATTAACAACTCTAAAAACGAGCATTGACAACTTCATGGGATCATTATTTTATTTTACAATTTCAATGGACCATTTTTAAATTTCTCTTTTTTTGGGCTTGATTGTCATTTTTCCTAAATTTTTTTATGTTGAATTTAAAAAAATTAAAAAATTTAGATAAAAAAATTTAATAACTTTTGCACATTCTTTCATCTTACATCTCTTTTTTATTAGAATGTTATATTTCATTTTTTTAATTTTTTAAATTCAATTCAAAAAAATTTTATTTTCTCTCCCCTCCTTTAGGAATCAATCACCCTTGCAAGTTAAAAGGGTTGAATAATTCTCCTGTAAACATTGTTTTTTAATTATAAGTTTCTTCTTTATCATTCTTATTTAGGTAGCGTGGGACCCACCAACTAACCGTGTCCGTAAAGTTCGAGGCGGCTTCCCCCGTTCCTTCCTTTGAGGCTTGACTTTCTGATTTTTCAGTTACAACTTTTTCTCTTCTCTTTGGTTCTTCTCAATCAAGTTTCTTATTTGAGGTATTATCAAATCTCAGACGTATTTCTATGCATAGTATAGTTTGGAAATTAAGACCAGTCATATTCTTTGATCAACCAAAGCATCGATCTGTTCTTTCGTTTGCAATTAGCACCATTTTTGGACAAGTCTCTGTAAAAGCATTATCTGTTGAACTTGAACCTTCCAAATTCTGATATATGCGTATTTGACCTCCTTGCAAGGCTTTGTTTGACTGAAGGGTCCTCTGCCTTTTTGGGAAAAAAAAAGACCCATAGACCAGTTAATATACTTATAAGTAACTTTTCAATAGTGATTTACGGTATACGAAGTAAGTATGTGAGAGGAGTTGTGTCTCGATTTACGTAAAAAGCAACTTATAAGCAATCCTAACGCCCAAACAAACATGCTCTATGTCTGATCATCTTGACCACAAATTCAAGGAAAAGAACCATTTAGCCCTAATTTAGGTTATTTCATAATTAATACTACTCATTTTTAATTCCACAGGGCATTTATTAGTGACAATTGCGTAGGAAGCTTCGGAGAGCTTGCATCATTATATTTAGGGGCTCCCTTTAATTAACTTCACTTATATACAACTTATCAAAGATATAAATGATTAAGTATTACTAAAAAGTTATTCCAACTAAAACTCCTACACTGGAAAAAAGCAAATATAATACCCCAAATTTGGGGATTGGAGGCTTTGGAATAAGCCTAAATTAAGTAGACTGCTAAGCCCCAATTTAGCAGGAGCCCAAATTTATCTCCTAATGATTTCTATATCTTTGCGGTATTAAGAAAGTAAAATGGTGAATTTTGGAGAATATAATTATGCTTTTGATGAAATCGCCTATGAGATAGTGAGCTTGTCATGTGATTTTGAATAATCAAAGGATGAGAAAAAATTATGAAATTTTATAGGATAAAAGTAGAGATTCAAAGCTTTAATTTGATATGTCATATGACTCAATTAGAGATATATACAAAAAGAAATGAATTTTTGAAGTTAGCCCAAAAAAATTGTGAAATTTCTGGAACAACATGCAAAGATTGAAATTCTGGGAATTTTGTGATTCCATTCAGAAAAATTCTATATTTTTTCTTGAAACTAGACTCAATAAGGGTTCTATAGGTTTTGGAATCACTCTAATTCGATTTTTCTATAATTAGTTATGATTTTTCAAAGTTTGGGCAAAAATCTGCCAGAATTTTGTAAAATCCGAATTTTGGAAAAATGGTGTAATAAAGTAAATATCATATAATAAATATCATTCTTCTCCTTCCTTCAGCCACAACCATGCAGCACAGGTCTTAAATAGAGAGAGAAGAGTTGAGACTTTTAGAGAGAGAAGGAGAGGAAAAAGCTTGTAAAGGTAAGTGATTTCTTTGGTAAATCAGTTCCTAATGCGTATAACTCTGCTCCTAAGCTATTCTTCTATGTGATTCAAGGTTTGGAAGCTCATCTTTTGGTGTTTCAAAGGTTAGGGTTTTCAGCTACAAGAAGGAAAAGCTAGTAGGAGCTTGAGGTAACTTCTAAACTCTTGCATATTGACTATTATGGCTGTTATAGACAATTTAATCTGTGAAATTTTGCCGGATTGTCTTTGTGTGTAAAAATGGAAAATGGGTTGTGGGGGCTGTTATTCTGCCCAAATTGATACTAAATAGTAGTTGTAACCTAATGGAATAGTCAATAAGATGGTTAGGAGTAGAAAGGAACGCGTTTACGCAGCCGAAATCGCAAAACCCCGATTTTTCCCGGAGAACATCATAATTTCGGCCAGGGATGTTTGACGGCCTTAGAGTTGGATTTTCAATGATTTGATGATTTCATTGAGTTTAGGAGGGAAAATTAGGTGGGGTTACAGTTGGGCACTTTTTTGGGAAAGGCCGAGAAAGCATAATTACGGAAACGCCCCTAAAACCCTAAAAATAGGGCTACCAAGGGCAATTTCGTAATTTGACATTGAATTTGATAATTCCGAATCCGGAAATTAATTCCTTGGGCGAAAATATGTCAGGATAGCCCATGTTAGAATTTCGAGAAGAGTACAGCCGAACCGGGTATGATGGGGCTTGGTCCCCGGGAGTATTTTAGTAATTTTTCAAGATAGACTCATATAACCCCCAGAAACACTATGGAAATGTCTAAATAGTAACATTGTAGGATCAAATATGGAGCTCTGAGCTGTTTGCACATAGATCAAGGCACGCGTTTCGAGGCGGAAAAGGGTTAAGGTAGGGGACTTACCTTATTTGCATGTATTTGATATCTTTGCTTGTGTAGTGATGTATGTGATTGCTTTACTTGATTGTGTAGAGCATACTTGAATAAATGAAGCTCTGTTTCTGTTTTCGCTGTGGTCATAGTTTTGTTACATGAAACATTGAGCATGCTGAAATGTTATTATGGGGCATACATCTAAATAAAGATAACATGTCATACACATAGCATCAATCATGCATGCATTATGGTATCTTTTTCCTACTGAGATTCTCTCGAATCTCACCCTCCCCTCCAACAATTTAGACAGGAAACGATAGAAGATATGCAAACAACAATGCAGAGTATCGTACGAGGGGATTACAATAGTGGAACAAAGACGGGAAGAAGTCTCTGTTTTACTGGGATGAGTTTAGACACCCTAGTAGTCTTGTGCGGCTACCTTAACTGTAAGTATCATGTACAAACTCCTATGGGGAATTTATGTAATCATGCACATATTATCAGTATAGTTATGTTATTCCTGTATTACCTACCTAACCGCATATCGTTTTCCGCAAATACTCTGAAAATGGTTGAAATTGAGATAAGGGCGTAACATTTAAATAGGCCCTTCATAATCATACCTCAATGACCACTGATTATCCATCCCAACTAAAGTTGTTAGACTTGGAAGTTTAAACAAAGTCATGATAGTGGCATATATTATGAACTTAAATCTTAAAGTCATAAGAGTTTATTTTTATCATTAAATGGATATTAATAGTGTATAATTAAATAATTAAAATATAAAAAATGACAACAATTTGATTTAAATATATTTTACGCTAAATAATTGAAATTAGGGCAAATTATAATAAAGGACCCAAGAAAAATAATATTTATTAAGAAGGACCATAAAAAAGATAATTATTTTAAAGGATTAGAAATTAAAATATTAAAATAGAAAGACTAAATTATCCTTAACCATATTTCCTATCTTCTCTCTAACTAAATTTGGAATGATTTTTTTTTTTTACCTGAGAATATAGAATGATTGATGGATAATAACAAATAGAGACTAATTCAAATAACCTCATCGATAGCATTAATAAGAAAGCATTAAGCTACAACTCTACATCAATCACTTCAGATTATGTGATCATAAAATTAGTTATAAATGATGAAATAATGGAGAACAGTCATGATCATGATGACTTCACCTTCGACAGTTTAATAGTTTTGGTTGAAAAATTCGCAAAACTATATCCTAAACTCACCTCCCAGTAACATTTTACTTCACCAAACTCGCCTCCTATTATTTGTTGATCTTTAATTTTTTTTCCGTGTCTCTTCTAAACTTGTACAAACATATTTTTACGGTCGTTGCCAATCTGGGCATAACCGTGTGATATCACAATTCCAATATAAGGAATGTTCTCGGTGTCACCAATCTGGGCATAACCGTGCGAGCTGTACAAATCCTAAGCCAACTGAACTATCATGATGAATTTGTGAAGATAATAAGTACAGATCATTTTTTAATCATTCAATGTTATCTTTAACTTTATGGTGATGGAGACAATGTTTTTTTTTTTGTATATCTAGGTTCAAATTGAGCTTTGTGGTGATGAAGACGAGGTAACAGTGTTGCCCAATTGTAATGGCGTTTATTAGTTGTACTAGCAGTGTTATGGTTGTATGGCAACAAAAAAAAACAGTGTTATGGTTGTAACAGGATCTGGAGATAACTTTAGAGGCAATTTAGTCTTTTTATTTTAATGTTTTAATTTTTGGTCCTTCAAAATAATTACCACTTTTATGGTCCTTCTTAATAAAAATTAGTTTTCTTAGGTCTTTCATTATAGTTTTCCCTTGAAATTATATCTATTAACATTCATAATTTATCAAACTATAAAAGAAATTTTTATAAAATTCATATATAAAGTCATTAATCATAATCAAATCGAAAAAGCTAACATGAGTTTAAGAGGGAATTGATACAATTTTGTAAGTTAGAAACGAAAAAAGGAAAATTTAGAGAGTCAGCTCGCGAGTTTAACAACAATGATTGTAACAGTGCCTCTATTTTTTTTTTTTTTTGAAAAAACGAATCTTTTGAGTGAGTTTCTCATGTTTTCTTTCACTTTGGTGGTTCGTTATTTATATATGTTCCCCACCACCATCATAAAGATTTTCATCCCATTCGTTTTTTCACAAGAAATAAATAAAGTTGGGGTGGTGTACGTTATAAGGGATCACAATATGGAACATGGATTGCTGGCTTGACTCATGCGTCAGGACAGTGTAATGCCTTTGAAGCAGAAAATTTGGCATTATTTAGAAGTCTTAAATTTTATATATATATATATATATATATATATTTTGCCAACGAAGTCTTAAATTATATAGACTTTGAAACACCAACAAAAGCTAACAGCTATGTTGTTTGACTTATCCTCTAGGAATAATAAATGACATACTGTCACGTTTATTTACCAGGATCAAATTGTTTGAGCACATGTCTTTATAGAAAAATTTTGGGGGGAAAATACTTAAATACCACTTAAAATTTAAAATCCTAAATTAGTTTTGTTAATAATAAGAGTAATAGAATTGACAAAAAGAATATAACGATTGACAACTTTGAGAAATCACTAATTTAAGATTTTAAAGTTGAAGTGATGTTTAAGTATCTTTTTCTCAAAAAATTTTCTGCAGATGTAAGTCTGAAATCCTCAAACCAATTTTTGTCCAAATCATGTATTCAACAAAAAATACGACAAAGGATTTATTTTCTTAATCATTCAACACCCTAATATCCATGATCTTTTTGCTATAAAGTAGAATAAACCTGTCATTTTGAATACTGATATATATAATATTCTTCTGATATTTAATATAAGAGTTACTTAATGAATTTAGGTAGATTAAATACTCTAGATAAATTACTTAGTTATATATAACAAATATGACCTAATCTTTCTAAAATAGCCCAATATAACATTAAGTTGTATATATGTTTATAAATTAAGTAAATTAGTTTGAAAAATAAATGGCATGTATTAGAGATAAAATGAATAAAAGTTTTATATTTAGGATAAACATCAACCTCCTAATTAACTAGCTCCTGTTAGTAGGACCAAAGGAGGAGTATAATTAAGTTGTGGCCGACTCGATTGTTGTTACTATTTAACATGATCCATTTTCATTTTTATTTGAAGGTGTGTGTGTGTATTATTTTCCAATCTCATACTTAGTAATATTCGATCGTACCGTTATACTATAGAATCTGTTTCTCATCAGTATCAGTAGTTTATATATACTAATATATTGAACTTGTTAGTTATGAGCCAAAGAAACAACCTCTTTTGGCCATAGAAAATTGCATTAATGTAATAAACTTAATACAACAATCAGGAGCAGGTCACAACTTATTACAGGCCAACCTAGTCAGCTATATATATATATATATATAATTATATATAAACCCTTTCTAAATAATTTGAACACTAAAAAAACAAACATGCCACAATTCTTTTTCCATTAACATAAATATAATACTCCCTCCGGTCCTAAATATAGGACATAATTTATAGTGCAACCGGAGATATTAGTTTCCCTTTCCTCATGTCTCAACGCATATGTGATTTCTAATTACTTACTCATCATCCCTACTTGGAGATGACCGCAAGAATGATCTGAAATCAAATTCTTCTAACTCCGGCATGGTTGAATCCACTTCATAAGGTGTTTGAATCATTGAGCCTCCAAAGTCATCTGACTCTGAAGATGTTCGAGTCATCATTGAATCCGCCATATATGAGAAATAGGGTACCTAAATCATACACCAATCAAATTTTAGTTCTCCTTTTGTCTCACATCTTGGGCTAGCTAGCATAAAAATACATGAACAATATATTTCTCAGTAGTTCAAGAATTTGTCGGCTTACTTCTGGAATCGTGTAACCATTTGCTAGTTTTTCGTACTCATAAGGAGCAATAGGACGGTCAATTGGCTCGCTTTCATCATAAATCGACTCATCCATTTTATCTTTAGTTTTCCTCTCAGATTTCTTTATCAACTTACATAAAACATGGGTTCTCTGCAATATGAAAGCATAATCAAGCATTCATTTGTCAGAATTAGAGCACGGATAATCTGAAAGAAATGACGAAGCAAAAGAAAATTAAATCAAATAGGTTATACACACAATGTTCCCCATGAAAATTAGTGATAAACATTTAGTCACCAAGCAATGTGATGCATCATAATCCAGTCATAAAAAGAGTAAAGTTGGAGCTGGAAAAACAACTAATCATAGTTGTTATAAGGCAGTTTTAAACCAGAAAATTCATGATGTAATAACTTACTTTGCCTTTATAATCACAAAATGGATAGAACTACGTCCTGCATACACCTTCAAATTCTTTAAGCTTAATATCTATAAACACATAACATAATCTTTCAACCTTCAAGTTTTCCCTCATTTTAATTTTGATCCCTTAAATTTTAAATCATAGATTTTAGATCCTAAAATTTCATATTGTTTAAAACATTATTAGTCTCTATAACTTGATAAAAAAAACTAGATCATTTCATCTCTAAAATGGCCAAAAACCTATAATTTGAAACTTAAAGTACCAACAAAAACAAAACTAGAGCAAGGCATTAACTCACATAAATGATGAAGTTTTCGCACTCCTAGCTAAAAGGAAGCAAAGAATTAGAAAGCTTACCTGGTCTAGAGGGAAAAGGGAATCATGATATTCATGAATAACCCAATTAGTTTTAACACCAGGAAGTTGTCCCTGGTAGAAAACAATGGTCTTCTTGGTCCCAATAACATTGTTGGTGACGCGATCCTTGATGTTCCTGTCTTTGCCGGTGACTTTCCAGTAACCAAGTGATGTTGCCCTATTAGACCGAGTGCCCTTAGAGTACTTGTAATTGCGAGGACGGAAGAAAAACCATTCCGGATCGTCCAACTGGTTCAGCGAAATCGCTGCAACAGCAGCTGTTGGATAAAAACCAAAAAGAAGAAGAAGAAGAAGCATCATAAGATGATTGAAGCATGGAGAATGTTAAATAAAAACATATATATATTGGCATGTTGAAGAAGATATATATATATATAGGGATTGGATTGTGATGGGACCTGGTAGTTCGCAGGGTTCGTACTTGCAAACGTCAATCTCAGGGATGATACTATGGATGGAAGCATCATCAGCCAGCAATTTGTGGCGGAGATAGTGACCGACGAGCTCTTCATCGGTCGGACGGAATCTGAAACCCACCGGCAAATTTTGCTGCCTAGGAGCTGTGTCCACCATGCTTGGCTGTCAACTATATATATAATCCAATAAGCTTATGAAAGAGCAAGCCGAGAGAATTTGAGGGAAACGAAGATTTGTGAGTGTGAGAGAGAGAACAATGGAAGACAAGACTCCTAAGTCGGTCCCTTGTAAGCATAACTCAGCTCTCTTTTAAGGAGGAAGAAATGAAGTTCAAATTAAAATAAATAAAAACGAGGTAGATATTTGTTTCTTTCAGTATTGAATTCAGTTATTCATTTATTTATTTTTAACCAAAGGCATACAAACACAATTAAATACAGGGTTATTATTATATAATGGGGGTAGCTTTATATCGTGATACTTTTGTGACGGATAAAGTTCAAGTGTGAACACTTTGTGGCGTAAGGAATAATCTTAGAAGCTCCGTGGTAACAAGGTAGGTCCATCCAAAGTGTGTGAAAGTAATACTAAGAATCTAAGATTAGTGGGGTATGTGTGACGTAATAAAGTGTGGGACCCACAAGCCCAAGCGTGTCCGTACTAATCAAGAGAGCGAAGGGAGAAGGGAATCCCTTTTCTACTTAGAGGCTTCGTCATTCCTTCGGTTAGAGAATAGGATTAATATCTATATATATATATATATAATATATCTTATTATTAGTTATATAAATATCCATAAAAAATGTATAAAAACTTCGCTTAGTGATTACTTTGTGTGTGTGTGTGTCATGGTTTTGTGACTTCTTAGAATCATAGTGACTCAACTTTGAGTTAGGCAATGAAATTTGTCGTGAAAATAATACACATATTCTGAGCTTTAAGATAACTCTAAGAAAACAATTTTTGAATGTATATATTAAGAGTTATGATTTTTTAAAGTTGAATCGAAACTCTGGAAATTAATGCAAAAGTTCCCACCATCCAATTTTGATTTAGGCATGTTTTTGGACAAATTGGGACAGAGTTTAATTGGGGGTTTTTTTTTCAAGGAAAATCACACTAAAATCTCAATTAAAGAAAATATCAAAAAGGTCCCACCATAACATATCATTGGTGGTGTTTTTATCTGTGAATGGTGGCTTTTTCACTTATCATCGATAAGTTATGAGATTTTTCTGATGTTATTATTTTTGGTTGTGACCTAGTATAATTTTCCCTTTTTTTTTATTCATCAAAGAGCCTTATGGCTAGAAATAGAGTTTTGTTTTGGAGCTAAATTGATTCACAACTTTCTAAGTTTCAAGAAATTTTATTCTTTCATGGTAACCCAGCTTTTAGAGAAGTTCTAATGTTTAGAAAACTCTCATGATTTCAAAAGCAATTTTTCATAAATCAAAACAGAACTCCTCTCATATATTAATATCGCAAATCGTAAAAACACCTCTAAAAAATTAAAAAAAAACCAACACTAAATAGTTGGCCTTCAAAAGAGCACTAATTTTGTTACATGTTATCCTTAAATGACTAAACAACTATGATGAATGGCTATATAGTAAGGTGAGACATTAAAATAAAATTATATCATTACATCAATTTTTATACAAATATTAACAACATGTTGGGACTATGAGAGTGAATTTTCATAAATTATACAATTTAAATCAATATGTAAATAAATTTATATGACAGTATGTAGGGTTATTGACTGCTGTATTGGGTTATTCTTTGTGTAACTATACGTAGGTCCCTCTGTGTACATTGGTTCAGCCGTACCCATATATTGTGCTATTTACATGAATACTGCGACCCTTCAGGCATAGGTGTCTTGGTTTTGGCTCAGTTACTATTTTGTGAATCCTTTATCTGTTTGACCCTTTTTGGATTTCTCAGTCGTCGCAACTTTTTCTCTTTTCTTTGTTTCCTTCCCTTTGCCATTCCGTTGCAAGTCTCAATCAACTCTCTTTCTTTCTTTAAGCCACCATCAAATCTCACGCGTTTTTCTCTGCATAGTATAGTTTGCAAAGACCAGTCATATTCTCTTACCAATGAACCAACCATGTCTCTTCGTGTAACCAATTAATGAAGGCTTTCCATTTCCATGTCTTATTAATATTCCCACGTCTGTGCCTTGCTTTTATTTTTTGATATTCTTCTTTAACATTTTTGTAAACAACATTTTTGGACTAGTTTCTGTACAATGCAGGATCTGTTGGCATACTTTTTTGAGAAAACGTGTGTAAACTCAATTGACCTTAACTGCTAGGCTTTGTTTGACTAAAAACGTACAATCTTTCTTGAAAGACCCAACAGAATCTGATCATTTTGATCCATTAGCGCAGGTCTTTGTTCCCTGGCAGGCAATTGCGAGGAAGCTGCAGAGAGAGATTTCATCATTTATGGACCCCTTTTAATTCTTTTGTTTGGCCATAGGGACCCCTTTTAATTCACTTCATTTAATGCATCTTGTCATAAGAGTAATTTAAGCCTATAAAGTCTATGCTCTCTAAACAGGGGGAAAAAAAGCCAAAAAGCAAACTAATAAAAGCCTCACCACCTTCATCCTACCACATACCCACCTATAGTATTGTATTTGAATGGGTGTTTGGTAATTTATTAAATTTAATTTTATGTAACTCGAGATAAAACTCTTATCATATACTTATCTCATAAATCGTAAAATTTATTCTCAAAAGTTAATCTAAATACACACTAAATTCAATCTGATTGTACTGACCAAAGCAATGAGTCGGTGAACCAACTCTTTGACTGTTCTCGTCTAAGAGTTTTGGATATGTTTGGTTGTGTTGAATTTGAATTTATTTTGTTTTTTTATTGATATGAAATCACATTGTTCTGGGGTTAAAATGATTGTGATGGTCAATCAAATTTGAGATTTAGTCACGATCTGTTTGGTTGGATTATATGTGCACATGAATATTTTATACTCTATAGATACGTGGATTAATACCTTTTTATTTAAATATTATTTGAATTATCATCAGTTTAATTTCAAGTTGATCATGATTTATTGCCATGTCCGATTTTCACTATCTTGTTTTTTTTTTTTTAATGAAAGGATAAAAATGCCATTGAAATGAGGTTTATATTGTTACAGTACAAACTCTAGTAAAAGACGAATACAGAGAAAAGCTACTCGGACTAACACTTTAATAAGTTCTATGTGTTAATGTGCTCATTTGGAATAGCTTATTTTTTAGCAATAAGTGTTTATAAATCGTGATTCACGGTATATAAAGTAAGTATATGAGAGGAGTTTTATCTCAATTTGCGTAATAAGGACTTATTTTTTAAAAAAACGCTGAACTAAACAAGCTTAATGTTGATTGATCTTGTAAGTGATTTCTTGCAGATGATCAATGGAATCTCCCACATCATAACATTTCCCCAACAATGATTGTGTCTAGGGTTGATCAAGGACCAGACCAGACCGGGTTTGGCCTCAACCCGAGGTCTGGTCTGGAAAACACCTCGGGCTGAACAAGGCAGCCCGAGGTCCGGTCTGGTCCAGGACCAGCCCGAGCTCGGGCCGGACCGGACCGAGTCCACCGGACTGCTGGACCAGTCTAGGACATATTTGGTATTTTTTTTTTTTTTTTGCAGATTCCTAATAGCACATAACAACATTTTTTTTTTGTTTTCAATGGGGAAACAATTACATTTAGGGCTTTAGGCAATAAGATACCATTCAAAATAAATACAAAGCAACAACATTACAATCCATGACATCTATGACAATCAATTAAACAACAAATAACAAGTCTATCACATTACACATTACAATCCATTGTCTTTCATTTGTCTCCTCCACCTTCAATGATGCTTGATCCATCTTAAAAAAAACAAATCGCATGTGTTAAGAAATTAGTAATAATGAAATATGTAAACTTGAATAATAAACATAGAATTCAAAATATTATCTGGAATATTAACAACATTATCAGTTTCTTGGAAGTTGTCATATTCAGTCAACATAGTGGCTAATTCTGAGATAGATTGCTTAGCAAGTAGCCAATTTTGGGAACAAATGAGTGCTTCAGTCATTTTAGGAGATAGATTACTCCTATAATCATCAACAACACGTCCACCAGTGCTAAAAGCTGCTTCAGAAGCAACTGTAGATACTGGTACAGCCAATACATATCACCAACCTATCTTGAACTAAGAATTGAGAATTTGTAAATCTATATCACCAACATAACATTCAAAACCAACTAAGATTTCTATTTCTGGACAACCTATCCAAATCATTACCAGTCATGCTAAAAAACCACCGAAAACCACCGAAAATTGCATCACTAGAAAGCCAGAAAACCACCGAAACATGCTAAAAAAACTAGAGTCACCTTTCTAATAATCAATACTGCACATGTAAATTATTTCAAAAAGAAAACGAAAAATACACATCTAAATCACAAACCTCCAGCTTTGTTAAAATAGGTATCTTTAAAATCATATCGAAAATATGAATGGAAAAGAATGCATAGAAAATAAACTTGATCAAAATTTAAAACATAAAAGGAAAGAAATTAAGCCAGACACATACTCAGTAGCCGAAATAGGAATAGAATTCGAGGGAGACGGACGGAAGACGCTGAATGGGAACGGAGATCGGAACTGGAGCCGAGAGGCAGACGGACATAGGGCACGTCGAGGGAGACCGGAACCAGATTTGAGAGAGAGACAAGAACCAGATCCGAGAGGGACGTCGAGGGAGACGAACGAACCGGAGCTGACACCGAAAGGGAACCAGAGCCGAGAGGGACGTCGAGGGAGACGAACAGAACCGGAGCCGACGGTGGAGACGGAGATCAGAGATGATGAAATCGCATCTTGGCCGAACGCCCGAATCCGAAAGTGAGATGGGGAATTGGGGATTATTGACTGACTGGAGACGTGGAGTGCGTGCCTGCGTGGTGCGAAATGCGAATGGGGAATTAAAAAATAAATAAATATATGTGTACACCTCGGGTCAGACCGGACCAGACTATGGGGTTGGACAACTTGGACCGAAGTCCAGTCCAACTCGAGATGACCAGTCCGGTCTGGTCTGTGAGATGCTGCCTGGGACCAAAATTTTTTGATCGGACCACTCAGACTTCCTGGACTACCGGGTTTTTTGCTCATCCCTAATTGTGTCCATGGGGACAGGGCTGAGCAACGGGCGGGCGGGGCTGCCCCGTGGCCTAACCCGTGTCCCGCCCGTTTATTTTATACAGGTACGGGTTAGCCCGTACCCGTAGCAAAACCCGTTAAACCTGTCATAAACGGGTACCACATACACGGACGGGTTTAAACGGGTTCCGGGGACCCGTTTATTTGATGACCATTAAAGAAAATCTAAAAATCCACAGCACCACACTGGTCACCGTTGAGTGCCAGAATGGTCGCTGTCACCGCCAAGGAAGAAGAGGAATCAGAAAAAAAAAGAGAGAAATCCTTAAGCTGGACGGCAAAATCTGAGAAATCCAACGGCAAGATCTGGGTTTCCTTATGCTCGACAATGGAGGAAACGGATCTGAGATGAGATGGTGAGGAGGAGGAGAAGGAGAAGACGACGAACACCATAGTCGACTGGTCATTGTTGCTGCGACGGCGGAGGTGATTGAGCTATGGCGATGTGAGAGGGAAGATAAAGAGAAGGAGGAGGACTAGACAAGGAGGAAACGGCGTGCAAGGGAAAAGAAAAAAAAAATAAACAGTCGCTGAAGCTTGAAAGGAGACGACGATGTGACTCATGTGAGTGAAAGAAAAGGAAAGGGAATGGGCTAATTTGCAACTTATGGGTTTTGAATTTTAAAAATATTATATAAAACTTTAAGAAAAGCAAAAGCTTTATGATGGCGCTATAAAACTTTAAGAAAAGAAAAAGCTTTATGATGGCGCGGGGTGCATGCATTCGAAGTGGGGACCAGGAGGTTTTCTAATAACATCTCTACCACCAATCCCCTGCTTATGTTTGGTTTAGGGATGGAGAATTAATATATTATAAGAAAAATTATAAATATAAAAGAATAAAAAAAAATATACAGGCGGGCACGGGCACGGGCACCCCGTGACTGTGCCCGTGCCCCGCCCCGTTTAAGTATGCACCCGCCCGTTTGAACCCGCCCGTTACGGGCTCAATTTGGGCGGGCTTAAACGGGCAAAAATTCTCCGGGCTACGGGCGGGTCTACGGGCTGTGGGTATTTTGCTCACCCCTACATGGGGATATTGGCAATGTTTCAGAACACATCAAGGGGTAGAAGGTTCTAGAATGGAATCTCACCCAAAAAAAAAAGACAGAAATGAAAACTTGCAGCCCAAGATTGAAAATTTGAATATTGTGAGTTTATTTGGTGAAGCATGTGAAAGAGTGGCTGGCCAAGTGTCTTTCGAATCTTTTGCGTCAGTTCTTTTACTTGTGT
The DNA here is from genome assembly GCA_963210345.1 of Inga oerstediana. Lineage (NCBI taxonomy): Eukaryota > Viridiplantae > Streptophyta > Magnoliopsida > Fabales > Fabaceae > Inga > Inga oerstediana. Next base: position 71,416,712 of record OY723404.1, on the reverse strand, counting down.
GGTTTGTCGTATCCCCCACCACCATCATAAAGATTGGAGACAACTATTTTCAGACGTCGCCCATCAAAAAATGGTTTCTTGGAATTTTAAGATTATCAAAAAGTCTTATAGAATATTTTTTTTATAATAAATTCCAATTCTATTGATAAATCTATGAGTGTTTGAAGTTTATGGGCGCGTCACTGATAAATTTAGGGGTGTCCATTAGTAAATCCATGAGCGTCCATTGACAAATCCATTATTAGAATTTATTGTAAAAAAATTTTACATGATTTTTTGACAATTTTAAAATTTTAAGGGACTATTTTTTCATTTTTCTTCTTGTCTGAAACCTGAATGTAATTTTTCATAAAGATTTTTGCTCCATTCGTTCCTGGCCAATAAATTGATTTTACAATTTAGTGTTTGTTTGGAATAGCGATTAGAGCTTTCAAAAACAGTTTTTCAATTATGATTTACAATATACGAAGTAAAAATGTGAGATGAGTTTTATCTCAATTTACATGAATAAGCACTTGGTGGGATCTCAAACATAATCCCAAACAAGCACTAGTTTTCCCACTTTGAACCTAGTTATCCAATACTCTCGACTAATATGGATTTGGGTCGACTTAAGTGCTAATCCAAGTAAAATTTTCCCACCATTAGTTTTTCCAATTACCATCTGTAAGATAAACAAATAAACATTAGAGTCCTGGCTTATTAGTAGACGATCTCGTAAGTCCCTTATAAGAGCTCAAAGAACCCTGAGGTCGTGTCCTGACCTTGGTAGGGGACTAGTGCCGAATCTACCTAAACCTTTATGTAAAAAAAAAAAAAAAACATTAGCGTCATAAACACAACTTCATTTTTATTTTCATTTTTTTTTAAAGTTCCTCAGGCGGATCATTCTGGGCGTCAAAATAGTAATCCATCTATATCTTACATATTCTAATATATACAATAAATTTCACATAAAAAATATACCATATCATTAATTGTTGCTGGGAAACCCAAATACTACAAGCTCTCAAGTACTAGTTGGTCTACGTAAGTGAAGTATATGGTACTATGTGGCTAGAATTATAAAAATCAAATGTCGTATGGAACTAGGAATTCCAGTTTTTGCGCAGGCATTAATTATCAAAACTCAAATCCTCATACAAAGTTCTCCCATCCCACCGTCTAAAAACATTTAGCCAGGGATCACACCAAAATTGGTTAGGATTCTGCATAAGGCTGGTTCCACAAACACAAAATACAAATGGCACTTTACAGGGATGCTTCTATTGGCTTTTCACATAACTTAACAAACACAAACTTTACATGAAGTTACATTATACTACCATACTTGCCCTTGGTAAAACAAGGCTGCTTCTTCTGGGTAATGGCCACAAACCATTCTTCTCCTCAAAACTTGCCTGCTCGCACTTCAAATTATTCCATTGAAAAACTTTGTGCAAGGAAGGCACTAAAAGAACTTCCCACATGATAGCATTTCCCAAATAATGACTACAAACAGGAAAAGCCCTATGACAACATTGGCAAGATATACGGATGGTGGACTAAGGTTTTGGCTTGTTGATGGGGTCTCCAGTTGGATGAAAGTATTCCTCCCATTAACACCAGAGGATTCACTGCTTGGGGATTTTGAAGTATTTCTTTTATCAGTAACCTGTGCTTCTCTCTTACTGTTGTTTGAATGCACTGGTGTTTCTTTCTGAGCCTGCATGACACATCATATGGAGCAAGGGATATCAACAAGAAGTTAAAATAAGTTTGTCTTCCAATGAAGCATCTGTGTCAAGACAGGCTTTTTGTAATTTTCTAGTAAAGGACAATTTGGTTTTCTCAAATTCAGATCCCTTTGAAGAACTTCATCATGATGAGGTAGAGAAAGATGAGAACATAATAGTGGGTCTCGCTTCTGCACATGTAGACCCCATATAAGTAAGACCCACTATTATCTTCCTATCTTTCTATACTTCACCTAAATGAAGCATCTCTGTCAAGACAAGCTTCTCCATTTTCCTTGTAAAGTGCAGCTTAGTTTTATCAAATTCAGATCTTCATCATGATGAAGTAGACAGAGATAGGAACAGAATGGTGGGTCTCACTTAAGTTGAGACTCACTATTCTGTTCCTATCTCTCTATACTTCATCCCCTGAAGTATTTCAGGGATCCAAATTTGGTTTTCTCACCTCATGATATGCCTCTTTGGTTGAAATCTTCCTATGTGTCTGAGATCTTCTGGCCCCAGCTCTCAGTGACACAGAGTCAGCAGATCTTGGTTGATATTGGGTTTTCCATGTCTTTGAAGTGGAAGCAGAGCCAACATGCTTTATCCGATTGATCTTAAGTGGTCTAGCGTGGGTTGAGTCACCAGAGGAAGAGTCAAAATCATCTTGAAAGGATCCTCCCTTTCTCCCTTGTTTTGCTTCTCGGTTGGAAGAAAGTTCAGAGCTGTTAACCTCTGATACTAGCGGGATTTCCCTTGGACCATCATTTTTATTAGATTTAATTGAAGTCTCTGGAATATATCCATACTGTAACAATTTCCAAAGAGAATGTATAGATGATGTTAATCCTTCATGTTGCCCAAAAGAAAGCCCATATAAGAAATGATGATGTGTCAGAAATAAGTAATTCATAAAGCACAACAGAAGAACAACACTGACTCCAAGCTAAAAATTTCATTCACTTTTCAGAATCTACAGGAGAAAATCACTTAACATTGTAGTAATTCTGGGAATGCACATTACTACAATGCCCTGAATGATTTTAACCTATAAAACGATGTCGTGTTTGAGACATTGAAGATACAGTTCCAATAATATTAGGAGAATGAATCTTTACCTGTGCAGAGACAACTTCTGCATCTGTGTCACTGCTTGCCCAGTACATCTCTAAAGGTTCTGAGGGGGTGAAAGAATGGATAGGAGCAATCATTCCCTGGTTCAAGAGCACTTCCTCCTCATCATTAAGGATTGAATTCACAAAATTGTCTTCCTCTTCAGTAGTTTCAAAAGGCACGTTTACACTGCTGTCGTCATTTCCAGTATGGGAATTGAACCTTTGGGAAAATGGGAAAGAAAATTGCTGCTGATTGACAATTGGAGATAAAGGTAACGAGCCTATGTCCCATTCATCTGCTGGCTCATGTGTCTGAAAAAATGATCCCAGATTGTTTTGGAGCAAAGAGTGTACCTAAAACATATATCAACCAATTGTTAGTTCTCAGCATGTTTAGCACACTAAACTCTAAAGCATAATTAAAGAACTAGCTCTCACTGAGTCCAAGAATTCTTTTGCTTACATCTGGAATTCCACCCTCATTTGCATTGTCAGAAGGCACAAAGTTACTTGGCTCCCCCTCATCACCGGTCCTCCCTCCTGGTTTCTTCATTAACTTGCAAAGAACAAAGGTCCTCTGCAAAATTTGGAAGAAAAATCAGACATTCATTTCTCAGAAACAGAGCACAGTAAAAGCCAAGACAAATCAAGCTCATCCTTCAAAGTCAGGAAACTTGATGCCTGAACATTTCAATCACAACAAGAACTGTGAAGAATAACCGGTGTCACACTTATACCAATATCGTCAATTCGGTTAAATAGAAACATCAAATCCAACCACGTTATGTAGGATTGACTGTTTTATCACGCAATCAATGATAAACATTTCTAATCAAATACTGTGATGTAAGAAAATTGAGCCAATAAAAAAGAGCACTACAAAACAATTTCTCATGGTATTCCGGTATCTAAAGTCGTAAGTCTCGTAACAACCACCAGAACCAATCATATTTCTAAGAAAATTTTGAAACCCACAACATCCAAAATCAAGAAAGCGTTGATAATGCGGAGAAGTATTGCAATCAAAACGCTCCAGATTACCTCCAATCCTTGTGCTAACTATATCTAAACACATATACGCTAAAGTTTCGCTCCAGTCAGAAGATAAAGACTATAAAGCCTACCCGGTCAACAGGAAATGCTATGGCGTGGTATTCATGAATGACCCAGTTAGTCTTGACGCCATTAGGAACACGACCTCTATGGAAAACCAGAGTCTTCTTGGTCCCAATGATCTCGTTGGAACCTCGAACCTTGATGTTCCTATCTTTGCCAGTGGCCTTCCAAAAGCCACGTGGTGTTGCCCTGTTAGACCGAGTACTGTTAGAGTACTTGTAATCGCGAGGACTGAAGAAGAACCATTCTGGGTCGTCCGAATTGATCATCGAGAACGCTAAAACAACACAAGTAGACGAAGAGAAGAAAAGCAAAATCAAAATCACACGCCATTGCATAAGATTATTTAGCACGAAACGTTCAAATGAAAACACATAATTCCTATTTTAGAACAAGGGTTAATACCTGGTAAATCCCAGGGCTCGTGCTTACAAACGTCAATCTCAGGGACAATCAGGAGAACGAAATCTTCGCCGATCAATTTGTTGGTCAGGTAGTAACCCACGAGCTCTTCATCCGTTGGACGGAATCTAAACCCCACAGGCATGTTTTCCAGCACAGGAGATACGTTCGCCATTGTTTGTTAAAGTATGCAATAAGCTCACGAAAGGACAAACCAGGGAATTTTACGGAGCTGAAGCTCGAAGAGAGAGAGAGACAGTGAGAGAGAGTGCTGGTGAGCTCGATTTCGCGACCCCTTCGCTATTTGTAATGCGATCATAGTGACTGGCCATTGACTGACCGCGCACTTCATTTGTGGCTTAACTTTGAAGCTACCTTTTTTTAAAAAAAATTATTTGTAATCTATAATCTCTCCGGATCAAATAAAAAATGATAAATAATAAATTGGGGACATGTTTATTTCTGAGTTTTTTGGATTGTGTTCAATTATTTATATTTTGTTATTTTTTTCTTCCATACTTTTGTGTCCATAAATAAGAATATTTGGAAAAGGATAAATTTTTAATAAATTTACGTGATTTAATTATTTTTATCTTATAGACCGAGATAACGGGAGCATAAATTAAGAATGAATGGGAGTTGACGTAAACATGCTCAGGTCATTTAAAAAAAAAAGTATCCAATATCCATACCCTACTTGGACCGTACGTACCTAAAAACCGTGTTTGATTTTTTTTTTTTTTTTTTGATAGAAACCGTGTTTGATTTTGATTCGAATAAAGCAACGCGTAAGGAGGATGCTGTTGCTGATTGGGAGGCTTCCCCGTCCCTCTTCCATTTTCTTTGGATAATCTCGGATCAGTTTATATAAAATTAATTAAATTATTTTAAAATATTTATATTTATTATTATTTAACTTAATTTATAAATTAATATATAATCTAAGAATACATAATATATAATATGATTAATTTTTTATAATATTTTTTTAAAAAAAATTCAACCCAATCTTATATTTAAAATTAAAGAAAATATTATAAGTTGATAATACTTATCTTCAAATGGCGGAAAAAAGAAAAGATAAGACTTATGTTCTGGCAAGCTGCCAGGTTTATTTTTGAAAAGTCTTGTCTAGAGATCTAAGTCTAACCTATTGTTTTTTTAGCCTATAGTATACTATTACATATATATATATATATATATATTATAATTTAAATTAATTTTATAAAATTAAAGCATGTTTGTTTGAGCTTATAAAAACTTATAAGTTGCTTTTTACGTAAATCAAGACACAACTCCTCTCACATACTTACTTCGTATACCGTAAATCACTATTAAAAAGCAACTTATAAGCAATCGAATCACTAAAACAAACATACCCTTACTCACTTCACTTTAAGCATAAGCTTCATATCCATGTTCACACATAAACTGAATGGCATTGATATTGAATATCCTCTGCTCCTTAGTTTAATGACTTTATTCATTTTATCAGTCTTCCGATAAAGAAGAAACTATATTGATGTCTGGTAAACCATAATCAATCCTTAGGAATATTTTTACTACTAATTAACATGTCATCTTGTCTATATTATTGAAAAATTGTAGTTGTATTGAGTTTAGAGGCATTAGTATTTTATTTCTCCATTTGGAAATTAAAATAAAATTACACAAATGCCCTTGCAAACGCCACCACCCCGATTCCCCACCCACTCCGACGCCGACGCGAATGCTTAGAAGCAGCTGCTACCTTCTCAATTCAATCATCATTCCTCTCCCTGAAACCCTAATGGCTTCCCATTCCCAATCTCTTTTACCCAAAGCCCATCGGAGTCCTGCAGGCTCTTGTTGATGAAATCAAGTAAGACCTTGATGGTGCTCTCCGGGAACCTTTGGAGAAAGCCGAAAAGCACACGTTAGGGCCTCTGAGGCCGCCGTGTGTGAGATCATCGTAGGTGGGTAAGAGAAATATGAGGCGATTCCCAGGTTGAAGGGATTGTGTTGTAGAAAGCGGTTTTGATACCTTTGAAAGCCAATCGCCTCGCAAATTGGATGAGTGGAGCTATATGAGTATGACCAAGGCAAGGAGAGGCCAACATCATAACAAGTGCTCTCCCTTCATTCGCTCCCATTTTATCAACTTCTTTCTTACAATTTCCAACTCCGGCTACTGGTATCATATTGGAGGGTTGATGTGAGTTTGTAATTATTAAATCTATGGGAGGAATAGATTCCATATTATCCATCCATTAAAGACAATAATCTTCCATTTCACTTTGCTTTCGAAATCTGTGCTTTGAGGTACTGTCTCTTCTTCTTCAACACCAGAGGTCGCCGGAGAACAAGCTTTCATCGGGGCTTTGTCTGTTTCACCTCCGGCGGCGGCGGCGCCAGTGGGAGTCTAGGTCGGCAGGGTCGGGTAATTTTTTTTAAAAATATATATATGTGTATTTACGTCATTTCATTTTAATTTAAAAAAAAAGATAAATAAAATACTAACACCTATACATATGATATTATGAATGTCCGAAATACTATAACGTTCTTTACTATTTTTCAGGTTTTTTCAGTGTCATTTTTCCTTAATTAAATTTAAATTAGATGTATTTAAATTATTACATCATATGCCATCTTTTTTATAACATCAAAGCCTATCTAAGATGTAATGTTAACAATTGTCTCTGTGAACCTTCCAAAACAACTTTGCAATCGTGGTTTATAATTTATTGATGAGTTTTATCTCGATTTACATAATTATATTTTTAATAAACCGATTCAAACAAACTTTATATATATTTGAAAGGTAACATATGACCTTGGAGATATATGCTTATGTTTGGTATCACTGATTTTTTAACAATAAGTCCTTATTTTGTAAGTCGAAATAAAACTCCTCTCACATACTTATTTCGTATACCATGAATCACGATTTATAAGCACTTATTATTAAAAAATAAGCTATTCCAAACTAGCACTATAAACTTTTACACCCATTTAGCCTACATTTTAAGTATACTCCTGAAAATATTTTAGGTCTGGGCATACTTATTTTGAACTCCGGCCTGTTTCGTTAAGGGGGAGTTTGAGATAGTTTATTTTTGAATAATAAGTGTTCATTACGTAATTCGAGATAAAACTCCTCTCAAATACTTACCCCGTATACCATAAATCATGATTTATAAGTACTTATAAGGAAAAAATAAGTTATCCAAAACGAACACTAAATGTGTGTTTGGATTAGTTTTTGGAGAATAGCTTCTAGAGAAAAAGTGGAGAATAAATTATGAGAAACCATGATTTTGATAAAATAAGAGTGTTTGGATATTGTAATTAGAATAGCTTTTTTCATTGTCAAATTACTAAAAATGATATATTAAATTTTGGTATAATTACATATAAAGAATAAGATTATATTTTATGTATTATTTAAGGGTTAATGTCCAAATTTAACAGCCAAGTTTTTCCTGAGGGCATGTGGTACAAATAAATTTTGGAAGATGGAAAATAATAATGAATAATTAAAAAGGATGTAAATTTAACAAAACTGTTAAATTTAACTTAACGGCGTTAAATTAAAAAAAAAATCTCTAACAGGATTAAAAATGATACATCTTAACTCATTATTTAACATTAAATTTCATAATTAATACAAAAAAATGAAATACATTTGTCTATATGTAATGTTAATTAATTTAACTAATTTTTTTAATATAATCAAATTAGATGAATAGGTTTTATATTAAGAATAAGAGGGAGTATTAAAATTTTAAAATTCTAAAAAAAAAAAGAGAAAATGTTGAAATTTAAAAAAAGATGGGAGAGTGTGATGTGCCACCCACAAACAGAAAAAGTATCAATGAAAGTAAGAGGGTGGGGCCCATAAAATGCAAAAAGTGAAAAAAAAAATTATGTCCAAATCATGATTTTGGTGTTTAAAACCATGGTTTGGAGTCAAAATAGATTATTTGAAAAAGTTGAATGTTTAAATGTTTCTTTAGAAAACCTAAGTTTGAATCCAAAATAATTTTTTTTTTAAGTGAATCTAAACACCCCCTAAATCTCACCCGTGTCTATTTTCACTCCTATCCACGACACTATTCTTTTTTTTTTTGAACAGCCACGACACTATTCTCAATCATCATTTATATGCAACTAAACAACAGCTACTGTTTTCAATTATATAATGATTTTTTATAAAATAAATATGCATAAATAATTATCTACGAATAATGCGATTGAGTAGTCGGCCTCAAATCCCTAACTTATCTAACTCACAAAAACTACTAATAAAGGAATGAATCACATGATTCAAAACCACTTTCCAATCATGATCAAAGAAAAATATGGTTTCGACTATACGCAAGGTGGCTAGAAGAACAACCACGTTTTAGCAGGTCGATACCATTATAAGAGATTAAGATTGTAAATGGTTCTCCTTAAGTCCAACATCACATGCTAATTTCAAACCAAGCTGCTGCACACGCCCAAATCTCAGCTAGCACAGATAATATCACCCTCCATGATACTATGCAAAAACCCTTGAACTGAAGCATTATTGTGAGTCGCACACAAAATTTCTCCTCTTATGCTTTTATATACCAAGTTTCAAGCATTCTTTTTAAGAAAGGAAATATTTCTTTTTAATAAATATAAATATCCTCTTACGGGAGACAAACCTGTTTTAGGTATTGTCGGATCCCTTTCATTAGACCCAACCCTTTTTGGTTAAGGAAGGAGATATTAGTGACCCTTGATTTCTCCTTAAACGCGGGCTTAAAGTGTTCAAAGTGGATGAGCTTTGCGGTGGGCTAGAGAAGATATGCCCAATGGGCTTGAGAGCCCATAACTGTTTTGGCCACAATTCAATAATTTCTGACAGTTTTAGGCATTAATGTCTGATTGTTTTGCATTAATTAACAAAGGACCGGAGGAACGAGGAACTTAAGCATTAATTTTTCCAGCTTTTCTCAACAACCCCCTATTCTCTAGTATATTTGGTTTTGGTGCACTTATTATCTCTTATTTACAGGTTACCCCAACAATTGTTCTTCTTCCCGGTCTCATCTACCATAATCCTCTGTTGGAAGTTGGAACTTTTGGCTATTAGCAATGCAATGCGCCATGGAAGATCCCCAAGAATCATATCTAAACAACTCGGAGACTTGCTCCTGGTGGCCTCCATCACAAAAACTCTGTCGGAGTCCGGAACTCGGAACCTTGCCCTCGACCCAACTCACACGTCTCAACTCACTGAGCCCATCCTCCTCCGAGTCCTCTCAAATCCATCACTTCATCCTTCAAAGAAACTTGATTTCTTCCACTGGTGTCGTTCGCTCCGACCTAAGTACGCGCACACCGCCGCCGCCTACTCTCACATCTTCCGCACCGTTTGCCGCGCCGGCTACCTCAACGAGGTACCGAATCTTCTCCGCTCGATGAGGGAAGATGGTGTTGTTGCTGATTCTCAAGCGTTCAAGGTTCTCCTAGATTCTTTCATCCGGTCGGGTAAGTTCGATTCGGCACTGGAAATTTTAGATTGCATGGAAGAACTAGGGGCTACCTTGAATCCCCAATTGTTCAACTCTGTTCTTACTGCTTTGGTAAGAAATAACCAGGTGCGTTTGGCTCTGTTTATATTTCTTAAGCTTCTGGATGCTGAGTCCAGTGGTTGTGGTGATGTTGGTCTCGCACGTAACTCCATTGTATGCAACGAAGTGTTGGCTGCTCTTAGAAAAGCAGACATGAAGGTAGAATTTAAAGAAGTTTTTGAAAGATTGAGGAAGAAGAAAGAGTTTAAATTTGATATCTGGGGTTATAATATTTGTATTTATGCTTTTGGGTGTTGGGGTGATCTGAGTACTTCTTTGAGTCTCTTCAAAGAGATGAGGGAAAGAGAATCTAATGAATCTGGGAGTTCAGTTGGGCCTGATTTGTGCACCTATAATAGTTTGATCAGTGTGCTCTGTAAAGCTGGGAAGGTCAATGATGCGCTCATGGTATGGGAGGAGCTTAAGGGGTCTGGTCATGAACCTGATGAATTCACTTACAGAATCCTTATCCAAGGTTGTTCCAGGACTTGTAGAATAGATGAGGCAACTAAGATCTTTTACGAAATGCAGAATAGTGGATTTAAAATGGATACAGTTGTTTATAATTCTCTACTAAATGGACTGTTGAAGGCCAGAAAACTTACAGAAGCTTGCCAGCTTTTTGAGAAAATGGTTGAAGATGGGGTAAAAGCCTCATGCTGGACATATAATATTCTGATCGATGGATTACTTAAGAATGGAAGGCCAGAGGCTGCTTATACTTTATTTGGTGACCTGAAAAAGAAAGGCCAATTTGTTGATGGAATTACTTACAGCATCATAGTGCTGCAACTTTGTAAGGAGGGACTACTTGAGGAGGCACTCCAACTGGTGGAGGAAATGGAAAGCAGAGGTTTTGCTGTTGACCTGGTCACCATAACTTCACTCTTGATTGGCATCCATAAACATGGCCATTGGGACTGGACAGATCGGCTTCTAAAGCATGTAAAAGAGGGTGATCTGGTGTATAATGTTCTCAAGTGGAAAGCTGGAATGGAGGCTTCTATGAAGAGCCACACGAGTAAGAAAAAGGATTATACTCCATTGTTCCCTTCCAAAGGAGATTTTGAGGAGATGATGAACCTTATAACTCCTGACGACACCAACCTTGATTCAAATGATTCTGCAACTAAAGATGAGGGATTGATTTCGTCCTTTGAAACTGATGAGTGGTCATCATCACCATACATGGATAGATTGGCCAATCAAGCGGGGTCTAATGGCGATTCCCCTAAACGGTTTTCTCCTACTCCAGCGCAACGAGTTCAAGAAAAAGGTTCAGATTCTTTTGATATTGATATGGTGAATACCTACTTGTCCATATTTTTGGCTAAGGGGAAATTGAACCTGGCTTGCAAGCTGTTTGAGATTTTCACTGACATGGGTGTTAATCCTGTGAGTTATACATATAACTCTATAATGAGCTCATTTGTGAAAAAAGGCTACTTCACTGAGGCTTGGGCTGTTCTCAATGAAATGGGGGAAAAGGTTTGCCCAGCTGACATAGCAACCTACAATGTGATAATTCAAGGTTTGGGAAAGATGGGAAGAGCAGACCTAGCCAGCTCTGTTCTTGATAGACTACTGAAGCAGGGTGGTTATCTTGACATTGTTATGTATAACACCCTCATCAACTCACTGGGGAAAGCAGGCCGTATCGATGAAGTGAACAAACTCTTTGAGCAAATGAAGAATAGTGGGATAAATGCTGATGTTGTGACTTATAATACGTTGATTGAAGTTCACAGCAAGGCAGGTCGATTGAAGGATGCTTATAAATTCTTAAGAATGATGCTGGATGCTGGATGCACGCCCAACCACGTTACAGACACAACTTTAGATTTTCTGGGGAAGGAGATTGATAAATTAAGATACCAAAAGGCCTCAATTTTGAGTGAAAAGGATTATTCGTCTTGAGGTTATGAACCCTGGTGTAACTAACTGACCTTTAGAGATATGATTCTTAAATTTCATGAAAGTAGAGTTCTGCTTTGTAGTTTCTGTGTCATTTCAGTCCTTGATGTTCCTGTAGTAATCACAGATAGAGTACAGTATTGCCATGAAACGGTAAGTTTTAAGAATTGGAAGTTTCAAAGATTTAGCACCGAGGGCATAATAAAACTCAGCTTCCTTGGGGAGATTATAAAATGAGGGTATTTGACATTTGTTTTGTAGCTCTAGCATCAATATATCAAAATCAGCTACAGCATATATTTCACAACTTGTATTAATGGGCAATATTCTACATAAAGGTATGGAGTGTGAATTGCATAGCATTATGGTACAAATCCTTTTTCCAAATTAATGAACAAACAATTTAGTTTATTCTTTAGCACCTTCGGTTGCTGCATCATAAGACGTATACCAGACAGGTTCTATGGATAAAATTGATCAGATGGCAGACCTAGACATCTTTCTACTCAAGCTCCCGTCAGCCTGCTTCACTCTCGAATTCTGAAGAGTCAACGTTTTAATTTTTCCTACCTGTTATAATCACAATCACCAGAAGAAATGACGGGTCAGAAGATATTATAATGAAAAGCAAGTAAGAAATTAGGGCTTGTTTGGTATGAGGGTAGGGAGGGAAAATAGGCGGAGGGAAAAAATTTTTGAGTTGAATTTAAAAAAATTAGAGAAGTGGAGTTAAAAATTTTTAATTAAATTTTCTTACTTTTTCATCTTATATATTCTCTTTATTAAAATTTTATTACCCCACTTCTTCAATCTTTTAAAATTCAACTCATAAAAATTTTCTCCCCCCCTCCAAATCCCTCATACCAAACAGATGCTAAAGAAGCCATAGCTAGACTAATTATGCACATGCTACTAAACATATTCGTCTAAACTCGTTTACCTCTGGTCTATAGATCAGATATCCAGGAAAATACCCACAAAATGTGTAATTAGAGTTCAATATACACAACTTTTCTTCTGTAAAGAACAAATGTGAAGTTTCTTGCAAAATTTCCAACACAGTTTACTCCTGAGTTACTTGTGAGGTAGATTGCCGCGGTCGCTATATTCTTCCCTTTAATACAACCGTTCTATCCATACTTTTGCCTTTCTACAGCCTTTACAAATAAATTTCATCTGTGTTTTTGTCCTCATTTTATAAAATTTAAGCAATTCTTCATTCCTCTGAGTTCAAGTTTAATCTGCTTTACCATTGCAATATGCCTCTGCATTCACACCATATTCTAAAAACTGTTATCCCATTTTCTGGTTCTTATTTACTACTGCATAGCTTATCAACGCATATGCAAGAACGACAAATAAAGAAATTAACATGTTCTTTTACATTCAGTGACATTTATTGATAAAAATTTCAAGAGATAGATTCCTTGTTTTTCAGTCATGAGTAAAAGTTAAAACAAAACAAAAAAAGCACTATTTCAAGGATTGCGTACCATGAAAGCTCTTGCTCCAAAGGATCTGACCATCAATGCCAGTAAGATGTGTATCATCAAGGCGTTTCCACGTTTTAATTGACTTGACATCTCCCCAGGTTCCCTTCTCTGTTTTCTCCAAGCTAGCTACAACTACTCTTGCTCTCCTAGGCCACCCAGCCTTTCCATAAGCATGATATCCAAATCCCCCACCATAACAAAGCTGTATACCTGTTAGCTTGCCGCAGAAGTCATTGATGTGGTCGTGGCCGGTGAAAACCGCCTTCACATCTCCAGCTTCAACTAGCGTTGTAAAGAAGCCGGAGTTCACAGACGCAGAGCTAATGCCTTCCTGTTTTACACCTGTGAAGTGTGACGAGTCAAAAGAAGCATATTCTGGCAATGGGATGTGGAAGTATGCAAGACCGGGAGCAGGTGCTTTCTGGGGCACTGGTTCATGCATGTAGGCTCTCTGCAGAACAAAGAGGAAAATGAATAATCAAAATATTACAATCACAGGTTAAGTTTAGGCATATTAGCACAGAGCTAGAGATGCAAATACCTCTAAAACAAGCCTTTTAATTTGGTTTTGTTCATTAAGGTTCTTGATTTGGACATCAGGATTCAATAAAGGATTTAAATAAAGTAGTTCAGACTATGGGCTACTTTAGCATTTCAGACATAGCCTATACTCTGTCTATAAATAGGTAGCTATCCAGTTACAGTAGCCACCTTTCTCTATTAGTTAGTGATATTAATAAATCTGAGTATTGAGCTTTTTAAAGAGTGTCCACTGTGTTCTTCCTTTTGGTTCTACATCAGCTAATTTAGGATCCAGTGATCCGCAAAAATTTCCAGCCAAGTTTGTTATTTCAGTCACTAACTTGAGCACTTGCCAGTGATTAAAGCTCGATAGGCACAACAATCTAGGGATCAAATTGCTAGTTTAGTCATAATTTTTCTAGAGGCTTAGGTATCAATGCAAAGTAACTGTAGCGGCAGATAAAGGAAAATGATGAAACAGTACCTGAAGTTTCGCAGATGTTCGTTGGAACCAAAATTGCTGGGAGGGTTTGATCCAACCATAGCCAGGAATGGAAGGGGAAGTGGAGTAATCACCACTATCAAGAAAGTAGAGATTGAGAACCGATTTGTTTGCAAATTCAGTGCCCTCAACTCCTCCAACCTCCAAGTTATAGTTCCCAAAACCATCAATGATATGTACTTCTGAAGGATTGAATTTAGAGAGAGTGTTCTTCATCCCCACAATATGTTTCATCACCCCTTCCCTAGAGAGGGTTCCTTCCTGATCATGGTTTCCCAAAACAGCCACCCAAGGAATGTTGGATGCAATTGCTGGAGCATGTGCAGCATCCAATGATTTAGCGGAATCCAAGGAATCAAATCCAAAGATGTTATCCCCTGTCACACCACAATGAACATAAACTTTGCATGAGATATTCAATCACCAAACAAACATGTTAACTATACTGATTTAACATATCACTATTCCCCGGGTACAAATTACTAAAATACGTGTGGATTCTTTCACAAGGATAATATGTTTAAATCTTGTTCTTTCTCTAGTATATTTTTTCAATAGGCCCAGTACGAGAACGTGTTTTAAGATTCTTTTCCGTCATCAAACTCTTCAATGATTGGGATTTCACTGTTCCAGATGCTATGTCTCGCTTGGAAGGACGAAAGAAAGAAGATTCTTCCCAGAAACCAGAAACAGGATGCGAGTAAGAAGCAGAGAACAGATATATAAGAGGATAACATGGGCAAAACATGCAGTGTTTCTATGAAACTTCCGGTATGTTGCTTAAAAGAACAGCGAAAAAAGCTACATGAGAACTTTATGACGAACTTTTTCAGAAAGAATAGAAGTGAGAAATAAAAACACGAGCTAAATTACCAGTAAAAACGATGAGATTGGGCTTCTCGGCAAGGATCATTCTCTGAACAAAGGCAGTGGTATTAAGGTCGGAGCAAGAAGCACTCTGAGAAGGAAGCAAATCCACGCAAAGAGTACTCTTGCCATTTGCATAGTGCATATCCGCTACCTGCAATATCTTGAATTCTCCATTCTCATCAAACCTAAGCTTCTGAGTCTCTCTTAGGTCAGATTGTTCCGCCGCCAATACGCCAATCGGAATCACACAAAAAAAATAATACACTATCAATGCCACCTCCATGGAATCAAAACCCACCGTCTTCTTCCCGGTGTTCTCAATACCAGAACCGCTTCTTCTATTCGAAACCATTTCGGTTAGGTGGCGAGTGTTTATGAGCTGTAAATGAACGAAATGATGCTCAGATCAGAAAGCTGAAAAGAGAGGTTTATATTCAAGTCTGGAGAAGGAGGTGAAGCTATGAATATCTAGCTAGTTGAGGTCGTACGAAAAGTAAGCAAAAAACAAAAAAAAAGAAATGGAAGAAAATCAATGTTGAAGATATGAATACAAAAAAGAAGGTTTCGGTGTTATTTTGTGAAAATGACAGAGATGAAATTAACGAAAGGATAATTCTGGAGATGATAGAGTTGTGACAAGGTTAGAGTCAGGGACAGCTCCAGTTGCTTCCATTTCGATCATGTAGCGCGATTAAGAAATTTAATTAAACCACCTTTAAAAAAAATGTAATTTCCAAGGGTTAGCTGTAATAAATTTGTCTGAAATCATGTAGTAACTCGATCTAAGTTATTTTATACATACTGTAAAAAATATGATAAATGATGAAGGATAACGTACGTTGCTAGAGTTTATGTATTTTAGATTGAATATTAAGGTTTAATAGTGGAGATTGTTAAATTTTATGTACTTGTATTCAACGTACAAAACAAATAGGTATGGTCCTCTCGTTTCGTTTGTTGCTTGATGTTGGCATTAAATGAAATTAAATTCACTCGACAATTATTGCAATTTGCAAGAGATCTGGCAGAGCTGAAAGAGATGACTAACCATAAACCAAGGAACCAAAAATCAGGCCGGGTAATCAATGAATCGATTATAGTATATGTTTAAAGGTTAGTGGGTTAATCGAGGTTTAACTGGTAGTTGAACCGATTATATTAAAATATTATAATTTATTAGTGACAATATATATTTATATAATTTTAAACTTCTATAGATAAAAATGAAGATTTTTAGAAAAAAAAATACTTAAAATCTATTAGTATTAGTTATAATGCATATACTTATACAATAATATCTTCTTTCCTATAATTATTATTTCTTTTTAAATAATTTTTTTCATTATCTTTTTCATTGTTTTTTAGATTTGCTCTTTCTTTACCTACTTTTCTCCTCATTTTAATCTTTAACCTTTCATTTTTTCCTAAAAAATAGAATAATATAATAATTAAAAAAAATAAAACCGATCCAACCAGTTGAACCACTGATTTTACCTGATTCTGACTGGTCCAACCGATCTCACGGTTCAATAAACAAACCAGACCAGACCACTAATTGGTTCCTGATTCAACCGGTCAAATCACCCGGTCCGGTTTTTTATTTACTGCCACAAACCAAACAAATAACGACGCCACTTAATCATTTTTTTTAATGCAAACTTTGTTTTAATTAATCGTTTTCATTTCCACTTCTGATCTGTGTTTTGTCTGAAAGTGAAGCCCACCCATGCTTGTGATCCCTTTCTTTATATGTTTTCTCATTTATGCCGCTTCATTTGTCTTTTCTTTATTATACGTACCCCACAATATTCACGCGCATGAATCTCCAATCTTCATCCCTATGGAACAACAATTTGAAAAACAAAACAAAGCACGCAAATTAGAATTTTATTAAGAGATATGTCCACATTTAGTACTCTACCGTGCCTCAAAAATATTTATCTTCAATAACAAAAACAAACACGCAAACTATGAGAATCACCTGCATTGCACATTGTGATTTTATTATAGAACATAACCTCAATTAACAGCGTGTTTTCAAGTTTTTTTAGTTTTATTTTCCCAGCTTGTATAGCTTTTAAAAGTTGGAATGAAAATAATTGTAAGCATGATAGGCTACTAGATATGAACTTGTATTTACATCAAAATTCAAAGCATTCAACAACAACAATACTTGTATTGCTTTTTTTACAACAACAACAACAATTATTGTTGTTATTATTATTGTAAACTTGATTGGCTGATAGGCACGAGCTTGAGTTCACATAAAAATTTAAAACAGAGACGTGCAACATGCTTGTATTGCTTTTCAAAAAGAGAATGATAATATCGGTAAACTTGATAGGCTGAATTTGCATTCACATCAATATTCAAACCACGGGCAAAAAACATTATAGTTCAGCTGAATTTTGAAATTTTAGATTTATGTAGAAATATTTTTATCTAAAAATTCTAAGTTTATTTTCCCCCCAAAGTTTAAATTTTAATTCTATAATTATGTAAAATGATTTTAAATATTAAACATATCTTAGATAAGTATTTTCCTACCTGGCATGCTCGACACTAATCTGTGCGTGACAATTTTTTGTCTTTTAGCAGCCTGTGAGCAAAATAGTGGAAAAACTGTACTCTTAATCGAAGGACCTTTAGTCAAAGTCAACAGAACCATGCCACTGAAAGAACTTAGCATCACACTTTGATACGTGCCTCTGTGGAATGACATGGACTGGATCCTATAATATAATTTGTAAATTAGGAACAAACACTTGATCTGAGATTCACATATTGAAACTAAATAAAATAGGGCCTACTCTATGAACCCCCATATTAATTTCCCATCTCTCTCTAGAACTCAAGATATTAAAACGCAGATCGGGTATTGAACCGGTCGGGGTACTGGGTTAAGGATTAGTGGGTTAAACCGGAGCTAAATTAAAAATTTTAAACTTATAATATAAAATTTTAAAGGAAATTTTTTTTTTTAAATTAGTAACCCGGACCGGACTGGTCTACCAGCCGGTTCGCCGGTCCGGTCCGGGTTAATGAACCCTGGTAGAACTTATCATAAGAAATTAGGGCAAATAATTTATTAATAAAAGATGAGGATGCTTTTATGCTTAATAGAGTAAAAAGAAAAAAAGAGAAATTTAAGGGCCTGTTTGGTGTGAGGGATTTGGAGGGAAAGGGAGGGGAGGAAAAATTTTTATAAGTTGAATTTTAAAAGATTGAAGAAGTGGAGTAATAAAATTTTAATAAAGAAAATATATAAAATAAAAGAGTAAGAAAAATTAATTAAAAATTTTTAACCCCACTTCTCTAATTTTTTTAAATTCAACTAAAAAAAATTTTACATCTGCCCACATTCCCTCCCCTCGCCTCAGACCAAACACAAACCCAACAGACACTGAATTAATAATTGAGCCATAAAGTCTTTAGGAAATAGGAATAGACACTGAATCGAAGAGGACCACATATGTACATGTCCCAATAACCATAATCTATCACATCAGCCTTCTCACCTGGAAAACCTTAACAAAATCAGCATCTCAACTACTGTTATACTGGCAAGTAAATACTGTAATTGAACTGCTGCAGTGAGAAAAACTTTAAAATCTTAAGATAGAATCTAGTTTTGAGATCATGATCATGAAATAATATTGCTTCTACTAATTTTTTTAATTCTTTTTCTTAATAAAGTATTTATGTATGGCTTCAGGCCTCAATTAAAGAAGCCGGAAAGGGCCATTTAAAGAGTGAATATATTCAATTAGCAGCCAACAGTTATCTTCATCAGCTAGCTCCTCAACTACAATTTTGAACCTGAAAAACCAGATTCAACAAGAAATATTCTCTCTTTAGGATATTATGGCATTTAGTCTATTTTACTCCATCCAATCATATGGTACTATAACAGATGTAGAAGATGCACGCAAATTTTAGGCAACAACACTAATTCCATATAGCTATCCTCGTTACAACTCAGAACTTCCTCAAATCAGATAAACGACTTTGGCCAAAAAAAAAAAATCAGATAAACGACAGTGAACTACAGTACACAAAGTCACAAACCTCAAAAAGACACCAAGATGATACTTGTACAGTTATAACAAACCAACCAAAGATCAAGAATCCTTATCTTTTTCTCCCAAAGCAGAGGACTTGAACCAAGGGACCCACACTGAAGTTCTCTTCTGATACAGCCTAAACGCTTCTGCTCTGTTAGCTTGCTTAACCATGCGGTCTTCAACAAGCTTAGTCACATAAGCCAAACATGTGGTATTTACTAATGCACCAGCAAAGGCCCATCCTTGTCCCAGGTTCCACGCAAATAAACCTAGTCCCCACCACCATAGCTGCTCTCCGAGGTAATTCGGATGCCGGGAGTAATACCACAGACCACTGTCAAGCACAGGGACCGCAGGCTTACCAAGCCCTTTCAGCTTGTCGTTTCTACTCACAAAGTCATAGAGCTGTGTATCAGCAAAGTAAGCTATGACAATGCCACAAACACAGACGACAATGGCTACCAAGTCCCAGACTCTCAAAGGCTGGTTCATCGTATGAACAACATAGAACGGAAGGGATAACGCAATTAGAAACACCTGCAAATGAGGAAGACACCAAGGAGAACGCACCCATTTAAATGACATAAACCAAACAGCTATGAAGCATTGCTGTTTCACAAACATAAGGGTACGATGTCTAATTCATATCTGACACCAAGAAATACAACACATAACTTCTAATTGTATTTGAAAATCATAAATTTTGTTGTCTCGTATCTGCTAAACAGGCAATCAGACAAATAAGTATGAAGCATCAACACTTCTGTTAAAATAACATACTCCATCCCTCCAATCCTTGATATAAGACATATTTACTTAATTCGATTAAATTAAGGAAGCTATTTAATATAATATATATTTTCTAAAACACCCTAATCATATTTCTTAATTCTCTCTTTCTCCTTGATTATTGTTGAATGAGCATCAATAATAAGGGTAAATTAAGAAAAGATTAACAAAGATAAAAAATATGTCTTATATTTAGGTTCAAATCAAGACCCCAAATATATTAAATATATTATGTATTAAAGATAGGATAGAGTAACATGATATTTCAAATTACATTTAAACACTTCATATCTTCTTCTTTCTTTTCTTTATTTCTTTATTGTGTCTCGTGCTAAGCAGATCATTTAAGAAAATTAATACATACTGAATACTCATATCATATAAGATACCACATTTAAGCATGTCGTCTCTAGTATCTATGTAGTTCAGGCAATTTAGCAAACAGGTTATGGGGGGTTCTTTACTTCCCAAATTGGTTTAACAAACAGAGGTGGAAGAGAAAGAAACCAAGAAATGCTAACCTGCTGAGAGACGTAGACGGCGAAGAAAGAAGCCCACCACCAATGCTTTCCATACTGATGGCTCATATCGGTGAACCGCCAATCCTCTCTGGCACCCCATTGCCACTTCTCTCGCCGGAAGTAGTTATGGCTAAGCCTAATACTCCAAATCAATGTCAACAAGATCATGATCCTCGACCTCCACCAATTATACTCAGCCAAAGGATGAGTCGCGAAGAAATGAACAAGCATCACCGGTATCACCGTCCAATACGGATCAATCATCTGTACAAGGAAGAGTCAATTTCCACACAATCCAGGAATAAAACTGAAAACCTAGTCAAAAGAAAACGAATTACGCACCCAGTGGCTAGATTGGAGTACGCCGATGATCCAGAAGAGGACATTGACGTTGAAGAAGAAGAGTACATTGGCCAATAACAGAGGATGATGATAACACCACGCCCACAGACTCGGGCTAGAATCGATGCGAATTGCAGATTCATAGTTCTTGAGGAAAAAAAGATGAAAGAGAATAGAGGGAAGAGGAACCAAGAATGCTATGAGAGCATTCTTGAGATTGCTACGACCAGCACTGCCTCCCATGGCGTCTTCTTCACTGAACCACACTGTTTTGCTTACTGGATTTTGACTTTATAGATCACGAAGAGGGAAAAAGCTTAACCACCAAATCATTATATGGCAACAGTGATAATTTGCATTAGATCACTTTCTGCTTGTTGTGGCCTCCACAATGGTCACGCCCATTTACGTAGTGATAAAAAGGATCCCTTCCCTTATCCCCGCACAATGATTAGCTGATTTTCTTATGATCCCAACTATCCGTGGTCTTTGGACAAAAAAGAAAAAGCTGGATTATAATAATAATCATACAAGTTTTTAAAAGAAAAAAAAGTTATTCATAAAAGTTGGTAAAAAAATTTAGGAAAGTAATTAGGCTCACTCACAATTCAAAGGTAGGGTTCCAAATTAGGATATTTCTCTTAACGCCTCGACCGAATTACAACTAAGTGAACTTATACCTCGACTCGACCACAATTAAGTGGACTTTCCCGAGATCGAACCCTCTCCCATTGGTCAAAGTGTCCAACCCCTTCACCAGTTCAACCTAAATACAAGGGGTGGTGCTTCCTTCATCCCTATCTATCTACTTACCATAATTTGAATTTTTATTTTATTCCTAAATATGCATTAAACTAAATATTACATAAGGTTTCACCATATTACTTTCATGTTGGTATGGAAGGCAACAAAGTAGAAGGCTCTAGCCACTAGGTATTGCATATTTATGCAGCTAAAACCAATAGTTATTTAACCAATAAACTTTGATTCTAGAAAGAGGCTTTGATGGTTCAGACCAAGGTTTTGAAATATGGAGTGGACCGACCGACTCGGCCTGAAAACTGGGGAATCGATTGGTAAATCAGTTTAGTCTGAGGGCATCAACCTAGTTCATTTTTTTTTAAAGAAAAAAATCATCTTTTTTTTTTTGATTTTCTTTAGTGTTTCATATTAATAATCTTGAAATTTTTAATTCCTCCCCAGTTTGACCTACTGACCCTTTACCCAGTATCCCGATTGGTTCAGTAGCCGTTTGAGTTTAATAACTTTAGTTCAAACATGATATTTCAAATTGAGACGGTTTAAATGTTTTGGGAAAGTTACTCTCAATTGACCTGATAATACTCGAATCTAACCTAAAAAACCAATACTTATTTATTTACGGGGAGTGCAAGATACACAAAATCAAATACTCTAATTTTATAGTAGGATCAGGCATAGATAATTCATACTATATCATTATTTTTCACAGACAACTTATAATATATACGTGCATGCATGATCAGGTGCTCACAGATATAGATATATATATATATATATATAGTGTTGCAATGATGGTTAGAGCCTGTAACGGGGTGCCTAATGATATGCATAGAGATTCCCTTCAAATCAATGGAATAAAGACACCCTTTGGAGAGAGATTAATTAATGGCCGCAATCGGCGCAGAGATAAGAATTCATACACTTTCCAGGATTTATATATATATATATATAAAAAAAATAAAAACAACAATATATTGCATGCTTCTCCTATATATAAACAGCATGCGCGGATATGCCTTTTTGCGCATTTAGCATGCTCAGTTCTGCTCATCACAAACTTCTCTTATTCAGCCATCATTCTGTCTGCTACAACCTAACATTGTGCCCCCAAGTATTTGAGGCACCCATGTTTGAATCATTATTAGGCATTAAATGCAGACTTCTCTCCCCAACAAAAATCCGAACATTAACTTATCACCTTATGATAAACTAAGCCCATGCCTATATTTTTAACTGCAATCGGACCATATGTGTTATAAAACGATTGGCCCTGCTAACCACTTTTCCAAGTGCAAATCAAAGGTTTTCTTTCACCTCAAACGTCTTGTAGCTTAATGGTATAAGAACTATTGTAAATATTGTATATAGATGTGTCAAAGAAAGAGTCTTTCCAATATTATTAGAATATTTTAAAATGAAGAGATATGTCTTGAAAAGTCATGTCCTAATAAATTAAGGGATTTATGATGGTTCATGAATCAACATGGTTCATGAATTTAATATATGGTTATGACTTCTACTTGAAAAGATGTAGTCTTAAGAGACACCTTTTCAAGGCATTGATTCATGTTTATAAGTACCTCAACCGTGACACCATTTGGAAGAAGAGAAATAGAAGCCTCGGTAATCTCTTACTGAATTACTTTATATTCCGCTAGTTCTGCCACCCTATATCCTTACAGGAAGGGTTTGTTTAATCATGGGGAGATACCGCTTCCTATTACTGAGGGGGCTGTAGGAATATCTCTTAAAGACAATATCCTCGGATGCGACTCGAATCAAATATTTTCTTATTTCTTTGCAGATTTTACCTACAATCTTAAGAGATATTTTCTACTAATACTATGAGTGCATCGTGATGGAGTTTTCTCAAATTCATTTGGCAGATTGCAAAGAAAATAAGATAAGTTTTATTTCAGTTTTACCACATTTATTTTAATTTCATGAAATAATTTATGAGATGCGCTCAGATTTTATGGTGGAATGAATATTGCATCATTTAGAAAGATTGTTACTTTCTTGGATGATACAAGTGTTTTGGGTTTTGAAAAGGTGTTTGCAGGCGAGAAGATGGGGTCTTCGATTTTAATTCATACTGAACATCATAGATACTCTTTGGTCATTTGCTTTCTGATTTGAATATATATAAAAGTTTTGGGACATTGGGACAGGAAGGGAATTACGTTTGCGATGACGCCGTCACCATCCTAATGGATAAATATAATGGAGGTCCCAAAAACGCTCACTGTTGCGCATTGAAGTTAATAACTTTGATTTGGTTTCAGATTACTTTTGAAAGTTTTGGTTTCAAAGTCAAGGAATTTAGATTTGACTTTTACCTTAGTTCTTTCACGAAATCGTTGCCCATATATACTGTCTATCTCGTTCTTTTGAACATTCCACCATTAAAATCAATGGAAAAGGAGCCTTGATCTGTTGCAAGAGACAAATCGAAAGGAGGAGGAGGAGGAAGATGAAGGTATATTACCCAATTCTGGCGTGCTTCATGATAAACGAAGCAAAGATGGTTGTCTTAGAAAATATATATATATATATATATATATATGTTGGTCCGATGATAATTGAGAATGAAGGGAGTGAAAATTGGGTCTTACTATATCTAATAAAAGCATATTAAAAATAAGCATATGATCAAGGCGGGTCATAATCAGTACTGTAATGGACGAATATCTAATTTCCCCTTCTACCGAACTATTTTATTTTCTATGGTAAAAGGAGTGTGAGGGCACTGTGATCAGGCAGAAAAGAAGGCTGCAAGTCTGATAAGAAAGAGAAACTATCTTTGGAACGCTTTGATGAAGGAGGAGTACGTCTGTTGGCAACCGCAACTTCTCCGATGAAGAAGAAAGAGTCATATTTCTTCGTTGTGATCAAACCGCAATAAGGTGCGCATCATCTAGATTAGAATATTAATAATATATATATATATATATATATTATTAATATTGGTGGGCATATATTAAAAATTAATAATGCGGATATTTCTTTCAATATTTGATGTGCCTATTTTTGAGTATTGATTTACCCATAGAAATCAATATGTTATTTAATTATTTATGCTAATTATTGATTACTTGCACAGTGAATTTACATCCGTTGAAAGTTTGATTATCTTTAGTTACTAAATATATTAATTTGATTAATGGGGTAGTTAAGTTTGATTATCTTTAGTTAATAAATATATTAATTTGATTAATGGGGTAGTTACTAAAAATCTTATTTCTTCTCGTGAATTTATTAATTTAATTTGGTTTGTATATTTGTTAATATCCTATGATTTCTCCTTCAATTATGCTAATCTCCTATTATATCTCCTTTTATTTCAATGGGGATCTGATACATATTAAATTAGTTAAGTGAGGATAATGATTGATTATCATATGGACAAAATGTTTTGGGGACTGAAAATTTTATGCTGGAAATAAGTTAATGTTGCTTGTTATGTGAGATTATATTTAATATAATACATATGATATATTTCAAGTGTTCATTTTTACGGAGGTTGCTTAGTTTGGTTTGGAAAACAAACTCGGGAATCTTGAGATTGTTGAGATATGTGATATGCTCATGTACTCAACTATTATGATTAAAATTCTAATTTAATTAGAATGGAAAAGGATTATATGGTGATATTCTAATTTAATTAGAATTACTATTGAAAAGTTGTGAGATATTTTTTGAAATATTTAAAAGTGTGGGGGTGTGTAAGATATAGAGTATCTTGTAGGGGGCACTTTAGAATATATATTTTGATATATTGAAAAATTATAAAATTGCTATATATGACTTGCGTTATGATTAAAGTTTATTTAGTGAAGGCTTTGTTATTTGCTGTGAAGAGCAAATCTTGTGATGTGAATTATTAAAACTTGCATATAGCTTTAAATAAGCATTTTGATAGTGATATGGAAATTTAATTATTTATCTAGTATTTAGGTAAAGGTGTTTTAAATTTTCATGATTTGTGGATATGCATTTATCTTGATATATTGTAAGCATATATTGAACTTTAAAGTGAATGCATGGTCAAAAATATCATGCTATGCACTTGAAAGCATGAGAGAATTAATATGATTTTGGATGTTTAAATTATAAGGAAATAAATAAGAAATGTTTCCAAAGATTGGTTCTGAGAACCATTATATGAATATTCTTTATGGTACTACTTGAGATGATTCTAAAGCTCAATCAATATATGCACAAACTGTTGAAAATTTGTAGCACCGATAAATGTTAATCCTGTGACATAGCAGATGATATGTGGAGATTGATCATATATAAACTCTTATGAAGAGAAAGAAATAGCATAAATGATGGCATCAAGTATAGTGGATTCCCATTGTATATATTGATATGCACGGATGGTAACTAAAATTCAGTTTATATGTGGAAACTCACTTGTTATCATTAACCTTTAGAGGTGATGGAAATAAAATATTATGTGAGTCAGAGTTGATTACTCTAGAAATGGATAAAATGTTAAGAATGTTGAAAATCTCTTAATAAATTTTTTGGTATGAAACCGACACTAATAGTGTGTTTGGTTTGAGGGGAGGGTAGGGGAGGGAGTGGAGGGTGGGGTGAGGAAATTACAATTTTGGACAAAAGAAATTCAAAATTTACTCTTTCATTTTTTTAAATTTTGGGTTCCCGCCCAAAATTTATTTTCTCATTCTTTTTAAATTTTGAATTCCTGCCTAAAATTTCAATTCCTTTAATCCAAAAAGGTAATTTACTCATCCTCCCATTCCCTCCCATCCCTCCCCTCCCCTCAAACCAAACACACCCTAAGTGTCGATGATATGTGCTTGCTAAATATGGTAATAACCGATACTAAGTGTCGATGATATGTGCTTGCTAAATATAGCAATAACTATTGTAAAAAAAATAATGATGTAAGTGGAAAATCATTTGAGATATTATATGAATAAGCGCTTAAGAATTATGGTAGAGTTATCTCAATTAATTTGATGAGGTCAATCATAGACCTATCGGCCTTTAACAAAACCCTGCAGGATGAAATAAATTAGTCGAGGGGAATGGAACTAAAGCCAGCAACTAATTGACAATAATAGCAACCCAAAATTTGTGATTGGTGATCCCATGAAGAAGGTTCAATGGGTAAGAACAAGTCGTTTGTCAGTTCTGACTAGCACAAATATATTTTACGTTCCTTCTTGTGACACTTTGAATGTGCTAGACTGCATTATTGTAGGTTGAGCAAAGTTCTTAATGATTTCGTAGTTCAACGAGGCAGTGTGTATAGTGCAGGCACAAACTTAAATGAAATCACCTCTATGAATGTGGAGTGTGGCCGCTTCTATGAGATCTTGGTAAAATCTCTAGAACATTCATTATGCACCAGACACACGCATGACCTACATAACGCGCAAAATCGTTGTTATTAGGATATAATCTGACTCTTAATGCCTTTGATAGATACCAAGATTTGTTAGTTCATAAAAGCATGCTTCACTGACATTTCTGTGTATCAAGTATTATTGGTCTAGGTCTAGTTCATAGTTCTACGGACCACCAAATACAATGGTTATATCTATGAATGTAACTCAACAAGTGATGTGTTTTCTTTGACACATGTGGAGGATTATTGTAAATATTGCATATAGATGTGTCAAAGAAAGAGTCTTTCCAATATTATTGGTTAAAATGAAGAGATGTGTCTTGAAAAGTCATGTCCTAATAAATTAAGGAATTTGTGTTGGTTCATGAATCAACATGGTTCATAAATTTAATATATGGTTATGACTTTTATTTGAAAAGATGTAGTCTTAAGAGGCACCTTTTCAAGGCATTGATTCATGTTTATAAATACCCCAACCGTGACACCATTTAGAAGAAGAGAAATAGAAGCCTCGGTAATCTCTCACTGAGTTACTTTATCTTCTGCCAGTTCTACCACCCTGTATCCTTACAGGAAATGTTCGTTTAACCCTGGGGAGATGTCACTTCCTATTACTGAGGGAGCTGCGAAATATCTCTTAAGGACAATGTCCTCGGACGTGACTCGAATCAAATATTTTCTTATTTCTTTACAGATTTTGCCTATAAGAACCCCCTTCTAAGTGGAAAGTCGTGGATTCAATCCTATTTGTAGCTTTAAGCCAATAGTGACTGCCCTTATAACTAAAAAAAATGTTTCTCACATCTTACACTTTGCTGGGTGGAGGGGTTTAAGGCCACAACTCATTCATTGCAAAACTAATTGGGGTTATACTTTTTGAATCTAATTGTATTTTTTTTTTTTTGACCTGGATTTTGAATCTAATTGTATTGATGCTATAAATTTAGTCTAAAGAGATTGTGACAGGAACCATCCTTTTTCTTGATATTGTGATGGAAGCGAGACATAATATTCATGGAGATTGGCTAGTAGCATTTAAACATAGGTATAAGGAAATTATTCGTACAGTGAGAGCTTAGCTGGAATATCTCATAAATTAGAGGGAAACCTTTTCATCTTTTGATCACCCTCCACCTCTTAACTAATAAGTAGAAATTGATGAAGGAAACTAGAGCATTATAGCTTTGCTTTGTATCCCTTATCTTTTATTAGATAGTGAATCTCAGTTTTACTAAAAAAACCATATCACTTTGCCCAAAGAGAAAAACTGAGTACAAGCAAGATCGTTAATATAGGGAGAACGATTTTGAACTGACTTCCTTGCCCACATAAGATTCTGCCCTTCGTCCCTTTCTTCATTTTCGGTATCTGTAATATATTGGTACAATGTCCTCAGGATTCCGTTATCAAGATCCATTGATTACATTAGAGTGACGTAAGGCTCCCATGTTATAAGTTAGTGCTACTAAGAGTTAATTAATTTTTGTGGAGAGATTAAGGAAAGTAATTAAGTTGCATTAAAGTATTTATATTCATCTTTCTTTTTTAAACTAATTTGCTTGACTTATAAACTGACATATAATCTAATAATGCACAACATATACTATGATTAAATAATTTATTTAGATTTCTAAATTTTTATAAAAAAGTGAACTGACTTTTATACTAAACAATGGAGGGAGTATCATAGTGCTAATTAGTACGTATACAAATCACCTTGGTCAAATAAAAAAAAAAGTCACCTTTGTTATGTTCATGCGAATGGTGTTTCTTTATAGCAATATAGCAACCATACTCTAGATCTTGATGGAAACCATGCAGATCTTTTGATAACTAAGTTAATATTTCTTAAGCATTATAAATTTGAAAACACGTTAAAAATACTACAGTAATTTTTTGACATTGTAATTAAAAATTTTAATATCAAATACTAAGAATTGATTAGTAAAAGGCAAACGAGACATTAAAGAATAATTTATTCTAATTTGAAAATAAGCGGTATCTAAGTTTTTTCATGACTATCTATTGCTGTTATATGGGCCTCATTTGGTATACTGGAATTGGCCACATGAAAATGAAATTGGAGGCTAATTTCAAGCTTTTATTTTGTTTGGTACAAATCTAGAGGCATGGAATTGGCTTCCATGTGGAGGCCAATTCCATCAAGTTTGATGAAAATGATTTCCATATAAGAAGGTAAGATTTTTCATTTCCATCTCAAAAAAAATCAATTTTGCTTGTCTCCTTTTTCATCATCCCCCAACTCCATTGCATAATCATTCATCTCCTCAACCGGCGGCGGCGACCTTCTTCTCCACCCATTGCACCACACCATCGACCTTCTTTGACTTCGTCTTCTTCATCTTTTCCCCTAACCTCCATTCACGAATCATGGCCAACCTTCATCTTGAACCACGCAAGATCATCTGCAAGATCGACATTGTCTCCAACCTCCTCAAAACACTACATATATTTTAACGTAGCTAATTTAACTAATTTGATTAAGTGCCCGAATATGTTAGCATTCTTATCATATCCAATGTTTTAAAAACCGAACCGGAAGTCGAGCCGGAAAGGTCAACGGGTTTTGGTTCAACCGGTTCGAACGGTCGAGCCGTTCGGTCGGACCGGTGATGTAATAATTAAATTTAAAAATAATATATATTATATATTACGATTAATCTTCAGTCTAATTTCATATGAAGTTAATAAAGTCATAAATACCATTTAAGGAAGACCATTAAATCAATCATCAACCTAACAAAATGTATTAACAATAATGATTTCATGACTTGTCAAATATTAGTGGCTCTTGATTGATCCAAGCATGAGTTTCTTAAAAGGCATTAGACCATACCACTCTGATCCTATTTATAAGTTTTTTTTTACAAAAAAAAAATTGGTCCTATTTATTAATCTAGTTTCAGTGTAATAAATGAGATTGTGATAATTTTACCCCTATTTATTGTACAAATGAAGAAATAATTTAAAGATAGATAGAGAATAGCAAAGTACCCATTTATAAATGAGGGTATAGTCATAAATTTACCCCATAATCATTGAGTTAATTACCTCTCTTTGGTATGTGAAATTTAGTTAAAATGAACTTATAAATACGACTAGAGTAGTAAATGTCATCAACATATTGAGAAAATGACCTAAAATTAAGACCTTCAATTCAATCTTAATACTTCTAATTTCATCCTTAGCTTGAGGATAAACCTCATTGCCTTTTTCTTCAAAAGCATTTTTATAAAATAGTTTGCAACAAACCAAATTATTAAAATTAGTAACATATAATATACTTGGAAAAAAAATAGTAACATATAATATAAATAAAATAAAATAACATGCTTAAAATTTATATGCCATTTTTTAATTTCTTTTTCAGCATCAAATATAAAAAAAAATTGCAGAAAAAAAATTTCTAGCTTTTTTATTGGACCGGACGGTTTTTGAAAAACCGGTCCGGTTTCCGGCTCAATAATGGTTGACGGCTCAAAACCGGCTAAACGACGGTCCAAAACGGCTCCCTTAGAAAAACGGCTCAATGTATAAATCCGGCCTGTTTCAATGACCGGTCGACGGTCCAACCAATCCGACCACCCGATCCGGTCCGGTTCTCTGAACAATGATCCTATCGTTTGTTTACGTGTTACTTGCTCCAACCTTATTTATAAGAAATTTTTTATTTTATAGGATTGGTCCTTTTTTAAAGCAATTTTTATTTTTTATCTGAAAATGTAAATATTTTTCTTTTCTATTTTATCCTTATTAAATACTCATATTTTATCATATCTTATACTTATTATCTATCTCTCATACTATTTATCTATTCTTTCTCTTATACTCTTTTTATAAATATGGGTATATATAAAAAACCATGGCATTTTTGACACATGTATTATTTTTAATTACCGGTTCATTTTACACAATCAAGAGGAAGAGGAAAGTTGCTTATAAATGGAATCAGAGTAGTATTTCGGTGTTCCCATGAAAAAAAAAAGAAAAAAGAAAAAATTTTACATTTCGGTGTTCAATCGTTCACGAGTGGAACAGCAGATTCATGAGATTCCAGAATCAGAAGGAAAGTAGAGAGCTGCGAGGTGATGAAGCAGCTGGAGTTGACTGTGCTCTTGTGTATAGCATGGGCTCTAATACTGCTTTACGGAGAGATGTTTGCCTATTGGGTTCCTTCCCTCTTCACTTGTTCATGGCCTCATCTGCGATCTTACTCTTCTAATTCCACGGTACAATTCCTCTGTTTCAGATGATTTTGGGGTTTGCTTTCCATTTTCGCCCTCTGGAATCGGAAACTTAATGACATTACCCTAGGAATTGCTGTTCCTCGGTTTCGTGGTGGGTTGATTGGTTTTCCGCATTGAAGGATCATTCATGGCGTTGTTGAAGGATTTAGAGTTTAATAATGAATCTTAGCTGATGTAGCCTATAGCTCTAAAATAAGAACTTTTTTTTTTTTTTATTTCATATATATTGCAATGTAAAACTGGTACTTTATGTCTTTTCTCGGGTCAGGGGGCTTCCAGTTTCTAATCTTCCAAGAAATGATGGTGCACACCATATTTTCCCCCTTTGTTTATGTTCAAACCTGATGGTTTATCTTTAAACAATTACATTGGTATCGATGTCTACTATTTTGGTACTTCGTTTTTTTCTTTGCTTGTTTTGTATGGTGGGTGATATTTAAGAGGATTTGGGAGGGAATAGGGCAACATT
The DNA here is from genome assembly GCA_963210345.1 of Inga oerstediana. Lineage (NCBI taxonomy): Eukaryota > Viridiplantae > Streptophyta > Magnoliopsida > Fabales > Fabaceae > Inga > Inga oerstediana. The sequence continues at coordinate 71,384,874 of OY723404.1, read as the reverse complement.
GTGCCAACTTTTCAGTCAATGAGTATTATTGTAAGAGATTTTGCTCCTCCTCTTTCCTTGCTATACTCCTATCGTTTTCTATCAATCAGATTTTTTCTCCCTTTTTGGGGCAAAGTGGAAGGGGGAAAACATCATTCTAAGTTGGAACTTTTCTGGCTGTGCTTGATCAAATAATATTTAAATTATTCTACCTTGTTCAAGTAAAAAATTAAATATCTTTCGGGTGGAAAACCTCAACAACCTCAATTCCTAGAAGTGGTCTCATTGTACTTCAAATTGATTGTTCGAGATTGACAAACACTTCTATGCTTCATCAGGTTGATTATCTAAAAGTTGCTGTGATTGCAGATCCACAGGTGAACTTATGCCCATCTATTAGTTTTATAAGTATGAAAATGTCAGGACTTTCTCTTCTAATGTGAATTTTTAAATATTTACAGCTGATGGATAAAACTTCGCTTCACCTTCCTCCAGAATCACTAGCACTGCAAATTACTGAATTTTACACTGATCTGTACATGCAAAGAGCATTCTTTGCGTCTGTCCTCCCTTTCGCACCTGATGTCATACTGTTTTTAGGTGATTACTTTGATGGAGGTCCTTACTTAACAGATGAAGAGTAAGTTCTGATGATAAACACTTTCATTTATCTATTTGGCTTTCCACAAATTTTATCAAGTTCTGCTGAAATTCTGTAATGTTATGCCTAATTCTTTTGGTTAACCTTACCACATGCCATGGGAGATGATCTTAATTCTTAGCATTCTTTCTTATCCACAACTTTTTAATTTAAAAAACAAAGTAGCTACAGAGCTGGTGTTTTTTAGGTTGGAAATCTAATTTTTTCCTCAGTTTATTCTTGTAAAAGAAGAGCTTCTTGGAAGAAAGGACTAACAGAGAAGTAAAAGAGGTTTAAGGTTCTTCCACATGTCTGATCGCTAATGCCCTCAATCTTGCCAAAAATTGATAGGCATGAGAATCCTCTTGATATAGAATTGAGCATTATATATGGGCACACAGAAGAAAACCATGACTTTATCTGTGTTATAAACTCATACTGTGGCAGCCTGGCTGGCACTTAAGGTTAATATCTTCCTTAATGTTTGTGTTGTTGAATCCATTTCTTCAATATTTTAGCATTAATTCACATTATCTGCTTAGATTGCTATGGTCAGTTTATTCTTGCTGATATTCCTAACGAGTGGTATTTTGGTTTCGTTCAAGTGAACTCAACTACCTTATAAGTGAGGAAGACAATTTTGTATGCTTTATGGTCATTTTTTATTCTTAACTCCAACTATGAAACTTTTCATATTATTTGAATGGGCAGATGGAAGAAATCTTTCAGTCGATTTAGGCATATATTTGGTCTTAATGAACAAGGAGAATATACAGAAATGCAAGTTTACTACATTCCTGGAAACCATGATATTGGCTATGAATATAACCATGCTCAAAAGCCGGAGGTATTGCAACATGTGATTACTCACCTTTTCAAGAACTACAAGTTGGCTTGTGATGTTATATTTAAATATAATTATTCGGTTATTCCCATGTATGACCTTGGGCTATGATGGGCTTGAAGTACTATGTCAAATCAATACCAAACATGTGAATAAGATTGCTCCTATATTTTAAGTGGGCATATAAACAATCTTTGAGATCACCTTAGGAGTGGGCATTGTCATTTTCATGCCATTGGGTTGTTTATCAATTTTACGAAATAGACTTTTCATGTTTCTCTGACACTTATCTACGCATTTGTTTATCATTATAATTTTGCTAGGCAAACTGTAATTTATTAGTAAAAAAAATGAGGGAGGATATAAGTTAGCCTTCAGTCAGTAAATTACCAAGAGGAAGTGTTATATCCACTCCAAGTTACATGACCTGGCGTAGTGTGAGCAATTAATTTACACTTTCTTGATACTTTCCTTGCTCTTGATTTCATGAATTAATAGTTTATCTTGATTGATTGAAAATATGAATCAAAGCTTGAGAAGTATTGTTTTAGAACAAAGTTAAAAAAAGAGAAAAGTTGTATTTAGAATAAGCTTGGCTGTTATAGCAGTCTGAGATGTTAAGTCTCTGTGCTGTTGGAACTAACTATCCAATTGAGAGGGAGGACAGGGTTAGGGTTGTTGAATCTTTAATAAATTCTTTCCAGTTACTTCTGCCTAGGGTCTTCATATCTAGTATTCCTACTAGTTCAGATTTGAGCCATTTGAATTTTCTGCGGCATCCTTTTCATTAATGACATTAGGTTTTGAAGTTAAAAATTAATTTGAAAGTAGATGAACACAAATGACATGGGAAATTTTGGCTAGAACTACTCATTGTGAATTATTAAATGTGATTTCACTCAAGTGCTATGTCACATGTAATTTTATTAAAAAAATTTCTTCAGCATTTACAAGTTTTTTCATTTAAATTTTTTACTTGTTGTCAATTCCATACAGCTCATGCATGTCAGTATGACTTATCTATTATTTTGCACATTTTATATTTTGTATAATTTCTTTGCCTATTAATTTGGTCAATTACATAGGTTATCCGGCGCTATGAAGAAACATTTGGAGTCAGGAACTATCGATTTTCAATTGGAAAAGTTGACTTCATTGCTGTTGATGCCCAAACAGTGGATGGTGAGTACTATTCTGGCTTTCAAGTTTTACATTGTATGTTCTATTCATTAATTTGTGCTTTGCATACAGAAGCTCTTAATTATGATTACTGTTAGAGATATTAAGCAAAACCATTGCTTGGCCTTGTTTTTTCATTTTTAGCTGTTGGTATGAAATGGTTGTTGACATGTTGATTATCAAAACCTCTAACGCTCTCTACAACAAAACGATGACTATTTCAACCTCTGATGAAATAAATTTATCTTTAGTGCATTTTGCGCTCCTTATTTATGTTACCTGAATATATAGGTTTTTTTTTTTGAGTCAGGACTATATAGTTTTTAGCTATTCTATTGGATAACATACTTAAAAGGAATGTAAACTTGAAGAATTTTAATAACTGCAATTACTGAACTCATCATGTTTTTATGCAGGAAATAGAGAAAAGCATCTGGTTTCCAAAACTTGGGAGTTCATGAAGAACGTCTCTGTTGGTAAGAATAGGCCTATACTAGAGAACATTCTTGGGATGGAGTACATGACCTATTATAATAGATATTTCTCTGGCACATTTAGATGGTGAAGTGCATCAAAGAGTTCTATTGACACACATTCCTTTGTATCGACCGGATGATACGTATTGTGGTCCTCATCGTAATTCTCCCATCATTTGGCCTTGTTTTTTCATTTTTAGCTGTTGGTATGAAATGGTTGTTGACATGTTGATTATCAAAACCTCTAACGCTCTCTACAACAAAACGATGACTATTTCAACCTCTGATGAAATAAATTTATCTTTAGTGCATTTTGCGCTCCTTATTTATGTTACCTGAATATATAGGTTTTTTTTTTAGTCAGGACTATATAGTTTTTAGCTATTCTATTGGATAACATACTTAAAAGGAATGTAAACTTGAAGAATTTTAATAACTGCAATTACTGAACTCATCATGTTTTTATGCAGGAAATAGAGAAAAGCATCTGGTTTCCAAAACTTGGGAGTTCATGAAGAACGTCTCTGTTGGTAAGAATAGGCCTATACTAGAGAACATTCTTGGGATGGAGTACATGACCTATTATAATAGATATTTCTCTGGCACATTTAGATGGTGAAGTGCATCAAAGAGTTCTATTGACACATTCCTTTGTATCGACCGGATGATACGTATTGTGGTCCTCATCGTAATTCTCCCATCATTTGGCCTTGTTTTTTCATTTTTAGCTGTTGGTATGAAATGGTTGTTGACATGTTGATTATCAAAACCTCTAACGCTCTCTACAACAAAACGATGACTATTTCAACCTCTGATGAAATAAATTTATCTTTAGTGCATTTTGCGCTCCTTATTTATGTTACCTGAATATATAGGTTTTTTTTTTTTTGAGTCAGGACTATATAGTTTTTAGCTATTCTATTGGATAACATACTTAAAAGGAATGTAAACTTGAAGAATTTTAAGAACTGCAATTACTGAACTCATCATGTTTTTATGCAGGAAATAGAGAAAAGCATCTGGTTTCCAAAACTTGGGAGTTCATGAAGAACGTCTCTGTTGGTAAGAATAGGCCTATACTAGAGAACATTCTTGGGATGGAGTACATGACCTATTATAATAGATATTTCTCTGGCACATTTAGATGGTGAAGTGCATCAAAGAGTTCTATTGACACACATTCCTTTGTATCGACCGGATGATACGTATTGTGGTCCTCATCGTAATTCTCCCATCATTTGGCCTTGTTTTTTCATTTTTAGCTGTTGGTATGAAATGGTTGTTGACATGTTGATTATCAAAACCTCTAACGCTCTCTACAACAAAACGATGACTATTTCAACCTCTGATGAAATAAATTTATCTTTAGTGCATTTTGCGCTCCTTATTTATGTTACCTGAATATATAGGTTTTTTTTTTTTGAGTCAGGACTATATAGTTTTTAGCTATTCTATTGGATAACATACTTAAAAGGAATGTAAACTTGAAGAATTTTAAGAACTGCAATTACTGAACTCATCATGTTTTTATGCAGGAAATAGAGAAAAGCATCTGGTTTCCAAAACTTGGGAGTTCATGAAGAACGTCTCTGTTGGTAAGAATAGGCCTATACTAGAGAACATTCTTGGGATGGAGTACATGACCTATTATAATAGATATTTCTCTGGCACATTTAGATGGTGAAGTGCATCAAAGAGTTCTATTGACACACATTCCTTTGTATCGACCGGATGATACGTATTGTGGTCCTCATCGTAATTCTCCCATCATTTGGCCTTGTTTTTTCATTTTTAGCTGTTGGTATGAAATGGTTGTTGACATGTTGATTATCAAAACCTCTAACGCTCTCTACAACAAAACGATGACTATTTCAACCTCTGATGAAATAAATTTATCTTTAGTGCATTTTGCGCTCCTTATTTATGTTACCTGAATATATAGGTTTTTTTTTTTTGAGTCAGGACTATATAGTTTTTAGCTATTCTATTGGATAACATACTTAAAAGGAATGTAAACTTGAAGAATTTTAAGAACTGCAATTACTGAACTCATCATGTTTTTATGCAGGAAATAGAGAAAAGCATCTGGTTTCCAAAACTTGGGAGTTCATGAAGAACGTCTCTGTTGGTAAGAATAGGCCTATACTAGAGAACATTCTTGGGATGGAGTACATGACCTATTATAATAGATATTTCTCTGGCACATTTAGATGGTGAAGTGCATCAAAGAGTTCTATTGACACACATTCCTTTGTATCGACCGGATGATACGTATTGTGGTCCTCATCGTAATTCTCCCATCATTTGGCCTTGTTTTTTCATTTTTAGCTGTTGGTATGAAATGGTTGTTGACATGTTGATTATCAAAACCTCTAACGCTCTCTACAACAAAACGATGACTATTTCAACCTCTGATGAAATAAATTTATCTTTAGTGCATTTTGCGCTCCTTATTTATGTTACCTGAATATATAGGTTTTTTTTTTTTGAGTCAGGACTATATAGTTTTTAGCTATTCTATTGGATAACATACTTAAAAGGAATGTAAACTTGAAGAATTTTAAGAACTGCAATTACTGAACTCATCATGTTTTTATGCAGGAAATAGAGAAAAGCATCTGGTTTCCAAAACTTGGGAGTTCATGAAGAACGTCTCTGTTGGTAAGAATAGGCCTATACTAGAGAACATTCTTGGGATGGAGTACATGACCTATTGTAATAGATATTTCTCTGGCACATTTAGATGGTGAAGTGCATCAAAGAGTTCTATTGACACACATTCCTTTGTATCGACCGGATGATACGTATTGTGGTCCTCATCGTAATTCTCCCATCATTTGGCCTTGTTTTTTCATTTTTAGCTGTTGGTATGAAATGGTTGTTGACATGTTGATTATCAAAACCTCTAACGCTCTCTACAACAAAACGATGACTATTTCAACCTCTGATGAAATAAATTTATCTTTAGTGCATTTTGCGCTCCTTATTTATGTTACCTGAATATATAGGTTTTTTTTTTTTGAGTCAGGACTATATAGTTTTTAGCTATTCTATTGGATAACATACTTAAAAGGAATGTAAACTTGAAGAATTTTAAGAACTGCAATTACTGAACTCATCATGTTTTTATGCAGGAAATAGAGAAAAGCATCTGGTTTCCAAAACTTGGGAGTTCATGAAGAACGTCTCTGTTGGTAAGAATAGGCCTATACTAGAGAACATTCTTGGGATGGAGTACATGACCTATTATAATAGATATTTCTCTGGCACATTTAGATGGTGAAGTGCATCAAAGAGTTCTATTGACACACATTCCTTTGTATCGACCGGATGATACGTATTGTGGTCCTCATCGTAATTCTCCCATCATTTGGCCTTGTTTTTTCATTTTTAGCTGTTGGTATGAAATGGTTGTTGACATGTTGATTATCAAAACCTCTAACACTCTCTACAACAAAACGATGACTATTTCAACCTCTGATGAAATAAATTTATCTTTAGTGCATTTTGCGCTCCTTATTTATGTTACCTGAATATATAGGTTTTTTTTTTTTGAGTCAGGACTATATAGTTTTTAGCTATTCTATTGGATAACATACTTAAAAGGAATGTAAACTTGAAGAATTTTAAGAACTGCAATTACTGAACTCATCATGTTTTTATGCAGGAAATAGAGAAAAGCATCTGGTTTCCAAAACTTGGGAGTTCATGAAGAACGTCTCTGTTGGTAAGAATAGGCCTATACTAGAGAACATTCTTGGGATGGAGTACATGACCTATTATAATAGATATTTCTCTGGCACATTTAGATGGTGAAGTGCATCAAAGAGTTCTATTGACACACATTCCTTTGTATCGACCGGATGATACGAATTGTGGTCCTCATCGTAATTCTCCCATCATTTGGCCTTGTTTTTTCATTTTTAGCTGTTGGTATGAAATGGTTGTTGACATGTTGATTATCAAAACCTCTAACGTTCTCTACAACTAAACGATGACTATTTCAACCTCTGATGAAATAAATTTATCTTTAGTGCATTTTGCGCTCCTTATTTATGTTACCTGAATATATAGGTTTTTTTTTTTTTTGAGTCAGGACTATATAGTTTTTAGCTATTCTATTGGATAACATACTTAAAAGGAATGTAAACTTGAAGAATTTTAATAACTGCAATTACTGAACTCATCATGTTTTTATGCAGGAAATAGAAAAAAGCATCTGGTTTCCAAAACTTGGGAGTTCATGAAGAACGTCTCTGTTGGTAAGAATAGGCCTATACTAGAGAACATTCTTGGGATGGAGTACATGACCTATTATAATAGATATTTCTCTGGCACATTTAGATGGTGAAGTGCATCAAAGAGTTCTATTGACACACATTCCTTTGTATCGACCGGATGATACGTATTGTGGTCCTCATCGTAATTCGCCCATCATTAATCAGGTAGTATTCTTCCACCTGTTCTTTTTTCTTTTTCTTTTTGAGTTTGTCTTCTGAAGCTCATCATATGTTTTGTGGCACCAGCCCTTACAATTGTCTAGTATAGTGGTGTGTTTGAATGTTTCTCAGCAGCCAATCTTAAAGTTAATAATTAGTCTTTCTTTTGATATGTTCAGAGGGTGTCTCGCACTTCTTCAGATAATGACATATGGTAAGTTACTCATCTCAAAAGGCATGCAGGAAACTTCAAAATTGCATGAACAGATAACCAGGATTCAGTTGACTGTTAATTCTATCATACAGGTATCAGAATTATGTTTCTGAGGATTCATCAAAAAGCTTAATGGACATGATCAAACCTGTGAGTTATCTATATGCTCCTTGGTCTACTGGGCATGACTATTCCACCCTGATTTAGATGTGTAACAATAAGTTGACACATAGTGTAGTGGATTTGCCAGAAAATCATCGTTGATGGGGATATATTAAAAAACATAATGAACATCAAACCCATTGATTTGCTAGCTGCTCCTTGGAAGTGTACATGACTATTCCACCGTGATTTGGGTGTGTGACAAAAGTTTTACACATGGTAGATTTGCCAATAGTAACTGTTGATGCAAGTTGTGCATTTCCTTTTCCTTTTTCTTTTTTTAATTTTGGTGTTCTCCAGTTGCTAGTTCCATGTACATGGTAGATTGCTCATTCTGTGTTTTGCACGCATTTTTTAAAGGCCTTGTGTATTGGACACCAATGCTTTAGTCTGTTTTGATTATGAAAGTATTTGCCGTGAATGTGACTGGAAAACTAGAATGCGACTACTGTGTATACAGGGAAATGGAGACACCTTTTTCACTAAAGTATTCATAACTTTTGCAGAAGCTTGTTTTATCTGGCCATGATCATGATCAGTGCACCATTACTCATCAGTCAAAATTTGGGCCTATAAAGGAGGTAAGAACCATATTTTCTCAGCTCAACATTCTCCCCGATGAAAAAGACAGTTAAATTGACAATAGTGTGCAGCACACTCTAGGTACTATAAGTTGGCAGCAAGGAAACTTGTATCCTTCTTTCATGCTGGTATCAGTTAGTAACTCGACGCGTCCAAGTTCTTCAACTCCAGAAGACGCTTTGTTGACTCAGCTATGTTTCCTTCCAATGCAAACACACATATACATAGGGTACCGCTAAACACCTATAATTATGTCTAAATAAATTTTACCTTTGCACTTAAGGCAGCTCTCTGATGAATTTTGGGTTGCTGCAAATGCCAGGTATGCTGTGCTATTTATTCTCACCCTTCTCGCCACCCTTCTTTGGCCAACAAGTGGCACAAGTTTCTGGCATCAATGTTGCAGCCTTGTTGGCTACAGTAGACAGCTGATATCTAATGCCCTATTTAGTGGAGAAACAAAAGAGAAAGATGAGGATGCAAACTACGAGTATGAGATGATGTGGGAAGCAGATGGATCAATGCATCTTGTGAAGAAGCCCCTGAATACATCTGTTGTAAACTCAACTGAACGGAGTTTAGGGAAAAGGTATGCTTGTTATTACTTGGTACTCCCTCTTATCCCTATTATAATGCATCTTCTAGAAAGTGTTATTGGTCCTTTTCATAAGCCATTTGTTAATTTTAAAGAGTACTCCCTCCGGTCTCATACAGTTGATGTTTTTTTTTTTTTGGGAAATTTAGTAAGCTAAATAAGTTATTTAATCATACGATATATTGTATATCATTAGATTATATATCAGTTTATAAGGCAGACAAATTAGCTTGGAGAAAATAATAAATATAAATACTTTAAAGTAAGTTAATTAGCTTCTTTAATCTCTTCAAAAATGTTAACTAGGTTTTATATTTAGGACCGGAGATAGTATTAAATATTCTTTTTACATTACACCCATATTTAGTAAAGGCAATGAGAGAGTAGAAATTAATACGATGTTGGAGTTTAGTGTATTCAATAAGGGTAACATTGGAAATCACTTGAATTTTATGATAAATTTAATGTTTTTAACTGTTTTTATTTATACATATGAATTAATTAAAAAGATTGGGACCTGAAGGAGTCCATTCTTTTTGAGGCCTAGACAATCCTATCATTCTTTCTAGACCTTGTGCTGTGTAATTTTTGAAACCTCACCATGTGTTGTGGGGTCAGGGGTAATGCTGTGATGCGGCCAAGTGCAAGAAAACAGACTTCTCAGGAAGGAGACGTGTCTGTGAATATGGACATGGCTTCAGGCAGTGGATCTGATCCAATGGCCAGAATACCTCCTAGAACGGGCAGATCAAAGACAATATTTATAATCCAAAGATTGTTAAGGATGGTCCGAATGATCACAGTTATCGCGGCTGTAAATGTTCCCATCTATGTGATGTTGCTCTACAAGGATTGGATTGACAAATAAAAATGAAATCAATACTCACACTCTGTTTTCGTTCAAGGCGGCTCCTAATTTCCTGTTAGAGATATCCTTCAGACTGTATATCCATATTACAAAGTTCGAGTAGGTAATCTTCTATCAACATAATATATTTCACTTTTGTATTCTTTTCTGGAGAGTTTTGAACACATTTTTTTTAGGTGAAAGCATGTAACACCTGTTAACTTGTCGATGACAGTGTAAAGTTGACGGTCTTATTACATCTCTGTCGTTTGGGGTTCCAAACTTCCAATGCCGTTTGCATATATTGAGAACTGTTTTTTAAATGTTGGGCCCACGCAACCCGAACGGGTAGGATCTGACCAACAATGGACTTCAAACCTAGGTCTCAAATATATATTTGTACAATCCGAGACAAAACTCCTCTCACACACTTACCTTGTAAGTCGTAAAAACTATTAAGAAAAGCTAATCCAAACACACATTAATGCTCTTTGTCGTCATATAAGTTAGAAAAAAGGGGGGGGGGGATATATTTAAATATCACTTGAATTTTAAAACTCTAAATTAGTTTTATTGATAATAAAAGTAATGTCGTTGGTAAAAAGAGTATTCCAAAAAAATAACTAATTTTCCTCTGGAAAAAAGACTTTTGGCTTTGAAAAGCATAAGGCGTATATTGCAATAGAATTTATTTTGGTCAACAATTCTTGAGCTTGCATATTACATTTTAAAAAATTAGTTAGATTTACAACTACAATTATTCAATGAAAAAATAAGTATTTGGGCAAAAAAAGATGGAAAAATAAGTATGAACACAATTAAAAAAAATCTAAACACTTGAAGAATAATTAATGATAATTAATTTTTAAGTATGTTGAAGCATTTATAAAGTATGAGATCAAATCTTTATTTCATATTGCAGTTTTTAATCAAAGTATTGAAAATAAATAAATAATTAAAGAACGAAGAATCTATAGACTTCCCTTGTTGCTAGTTTACTCCATGAAGCAAAGCAACGTAACAAGCATTGTTCAGATCTCTCAATTGCCTCTGAATTGAGCAAATCTCACTGCTGGAGCAAGCAGATTAAAGGTTTGTTTGAGTTACTGTTAGAAAAACACGTTCACGTAAGTCGAGTTAAAATTCTTCTCATATACTTACCAGTATATCCTCGTATATCGAAAATCATATTAGAAAAGCAGTTTTATCACTAATCCAAACATGTACTAAATTGAAGAGATGGGAAGTGAATCTGTCCAACAAATTTTATGTGTGAGACTTATCACTGATTATCAAAATAAGTTAACCTTCTTAGTTAGACTTATCTCAACTTTGTATATTTTTAATTAGGGTTAATATAACTTTTGGTCCCTGAAGTTTAATCAAATTTTGGTTTTGATTCCTCAAATTTGAAATCGATGGTTTTGATCCCTGAAGTTTCATCCGATTTTGGTTTTGGTCCTTCAAATTTGAAATCGATGGTTTTGGTCCCCTGAAGTTTCACCCGATTTTGGTTTTGGTCCCTCAAGTTTGAAAAGGACTTGGTGACCCAATTATGAAACCCGACCCAACTCGGAAAAAAAACAAGTCCTTTTCAAATTTGAGGGACCAAAACCAAAATCGGATGAAACTTCAGGGACTAAAACCACTTATTTTAAACTTGAGGAACCAAAACTAAAATCGAGCGAAACTTGAGGGACCAAAACCATCAATTTCAAACTTGAGGGACCAAAACCAAAATTGAATTAAAATTCAGAGACTAAAAGTTATATTAACCCAAAAATAACTCTCTAATTAGTTGCGGTGGACTTCAGTGTAATATTCTACTTTTGTACTTGATCCAACAACAATTTATGCACTTTCTACTGGAAGAATTAAATTGTGCATTCTCTATCCAAGGTTTCTTCTATAAAACAACATGAAGAAGCATTTAAATACGTGAGATCGCAGCAATTTCCTCACACCGACACGAGATGTAAATTATATATTCCTCTCCCATGGAATTTTTCCAAAACATCCTGTCTGCTATGACAGGGCATGAAGTCGCGTTGTGGCCGAAAGAGCGGGAAAGTGTACCAATGAGGTTTCGGCTGAATTTGCCAACCCAAATAAGATCAAGACGCGTATGATCGATTCTAGCTATTTGAAGTTTGAAGGCTTGAGCTATAACGTGAACGAAGAAAAATTGGAAACGATATATCATTACGTACAGGAAAATTGCCATGGCCATGGGACGTGAAGGACTAAAAACTACAATTATTTAAACATGTCAAGATTGTACAGTTAATTGCTTCCATATGCCCTTCATGCAAAAGCTCCATGGTGTTCGTCATTTCTTGAATCTTGATGCTCAGATTGTGAAAAAGCGGTGCCTCAGGGTTGTCCGTGCTACAAAATATGTCCCTCCTTCCCCATCAGAAACCTTAATGGGTCAAACATGGGGAAAAAATGGGGAAGGAGAACAAAATGCCTTGGAGAATCCCATCGAAACCAAACCATCTGGGCTATCAGAAACACTTTGTTCAACGATTTACAGAAGAAGAGGAAGAGGAAGAGGAATTAAGTACTTGGATTTTGATAGGACATGGTGAAATTAAGAGGTGAGTTCCGATTGTTCAAACTTCTCTCAGTCGTCTCCTTGAATATACCAACAGAGGAGCATGGTGGCACATCGGCGTAAAATGTAGAGACGAGCTCGCTGCTCCTTCACTAATGAAGCACACTTGCTGCTAAATCCATACCCCTTCCTCTTCGCAGGTACCTTCGCTCCTTGCTTGTGGTATTGCATTTCAGCCATAGCTTCTGATTTCTTAGCCTTTCTTTTTCCAGAGAAAACCCTAAGAAAAAGAAAAAAGCTCCTAAACAGAGCTTGAGGAATAATGAAGAACACTGGCTATGACTTATGTCTATATATAAACATACTTGTATATAATTTATATGTACAAGAGCCCACAACTTATGGTTAGGTGAATGGAGTGAAAGGGAAGTGAACGTGGGGAGGCTCGAAAACTGAGGGATTTGCAGGGTTCAGGGGTATAGAATTTGATGAAGGAAAGGGGGAATGAACGTGGGTCTTGAACTTGTTTATGTGAAAGCAATACAATAATACATGAGTTTTGTGATTACCAATGTAAGTTGAGCTTGTTGGAGTGCGAAAACGAGGGCAGGGTGAATTAGAAAAGTGGCAAAGGTGAGCATGAAAAGAGGGGAAGTGCTGTAATCCAGACAAAGCACAGTGTGCTTAGCCATGGGAACAAGGACCCGGCACTCTTAGGTGGATTAATGGGTTTCCTTGGATTCTGCCTTTGCCTTATGTTCCAAAGCCCAACATCATCTTCTGTTTTTGTGGCAACTTGTTTGCTGATCAATTTATTATCTATTAATGACAGTTTGATAACTCAAGATATGTCCTAACTAATAATATATATATATATATATATTAGGAACTACTGATGAATATGATTATTCTTAATATACTCTAAAATCAGTATCCTTCTGAGGCTGGATTGGGTTGGTGGATGGCATACGTTAATTTGGACTTGTTTATTTCATGATAGCATAGGATATTCTCTTTCATATTTTGGCATGTAGTTTCTTACAAGAAAAATGACTCGGAGGATTAAGAACTTAAGTACTAAATCATTTTTCTGTTCTTTGGGTGAGCAACATATAAATCGGGGTTATCAAAGAAAATATTTGTGGTTAGCTACTTAGGCTTGAAGGATAGTAGCTGTAAATTCGGTCTTTAATATAAAATCCACTTTAATGAAGAAATTGAACTACAAAGCATAGAGTAAAAAACGGGACCGGACCGGCCAATTTGACCGGTCGAATTGGGAACTGGTTAGTGGTCTGGTTTGATTTGATAGTTAAACCGTGAAAACCGGTTAAACCGGTTGTGAAACCGATTGAACCATTCAAAACTGATAAAACCGGTGGTTCAACCGATTTCATTTTTTTTTCTTCAAATTTTTATTTTGTGATTTTTTAAGGGAAAATGAAAGGTTGAAGACCAAAATAAAGAGAAAAATAGGTAAAGAAAGAACAAATCTAAAAAAAATAAAGAAGATAATGAAAAAAATTATTTAAAAAGATATAATAATTATAGGAAATGAGATATTATTGCATAAATATAAGCATTATAACTAATAATAAGGGCCTGTTTGGTTTAAAGGGAGGGGATGGAATGGGAGGGGCTCATTATCCATCCCCTCCAAAACCCCCCAATTTGGGGGGAACAAAAATGAGGGGATGGGAGGGATTGGGAGCCCCTCCTTTGGAGCCCCTCTCTCCAATTTTTCAAACCAAACAAGGAGAGGGGTTCATTTTTCATCCCCTCCCATCCCCTCCCCTCCAACCAAACAAACCCTAAAAGATTTTAAGCATTTTTTTTTCTAAAAATCTTCATTTTTATCTATAGAAGTTTAAAAATATATTCATATATATTGCCACTAATAAATTATAATATTTTAATATGACTGGTTTGATTCCAGTTGACCCATTAACCCTTGAACCTGTGCTGTGATCGGTTCATTGTCCGGTCCGGTTTTTTGTTCCTTGCTACAAAGTGGATCTTATATTAAGGACTAAAGATAATATCTATTATTATTTAGTGTTTGTAGATAGTGAAATCTATAATTAAGTAGGTCTAGTTAATCAAAACTTAATTATTGAATAGAAAAGAGATATTTAATTTGCATGAAAGGCATACTTTGAGAATTTGAATTTCCTTATTTTTCTTATGTAAACATGAGTCATTATGTGAGAGAAAGTTATAATCTGGGTGATCTGAGTGGGTTTGGATGCATACTTTCTGTCTCTTTCTCCCTAATATAATAGCTCATGTTGGCACTAAAAAATGAAACGGATCTTAATTCATACTTTGAATTGATACTCAATCTTTATATTTCCTTGTTTATTTATGATGTTTGCTTGAAATTTTATTCCCTATAGTGATAGGGTTGTAGTGATAACTAACTAACTAACTGATATATATTCTTCAGTATTGATATGGAGGTTTGAAGATCGGCTTCCAACTTTTAACGACTTCCAGAAAGTTAGGGATCCAAGAATAATATCGAGTAGAATCTTTTAGGAGATAGTTTCCATCCTATACAGATATTTTTGTTATATATGGTCTGAATCTAGATGATCTTTTCTTAACTTGGCATTATTTTTAGGCCGAATCAAATGGAAATCTCACTGTAATCTTGATCTAGAAGATCTGCATGGTTCTTTTGTTACATGCATGCTTGTACAAACACATAATTTATGCTCAACGCTAACTGTACTTAAGCTGCTTATGTTTGTAGGAGTAGTAAACTTGCACTAGTATTATGTACATTAGAGATATATGGGAGATGCTATTATCATCCATATTTGTTACAAAAGGAGTTTTTCTTTTTTCACATTATAGAACACAGCTAAAGCCTTTAATGTGAGTAATTATACAAAATATTTGACATAGGCCTCATCTATTGCATGAAACTCCTGTGGAGCTTGTTAGTTGCTTTCCATACTATTAGAGTTAGTCTCAGTTAGTTTGATACTATGGTTCCCATACACCAGGAAAGCGTTATATCATGTGAATATTTGTAAATTCAAATCAGAGTCATGCTCAGTCAGTGCCAAACAGGGGACACAATCTTTTGTGAAATATATGAAGTATCAGTGTGTTGGATATACCTAAACATTAGTATTTAAGAAATGTAATATAAGAAGCACCGAGAACTTTAAGACTCTGAACTAAGAGGAGGACTTTTTCTATTTTTTTGTTTTTTAATAGGGGCCCAGGGAGGGAAGCCATATTATCTCTTTCCCTTACGTGCGTTGAATTCATTTTCCTTGGGGAACCAAAAACAAAAGAGAAAAAGAAAGCTGAAAGAAGAAGAAGAAGACTAACATGCCTTTCTTGCATATTAAGGATTGATTTGATACAGTGTATTTGCAGGAGTGTGTCACAAGCTGCCTCGGTTTCAATCCATTACAGCTATTACAATCCTGTGAGCGATCAGTGAATCTCAAGCAACATCAAGTTTAATGCCTTCCAATTTCCATATGTTACTAGTACAGGGATAAGTGTACTTCAATCCAAATATTGTGAAGCTTAGCACATTCTCCAACACTTTGAATGGCTTCCTTTAGGTTAGAAAAACGAGAGGTCAAGTTACCCTTTCAATAAAAGAACGTTGACAACTTGGGTTTCATGCAATGCACAATAGCAATTGTTGAAAAATGTTTTGCCCCCATCAAAGTTACAAGTATACACCGTTTGGTCTTTGATGGGAGCCAAATGCGCTAAATCTTTGTATTATACAGTACTTTGTATTCACCCTACAGATATTGGGTGTATTAAACCAACCGGATTTGGATCTCTTACACAAATTTTATTATGCAATGGTCAGGGGTAATACATATATTTATTGTAACTAAAAAGAAGTATATATATAATAATATAAATATTTTTTTTTGTTACTCACCCGGTTCAACGGAATAATATAAATATTATAGAAGTGTTATTTTTCCAACTATACTTGAGCTTCTTCTTTGTTTTTTTTTTGGTGTTAAATATGCAGGCCTACAAGGCCATGGCCCAATGGGTTTCATGGATCAATGAGACCCCTAGTTATCTCAAGTCAAAATACTGCCCACACGTTAACTTCAGCAATGAGGATGAGCTTGGACTTGCACGGGCAAAAACCCCTTTGTTTTAAGTGAAATACTTGTATGTTGTAATAATATCACATCATCTAAATTTTACCTAATGAAAATATAATAACTCATATCATTTTAATTATAGTTATCATCTTTAAAAGTTTAAATTTTATCTTGTTTTTAAAAAAAAACATCTTAGTTTAAAAAAAACTAAAACAAAATAATCATCAATACTTTTCTTAAAAACAAGATATAATTTAAAACTTTTCAAATGAGTTATCAACCAATTAATATTAAAATGATATGGGCTATTATGTTTTTATTAGACAGAGTTCAGATGATATAATACTCTTAAAATAAGTAAGTATTTCTTTTATTCTAGATGGCGTCCCAAAAATGGAGAATCTGGCACTTGCACATTAATTAATTCGAAAGTCAAAGACTGTGATATATATATATATATATATATGTATATATATACACTGAGCAGCAAGGTGTGTGAACGGAGCAATCCAATACTTTCCCATACTTCCTTGTTTCCTTTGTGGCTAGACCAAACAAAAGGCTCAAAACGACAAACAAGGTTTGTGGCATTTCAACTTGTAGACTTGTAGGAGATTTATGATATTGGCCTCAAAACGACAAACAAGCATATTTCATTCATTATTCTGTGTTATTTTGATTTATGTATGAAAAAAAATTAGTTCCACATAATAATTAATTTTTTAAAATAAATTATTAGACTTAAATCAAAAGGAGAATCTTTGAAAAGGAACCTGGAAATTAGGAGATGAAAGATGAGTTTTTTTTTATCAAAAGTTGATTAGAAAATGTCAAAATCTGATAAAAAATTCCTAATTTTTTTCTTACGAAATGATTGATCTATCATTTTCTAATTTTCAAATTTCTTTTCAAGGATTTTCCCTAAATCAAACTTTTTTCTTGGACTGAAGTGAAAGCTTCATTCCATTGGGAACTGTGAACTGTGAAACATCCACTTTCTACCTTTCAATGCAGTAGACAAGTAAAGGAGCTCATGAACAGGGTTATGGAAATGCATTGAAACTTCATCCCAATTGTTAAAAGGTTTAACCAAGCAGGATGTGAACGAGTAGAGTCTCTCCTAAAATGTTCCAAAAGACGAAAAAGAATTTTTTTTTGAAAAAAAAGAAAAAGATTTGTTGCCGCTATTCCAACGTGTCATAATAGCACGAAGATTTGGTACCCCCGCACGCTCTACCCTTTACAGTCAAACATCTAGTAAATGATACTCTCTCTCTCTATTGGTAAGATAGTTTCTCTTTTTGGTGGAATGATACATCTCACTCACACAGATGGGTCAATTGACATAAATGACGTTACATTAATCATATGAGGTCAATGTGATATACAACCTTTCCACCTTAATATAAGATTAAGTTCACTTTTCTTGGTAAAAAAATAAAAAAAAGTTCACTTTTGTAAAAATATTAAAAAAATTAAATAAATAACTTAATTACAGTATATGTTATATATTATAAGATTATATATTAGTTTATAAGAAAGATAAATTAATTTGATATAAAAATGATAAATATAAATACTTTAAATATAATTTATTCAGCATTCTTAATCTCTACAAACAAAAAATCAACTGAATTTTATACTAAAGATATGAGATAGTATTTGATTTGCTTGTCAATTATGTTTCTTTCCCATCCCCGCCCTAAATCTAAATGACAGAGGGATAAATTGATTTTGAGCCAAACTAGAGAGATGTCGGTTTAATTAATTAAACAATAACTATTGACTTTAATTTGTAGCTTTTTTTAACTACTAAATATTTTTAAGAAAAAATACATAGATTAAGTAAGTTAAAACATTTATGAAATCAAAATGAAATAAAGGTAATAATAATTAGAATATAAAGGCTCAAGAAGAGGCACATGGTAGTGAACTAGAGTGTGAATGTGAGAAGAAAAAAACTAGAGAACGTTAGGTTGGTGATTCGAAGAAGTTCAAGTTTTGAAGGTTAGCTAAGCGGGAGGGCCTTTGGTTGGCCTCAAACAAAAAATTTGAAGAATAAGCGAAATGTGGCGCCTCCCACATCCAAGCATGCAACACACTCCACAATCAACAACGTAGTGTATTTAGAAACCGATCATCAGGTCGTCTCTTCTCCGACTGGTACTAACAAACAGTCTCAGCTACCAAATCAATTACACCCCCTTTTTCAATCTTCACGGCCCACCTCCTTCGTCATCCTCGTTATCTTCTTCTTCTTCTTCCCATCTTCATTTTCTCATCTTCCTCTTCTCACTGAAAAGAAGAGGTCCTCTTCTGCTTCACTTCTCTTCTGGGTTCTCTTACTTTACCTCCAAGTAAGTATTTTTCTGCTTTTTATGCTTCTGGGTTCTCTTGCTTTCCCTTCATGTAAGTATTTTTCTGCTCTTTATGCTTCTGGATTCTCTTACTTTCCCTTCAAAATTGCTGCTTTAGTTCACTTGCATTTGATAAGTATATTAATTAGGACCTGTCAAGCTTTAGTTCACCTCTTCTTATTGTACCAGTGCTTTTAAGGATATAGTAATTCTTCTTAAGAACGGTACACTCATATGTTTTAATCAAATAAAAGTATCAAAAATAATAAACTTTGTGTCGATGAGTTTACTCTTTAAGATCGAGTCGAACACGATGTTAAATGGGTCCCTAAGTGTATGTTTTTATACCTCATTATGCAGTTTACATGGATTAAATAATAATGGAATGCTGACATTTGCTTGTATATATGTATGTGTGTATATTACTATTATGATGTACCTATAGAATGGCTGAGGGACTGGATAAGCCCTTGCTTGACCCTGAGAGTTTCAGTCGAGAAGGTGTTGATTTGGTAAGTTTTACAACCAATGCTGATCTTGAATCAAGATTTATGTCATATTCATCACATTTTTCAGTTTCATCCTGTACAGAAAAATAACATTGTTTTTTTGAGTGAAAATTGGTCAGGAACGCATACCATTAGAAGAAGTTTTTGAGCAGCTTAAAACATCGCCAAGAGGACTTTCATCTGATGATGCTGAAGCCAGACTAGAAATATTTGGCCCAAACATGCTTGAAGAGAAGCCTGTAAGAAAATCTTACATGTCTCTAATTGTCAAGTATGAACACTACAAAAAGAGGTCATGTTATGATACATAGGAAAAAGGTATCCATGATACTTTAGTGTGTGTCATACTCCTAAAAACAGAGAGTATCACAAGTTATTGCACAAGGAAAAAGGGAAATGGTTCAGTACTTTACCTTTCCTCAAACATTAACCCTATATTTAGATGGAAAGAAAATTAGGGGAGAAAAAAAATATTAGGAGGGAAAACTCCAAAAAATGATATATATATATTTTTTTTTTGCCATTTATGGAAGTTTTTCTTCCTAATACTTTCTGTCCCCTATTTTTCCTTCACTTTTCTCTCCATTCAAACATAATCTAAGGGGCTGTTGGATATGATGGGAGGGGAGGGAAACATTTTTTGAGTTGGATTTAGAAAAAATTGTAGAAGTGAGGTTAAAAGTTTTAAATTAATTTTTATTACTCTTTTATCTTATATCTTCTTTTTATTAAAATTTTATAATTCCATTTCTCCAATTTTTTTTTTTTAAATTCAACTCATAAAACTTTCGCCTCCCTTCCCTTCCAAATCCCTCATACCAAATAGCAGTAGAATTTACAATTAGTTCTACTTCTCTCCGTTGGCATTTTGGTTGATGAAAGTCCTAGTTGAATATAGGGTTGAAAAGTTTCAATCTGTTGTATATTGCTGCAATATTTTACTGAAATAACTTCACCTTCAAATATTGATGCAGGAAAATAAATTTTTGAAGTTTCTGAGTTTCATGTGGAACCCTCTATCATGGGTTATGGAAGCAGCTGCCATAATGGCAATTGTTCTTGCTAATGGTGGAGTGAGTAAACAACATAATTCATGTTCTGCAATCTTTTCTAATCTCTATTTTTTTTTTGGTGAAACTGTTTCCTTATATACTTTAACATTCCTCTTTTTTTTTTTTTTTTTAATTTGGGTGATGTATTTCAGGGTGAGGGTCCTGATTGGCAAGACTTTGTGGGGATTATATGCCTTCTGATCATAAACTCCACCATTAGTTTTATTGAAGAGAATAATGCTGGAAATGCAGCAGCTGCACTAATGGCTCGTTTAGCTCCGAAAACGAAGGTTTCTTTCTTCACAGTGAACAGAACCTGTTGAATGAGTTAAAAAGTTTCTAAAAAATTATGCAGAACTTCAAGAAGTTCCTTGTTCACGCAGTTTCAAATTAATTCAAGTTTTAAAGGCATGGTTATTGAGATTTGAGAGTTATAATTGGACCGGAAGTCTTTAATTCAGTGTAGTATTTTTCACCATGCTATAATATGTTGTACTTAACATAATTAAGACTATACTCTACATGATTTACAAAAAGCACTGGTGTTCTCTAACATCCAAAATATGCAGGTTCTGAGAGATGGTCAGTGGCAAGAGCAAGATGCATCTATTTTAGTACCTGGAGATATAGTCAGCATAAAACTGGGAGATATCATTCCGGCGGATGCTCGCCTTCTTGAAGGAGACCCCCTGAAAATTGACCAGGCAAGTGTCTGTTAAACTAAGAACTAAATCTTTTTGATGCTTTGCTTCACTGATTTCCCATGATAACTTTTGAATGGTAAAGATAGAGTCAAGGGTTATCTTGGTTTTTTTGACTTAATATAGTTCTCTGCAGTCAGCTCTCACCGGAGAATCCTTGCCGGTAACCAAGAAGACAGGAGACGAAGTCTTTTCTGGCTCAACATGTAAGCATGGAGAGATTGAAGCTGTAGTCATTGCAACAGGACTCCACACCTTTTTTGGAAAGGCAGCACACTTGGTTGATACTACTATAGTTGTTGGACATTTTCAAAAGGTGACTTCTAAAAAAATCCTTCAGCATATTTATCTTAAAACCCTCACTTGATAAAGAATATTGTTCCTAGTATTGCAGAATCTGACTAGTTTTACCAATGGTTCTACTTGTAGAACACATGTTATATTTTCCTAAATTAGATATATATTAGGCTTGTCTTTCTACCAAAGTAGCTTAAGCTAATTTAAGAGGGCTTGACTCAAGGCTATATACCTTTAATCCATCCGCTATTTAGTATAATAATAATATTCAATGCTGGTTTAATCGTTTACCTCGGTGTTATTGGCTACTTGTCTGCAGGTCCTAACCTCAATTGGGAACTTCTGCATTTGCTCTATAGCAGTAGGGATGATTATTGAAATAATAGTAATGTATCCTATAGAGAACCGTTCATATAGGGATGGAATCGACAACCTTCTTGTTCTCTTAATTGGAGGAATTCCCATAGCCATGCCAACTGTGCTATCTGTGACGCTTGCCATCGGCTCTCATCGACTTTCACAGCAGGTGCAGCTTTCAAAGATATTAACCACTAATCAGTCATATACACTCAAATTTGAGGCCAAGTTCAATTCTCCCCCGTTTTTCACCAAGACACAATTGAATTTGATGAAGCTAATATTTTTTGTCCTCAAGATTGAAGACCACACCATAAATCATGTGCTGTGTTTAAAATTTAATGCACAAAAGCATATCTGTTTGCTGACAATGTTTTTCATTATTAAGGGAGCCATCACAAAGAGAATGACAGCAATTGAAGAAATGGCAGGCATGGACGTACTATGCAGTGATAAGACTGGAACTCTTACCCTGAATCGCCTTTCTGTTGACCGAAACCTTATAGAGGTACATAAAACTGCCTAATAGAAGCTGCATATTTTGTACTCCCTCTTATTCTAATTATAAGATAAAATTGATTTTTTTTGGAGAGATTAAGAAAGTTAATTAAATTACTTTAGAGTATTTATATTTATATTTTTTTTCTTCAAGCTAATTAGTTTGACTAATAAACTGATATATAATCTAAGGATGCACAATATATGATATGATTAAGTAACTTATTTAGTTTCCTTAATTTCTCCAAAAAAAGTCAACTTTGTCTTATATTTAGGACCGGAAGGAGTATTATGCAAATAAGTCTTCAGGCTTAGGACTTTTTAGCATTAGGAGTACAGATGATGATGATGGATTGCTTCTCTAGTACCCTAGATGGTTCTGATTTTTGCCTCTATTACTTACAGAATTTCACTTGTGTAATACTAAATAGGTCTTTAACAACAATATGGACAAAGATATGGTTGTCCTGCTAGCAGCCAGAGCAGCGAGGATGGAAAATCAGGATGCCATTGATGCTGCCATCGTTAACATGCTAGCTGATCCAAGGGAGGTATAGATACTCATGTTACTTTGACGATCAAAGTTTTTGAACCCTACTTTTTGGCATGGAATAGTACTAAGAGAATAAAAATCTCTACTTTTTTACACAGGCACGTGCAAACATCACTGAAGTTCATTTTCTACCTTTCAATCCTGTAGACAAACGTACTGCTATTACATATTATGATTCTGAAGGCAATTGGTATAGGGCTAGCAAAGGAGCTCCGGAACAGGTATGAAAATGCATGAAAAGATGCTGACTGTATAAATACACTTATTTCCAAATCAAAGAGATTAAATTCTATTTTGGTAAATACAATTTACGATTATCCACAATGCCAGAAAAGCAGTACCTAGGAACCTTGGCTTTTGCATCATACCTTCACTCTTTATATTGTTTCTTGAATATCAGATTCTAAATATGAGCCAAGAGCGAGATATGATTGCCGGAAAAGTTCATGCCATCGTTGACAAATATGCTGAAAGAGGCTTGCGATCTCTTGCAGTTGCTTTGCAGGTTCAGCATCTTACCTATTCTCCTCTTTCTTTTCCTATCAACTGAACGATTCAACTTGTTCTTAATAGAGAGAAATTCTGCAATCCCATATCACAGTCATATGATTTAAGCCATTTCTTAAAATGAATATGTTTTCATATTGAGCAAAATTATATGATGACCTTTTCAGGAAGTTCCTGAAAAGTCCAGGGAGAGTCCCGGAGGTCCTTGGACTTTTTGTGGGCTGTTGCCCTTGTTTGATCCTCCAAGACATGATAGTGCGGAGACAATACGTAGAGCACTTAACCTCGGAGTCAATGTTAAGATGATTACAGGTAAATATGAAGGTCTAGTAACATGACAATAGATATATGTGCGCGCGCGCGCGCAGAGTGTTTCTAGTTCTATAAAAGCTACTCCATTTCTCTCCCTACAAGGTAGCATTTTGAATCTTCTGTGTTGTTGCTTATCATAGAAGCAATCAATTTGTTAATAAATTCTTATTCAGGACCAGTAAAAGCTATCGGTTCAGGAACTTTAACAATATTACTGTTGAGAAAACTGATACTTGGCAAAGCATCTTAGAAGTCAGAATAAGTGATCAAATACGTAAGAAAATTTTGTTTGCTTGAAGGACGAGTAAACCAGATTACATGTGTGCATGCAGGGGATCAGCTAGCAATTGCAAAGGAGACAGGCCGAAGACTTGGTATGGGGACAAATATGTATCCTTCTTCATCGTTGTTGGGACGTGACAAGGATGAAAATGAAGCCCTCCCAATAGACGAGCTCATTGAAAAGGCAGATGGCTTTGCTGGTGTATTTCCTGGTACTTCATCCTAATAATTCACTTCTATCTTTTCTTTCTCCTGCTTTATATCAAAATACTAAACAGAAAATTAGTTAATAAGACACCATACACAAAAAAAAATTGGATCGTTTATAGAGCTTTAGCGACTTACAAGAACAATCAAATAGCAGGTTGTAATATCATACAGACCATCCACTGATTCTTTTAATCTTGCCATACTCGCAGAACACAAGTATGAAATTGTGAAAATTTTACAAGAAAAGAAGCATATAGTTGGAATGACTGGAGATGGAGTCAATGATGCACCAGCTTTAAAGAAAGCAGATATTGGGATTGCCGTGTCAGATGCAACTGATGCTGCAAGAGGTGCTGCTGATTTAGTCTTAACTGAGCCCGGCTTAAGTGTTATTGTCAGTGCCGTGTTAACTAGCCGAGCTATATTTCAGAGAATGAAAAATTATACAGTTGAGTGTGCAATCTTATTCTTCTACTTTATATCATCATGGATCAATTGTGCCACACTGCTTCTATATGTTACATAACATCAAGCTGGACAGCATGCATCCTATGAGTAGTCAAACAAAAATCCACCATCGGAATCTATATTTTTCTGAGCAACAGTTATTAATTGTTTGAACTTTACGTTGATCATCCCCCCGCGTGCGCAGCACGCTTGCTTTTGTTCTGATTTGATGTAATACTGGTGATCACTTAATGCAGATATATGCAGTCTCCATAACCATTCGTATAGTGGTAAGATAACTTTCATTATCCCTATATTAATGTCATTTTCCTTGGACTTCTATTCAACGTGGGTTTGTTTGGAAATTCATACACTAAGCTTCTTGCAGCTTGGTTTTATGCTTCTGGCATTGATATGGGAGTATGATTTTCCACCATTCATGGTCCTGATCATCGCCATACTGAATGATGGTAAGGGGTTATAACATATACGCTGCAATATTTTCCCTCTTTTTCTCCCTTTGAAGAAGAAATAATAATTTATTGGGATGATAGAGAAAAAACCTTACAGAAACTAAAAATGACAAACCAGATTTTCATTGGTTTCATAGCGTTTTCATTATACAATAATATCTCATTGGGAATAGAATTTTTACTTTCAAGTATTAACAATTCAAATTTTTTACTAATGTTACCACTAAGTTGTTTTATACCATCTTTATCTTTAGTATTGTTAAAATTGAAATGTCTGTTCATCCATTCTTTCCTTCTGCATTTAAGTAGTGCTCTTCATTGAAGAAAAATGCAGCAGTGTTTCATAAAATCCGTTTTCTATGATCCCAACTTTAAATAGTTATAACTTAATGCACTAATTTTTCTCCAAAAATCAGAGAGAAACATAATAAAAAACAATTGGAACAATGAAATCATTCATATGTAAGGTTTGTACTCAAACAAGTGTCTGCATTTAGGGACAATTATGACCATATCAAAAGACCGCGTAAAGCCATCACCGACTCCAGACAGTTGGAAGCTGCCAGAGATATTTGCAACTGGAATAGTAATTGGCACTTACCTTGCTTTGGTTACTGTTCTGTTCTACTGGGCAGTAGTGGACACCACTTTCTTTGAGGTAACACTTTTATGTCTCTTTTCTTTGTTAGCCATCGTTGCTCTGCTATCATGCTAAACCAAAAGATTCATAGTTTAAAAGCCAAGTGATTTTCTTTCCCTCCTGCAGACACACTTCCATGTAGGCTCCTTGTCCAGTGACAGTGAGAAAGTTTCATCCGCCGTATATCTTCAAGTCAGTATCATCAGCCAGGCTTTGATCTTTGTAACACGAAGTCAAGGATGGTCATATCTAGAGAGACCTGGAGTTCTCTTGATGTGTGCCTTTGTTGTAGCTCAACTGGTAATGTCAATCAGTCAAATATTTAAAGCTACTCCAAGGAATTTGAAAGTGTTGAGTTTTCCAGTAATGCATATGTCTAACCTTCAATATTGAATCCGCAAATAGTTTTGACACCACATTTTATTGGTTTGATTAGGAAACGATGAAAAAATGTTGTTTATGAATAATGAGTTTCATTTTCATATTAATCAGGTGGCCACCTTGATAGCTGTGTATGCACATATCAGCTTTGCTAAAATTACAGGCATTGGATGGGGATGGGCTGGTGTTATATGGTTATACAGCTTGATCTTCTATATACCTTTGGACATTATCAAGTTCACAATTCGCTATATTTTAAGTGGCGAAGCCTGGAATTTGGTATTTGACAGAAAGGTTAGTGCATAGTAGGAATGGACTAAATATAAGATGCAGATCATTTCTTGAAGAGATTAAAGAAAGTAAATAAATTATTTTAAAATATTTATATCTCTCTTTTTTTTTTCAAACTAATTAGTGTAACTTATAAATTAATATATAATCTAATAAATAATAATATATATTATGATTAGGTATTATATTTAACTTCTTTAACCTCTTTAAAAAATAGTCAGCAGTGCTACTTCAGTTTCAGTGGAGTAAAGAAATCCTAATTTTGTGTATATAAACAGACTGCTTTTAGTTCTAAGAAAGACTATGGGAAAGAAGATAGGAGAGCACAGTGGATTGTTTCTCAGAGAAGCTTACAAGGACTTCCTGGCGGCACAGACTTAGAGGTGAAGAGTGGAATCAGAAGGCGATCTTCTTCTTTGATTGCTGAACAAGCCAGAAGACGCGCTGAAATCGCAAGGTACTTCCTTTTCTCCTCAATTTTCTCTTCCAGGTTCTAACAGAGAAACATATCAACTTTCAATATTCATGAACTATGCAAATTCTGAAATGAAAAATGGTATGAAACTGGGCAGGCTGGGAGAATTATACACTTTGAGAGGACATGTAGATTCTGTTTTGAGACTGAAGAACTTGGACCGGAGTGTTCTTCAATCAGCGCACACAGTGTGAAAGCCCATCACAGTGACTCCAAAGCTGATTTTGGAACCAAAATTTTCAGCTTTGTGTGGTGCGTCCTGGTATTTTGTTATGCCAAAGCAAAAAGAGATTTGATTTCACAATTGTGTAGGCATCGAAGACCACAAAGGGATCTTCTTCTTCTTCTTCCTCTCCGTAGGGACAAGCTTGTAATCTACTTTGTCCGCCATTGAAGCTTTATAAGATTCCTGTAATTATCAGGACCATGCGGTAGTCAACTAATAAATCATCTCTGATCACTGATCAGAGTGAGCTTTTTTTTTTTTTGGCTTCATGGCGTAATAATTAAGCAGATATGATTAGAGGGTTGTTAAATTTTTGTCACTCTGCTGCTCCAGACTGATAAGTTCATTAATGCAAATTCCAGCAAGTTTTTTGAACAAAAAGAAAATTCCAGTAAGTTTTTCTCAACTTTTTTTAGCAAAGACGCCATGCTTTGTACTATGGTGAGTAAGATAATGAATGAATTAGTACTTGTTTATCTCCACTTGAAAAAAAACACTTTTATGCTTTACAAAATAAAATAACCCCAAATACACCTATTCACTTAAAATAAGTTAAATCAACCTTTTTTATTTTATTTAATAAGTGATTTTATGTATTAAGAAATAAACATATGAAAGTATTTTTGTCTCATAAAATATAGAATTGATTATTTTATATTGTAATCTATAAACATAGATATAAGGAAGAATTGCGGTACTAAGGAATAAAAAAAAATATTAAAAAAAGTTTCAGTATATAATTTACCATTTAAAAATTTCGAAGGGACCTCAATGATATAAATTTAAATTCTGAAATCATTTATTTGCTCCATTAACAAATCGTAGTATTACTATTGACAAGTTTATGTGTAATATTAACAAATGTATATGCCATATTAACGGGTCATCATATTAACAGGTCATAATATTACCGTTGACATATGTGCTACATTCACAGGTCATGAAATTACTGTTGATAAATTAATGTGTCACATTGATAATAGAGGCAAACAAATAATTTTAGAATTTAAATTTATATCACAGAAGTTCTTTAGAAGTTTTTAGATAATAAATCATTGGAAGACCTTTTTTTAGTAGTCTTTTTTTTTTTGAGACCATATTGCGATTTTCCCTTTGTGGTATTTTTCAGTTTTTATATTAATGAAGATGAGAATGCAAACACTAAAATGATCAACACTTCCTTTAAAAGAACAATTTGATAAGTGGGCTTTACTGTAACTAAAGTTTAAAAAAAATGAGTGACAATTATAAAACAATAGAACTTTATTTTTTTTATCATGTATCATATTATATATTAATTTCGTAGTTTTAAAAGATATGTAATGAAAGAGATACCACTAAATTCAATTATTAGTCTCTTAGGGAATTAAAGTCCAATGATTAGGTATTAGGAATTTGAGGACGATAGTTTTTCCAGCGAAAAAAAAATTATAATTTTAATTATTAATAAACAAATAGTTAAGGTGTAAATTTACCCCAAAAATGTTAAAATAGAACAATATTACAATTTTCTGTTAAAAAGTTAACAACCAACATTAATTTTGAAAGGTAGGATCAATGGTGGATGACTAAGGATGAGAGCCAAGAGGGTTTATGATATGAGATTCTGAGACGTGGGAAGTGTGATTCTTGAACGTGATTTACATGCGTGATGGACGTGAGAATGAGATGAGTGAGTGAATCTCTAAGTGAATGATATTAATATTAGGCATTAGCTTAATTAAATAAAACCAATAAAAAAAAAAAATAAATAGGCGGATATGGGCAACCCGAAGGGGTACCCATAGCCCGCCCGTTTAATGTTTAAATGGGCGGGTAATTTGCCCGCCAGTTACGGGCCTGTTTTGGACGGGCCCAAAATGGGTAAATTTATTACGGGTGCGGGCTGGCTTACCGGGTTGCGGGCTCCTTGCTCAGTCCTATTATTATGTTTTGAAACTTTTAAGGTGTCATTGAATCTGAAAAAACTTCCAAGTTAATATTATTCCTCAACGAAAATTTTAAAAATAAATTTGTACCTTAACCCATATCAAAACTATCTACTACCCAAATTTGAGCACAAATATGTGAATGATGTATTTAAAAATTAAATTAAATTAAATTTGGACTATCCAAAATCAATTTATCGGTGTAGATGGGGTCATGGGCACATTTATACTCATCAAAGTGATGAGCAGGAAATATGCTCCCTAAAATTAAGTAAGAGAGAGATGGATATAATTATAAAAAATGATTAGGATGTTTTAAAAAATATATATTATATTAATTAATTTTTTTTAATTTAATTAAAATAAAAAATAGCTCTTACATTAATAACAATAGTAAAATGGATTATCACTCTCATTTGGCAATGTGAAGATTTCTCCTGAAAGAATTTCTCTCATTTGAGTTTGACTCAATTAAAATCTAAATTGTTTCGAGTTTAATATGATTTTTGGACAAAAAAAATAAATATATAAAAAGTAGAAAGATAGATATAAATATAATAAAGAAAAGGTTAAAAATAAATTAAAAAATAACGGGAAAAAAGGAAAAAGACACAAGCAAGTCGACCGACACTGCAAAAGGCATATTCTGGAAAGGCAAGTGGGAGGAGATGGGTGATGTGGCTCCCATCATCTTTTATATAATATCGCCATTATTATTAATATTCATAATCTATAATAACATGGGGAAAATTTTTAAAAAAGAACTTGAAAATTAGAAAATGACATGTGAATATTTTTTTTATCAAAAGTTAGTTAAAAAATGTTAAAATGTGATAAAGAATTTTTAATTTTTTTCTGAAAAAATCACTCATCTATTATTTCCCAATTTTCAAATTTCTTTTTAGGGATTCTCCCAATAATATAACCCTCGTGAGTTTATTTATCAGTATTTCCCATTGAAAAGGATTACAAAAGTTTTTGCATTCATAGCACCCTACAATGCGTATGATTTTTTTATTGCTCTATAATGACTTTAATTATATAAATGCTATTATGACATTACTTCATTCTTTAGAACTGCACTTAATCCGTCTATCAGGCCAACATTATAATTTGACAGGATATTTCCTTATTATATGTGTTCTCAAAGACCTTCTTCCTTTTCTTTTCGTGGAATTTTTTTTAGGGAAAATCCCTTAAAAAGAACTTTTAAATTACTAAAAGACGGAAAGGTGTTCCGAAAGTCCATATTTCCACAAAAGTGCGAGTACCTGATCTGGGATATTGAAATTGTAGACAAAATGACGTGCGTAACCCTGGAAGTTTTAAAATTGAAAAACGTTGAGGAAATAAGAAGGGCGAAATTGCGCGAAAACTCTGTCGGGGCTCTTCATCTTCTTCCGGCGTCGTCGTTGTCGTTGGTGGAACGTGGTTCCGTGGCGTTGAGAGAGGATAGTAGCAGCGACATTGTGCGGCGAATTTGGGGTGGATTTGAGGAGGAGCGAAGGCGAGAAGAGGTAGTGGTGAAAGGCATTGGACAGTTGCAGAGGCACCAGTTTGCGGCTGCGAATTTGAGCTTCGGTGTTGAAGTTGGGTAAGTGGTTGTGTTTAAAATTGTATTTCATTTTAACTTATCCACTTGATTAGAATGGGGGTTCAATGTGGTTGGGTTAAAATTAGTTTGGGAAATGTGGATAAAAGCTATGAAGTGGTGCGGGTAGTGCTTAATTTGGAACCTCGTAAGTAAAGTTGGGAATCGTTGATGGGAAGTTGTGAAAATAAGTTGTTAAGTTGGGAAGTTTGAATTGCAACTTTTGAAATTTCTAAACCGTTGAAACAGCATATGAACGCGTCAATTTTGCCTGTTGTGACACGGTGTTCAGATGTAGGGAATTGTGATTTTATTGTTGTGAGAATGTTATACATACAGTTGCGAATGGCTTAAGTGAAGTTGTGAAACAAAACCTCTGAAAACTGCATGTTAAGTTGTGAACACAAAAGAAGAATCTGTGAAAACGATAATGACACGTTGGTAACTTGTGAAACAGCATATGAAGTTGTGGATGTGAGTAGAAGTTGTGAAAGGGTGTGTAGATATAGGAATTGACGATTGCACAGTAGTGAAAATGTTATGGATAGAGTGGATTGTTTTAAGTGAAGTGCTGAATCCCTAAGATAACATGTGAAAATCGAATGTTATCCTATGAAAATATTATCGGAGTTTGTGAAAGCGTAATGAAAAGTTGGTAAATATGTGTAGAGGTCAATTTAGGTGAGGAAATTGTGAAATTCATAGATGAAGTTGTGAATCCTTATGCAGAACTTGTGAATTTTTCTCTATAAGTTGTGAGACCTTATTTAACTGTGGGGAAATAGATATTTGCAATAGTTGTGGTTGTGATGGGAAGGTTGTAAACTGGTATGAGAAGTTGCGAAGACGTAACTTAGATGTGTTAACTTGTCATGTACGAAAAAAAAAATGTTATTAAATGTGGTGAAATCCATAGTTGATGAGTGTAAACTGAATTTTGTGCAAGTAAAAGGAGATGGCGGGACATAAAGGTGAGACATCAAAGGCAGAACAAGTAAAGGCAAAAAGTGTCAAGAGTAGAGAAGTAACGAGAGAAAGTGAAAAGTCCGAGGCAGTAAAGGGCGATGGTGAACAGAGTAAACCAGTGATGAGTGGGTTTATGGTGTTTAGAAGCGAGTATGTGGCCAAGTTAGGGGAGAAGAAGAGAAGGATGGCATATGAAAGTAGGTCGGCAGGGAAGGCATGGCGTGAGTTGCCAGAGGCGAAGAAGAAGGAGTACAATGATAAAGCTAAGGAAGGACGGCCAAAAAGGAAGATGAAGAAAAAGGAACTGCCATTTCATATCTGCTGCTCACTGGGAGGATTTACATCGCTGGTGCAGTTTGTGAACGGTAATGAAGATTTGAAGGAGAGGGTTAAGAGAATAGGATTTGGAAATTTATTGAAGGTGCAATTGGACAGACTCCCCCGTGACCTCATCGTATCCATGCTGAGAGCATATGACCCAGCAACACATTAATTCAGGATTAGGGGGAAGACAAAAGAAATAGAAGCATCAGATGTGCACAAGTTGCTCGGTATACCTGATTCATGGGAGGAAGTGAAGGTGGATGTGGAGGATTCGGATAGAAGATATCAGCGGTTGAAGAGGGAGTATGGGAAGAAGAGATATACGGACATTCTGAAGCACATAAAATCTGGGACAACTGGCGATAAATTTGAGTTTATGTTTGTGTTGTACAGTTTAGGGACTTTGTTATGCCCTACCTCTAGTGGGCTCATAAGTGACCGGATGTTGAGGGTTATGTTGTGCACAATGGACCATTTTCAACATTATGACTGGGCAACATACATGATGAAAGACTTGTGGAAGGAAATGAGTGATTATGTGAAAGAGTACAGGGAGAAGAAGAAAAGGGAAGGGAGCAGCAACGTGGGTGGTTGCCTGTACTTACTCCTGGTATGTCACTGTTTACATTAAAAGTGTAGGTATTATTCAAGCTGAAAATAATGATCCATATATTTTCTATGGTGCAGTTGTTCTTTGGGGAAAATTTCCCTTTGAAACAAAGTGTTCGCCAACAGTCCACCACACCGATTGAATTTTGGACAAAGGAAAAGATCAACGAAATGGTGAAGACTGAGAGGACGAGCAATATGGGCATTTTGTATCAAGGAAAAGGCTCTGAAGTTAGGGCAGGGAATGAGGACACAGATAATGTCCCATATTTAGACCCGGTATTTGTCTGTGGAAGCTAATTTAAAATGCAACAACGATTTAATCATGTAATTGACAAATTAAGTTATACTGTTACTGCAGGAATTGAAGGAGGTCTATGCGTGTTAGAACAAGCGTTTCACCCAAGAGGGGGGGGGGTGAATTGGGTGATACTAAAATTTCGTCGGAAATGTAAAACTTTAACAGTGAAATTAAAACAGTAAGGAGTAAGGAGAAATATCACCGAAGTGTACACCGGGAGTTATACTGGTTCGGTCACAACCACTTTGACCTACGTCCAGTTCTCAGAGCTTCTCTGAGAGTTTCACTATAACTTCCAAGATTCAGTGGGTTCTTGGCACCTCAGTACAAGCAAGTTCCTTTGCTTGGACACTCGCTCCCCCTTACAAGTTGTAATCTAATCCCAACTCAAGGTTCCACAACCTTAAGTTATCTCAATAACAAATATTGAGTTTGAATGAAATATCTCTCTTACAGAGTGAATAAGAATCACTGAAGCAAAGAAATATAATTACAACGTGAAAACAGAGCAATGAACTTGATGATACGTTTGTGTGTGTTCTTGTTGTTCTTTCTCTGTTTGGATGTTCCCATATATATAGATATGTTGGTGAAGACCGTTGGAACATTTTCCTTTCGTCCGTTGGAGAGTGCGCAACCACTATTGACTTTTCAGTTTTTGAAAAATATCCGTTGGCGGTGGTTGGCATTTGAACGTTTCTTTTGACTTCCATTACTTGATATGATTTCTTCATTGTTTATCTGTAAATAGACTAAGAATACTAATATAATGAAAGATTAATCATATAGGAAACAAATCAATGAACGTTTGAATGATTTCTGGATTTCTGAGTTTGATTACTAGAGTATTCCTTAAAGTTTACTCGAGTACTTACTCGAGTATCATCGGGAAATCTTTGATCAACTACAAGTCAACAGACAAATTTAAGATTACTCGGGTAGCGCATGGAATAACCAATTTTCAAACCTTTGGAAATAAATGTTTACTCGGGTACCTACTCGAGTAATACACTCACAACTTTATGAGTTACTCGGGTACCAACTCGAGTAAACCTTCAAATAAAATTTTGGTTACTCGATGCTTTACTCCAGTAATGTTGGCAGGATTTCAAGGCCGAGAGCACATCAAGTTAGATTACCTTGTTACTCAAGTACCTACTCGAGTAAACTTACTTTTTGGGCACAATTTACTCGGGTAATGACTTAAAATTTTCCTTGAAAATAACTCTGCATACTTGGGTACCTACTCGAGGAATCCACTCAAAATGAAACATTAAATACTTGCATACTAGAGTAATGACTCGAGGAAAATGAGATAAAATTATATCAAGTTAATCGGGTACCACCTTCAAGTTTTTGCTTACCTTACTGAGTTACTCGAGTAGCTCCTCGAGTAACATTGGTAGTGGTACAAAATGCCGAGAGCATCATATTTTGTGAAACAGAGTAACTCGAGTAACATTGGTAGGCCGAGAGCAACTTGAAAATTTTCACATGGTTAATCGAGTACCTACTCGAGTAACATTGGCAGGCCGAGAGCAACTCCAAGTTTTTACCTGGTTACCCGAGTACCTACTCGAGTAACATTGGCAGGCCGAGAGCAACTTGAAAATACTTACACTATTACTCGAGTACTTACTCGAGTAACGTTGGCAGGTTACTGGAAGGTGCCTCTGGTTACTTCAAGTTTTGTCTCATTACTCGAGTACGTACTCGAGTAATGCCTTAGAGAAATTGCTCCTGCTTAAGTTTCTCAGCATTTTCTCTTGGTCTTTCCTCATTACTCCAATGCTTACTTCAAGTGATGCTTATTCCTGTTATTACTTTGTTCAAACTTATTTATTAATCAATTCTTTTTCATATCATTCTTTTGTTATCATCAAAACATGAGATCTAACAATGAGCGGTTGGTCAAAGTTATCGATGAAAATTGAAACAGACTTGTAAACGTGGTGGTGCAGGAGTTACTCAATGTCCAGCTGGCACGAGAGGCCAGGGGCAAAGCACAAAAAGACGGCCCTGGTGTGACAGTAGATGAGGAACATACAGATGAGGATGATGATGATGCGACAGATGCTTTTCACAACTCATATTCTGATGATGCAGACGCAGAACGTGATCATGTTGATGGCGATGAAGATGATGATGCAGAGGCAACTCAGGTGGCGGAAAAAGTCCCCACGGATGACCATGCAATTCAGAGGCCTCAACAGCTGCGGAGATCAAAGAGGAAGCCATTGCAAGCGATAACATGTCCATTTATACAGTTGGATGGGAGTCGAAAAAGGAAGATGCCAACGCATGATCAGAAAACGTTGTTCAACATAGTTTCCACAATGGCCAGAGGTGCTGAGGCTGAAGTGTAAGTATATATGTCATGTGATTGAATGACTGTTATGTAGTTAGTATATTACCACAACACGGGAAGCGATGAACTAACTGCCATTGCATTTGAAATGTTTTTGTAGGCCGTTGGTTCAGATTTTGGATGAAGAACTGTGTCGAGACCAGTTGTATACGCTAGGGGGAATTCAAAGACTAAGTAATACGGTATGTATGGATAACGGCTTACATGGAGAATGGTTTCATTAAGTTATAGTGAATTTTATTTGTAGTTGATGCAATGGTTTATTTGCTGCTGTAGGTGATGTCGGTTGTGTCTAAGGCTTTAATGTATCACTTCAACCTGGAGGAAGGACAGCTGAAGTGCCATATTTTTTATGCATGGTTCATGGTAATTACTTATTTGTTGTGTAGTGGAACAACATTTTATTTCACTATATTATGTGCACATTACTCAGGACTATGTGTTTTTATGTAGACAAAGTTGGTAGGCAACCCAATAGGGTGGAAAGTGTCTTCCGCGAGTAAAGAATTCTCTCCTAAAACCGTCGGTTACAATATAAGCGACTGTGAGTTGATAATGGGTCCGGCACTTGTCCGTGGCCACTGGTTCTGTGTTGCGTTAAAGACAAAGACTATGACCTTCTACGTGCTGGACTCAATGAAGCCTGATCTAGGCAGAAAGAAGACTATGAGGAAGGGTGGCGTGACAGATGATTACATCTTTGTGTTAAACTTAATTTTAAGTTCTCCTGACTCCACTGCTGTAGTTGAGGTGGTGTACTTCAGTTGACCCACATCGTAAGACGCATAAATGTTGTTTTTTCAGAGAGATAGGTTCGTTGACATCATGCACATTGTTAAACCTCATCTGGCTGGGAAGAAGAAGATGTCAGATATTGTGTGGCCTCTTGTTGTGCAACAGAATAATCTGTAAGCTTCTTCACATTTGCCTCTTACAATTTAGCTTGCATTGTTTCGTTAAGTAACACAATGTTTTCATGTGGGTGAGAGTACAGGACGGACTGTGGTGTTCATGTTATTATTTGGTTGAGCCAGTGGACCCCGGAAGGTGATTTCCATTATGAAAATGTAAGTGGTCCAGATTTCTGTCTGTACGCATTCTTATTTACTTGTGATTTCCATTATGGTTTCCATTGAACCTGACACTGAGGGAATTACTTATTTGCAGGAACAAATTTAGCAATTGCGGAGTGACATTATATGGTGGTTAGTTAATCATCCGCTGAATTTAAAGCGGGACACAGCTCTGGCCCTCATTCCCTCTGGAGAAAAGTGCAGCAAAAGACGTGCTTAGGTTATGTTCCCGCGATATAGTAATGTCAACACTTGTCCATGTAAAGTATTGTTAACGTCATAGCGTAATGTACGGTACAGTGCACTGACAAAGTGATGCAATTTAAGGTACATTAATGACATATATGTTGCAATTGCGGGATGCAATGTTTCCCAGTTCACTCCTCTATCATGACCTTCTAAAACGTACTTGTATGCCACCAACAATATCTGTGTTCCTCTGTCGCAATGTAACTATGTCCTTGCCATAAGAGGCAGGTTAAAAATTTTTTTAAGAGAACTAATATCCCTAACACAAAGGGCTGATGTAATGAGGCACAATGAATAATATGCTATTTAGGGTTGAATGATGCACACATTACATAAGAATACTATGCACGTGCGCCACTTCCATTTCCAACAGCCAATAATTTGATCAGCACTACTAACAATCCATAGTCAATAATGATGATGTACACATTACATAATGATTGTGTCCAGTCAATACACCCTGCTAACCAAGTGTGACACTTCCATTTCCAACTGCCATTACTCTGATTAATACTGGCGGCAACAAATCCATAGGCAACACATTACATAATGATTGTGTCCAGTCAATACACCCTGCTAACCAAGTGTCACACTTCCATTTCCAACTGCCATTACTCTGATTAATACTGGCGGAAACAAATCCATAGGCATATACACTATAGCGCGGTCATTGATTGATGTTACGTAGACAGTGCTTTGGTGTCTCAGTCAAGATGGCCATTGAGCAGTCGAGTTGATATCAGCACTGGACGGTAACAAGCGAGTTATTGTTTAGAGCCTTGCGTTGCTTTCCGCATCTCCACTCAACTTGAGGATTACAACTCGAGTTACTTGCATAATTGGACGGTTTCTAGACAGTGCTTTTGTCAAGACTTACGAGTACGGACTCGAGTTGTCCAATTAGCAACTCGAGTTTTGGCATTACTGGAGGGTAACCCGATGGTGATTGTGAGAAGCGGCACCCAACTCGAGTTGCGCAGAAGGTCACTCGATAGCGTTCTTGGATGACTTACGAAGCTCACTCGAGTTGTCCGATTACCAACTCGAGTTGTCGTCATCACTGGAGGGTAACCCGATGGTGATTGTGAGAAGCGGCACCCAACTCGAGTTGCACAGAAGGTCACTCGACAGCGTTCTCGGATGACTTACAAAGCTCACTCGAGTTGTCCGATTACCAACTCGGGTTGTCGTCATCACTGGAGAGTAACCCGATGGTGATTGTTAGAAGAGGCACCCAACTCGAGTTGTGCAGAAGGTCACTCGACAGCGTTCTCGGATGACTTACGAAGCTCACTCGAGTTGTCCGATTACCAACTCGAGTTGTCGTCATCACTGGAGGGTAACCCGATGGTGATTGTGAGAAGCGGCACCCAACTCGAGTTGCGCAGAAGGTCACTCAACAGCGTTCTCGAATGACTTACGAAGCTCACTTGAGTTGTCCGATTACCAACTCGGGTTGTCATCATCACTGGAGGGTAACCCAATGGTGATTGTTAGAAGAGGCACCCAACTCGAGTTGCGCAGAAGGTCACTCGACAACGTTCTTGGATGACTTACGAAGCTCACTCGAGTTGTCCGATTACCAACTCGGGTTGTTGTCATCACTGGAGGGTAACCCGATGGTGATTGTTAGAAGAGGCACCCAACTCGAGTTGCACAGAAGGTCACTCGACAGCGTTCTCAGATGACTTACGAAGCTCACTCGAGTTGTCCGATTACCAACTCGGGTTGTCGTCATCACTGGAGGGTAACCCGATGGTGATTGTGAGAAGAGGCACCCAACTCGAGTTGCGCAGAAGGTCACTCGACAGCGTTCTCGGATGACTTACGAAGCTCACTCGAGTTGTCCGTTTTAGAACTCGAGTTGTCGTCATCACTGGAGGGTAACTCGATAGTGAGTGTGTTTGTTGTTGTTAAATGTGCATAAGTCATGTGCAAAAAGCAACACGTAATTCGTGATACTTGGAGTCCGTAGCAAAAAAAAAGGAAAACCATATAAGCAATGTACCTAACGCATAGACGAAGTCTTTGAAACATTGACTCTAAAATTAATTCTTTGCTGAACCGCATGTTACGAGAATTAATAAAAAATGTGGGAACTACCGTCGTCTAAGCATCTGGATTAACGTCTTCATCGTTGTCGACTGCCTCATTCATTTCTTCCTCCTCCCATCCGTCACTGACATGACACTGCATACATTACATAAAAAAATACTCCATCTTCATATTCATTCCTACACAGCAACAGCATTCCAACAAACTATATTGATAAAAACTAGATAAGACACAGCAGTCTAATAAACTATACATTTGTATTTCCATATTGATTACAACTTGAGAAATAGTTGTCAAACTGTACATAATCAACACTATAGTTCTGTACAAAAGCAGTGGATAGGTACATAAACTTTCAGTGACAACAAGACATTAAGATCTTACTGCTTCTTAATGTTTTTTTGTCACTGACATGACACCACACTGCATACATTACATGTAAAAACTGCTTCCCATGCACCCCATCCCTTCATTCCAAAAACCATTGAAGGGTCAAACCAAAACATATATACAACAAAAAAGATGAAGAATCAAAGATGATCATTAGAGTTCAACATGGGTTGGGATTTTTGCACGTCCTTCTTGTGTGTCCTGCTTCATGGCACCGTGTACAATGGTAGATCTTTCTATTTTGGAACTGTGATTCCTGCCTCCATACTCTTGGTCTTCCAGGAGGTCGAGTTGTCATTGAAGGGTGGAGCAACGTAGCTTCAGACATGTTTTCCATGTTATAATGCCTATAATCATTGAGGTTGGGCATGTCTATTGTTACAACCGGAATCATGCTTTAGTGGTAGATCTGTTGCTGAGTTTCTATCTTAAAACAATCATCAACATAGTCGTAGATGTTGCCGTGCACAACCTTTACAGCTGCACACGCATGTGTGCATGGAATCCCACTCATCTGCCATGCCCCACAACTACATTGCCTTGATCGCAAGTTAACCCCATGGTCTCCACGTCCTGTATGCATACTGAATCTACCCTGCCCATAATCTTCACACCCCATATGCTCACATCCACTCACATTTGCCATTACCTTTGCATCTATATTTGGCCCAACACAATTCTTCCACTTGGTCATTGCCACATAAGAGGCATGCATCTTCTTTGCTATTTTCTCACGATGTGCATGAATTAGTTGGGCTACACTATACTTGCTCTCCTTCACCATCCATGCATTGAATGACTCCGCGATATTGGTTGTTATGTTGTCCCATCGTTTGTATGGGAACTTGCTAAGAGCCCACCTATCAACATCACCATGATTATTAATCCATTCATATAACTCTTGATAGTGCTCCCGCATCTTTTCCATTTCTTTATCAAAGTCATCCACACGCCTTGCATATGCAATCTTGTCAAGAAGTATCAGTGCATCCTCCTTTGACTGGGTACTAGTCTTTCTCTTGCCCCTGTTTATTTTCAGAATCTCTGCACTGAAGTTCTCCTTCACATGTCTATAACAGAATGCATGACGATGCCCTCCAAATATTGCTACCACATCACCTATTATGCCATTGTGATGATCTGACACAATTATCAACTCCATGGAACCAACAATCCTTTTAATCATATGCATGAACCAAGTCCAATCGTCCAGTGTCTCTCCTTTCACAATTGCTATGGCAAACGGCAACATCTCATTATCCGCATCATAGGCTGAAGCTGCAAGTAGAGTCCCCTTATAAAGCCCACTTAAATGAGTTCCATCAACATATAGTATATGTCTTGCACCCCCTATGAAACCCTGTATACATGAACCATATGCAATGAACACTCTTTTAAACCTGCAACCATGTGCTCCCCATTCAGCAACTGTATTACCATCAGTTTCCTTCAACCTTTGGCATATCCATGGGATTAACATGTATGATTGTTCCAGTCTTCCATTGCCCTTTCCTTTGCCCTATATGCCTGTTTATATGTTAGCTTCAGACCATACTCCCTTTACAGTGTCTTCATAATCTCAGTTGGACGCTTCTCGGTATGATTCCTAATCTCGTCGATTATTATAGATGATGTCAAAGTAGATCTTGAACCATGGCCCCTCACTTGCAAATGATCTTGAGCTGAATGAACATGATCTTTTATGAATTTTGTCACACACATT
Organism: Inga oerstediana; assembly: GCA_963210345.1. Lineage (NCBI taxonomy): Eukaryota > Viridiplantae > Streptophyta > Magnoliopsida > Fabales > Fabaceae > Inga > Inga oerstediana. The sequence goes on along the minus strand of OY723404.1, from coordinate 71,344,115 downwards.
ATTCCAGAACCCCTGCCCACTGCAGACGCACATAATTTCCAAGGACAACCCTCTACTTTACACTTGACATACATCTTGTCCTTGCTATTCCTATCATATTTATACATAAACTTGTGGGCAATGCTATACTTGTACAAGGCTTCTCTTAATGCATCGGCATGAGGAAAATGCTGCCCGACCCCGGAAATTACTCCTGACCATTTCAAATAGCTTGTGTCACTAAAATTTGTCTGTTCTGTCTCATAAGTTATATACCTACCACCAATTTCAAATGACACAGCCTGAAGATCATTGCCATGTGTCATGGGAGATTCCTCTGCTTCCGGTGACCGTTCCAATAATCTCTGGCTCCTGCATACAACAATTACAACACTTTATAACTTATTATCAGCTGGGGAATGGACAAAATATTACGAACTTACAAATGTGCATCATTCATTGGCAAGGATTCATTGCCATTCTCTATATGGGCTACAAACACATGCGCACTGCTTTCATTGAACCAAAATAGGTTTTCAATTTCATCATTGTCAAGATCAATTAATGTCCTCTCATCAAACTTTACTGTGTATTTAATGTCACAACTGCTCCCTTCGTGACCTGTCAATCTTGATATAATTTCTCTTAAATCTTCCACTCTTATCCCATCTTTTAGTACCTTTACCCTCACACTGCCTCCGATATATTTAACTTCACCGTCATTATTACATTCAAATTTCCCCCTACGTGAAAATAACAAAACAACTCCTTTCCACAGCTAGAACCAATATTACCATCCATTTTTTTGCGCAACCTGCAACAAATAAATAACACTCTGTTAGTTCACAAAAACAAAACTAAATGGGTACCTTAATCTTTCACAAATCTATATTAGGGTTTTTCAACTTCATATTATTAGTTTCTTACAAAATCCACCCCATTTTTTCTCTTCAACCATAACCCTGAAACTGGCCGTCATTAACCACCCCAACCTCCTCCCCGCTTCACGCAGCTTCTACATTTTTCCTCATACCACTCATCAACATTCACATCCTTCAAACCCAAATACCCGGTAAAGTTTCCTACCCAAATGCATTCGAAAATGGTTTTGCTTCAGCTCGACCACGCGGGGAAGAACATTGTCGACTCAATAGAGTACATACCTCAGTCCTGTTTGTATCGCCTCCACTTACATTCCCGCGCGCTGACGCTCACCCTGTATCGCGTCACCTTCTTTTGTCATCATCTTCTTTTCTTTTATCAGAGGGCCAAATCTGTCATTTTACATTCAATTCTAATATTCCAGTTAACGTACTTGCACTGATCAGGGATATTATATTTCCGCGCACCTTTCCGTCTTTTAGTAATTTAAAAGTTCTTTTTGAGGGATTTTCCCTTTTTTTTCTCAATATTTCTGTCCTATTTTCTATATTATTCTGTATTTATTTATCTTATTAATTTCATTTTGTCTTTTTCTCAATAATAATATTATAGTATTTGGCATGGCACTTGTTCTTTCATTTTATTTTTTTTTTAAATTTTGAAAAAAAAAGGTTAGGTCACTGGCTGAGTGACTGTATATACACACATACATATAAAAGAGCTTTTAATCATAAATTTTTTTAAATATCTTGTCAAACTTCAATGATGAATAAAGTTAATCTTGTCAATAGCTAGTTGTTCTAATAATAATAATAACAATAACGAGCAATTACTCCCCCGCGCGTTGCGCGTGGAGCAAAATGTACAACACAACTCCATATATGGCAACATTTTTCCGAAAAACCAACCGCAAACTTTATATCCAATAAATGAACACATTAACATATTGATTACACAATGTTACTTGTACAAAGATTTCACGTGGACGACCCACATTCCAAAAGATAAACCTCAATAATTGTCAATACAAGTTATGGAAGATCTCCTTGTAGACAATATTTTTTGTTGTCCTCCGACCATCTTCTCCTTTGGCAGGAAAGTATAATTTTAACCCACCCATGCTTTGAACTCGAGATAGTGCTACATATAATTGTCCATGTGTGAATACGGGCTTTGAGAGATATATCCCTACATGACGAAGAGACTGGCCTTGACTTTTGTTGATGGTCATTGCAAAGCTTAATTAAATTGGGAATTGTCTTCTTCTCATATGAAATGGCCACCTACTTTCATAAGGATTCATATCCATCCTATGGATCAATACCTTCTTATTAGGACTTGAACCATTCAATGTTATAGCCTCAATAACATTCGTTCCGAGCTTTGATAAACGCAATCTTGTCCCATTGCATAGCCCACCTGATTGATCTACATTTCTTAACAACATTACTGGGGATCCAACCTTCAACGTCAGTTTATGAGGTGGCAACCCTGAGCTAGTAATAGCGTTTAGGAATTCAGTTGTGTAAAGATGCTCAAAACAGTCACTATCATCCGTGGACTTGCATACAGTGTCACAACTTAGGAAGTCATGTGATTCACCAGGCAACTTGGAGCACATGTAGTCATTTATCTAACTAACCATTTCAATTGTTGGTGCTAGTATTGCTCTATCGTTGAAGTAATGATTGTTGTCTAGATTAGCTTCCAAATCATTGTAAGTTGCTCCCACAATAGATTCAATTGGATTTCCATTGTCATGGACCAATAATTCAGGTGGAATCTTAATATCAGCAACACCATCATGTGGTTCACCTAATTTACCGTCACCAACATCTAGCAACCATTGACTAAACCATTGTATTTTTTGAATTTCCTCGGTTGATCTTCCTGAGGTTAGTCTCATGTTTTTTGTCAGGTGAAAGATGTTGCAGTGGTCCCAAATACGTGAGGAACTTATTGCCACATTGACAATTGTTGCTCTTGAACCTTTAGGCACAACTGGAAGAATTTGACGGAAATCACCACCCATAAGTATGCATTTCCCCCGAAAACCTTATTGGAATGCATGATGTCTTTCAGACTACGATCAAAAGCTTCAATACAGTAGCGTTGAACCATTGGAGCTTCATCCCAAATTATTAACTTTATGTTGATGATCAACTCTGCAAGTGCTGTATTTTGTCTTATGGCGCAAACTGAATACTCATTTATTTGTATAGGAATTGCGAAGCGTGAATGAGTAGTTTTACCGGAAGGTAGTAAAGTAGCTGCAGTGCCACTTGATGCTACAGTCAGGACAATATCTCCTTTAGATCGTATTGATGATGTTAGTGCATTCCACAAGAAGGTTTTGCCAGTGCCTCCATAACCATGAACAAAGAAGAATGCTGATGAATTTGAATTTAGTGAGGAAATAACCTTATCAAAGATCACCTTTTGCTCTGTATTCAAGGACTTTATTAGCTTTGTCGCTTCCTCATGGAGGGCATCACGATCATAGCTCATCTCTTGTAGTATGAGATTGTTTGTAACATCTAATGTGGGTGATGCTGTAGGAAATGGTAACATCGGGTAATCATGTAATGACTTACCATTTTGATTTAGTAAGTTGTCAATCTCTATCAAAGCAGCATTCTCTTTATCACTGTCTGATATAGTAACACCTGCTTGGATAAGAGTTACGACGAACTTAGTTGTTGTATCAATATTGAAAAAACATAATTGAGTAATCAATAAGAAGTGGAAGACATGTACTTACATGAATATTGAGGATGATAGTATGGTATATATAATAAATCCTCGGATAGGATCTTGCGACATTGGTTCCATAGCAAGTCTGGCCGTTGCAAGCAATTGGACAAAAGCATGCTAATGAACAATTTACGCAATGAAACACCAGTTGCCCACACGGATGCTTCCCTAACAGCACTAACAAATTCTTGATCATCATATAATAATCCTAGAGCATCACAAGCGGCTCTAAATGATGTGTACGTGGTTCCATGCACTGTTCTGATGTCTTTAAATGATTTTAGACCTCTTACTTTTGTTAGCAATATACGCAAGTAGTATAATTCACCAGAGCTTGGTGAAGCATTTGCTATCTTGCCCATTGCGAATCCTCTTTGCCTCTTCTTCCATAAACGTTTATCCCTTTGATAAACATAATGATGTGGAAACTCAACATAGGTTAGCCCTGCAACAAAATCATCTTCTGCATTCATTTTCATCCATGCTAAGAATAGGGACTCACATACTCTAGGTTTATCCAATAAATCAGAAACATCATCAGTATTAGAGTAGATCACATATTGTTGGTTGGGCAAGTGGAAGCTTAGTCGTTCAACAGCAGGAGATCTATGATGTACATCAACGCCAAATATCCGCCATGAACCTTCACATGCAGATATATATCTGCAATTGTAGTAATGTTGTATCTCGTCAAGCAGGCCTTGACCATCTCTATTCTTCTTAGTATCAAAAAGTCCAGCAACAACTCTGTCATTTCCCTTGCTAATATACTTAAATAAGTACTTAATAGCCATGGATTGATTGCATTTCTCAATATTAATATGTGCTTGAAACATATGAAGCAGTGATGGATTGTATGGAACAACAAAACGATTGTCCAATGGTGTACCTTTAACTTCAATCGTTCTACCATCATCTCTTCTTCGATATGTAGGGTAGCCATCATCATCCATTGTTGTGAAGTCATTAAATTTTTTTGGAAAGTGCTTGTTGCATTTTTTGTCTTTCATGCATTGTGCTTGGGGATTGTATGTGCCGCAAGGACCATGGACCATAAATTTCCTGACTAATTCATATAGCTCAGGTGAAGAACTCTTGTCTGGAATTTCTGCAGTGATGACTTGATCAATAGCTTCGGGAGTTGTTATCTTGTCATATGGTTGAAGGAATAAAAGTATATGACCATGTGGAAGACCCCGCTTTTGGAATTCTATGGTATATACCTCTGCAATGGTAGGAGTTAATTTGTAAGTATGACAAATAAAGTATGCAATAACAGATAGGCTAAAAATATATTCAAAAATATATATGCTAAGTACCTGCGCGTATAGTCCCAAAAATTTTCTTTTTTCTTAGTGTTCTCATTAGAGATTGCAATTTGATTTTGAATACTCTGCATAGAATGCCTGGCCTGTCTGTAGGATTTAGAGAGTGCTTCTTGCAGTACCTTGATATTTCTGGCCATGCAGGATTACAAGTGAAAGTTAGAAAGATATTTGGATAGCCTGCCCATCTGCATATTGCCATTGCATCTTGATAATTCTGTAGCATATATCTAGTCCCTCCAGTAAAAGTTGCTGGTAGTATTATTCGCTTTCCAGTTGATGAAGCGTCTGTTTCACCTCGTGTTAGTGCATCAGATAAGCCTTGGTATAAATCAACCATTAGTTCCTTCTGGTGTGTTCGAATCCAATGAAGTCTTTGGGCTTCCATCATTGTATAACCATCAACAATAAACTGTTGTAGTAATTTGTTGGCATGAAGCAACATGGTTATTTCCTTGTCCCTTGTCATCAGTCTGTATGCAAAAAATTCCCTTATGCTAAGTTTCTTTCTTTTCTTTGTTGAAGAGAATGTCTCTTGTCTATGTTGAATGTCATCTCTATAACCATCTTCACCAAAAGGGAATAAAATCGGATATTGTAGTGGTAAATAAGAAGCATGCAATTCATTGATCCTTTTAGAGGTGCCAGATTGCTGATCAACAATGATGTCTCTCACATTGAAGGTCATATCTATGTCACCAACTACTAAAGCTGCAACTTCTGAAGCAGTTGGAAGATTATGTGTTTGACCATCATGGTGTCTTGTGCTGATCAAGCATAATTTCATGCTATTTGAAAATTGGTGCATTATCTGGGATGAGGCGAATCGGTATTGTTGAACAAAAGGGTTGATCTCATCAAGCAAGTGTTTAATCTCTTCAACTATTTTAGGGTCAATAGTCGACTCTTTTTGATGTTTACTGCGTAACAATGAAAGTGGAGAAACATAATTAGATCAACATAGGGTTACTTGTCAGTTATAAGGGAACTACTCAAAACATGTACATGTCAATGACAAAATTACCTGACAGCTTGGATTCTGTTCTTGACTTCATTTTCAGTATCGTAAACATATAATTGAGAATAGACTGGTCTTGCACCTTGAGGTGGTAATAAACTACCAATGCTATGGTAGTTCATACCAGAAAGGATAAAGCAATATGGGCCTCCACCATTATTCTTTGAGTGATCAATGCTACCACCCATAGAAGTGAAAGAAAACATATTGTTGTATTGTCGTATGTTTGCATGGAAGTTCTTTGAAGTAATTGAATTCTTGTCAAAGAATAATGAGTGCATAAGCGATGGAGGTGTCTTAAGATAAGGTAACTGGACCTTCCCTTTGAGGCAGCACATTGAGAATGTAGTTGCATTTCGTTTCTTTGTGTCTTTTTGAGCTCTTTCGTTGTACCAGAATAGTGCACCGCAGTGTTTACATTCATGTATTTGATCTCCCTCATCCAAACAATCTAATCGTTTGTAAAATATAATGGAATTAACTTAAGCAGGTGATAATGAACACAATATTTTTGCAGTCTAATTTCAAATTTGCATACACAAATAATACCTTCAACTACTGTGTCATTATGTTGGGGCAATTCAACAACGCTTTGTTCTGTACTCTCAATGGAAATTGCAGCATGTGTGAACTCATCTGAAATGGATGTCATGACAATCTTTAAATGTAGTAGGAGGAATACTTTTAAAGATAATGATTAATTGGAGTAAGAATTTAATTACCGTCGTCCTCTTCTGAGCTTGATGACAAACCATCATTATAATTACCATCGTGGTAGTCCAGGTTAAAATAGATGTCTTTGTAGTTAATTCCATCAACTGTCATAAGATTTAAACATAAACTTAACATGCTAAGCATGCAAATAATAGTGAAATGCTGACATTACAACAGGTTGACACTTAAAGAAATCTGAAAAGCATGTGAACAAAATTCCATGTTGATGTCAGGCCACTATTTATTATAAAAGGATGTGCAATCCAAGGTTATTCATCATTTCAACTAAGCAAGGGAGATGTATTTTGAAAAGTATAATACGGTACATGTCAGGATATGCAAAGTGATCCAGACGAACTTCTTGACTAGGCAAATAAGAAGATACATAAGATGGGTAAAGTCTCATTTTAATGTTTTAAAATAATTATAACATGGTAAGCATGATAATAGTAGTGAACACCAAGTGCAACAAACGGTGATGATTCCTCAATTTTTGGGGATACCATGGCAATAGACTTTAACAATTCTTTGAATGAATATCATACGGACGCTGTTTGAAAAAAGATGCTTATGTTGCTAGTGATTTGTACAAACGCTACGGCAATGGTCTTTATTTATCAATATGATGACAATATGGTTGTGACAAAAACTTCATTGTCATAGTAATGTAAGTAGACCTTAAGGCAAGTAAAATTAAGAGAACAGTTTCCCTAACAAAATCTGTATATAGTCATTATCTAATTCCACATGTGAGGTATATTGGGAAAAACTCCAGTAGTTTTGAAGATAAGAAAGAAAATGCTAGTAATAGTAAGGTAGGCAAAATTCTTAATGGGATGTAAAAAAAACCTGATCTTGTCGGATCTGATGTAGACCAAATGTTCAGCTGTTAACCACCTGAAGTTGGTGTTTCTACAGATGTATGTGAAGTTGAAATACTGAATTCTTTTGTTTTAAAGTCTGGATTGTTTCTTTCTACAAAAGGTGATTGAGGATGAGCTGAAATAAACAAAGGTAGAAGATGTTAACATCTGCACAATATGGTTTTACGTTTAACAATGTTGAAGATCAGATATTAATTGTAGTAATATTAAGGTGGGCAAAATGCAAGGTTAAATGTTAAAATAAGTACCTGGCTTGGTTGGAACTGAAGTAGACCATGATTTATTCTGTTGCCAAGATGCAGTTGTTTTTCCTTGAGAGGCATATACATCTGATTTACTGAACTTCTTGGTGGGAAAGCATGGATTGTTTGCGGAGTTAAGTTGTGCATGACTGATTTTATCCATAAAAGGGGGTTGAGTGGGAGCTAAAATAAACCAAGGGAGAAGATGTTACAATCAATACATATTGGTTTTAAGAGTTTGAATAGTTTTCTTGATATAAAATGGCTAAACCTGTGAATGTATAGTTTTCTTTAAACCCATGAATATTCAAGTTACTATGTTGTGTGTGGGTGACATTCGTTGCCATGCTAACATCTGATGAGTTATTAATGATGGCCTTCAACCTAGCACTCTTTCTTTTGAAGACTTCCTCAATGGGACGAAGGTCATTCTTTAAACCAGGTTCTATAGTCACACCTATATTGAAATGATAGTAAGAAGGTTAAGATATACATACTTGCAGGAAGCAATATTGGAAAAGTGTATGCAATATTACTTGAAGAAGTATAATGTCCAAAGCGGGTTTGACAAGTCTGAAGCAACATTTGTTAAGTCCTACAAAATCCTTCTTTTTCTTGGATATTTCCTTTTCATGTTCATCTCAGCTGGGGTAACAACTTCAGAAGGTTGGGTGAAGGCATCCAGGGGTATTGCAGTCGCAGACTGAACAGAAGGACTGTTAGTATTTGATAAGTCTGTTGAAGGTGAGAAAGAAGCCATGTTCGGAGATTCGTTATGACCACAACTGAACAATGATGCATGCTGGTTGGTGCCTACAAATGAGAGATTTTTATAATATGAGAAGGTAAAAAAACTAATAATGATTGTCAGTAGTTAAGAGTGAACATTGTGGGTAACAGTATGAGTATGAGACACACCTGCTAGAAGATTCTGTTGATGGTTCATGGAAGTGGGAGGAGGAACAGATTTATTGTTTTTTAAGATCGAAACTCTGTTGTTGTTGTTGTTGTTGTTGTTGTTGTTCTCTTCTATCAGAAAGTAATGAAATAATGAGTTATTCGAACTTCTTCGGTGAAGGAGCTTTATACGTTTTATCATGGAGCCTCTTATAAAGAAAGCTGACAAAGTTGGGTTGTCTAAGGGGGGAGGTATATTTGTGCCAGCTAATATGATGGAAAATAAAATAATAAGTGAGATAGTTAAGTTTTTTTATGGGTTTCCTTTTGCCATAACCGTTGACCAGCAAGGAAAAATGCAGATGGAAACATGGTTATGAGAAAAGTCAAAGCCCATGACGATGTCACATATCCCGACGCATAAGGCTACTATTTTTTTTATAGAATATTTGTACAAGTTTGTTTACCAGTTGCTTTTAGCGTAAGACAAAAATTGGAATTAAAGAAAGGCTTCTGTTTACAGTAGATTTGTTTGGATACTATCTAACCATTTACAGCTTGAGTTCACATGTTCTGCGGGATGGTAATTATGTATGTTCCAATATCATTTAATTTCAGAGGTTTATTTACGCATTACGTACGTTGTATTATAAGTACTTTTAAGTGAAGCTGTATTAAACTCATGTGTTAAGTATGTTATATGTTGCTGTGTGAGCAAGCCATAAATCAGCATAGTTATTAAGGTAGTGGATGCAGGTGTCGAAAGGCAGCAAATGGAATAAGTAGGTTGACAAATATGGAGAAGAAATTGCCTTCAGAATTTCTAGGCATATGCAACCTTTCGTACCTTGACAACAAATATTGAAAAAGAAGAAGCCTTTGTAGGAGTGAACTGCCAAAACATGCACTAATTTTAGCGAAGTCAATTTGTCACGAAGAAGGAATCTTCCGAATGTCTTGAGATGAGGGGAAAAATGCATCAATTTCAGCTAAATATATAGGTATGTCGGAATCGTGGAATTATATATAATTTTGTGAATATGATAAAAGATCTATAGGAAAGAAATGTCGCTCATTCAATTGAGAAGGTACTACTCAAGTAAATACACCACTGAACAGACAAAGAAACCTAAAACTTGGAAGGCACAACTGGAATTTAAAAGGAAATAAAAATAACAGGTGGATGTCAATAAGGTGTTCACAACACAGAAGTTAAACACTAAAGCATCAGGTCAAACAATGACCAATTCCAAAAAATATGACAGAAAAGTAATCTAATTCTTTTCTTGCTTCACAACCTTCAGCAAGCGATCATTGGGAGGTGGCACAGGTGAAGTGTTGGATTCAATAGTTAGATCATGATCAACATTAGTTCTCTTTACGTAAGCCTTCCTTTTCCCTTTGGATGGAACAACAGTTGCAGGCTGAGGAGGTAGGGATTTGAATACATTATCAGAGGCAACACTGGGTTCACTCGAAGGCTCTGCAGAAGACTTTCCCTGACTAGCTTGAACAACACTTGGAGTACGTTCAACTTCAACAGAAGGCTACATATGAAGATATAAAGATTGAGTAGATGGCATTAACAGTTATTAACCAAATTTACCAGGGACTGATCTATGAAGCTAACATCAGACATGATAGAAGTGGAGCTTAAGTTCGGTGTAGCAGTCTGGAAAATTAGTGAAAGAGTGAGTATAGGAACACAGAGGAAAAAGATATTTGATAATAATAGTATGAGAACAGAGTAGTTACCTCATTAGAAGAAGCTGCATTGAATTGCTCAGTTAAGTCCTCACAAAGGGTGAACTGTTGGACACTAATGCTAGAGCCGGTGTGCTTGGCATTAAACTCATTACGCTTGAGCTTAAGAAGCATTCTTTTGCCCACAATTAAATCACATTCGTCAGGAAAATCATATTCACGTTCCGTCTGGCAAAGAATGCATTAAGTAAATAGTGTGAGGGACAATGGGAATTGTATGGTTAAAGTATTGCAATAACAATATTAGATAGTGTACATTTATGAGGATCTGTTTTAACTCCGCAGCAGATTTTTTGAGTATTTGGGAAGCAAGCTTGTCCCAAAAAACAATAGAGGCAGTCCCTGTGTCATCACCAACTGTATAGTGTACCTTAAGCCTGGAGGAAGATAAAATGTTAGACATTAACTTATACAAAATGACTGTGATCAGATAGGATTCTTGGTAAATAGAACGAAGTAAAAATAAAGATTGTAACATGTATAACCATACTTTGGTTCAATGATTTCGGGCTTCTTCTTATAAGTAGGACAGAACAATGTGTTACCCTCATCCTTAGGCTTTGTGGCACACTTAGCACAGCCATCGTATGTCCAGCCATGTCGAGTCTCAAGTTTTTGCACCAGACAGTTAACAACAAAATTTACCCCTTGTTATCGAATGTGACAGTAAATATGGATTGAGGAAGAGTAGAATGCGTAAGAGAACAAATGGTTAGAGGGTTTACAATTTTCTGTTGGGGGATCTCTGAAATAGGGATCCTATAATTATTAAGCAAGATCCGGGATGAAGATTGTTGGGTTGATTGTGATGGCATGATTTGGCTTAAACCTGTTGTGAGAGGGGTAGATCGATCTTTTACCCTGCCACAGTATTTTTTGAACATTAGGAGGATTAGGTAACTGGATGAGTAAAAGAAAGTCAACTTGGTTGGAAGTCAACATGGATGAGTAAAAGAAAGTCAAATGCACCATTAGTAAACGAAATTATTATTTATACAACCTTACAACTAATTCCTTAACTTCTGGAGTAGGGGGATTGAAAAGAACACGTGTTGCACTAAATGAACTACAGACTTGTGGTCGACCTATAATTGAAAGTCAGTAATTTATGTCAAAGTGAAGACAAACAAATAGACACAAAACAGATTTGGTGCATAAAAGACATAATCAAACCATCATCGACAAATGCAATTCTGGCAAGGTTTAACACAACAACAACCGGTGTGTCCATGTTCTCCAATTGAGCCATGTAAGCATTGGTGGAACATTCGTCGAACAGTACACATTCAATGTCATTGTCACTGTGGAAATGTAAAACATGACAGGAAAAAAATGATGACAATATTTACAAAGTGTTAGAACGAAAACCATATCGAATCTGAAATCAAGATAAGAAAGAAAGACGGTACTCCAAGTCAGTAAGTATCATGCGAAGCTTGTTTTTGGTCTCATTTTCTCTGCGATATTCCTCAAGAGTGCCCATAGTTTTGACAAAACCAACAACATCTGGGATATCACAGACAATGTTAAATTAGGCATGCTAGACTAAGATAAAATGGAATGAACTATAGTATAGCAATTCATTAGGGTGTCACCAATCAAGTAGTCAGTGAAGTTTCGTTCTTGAGATTTGATAATATCTAGAATAGGCATGAAAGTGTATGCATCTAGTGGAATATTAGCAGTTTCCTCACGTGCAAAAGTCTGTTGAGTCAAAATGATTTTGAACTGATGCATGGTGGCCCTGTACTGGTTTGAGTTATGGGAGACAACAAAGTTAGCAAGAAATTAAACCTTCCCTTCACTCAATGTTTGGCGGAATATATCATGAGGTTTGCTAGGAATGACAGTGGCTTGGATCTTGGTGCCCTATAACAAATTGAATCAAGGACAGAAAGAACATAAGTTGAAAGACAAAAGCATTTCAAGCTGATACTGTCATAATGTGGTTATTATTGAAGTATGAATAGCAATGGCATGAAGAAAAACCTCCTCATCAACTAATATCATAGTAGTACAGAATAATTCAGTAAGGGCTGATTTTTAGTACACATTCCACTTCCTCCAAACACGAACAACGATCGACCACCGATCAGTACCATCATGGACTTCGCTTAGGAGAGAACGACGAGACATTGTTGTGGTGGAAATGGAAGGAAAACTGGATGAAAATGTAGAAGTTGAAGAGATTTGGGTAGAGTTGGAAGACGGATGTGGATATCTTATAGGAGGAATGTAGCTTTGAATGTGGAAATAGGCGGTTGCATACTACAGATGTTAGCAAATAAGATCCCTTCAAGGAATTTCCAATTTCCTTCCCGCCATAAGAAATAATGAAAACAATTTATAATTCAATTTGATGAAAACAATTAACATATTTAACATAAGTGTTCATATTATTATTATTATTATTAGTCAAATAATCGAAGTCAAAAGGCATCTGTGAACAAAAGAATAAAAGAGGACAATGTGAAATACTCATACAGAGATGCAGAAGTTGTAGGCACAAGAGATAGAGGGCAGAATAGTGTCAGGCTAATGGGCAGACAAGTTCCAGGGGAATCACAAAAGGGTAAAAGTAGTGGTCAACAATCATCAAAACGTAGACTCTAATGTTTACAGGCCGAAGGCTGAATAAACCTTAAATGGGCAAAGTCAGATTTTCTTTTCTGCAGCAGGTGAACATGAAACATGAAAGAAGGAAAAGATGGTAAGAAAAGCAAACTTGACAGATCAAATAGATGTGACAACATGTAAACGATGATGGGCATAGATGTCACAAATAGATATGACAAACAAATTTGAATGGATCCACTAAATGACTTTTTAATGCAGGCATAGACATATGTATGACGTGATGATCAATGTGACATCCATTTGTTTTTTTGAGCAATCATAAAAACCAAATAAGGCAATATGAAGGAAGAAGTGAATGACCTATAAAAAATGAGAAACTAACTGAAAGGCAAAAAGGACTACTTCGTTCAATGCAGTAGAACTTGTGATGGTACTGATTTAATTGCCATCATTTAAGATCTGTAATGGTTGAACAAAAGGTTATGACAATTTGGTGTGAATTTGTGGCTGGTAATGCAGAAAAGCAAAAAACACGAGGTCCAATGCTTAAACTAAAATAGGCTGACCATTAAGGAAATCGGTCAAGTATGTGAAGAAAGAACCATATTGATGTAAGGTCACTATTCATTTTAAAAGCATCACATCATTCAATGTTATTCTTTTTTTATGTTTTAAAATCAATGGAGGTGCATTTTGGAAAGTAGAATACGGCACACAATGGCAAGAATTACATTGTGATGGCAAAGTCAGATTTGTTTTTTTGTAGCAGGTGAAATTTCAACACGGAAGAAGGTAACAATTGTAGGGAAAGGCAACTTGAAAGATCAAAGCTCTATATACCAAACCCAGTCATTATAGTATTAGGTCTGCCATTAGAGTGAGCTAAATTTAGATCTGTTGATGCATCTGATAAAAAATCTCTACATCCTATGCTTACATTAAGATAGGTTGACATTTAAAGAAATCTGAAAAGTATGTGTACAGAATACCATATTGCTGCAAGGTCACTACTTATTTTAAAAGGATGTGCATTTTTAAAAAGTAGAATATGGTACATGTCAGGATATGTAAAGTGATGCAAACTAACTTTTTGACTGGGCAAATTTAAAGATACATAAAATGGGCAAAATCAGTTTTCAAAGTTTTTTAACAGGTGACAGTTAAACACAAAAGAAGAAAATTATTGTAGGAAAATGCACCTTGAAAGAGCAAATCAATATAACCAAAACTAATCAATAGCTGTGCAATCACAGCAATTGATTAGTCTAAATCCATGAGTCTAAGGCGTTCATAAGAAGCTGTATACAATTAAAGAAACTTAAAAAGTGTGTGAATCACATTCCTTGTTGGTATAACATTTGAATAACTGGTATGTAACTTTTGAATCTGATTTAAAACTGATATACCCATGAGCAAAAAATAGCGGCATTATAACCACCAAGCATTATATAAACCAACTAATCTACTATGCAGGGGTCTTAAGTTCTGTTTCTCTCCAAACTTGATGAAAAGTTAAGAGACATGAGTGGCTTCGTTGAATTCTCAAACACCACATTATATAGGACTCTCCATCGTTGGAGGGAGAGTGAGGTTACTTATATCCGAATAACATGTGGTCCCCTGGAGGTGTTTGAAGAAATCACCAATGAAGAAGACGAAGTTTATTTAGTGACAATAGAAAGAGGTGTGGTAAGGGCAGGAACTTACCGTTTTTATGACTCAAAGTACTTACTTTTTCGCTGCTTGTATGGTATTATCAGGATCACGGACTTGCTAATCATGAGTGGGAATCAGCGGACGACCACCATTTCAGCTTTAACAGGGACTATCGAAGAATAATTGAATCCTACAATCCATACATGAGGGTTCAGATTGAAGAGGGGGACACCGAACGCATTATATTTCTGAACTTTTGGTGCGATGCTTACATGAGGATAACTCCGTTCGCTCTAAGACGTCGTCCTCGCCGCGTTGTCAACATATATCGACGCCCTGCAGTAATTGAAGTCCCAAGGATCGAATGTGGCCTGAACTTGCCGACAAGTACTTCTATAGGGTTAGAACTTGGCTTTGTTAGTGATCATGACGATGACACGAATTGATATGCGTATCACTTTATTGTGAGTGTGTTGTTGTGAGTCATTAAGCTGTCGTGTCTTTATCATCTTTATTTTTTTTTTGGACTGAGTGTCTTTATTATTATTGAAGCTTTGATCTCATATATTTAGTAGGACCCATATGGTTGATTTTGCTTTTCTTTTTTTGGGTACCAGCCTTTTGGTACTAATTATATTTGCGCTGCTGGAAAAACACCTCCCCTGAGGTGTTAATCCCAGTTATGCAATGTGATTAATGACTTAAAAGTATCAACCCAAGTATCCCATACCAACAAATATATCAGTTTCATAAAAATAACATTGTTACATGAATTTAGTTGACGTTAAGACTTCATCAAAGAAGAAAATATGAACTTCACAATTAAACATGACATATTAAAACAACAATGATAACATCCGTTGGATAACAAAGGTGAGTAAAAAAGCATTGACCTACAACACAGACCTAAATTCTTGAAGGCAAAAAATTAAACAAAATAAACTAAACATCAACAGTCACTCCTCATACAAGGGGGAGTGAAGCAGAGTTAGGATTTGGTAGAAGACAATGCAACATGGAGATCCTTTGCGCTTGCACCTCTGGGTATGTGGGATTAAAGAACACCCTTGTAGCATTGTGGAATGAGGTTAATATTAGTCCACCGTTTGGTGTCCGTTCGACCATAGCATATTGAATGACCACAAACACATTTTCATGGTTTGAAAGGGATTCATAAGCTCTGAATGTTGTATCTGCACATTCTCCAATAAGGCTACAATATAATATCTTGTCTGACCTGCGAGAGAGAATACGTTTTTAAATAGTACAGTGAAACTTGATTTCATTGTGTATCTGTACAGCGTTCTTACCCAACAGCTAACACACCATTGTCTTCCAGAATGACTACCACTTCCTTGCTGTATATACCATTCGATTGCCCCAGTCCTAGCTCGACGAATGCCTTCAGCATTCCACAAACATCTACGCATGAGAGATATAAGACATGAATAAGGTTTTAGGCCATAGTGAGATATTCTAAATGACTAATATATCTGTAGACGTCATACCAAGTAATCCCCAAGGACTGTTAACACCACTCAGAATGTGAGACACGGTTTGTAGGACAAAACAATGTGTTGGCAAGTCAATCAAAGTGAATTCAGCATGGGTAGTGGGAAGCAACTTCATATAGAGCTTAAGCCGACAACCCTCACCACTCCTACAGACCATGAAATTGGATATTCGGTAGCATTTGCCTTCACCGAAGATTGGACCGATTCGCTCTATAACAGCATCTTCGTCCATCACAGCTATACTGCGTGACATCTAGAAAGATGAGTTAACTTAGGAGAAGTCATAAACATAATAAATCACAACTACAACATAAATGAGAAGATATGTGCAGTCCGTCATCCTCACCGACTGGTCGAAGATGATAAGTTGTACAGCGGTCAACTCCCTCATAGGGCGAGGACGTCCGAGAGGATAGCGGACGATCTCTTTGTTATATATCCTATCGACCTTAACGACAACAGCACCATCACAGATTCCCTCATGCAAGTCTGCAAGATGAATAACATTACTGGGTTTCACCATGACAGATAGGCCCTGTTTGCAGGAGGAAAAAACAGAGTATAAGTTGCGTTGTGAGGAAGTCCCATTCGAAGGGGGGATGAAGTGTGATATACATACGATGATGGTACTGCTGTTTATCATTTATGGCGACACCAACCTAAGGTCTGAATTTAATATGAAAGAGAGTCACATTTATGTCAACTTGGTTACGAAGCTAAAATGAAGTAACAGTAAATGGTTTACAGTAATAATGAAATGACGTGGAGTAAAAATAGCAATGGGTTGCACACGTCTTGTAGGTTTTGCATGGTCGAATAACTCATAGTAGCGTGTAAGCAGGACCTAAGCTCTGAATGAAGAATGAGGAGAGTGAGCAAGTGGAATGATAGAGAATGAAGGAATATGGTTATGCTATGAACCGCAGAGAATAGATTGGATATATAGTACCCGGGAAAAAAGGTTCAAAAGTTTGAAATTCCTTCGCAAAATTCATAGTGCATAGCCCCACACGCAGAGCCGATCATCATTCTGTATGGAGAATCAGGATAGTGAGCAAGCGGAGTCACAGAAAATGAAGGAATTTGGTCAGGCTATGAATCGCAGAGAATAGATTGGATATATAGTACCCGGGAAAGGAGAAATTTGAAATTTGAACGAAAAATTCAATTCGCGGGACTCCGCTTGTAGAGCCGATAGTGACTCGTGTGTGAAGCAGGAAAAAATCTGGACTGTTGCATTCGTTGTGAACAGTAGACTGTGTGAGGGAGAAGCAATCTGGACCGTTGATTCCTTGTGAATAGTAAATGGTGGAACAGTATTTATATATATATATTGATAAGGGAAAATTGCTCAAAAATATTTTGGAGGCAAATTAATTGCTGATTATTACCAAGCTGCAAGCAATCTTCCGCGTATGCAAGTGATCTTTCGTTTTGTGCAACTCATCTTCCGTGTGTGCAAAAATCTTCCGTATAAATGTTCAAATAATCTTCCGTTGTGTGCAAAATATCTTTCGTTATGTGTAACAGATCTTCTATAGTAGCAATCAGCAATTAATTTACCTCCAAGGTATTTTTGAGCAATTCTTCCTAATAATAATACCTATCATATTTAGATGAGATGCTGGGTTTAAGTCCGACGTTAATAAATTTGTGCGCGTGCATGCATATAAATTGTGTAAAAGATAGTGCCTTCTCTTAAATTTAACTTGCATGCAAAAAACAAAAGACTTTTCTTGGAATTTTTTTTATCATTTTGTTTCATTTTCATACTGTTATTTATGAAGATTTAAATAATCTAGAAAGAGTTTACGCCAAAAAAAAAAACAAATAAGGAAGCCAGTAGTAAGAAGGCATACCATTTCAAAGTTTGTTTTTGTCAACCTATCCGTAACAATTATCTTCCTCAGTCATGTTTTTTCTTTAAGGGCCTGTTTGGTTGGAGGGAAGGGGATGAGAGGGGATAAAAATGACCCCCTCCCCTTGTTTGGTACGAGAAGTAGAAGGGGAGAGGCCCAAAAAAGGGGCTCTAAATCCCTCCCACTCTCTCAAATTGATTCCCTCCAATTTGAGGGGTTTTAGAGGGAGCCCAAAATTTGAGACTCTTTTACCCCCATAGTTCATATTCCCAATTATATCCTATGAGTCTTCAATAAAAATATAACTCCTTCTTGCTCTCAACTGTTGTCTCGTTCTCACTGTGCAAGTTTCATTCTCGTCTGGATCTAACTTAAGAACACATCATATTGGGGATTTAAATCTGGTACCTCATCGTTGCCTCTCAATCTCTCAATTTCAGTATCACAGCCTTATTTGTTTTTTCCCATTCCATAAAACGACTCCTCGTTTGTTTGTTCCAAAATTTTTATTCGTGTATAGTGCTTTTCCTCACTAGCAGAAATATACATGCTTAGATTTTCTTGGTGATAGGTGATTTATCTGCTGCAGAAAAAAAAATATTTTTTTTCTCTTGGGCTATTATGTTGGTTTAAAGTGTTTATTCTTGTTTAGTGCATGCTTCTCTAGTGCAGGGCAGAGACACATGCTCATTTTTTTCATTGCCATTTTGCACCTAATTAAGCATTGCCACTTAGAAAGAGTTTTTTTAAGTTTTTCTACCATTTTTTTCAAGTCCTCTACATTTTTTTTTCAATAGAAGGAATTTTCCATTTAATTTGACATGATAATTGTTGAAATATTCATATAATGAGAAATTAAGTTGGGGGGAATTGAAAACTATTTCCATTTTATATCTTCATCTTTTTTTATATAAATTATATAATTTATATCGAGGTGTAAATTAATTTAAATCATTTATATAAGGAAAAATATATAAACTAATGTCTAAGGATAAAATGGTAAATTAGATATTATCTCCCCTCCCCTCCCTTCTTAAACCAAACAAAGGATCATTAAAAAACCTTTCCCTTCCTCCCCCTCCAACCAAGCCAAATAAGGTGATCCTCCATCCTCCCCTTTCATCCCCTCCCTTTAAACCAAACAGGCCCTAAGGGTCTATTTGGTATAAGGGATTTGGAGGGGAAGGGAGGGGAGGAAAAATCTTTATGAGTTGGATTTAAGAAAATTGGAGAAGTGAAAATATAAAATTTTAATAAAGTAAAGATGTAAGATAGAAGAGTAAGGAAAATTAATTAAAAGCTGTTAACCCCACTTCGCTCTTTTTTATAAATAAACAATAAATGACTATACTTTCTTTTTTAGGAAAATCACTCACAGATCCCAAGGACTCAAAAACATCACAAAAAAGTCCTAATACAAATTCCCAAATAAAAAAAGTTTCTAGAAACTTTTGTGTGATTAATTGGCAATGTGAAATGACTAACTTGCCCCCAATGCATAAAAAAGAAAAGGCACAGGAGGAGGAGGGCTTATGCATTTTTTCTCATTAATGAGAAAGAGAAAACGGAGAAAGCCTACGGTGGTTGCAGTTGGAACGTTGAAGGGATTAAGTGTGGTGTTCATGTCCTGGGCAAAAGTTACACTTTGCAACCTTCATCTATTGTTAGAGAGCGTGAATAGTGAGCTCGACAATTTTTTTGTTGTTGTGTATGTTGGCTATATTGACATTGAGGGGTTGGTCAAAGGCTGGAGCTTAGGCTCAATAATGGATTTTGTGTTAGAAGGTAGGTAAGCAAAGCTAAGATTTTGCTAAAAATATGATCTTGACTATTGAAGTTAGGGTTTCATTGTGGTTGTATTGTGTGAATGAAATTGTGCTATGTTGTTAGACAAAGTAACAGAGGGATTGCCCTGTTTTAAGTGGGAATGGTTGAATGTAATAGCGGTTTGTTTGCTAACAAAACATTAATATGATATAAAAAAAGTGTTGTTAATACATGCAGTTATCGTTATTAATATTAATGTTGTAGTTGTTAATACAAAACATGTACTTTGTTTTTAAGCAATATAACATAGGGATTGCTTAGTTTTGGTAAGGTAATACAAGGATTGCTATGTTTTAAGTGGAAATGTTTGAATGTGAAGGTGGTTTGTTCGATTACAAAACCAACTTGTGAAGATAACTCATGTAGTTGTGAAAATATGTATTAGGACTTGTGAAAACAGGAGTCAACTATTGTCAAAATTGGCGTAATGACTTGTAAAAAAAGAAGGCACAAGAAGGTGTTAAAATTCTGATAAGCAGTTATTGCAGTTGGGACTTGTAAAATTTATAAACTCCTCTGAAAATTACAATTTAGTTGTAAACATGACTCATGAACTTGTCAAAATAAGCATAAGAAGTTGTTAAAACTAAATAAGCTGTTGTTATAGACCCTACGGGAATAACTCATATTGTTATAAATATGACTAATGCACTTATTAAAAAAGGCAAAAGAAGTTGTTAAAACCAAATCAGATGTTGTGACGTGGGAGTTGTCAAGTTTTACACTCCTCTAGGAACAACTCATGTAGTTGTAACAATGACTCAGGAAGTTACCAAAAAAGATAGAAGAAGTTGTTAAAAATCAAATCAGATGTTGTGACATGTGGGAGTTATACACTCCTCCAGGAATAACTCATACTGTTGTAAATATAACTCATGCACTTGTAAAACAATGTAAAAGAAGTTGTTAAAAACTTAATCAGCTGTTGTGACAAAGCCTACGGGAATAATTCATGCTGTTGTAAATATGGCTCACGCACTTGTCAAAAAAGGCAGAAGAATGTGTTAAAATGACTGATGAAGGTGTTAAACTTCTGATAAGCAGTTGTGAACGTTGGGACTCGTGAAATTTCAAATGCACTCAATGAATGAAAATGCAGCTGTAGAAATAACTAATGAAGTTGTTAAAATGACTGATGCACTTCTGATAAGCAATTGTGAATGTTGAGACTCGTGAAATTTTAAATGCACTAAATGTATGAAAATGCAGTTCACAAAATGACTCATGGATTTGCAAAATAGGTATAACATGTTAAAATTCTAATTAGCAGATGTGAAAGTAGGGACTTTTTTGAATTATACTAAGGGCAACATAGTTATTTTACCTTGCCAATTAATCACAAAAAATTCTCTAGGGATTTTTTTTATTTGAGAATTTGTATTGGGACTTTTTTGTGATTTTTTTTGTCTTTGGGACCTGTAAGTAATTTGCCCTTCTTTTTGTGCTTCGCCGAAAAAAAAGAGCTCGTTTGACCAGGAAGGAAACCACGAATATGGTTATGGCATCTATTCCCGTGGATGTAATGGAAAATAATAAGAATAAATAAATAAATTGTTATGAATATTAAATATGTGGATGTCCATTGACTCATATTAATCTTCCAGTCAACTTGACATAAAGAAGAAAAGAAGATATGACACAAAGCAAAAGCAAAAGAAGACAAGGACATAAAGAAGATATAAAGTAACCATGGTCATGTAACCAGAGTTAAATATAACCATGGTCAGGCAACCAGGGTTAGATTTCTGACTCTATATAAAGGGCTGTAATCGATTGTTTCAGTTGAACTGAATGAGAACTTCTCTCTAACTTCTCTCTAGAAATTCTATAATCCTTTCTCTGGATTCTATCAATCTTCTCTCTTATCACATATACTTTTATATAACACGTTATCAGTACGAAGCTCTAAAAGAAGGTATGATCTTCTTATGGTTTCTTTAGTGATTATATATACGTTGTTTTATTTTATAGATCTACGATAATCTGAGCCACTATATGGAATTAGAGAGATACTTTTACCGATTGTTATATAACATCGGGTTCCATGGTTAAGATTGGAGATCGTTATTGTTTTTATATATTATTTACAAGTTCTTTTATATTATTATTATTGTTATTATGGCCAGAAGCCATACACATCTTATTCTTAAAATTATGACCAGAAGTCATAATGCTTTAATTTCTTATAATATGGCCAGAAGCCATATCCATTCTTATTATATAGCCAGAAGCTATATACATTTTTCATCTTATTATATGGCCAGAAGCTATATATATTTTTATCTTTTATCTTATTGTACGGCCAGAAGTCATGTACAATTTTTATCCTGAAGATAATAGTTAATTCCTCATCTTGAGATTAAATGGCCTGAAGCCATACATGGCCTGAAGTCATGAGATTAAATGGCCCGAAGCCATACATGTTTTAATTTTCTTATCTTGCCTTATGAATTATTTATTATCTTTATGAATTTACAGTTATTATATTGCATATTTACATTTCATATTTTAATTATTTTCATTTATTTCTTTAATTAGTTTGAACAATGGCAAACCTGGCAAAACTTGAAATTGTGGCTCTTGATATTACCGGGAAAAATTATTTATCTTGGAAGTTGGATGCGGAAATTCACTTGAATGCCAAAAGTCTGGAAGACACGATTAAAGAAGGGAATAAGGCATCCAACCAAGATAAAGCCAAATCCATGATTTTTCTTCGCCACCACTTACATGAAGATTTAAAAACTGAATATTCGACAGTGATGGACCCACTTGTCCTTTGGAACAATTTGAAAGAAAGATATGATCACCAGAAGATGGTCATTCTTCCAAAAGCTCATTTTGATTGGATGCATTTACGCTTGCAAGATTTTAAATCTATAAGCGAATATAACTCAGCTATGTTCAGAATTACTTCTAAATTGAAATTATGTGGAGAAAATGTTACTGATGATGATATGTTAGAAAAGACATTCTCCACATTTCATGCATCCAATTTGCTCCTGCAGCAGCAATATCGTGAAAAAGGTTTCAAGAAATATTCTGAGTTAATTTCTTGTCTCCTTGTGGCTGAACAAAATAATGAGCTTTTGTTAAAAAATCATGAATCCCGTCCAACAGGCTCAACTCCATTCCCTGAAGTGAATGTAGTAACTAATGAATTTTATTTTGGCTGTGGCCGTGGACGTGGACGTGGACGTGGACAAGGACGTGGACGTGGGTGTGGCTACAGCCGTGGGCGTGGCCGTGGTCGATATCATGGAGGTTTAAATTCCTACCAGAAGTGGGAAAAGACTGATAAGAACCAAAAAGGGGAAAGCAGTAGGCATAACAAATATGCTGATAATCCATGCTATCGATGTGGTGGCAAGGGCCATTGGTCTCGTACCTGTCGTACACCAAGGCACCTAGTTGATCTTTACCAAGAATCAATTAAAAATACTGGTAAAAGATCAAATGTTGAAGTTAATCATGTTGATCAGGGCGAGAATTCTGAGTATGGCGATATAGATAATAACTATTTGGATGTTGCAGATTTCTTAATATAATTTGAAATGTTATATTTATTTAAAGTTGTTTCTATCATATGTATTAATTTTATTTATGTTTTTATGAAGAATGAATCCTATTGGCATCAATCCTGAAGATTTATGTCTCGTTGATAGTGCAACAACCCACACCATACTCAGACATGATAAATATTTTTCTTCCTTGGTAATACTAGAAGCCAATGTTCAGACTATATCTGGTAGTATAAATTTAATTGAAGGCTCCGGAAGAGCTAGTATTTTGTTACCTGAAGGAACAAAATTATGCATTGATAATGCATTTTATTCTACCAAGTCTAAAAGAAACTTACTGAGTTTCAAAGATATCCGCAGAAATGGATATCATTTAGAAACAACAACTAAAAATAATAAGGAATATCTTGTCATTACAAATATAGTTGCTGGTAGAAAATGCATATTATAAAGTTTTCCTATTTTTTCTTCTGGTTTGTATTACACATGTATAAGCACAATTGAAACACATACTATTGAGAACCAGAAGTTCAATAATGCAAACCAGAAGTTTGCCAATTCAAACCAGCAATTTGATAATGCAGACCAGAAGTTTACCAATTCAAACCAGCAGTTTGATAATGTAAACCAGAAGTTTACTAATGAATTTAATGTTTGGCATGACCGGTTAGGTCATCCCGGTTCAATCATGATGCGACAAATAATTGGGAATTCATGTGGATATACCCTGAAGTGTAAACAAATACCACAATCCCATGATTTTTCATGTGCTGCATGTTCCAAGGGAAAGTTAATTATTCGCCCCTCCCCAAGCAAAGTAGAAAGTGAGTCTCTCACATTTCTAGAACGGATACAGGGAGATATTTGTGGGCCAATACACCCACCATGCGGACCATTTAGGTACTATATGGTTTTAATTGATGCATCAACTAAATGGTCGCATGTTTGCTTATTATCTTCTCGCAACCTGGCGTTTGCGAGATTACTTGCTCAATTGATTAGATTAAGAGCACATTACCCTGATTATCCTATCAAGAAAATATGTCTTGATAATGCTGGTGAATTTACATCACAAGCTTTTAATGAATATTATATGTCCCTTGGAATTGATGTTGAACATCCTGTAGCTTATGTTCATAAGCAAAATGGACTTGCAGAATCATTAGTTAAAAGGTTGCAATTAATTGCAAGACCTTTACTTATGAAATCTAATCTACCAATTTCTGCTTGGGGCCATGCCATTTTGCATGCAGTAATGTTAATTCGCATCAGACCAACAAGTTATTTAAAGGTTTCCCCCTTACAAATGGTTTTTGGTCAGGAACCTAATATTTCCCATATAAGAATTTTTGGGTGTGCGGTATATGTGCCTGTAGCACTACCACAACGCACCAAGATGGGCCCTCAAAGAAAGATGGGAATATATGTTGGGTATGAATCTCCATCAATTATAAAATGGTTAGAACCATCAACAGGAGATTTATTTACGGCACGATTTGCCGATTGTCATTTTAATGAATCATTTTTCCCAACATTAGGGGGAGAAAACAAGCAGCTGGGTAAAGAAATTAGTTGGAATGAATTATCATTGGCTCATTTTGATCCTTGTATAAAACAATGTGAACTTGAAGTTCAAAAGATAATTCATTTACAGAATTTAGCTAATCAAATGCCAGAAGCATTTACTGACCCAAAGAAAGTGACAAAGTCACATATCCCAGCTGCTAATACTTCTATTAAAATTGATGTCCCTGAAGAACAACCTGCTATGAATGAATCCAAAGCACGCCTGAAGCGTGGCAGGCCCATCGGTTCCAAAAATAAAAATCCTCGAAAAAGAAAAGGAGCAAAGAATATAGATGGTCAGGTTGAGGATAATGAAGAAAAATTAGTAGCTCCAGAAGAGCCATCTCCTAAAGAGATATTATCTCCAGAAGAGAACATTGTAGTCCCAGAAGAGACCCAGGTACCTGATATATGTGAAAATAATGAGATCTCAATAAATTATGTTATGAATGGAATCCGATGGGATAGAAATAAAGTCAATGTTGATGACATCTTTGCTTATCATATAGCATATGATGTAATGAATGATAATGAGGATCATGAGCCAAAATCCATTAGTGAGAGCCAACAAAGAAAAGATTGGCCCCTATGGAAAGATGTCATTAATGCAGAATTAAAATCATTGGCAAAACGAAAAGTATTTGGACCTGTAGTCCTTACACCTGAAGATGTAAAACCAGGTGGATGCAAATGGGTCTTTGTACGAAAAAGAAATGAAAAGGGCAAAATAACTAGATATAAGGCACGTCTAGTAGCCCAAGGTTTTACACAAAGACCTGGCATTGATTTTGAAGAAACGTATTCACCAGTAGTGGATGCGACTACTTTTCGTTATTTAATCAGTCTAGCAGTAGATGCAGGACTTGATTTACATCTAATGGATGTTGTGACTGCCTATTTATATGGATCACTTGATAGTGATATTTATATGAAAGTCCCTGAAGGATTTAAGATGCCAGAAGCATCCAATTCAAGTTCTCAAGAACAATACTCAGTTAAGTTAAATAAGTCCATGTATGGCCTGAAGCAATCAGGGCGCATGTGGTATAATTGTCTTAATGAATATTTGTTGAAAGAAAGATACAAAAATGATCCGATATGCCCATGCATCTTTATGAAAAGATCTAATAGTGAATTTGCTATAATTGCTGTTTATGTTGATGATATCAACATCATTGGAACTCCTGAAGAGCTTCAAAAGGCAATTAATTGTTTGAAGAAAGAATTTGAGATGAAGGACTTGGGAGGAACAAAATTCTGTCTTGGGTTACAGATCGAGTACTTCAAGAAAGGAATCTTTGTATATCAAGAAACTTATACAAAGAAGGTCCTAGAGCGATTTTACATGGATAAATCTCATCCATTATGTACCCCAATGATTGTAAGATCTTTGAAGGTGGATAAAGACCCATTCCGACTCAGAGAAATCAGTGAAGAAGGTGATGAAGAATTACTTGGTCCAGAAGTACCATATCTTAGTGCTATTGGAGCACTAATGTATCTTGCTACACGTCCTGATATATCATTTGCTGTTAATTTATTAGCAAGATATAGTTCTTCACCAACACGAAGGCATTGGAATGGAATAAAGCATATTCTTCGTTATCTCAGAGGTACTACAGACATGGGGTTATACTACTCAAATGTATCAAAGCATGAACTGGTTGGTTATGCAGATGCCGGATTTTTGTCTGATCCACATAATGGTAAATCACAAACGGGCTATCTATTTACATGTGGAGGTGCAGCTATTTCATAGCGATATATGAAACAGACTATATCAGCCACATCATCTAATCATGCAGAAATTCTAGCAATACATGAAGCAAGTCGAGAATGTATGTGGTTGAGGTCAGTGATACATCATATACGTACAACTTGTCATTTATCTTCCGGCAAAATGATCCCAACAATCCTATATGAGGATAATATTGCATGTATCGCTCAACTTAAAGAAGGCTATATCAAAGGCGATAGAACAAAGCATATTTCACCAAAATTCTTCTTCACTCGTGACCTTCAAAAGGATGGTGAAATAGATATCCAGCAAATCAGTTCAAGTGAAAATCTAGCAGATTTATTCACCAAGTCACTCTCAGGTACAATCTTTGAAAAACTTGTTCATGATATTGGCCTTCGGAGATTCAAAGATTTCAACTGATATTATCAAGAGGGGGAGTCGATACACGCTGTACTCTTTTTCCCTTATCTAGGTTTTGTCCCACTGGGTTTTCCTAGAAAGGTTTTTAATGAGGCAGCACTCAACGGTGTATCAATGAATGATGTACTCTTTTCTTTGGCTAGGTTTTTATCCCACTGGGTTTTTCCTAGTTAAAGTTTTTAATGAGGCACATTCATAATGGACATCCAAGGGGGAGTGTTATGAATATTAAATATGTGGATGTCCATTGACTCATATTAATCTTCCAGTCAACTTGACATAAAGAAGAAAAGAAGACATGACACAAAGTAAAAGTAAAAGAAAACAATGACATAAAGAAGATATAAAGTAACAATGGTCATGTAACCAGAGTTAAATATAACCATGGTCAGACAACCAGGGTTAGATTTCTGACTTTATATAAAGGGCTGTAATCGATTGTTTCAGTTGAATTGAATGAGAACTTCTCTCTAACTTCTCTCTAGAAATTTTATAATCCTTTCTTTGAATTCTATCAATCTTCTCTCTTATCACATATACTTTTATATAACATAAATTAAATGAAATCTATGACATAAAACTCACATGTCAGTCATTCATGCCCGTGAGAGCTACCCAGGAAAGAAAAGTCCAAAACATAAATGACAACGAGGGAATGGACCCAGGGGCCACCCCTACCAAGTTGTACCAACGCCTATAATAATATTTGTCCCTTAATTATTAGAAAATAAATGTATATGTTATAGTATATAGTATATACCGATACTGTGGCAGTTCAGTGAAGTGTAAAACTTCTGTGGCTTTGGATTCTTCTGGCAATTCGTGCTTTCCAGCTTTCCATGGCCATGGTTATATGTCTAACCATAAACCCATAAGCTCATTCAGTGGGAAAGATTTTAGAATTGGCTAAAAGGGCTTAATGCCCTTCCCTTTTGGCTTTCTGGGTTAGAAAGTTTTGTGGGTACAGACTGATTCTCAGAGAGAGAGAGAGAGAGAGAGAGAGAGAGAGAGATGTTGGAGGATAGAAGGCTGGTAGTGCTGTTCATCAGCTTCAGTATTCTGGGTTTAATCCCCATTGTCATCAATGGCGAAACGGATCCAAATGATGGTTAGTATCTTCATTGCCTTTACTCGCTTGTTCGCTCTTTTTCACGAGTTTCTTGAGTTCTTTGTACTTCGATGTATCATTGTGGTAAAATTTGTCACTAGTGATTCTTCTTTAACTCTTCCATTTTGCCTAACTTTTCTTGGTTTTCATGAGCTTCGGTTTTTGAATCAGTGACTACTGATTCTAGCTGATCTGTTCGAGTGTCACACATTAATTTCCATCATCACACTGATTATTGTCTTTCAAAGCGTTCGGTGCCATCTTGCTTTCCATGCAAATGATTTCAGCAAATAGAGGAATTTTCTTATTTTTAAATTGTATACTCTGCGTGTTATATCATAATGTTAAGTCTTGTTTCTTTGGATTGTTCGGTAACATCCCTTCAAGTGGAAAAACTTATTCTGTGCATAACTGAATCTATATCTAAGTTTTTGGTAACGTAATTTCCTACTTAAGTGTGCTTACTTTTCTGTGTCTATTCAATGAAGTTAAGCAGTAATTGTCACGCTAGACGAGTGGGCCTGGAAATGTTGTACTAATCCGTAAATGAAAAACAATATTAATATTTTGCTGGATGATGTTACCATATTAGGTTTATTTTGTTCAAGAGTGAAGTAGACAGTGGGACAAATAAGCACCGACTTTAAGAATCTTTCTGTTATTCATGTTTTAGGTTTGCTAACTAGCTGTATCTGAATGTTTGATGCAGCTGCTGCTTTAAGGGTATTATTTAGCAGCACGAATTCACCATCGCAGCTAGGTTGGCCTGCAAATGGTGATGATCCATGTGTACAGCACTGGAGGGGCATCACCTGCTCGGGCAACCGAGTCACAGAGATGTAAAGTTTCACTCTCTCATTGCCTTCATATCACGTGAAAAGTTTTTGTTTGCACTGATTTTTTATGATTATTCTTTTATTACTTCTATCAGCAAGCTACCTGGCCTTGGACTAAATGGAACGCTGGGCTACCAGTTACAAACCTTGACATCTGTGACCAACCTGTGAGAATAAGGGTCTCATGTATCTATGTTCAACTTTTTATGCAATGTTATGCTGCTTGTGACCATCTAAATTTTGCAGAGACATGAGTAACAACTATCTTGGAGGCACTATACCATATCAACTTCCTCCAAATGTGCAGCGATTGTATGTTGCTGTATGCAAGTGGTTATCACTTCGTTTATTTCCATTCTGATAATGTGATTTTAACGTATTTTTTCTTCACATCCAGAAACCTTGCTAACAACAACTTCACTGGGGAAGTAGTTTATTCTATTTCTGATATGACTTCTCTTACATACCTGTGAGTGTTTCTTTTTCTCAATTTCTCATGATTTTTCCTTATTGATCCCTTTTTTCCAGCAACCTTTTTTTTTTAAACTTTTTTGGGAAAATGTAGAAATCTTGGTCACAATCAACTCCAGGGCGCAGTGAGTGTCAACTTTGAAAAGCTTTCTTCACTCTCCACATTGTGAGATTTCTTCCTGCCCTCCAACTATGTAAAAGTTGTCTAGATGACTGCTACTTTTGTGTTACATATAAGATATTGATCCTTTCTTCGTCAATATAATTTTGGGCTCTATGATGTGAACATTACCCATTTGCAGCTTCAATGTAATGATGGATTTCTCTCGAATCCTTGAGACATTTTTTATTTTTTTATTTTATTTGAAAGATAATAAAAAATGTCTAAAGCAGGGATCTCTCTATTGGTTGAATTCATGGTTTTGGTATTCTCTGATTTCAGAATCAAGGTTGTTGGTTGAGTAGTAAATGTAAATACTCTAAATTTTGGTGACATTTGAGGAACAAGTGAGATCTGACAATAAATTTTCCTCTGGCAGGGATCTCTCTTTCAATTCTCTGTCAGGTGACCTTCCTCAGAGTTTCACCTCACTTTCAAGCATCACCACCATGTAAATGTCTAAAATTGTTTATGTTTGACATTGATAATTTACATGGTGTTCATAGCATTTCGGACTATCCTGTCCACTTTTGAACAGGTATTTGCAAAACAACCAGTTTACTGGCACCATTGATGTCCTTGCTGCTCTTCCTCTTTCAACTCTGTATGTATCTTTTGTTTTAGACAAAATAGATGGAATGTCCCTTCTTGATCTAATGGAAATGCCTTAAAACAGATACACTTACTTTCTTATATGCTCTCAGGAATGTGCAAAACAATCATTTTACAGGTTGGATACCAGAACAGTTGAAAAACATAAACCTACAGTAAGCATGGCTATTATCTGAGATTCTGTAAATAAAAATGTATCTTCTGTCATAAATTTTTGCAGTATTTTATATTTGATTAAACTTAATTACAGGAAGGATGGTAATGCATGGAGCTCAGGCTCTGCACCCCCACCCCCACCTGGGACACCTCCTCCAACTAGAAGTACCCAAACTCACAAAACTGGTGGCAGCAGTGGAAGAAATGACCCATCAGATGCTGGTGCCAGTGACAATGATAAAAAATCTGGTATAGGAGGTGGTGGCATTGCAGGAATAGTCATCTCCATCTTAATTGTTGGCGCAATAGTAGCATTCTTTCTGATGAAGAGGAGATCCAGGAAGCCATCTTCAGATATAGAAAATGTTGACAATCAGCCCTTTGCTCCTCTTGCATCGAATGAAGTGCATGGTAATGCTTTATTGACCTTCTGCATTTTTGCATGTTGTTAACAAGCAATCTCATTCTTATCAATATTACAGGTTGTCATTATTTTTATGCTTCTTTAATGATCATGTTCCTTGATCTTTTGTTACTATTGGAGTACCCTCCATGGGATAGTTGTAATTGCAGAAACTGGTCGCTCCATTCTCCTCATATTCAATTTTGCTCTTGGCAAATGAGTTTTGCTTTTCTGTCTGTCATTTTGGTGCACAATTTGTTCTGTAATAGGAGATAATAACAATTACATCAACACTTTTTCAAGGGAAGGCTATGTGCTTGACGCCCAGCAGGCATTCATATGGCAATTAAACTGGAGGAAATTGTTCTATTATTTTTTTCCCTTCTAATTAGTATTGTTCAGTTTTCATCATGTTTAGAATGACTAGCCCATTTTTGGATCATGATTAATCTGGTTTTCCGCAAATTGATGCTAGCAGTTTAACATTGATAATTTAGTTATGCTCATTTGGTTACTTGGTTATTGGAAATTGATATATCTTTTGTAATACAGAAATGAAGGCAGTGCAAACATCCTCTGTACCTGACACAAAGACTTTTGTTCCTTCTGCCTCATTCAATCTCAAACCTCCACCTATTGATCGTCACAAATCATTTGATGAAGATGAATTTTCAAAGAAGCCCGATATTGTAAAGAAAACTGTAACAGCTCCTGCAAATGTAACATTATATTCTATAGAAGATCTACAGATTGCTACTGGCAGCTTTAGTGTGGATCACCTTCTTGGCGAGGGATCTTTTGGACGTGTTTACCGCGCTCGATTTGATGATGGAGAGGTATTTCTCACTTGTTAGATATGGTATTCTTGAGCTACAGTACAACGCTAGGTCATTATTTTCCATAATAGTAGACAGTCGTATTTGCAGCTGTCATAGATAAGTGATTAATTTTTCTTTCATTTTTGGGATTGTTGTAGGTTCTTGCTGTGAAGAAGATAGATTCATCTGTCCTTCCTACTGATATGTCTGAAGATTTTATTGAAGTCGTTTCAAACATCTCCCAGTTGCACCATCCTAATGTAACAGAGCTCATTGGTTATTGTTCAGAGCATGGACAACATCTTCTGGTCTGCGAGTTTCATAAGAATGGATCACTGCATGACTTCCTTCACTTGCCAGATGAACATAGCAAACCATTGATATGGAATTCACGTGTCAAGATTGCATTGGGAACTGCACGTGCTTTAGAGTAAGTTGTTACTTGATGACTGGATATAGGATTAGAAGATCCTGCTACAACATTTCTGGGAAAATTTTGCATCATTGCATGATATTTCTTACCCTTAGCTTCTTAATACCTTTCTCTCATATTTCTCTATCTGCTGTATATAATACACCTATCTTTCTGCTTAATTTGCATGTTAACATGCATCACTGACTGGTTTCCTGGCACGTTTATGTTGTAAATTGTTCCTTTAAATCCTTCTTCATATAATTTTCCTAGCTTACTTGCTGACCCATATAGCTAAATTGGTTCAATTCAATATTTCTCTGTACCATGTTTTATATTGCCTTTTAAATCACTCTTCGTGATGATCAAAATGCTTGTCATGAGACTTGAAACAAACTGACTTTACATGCTAAAAATTTTATTCTAGGTACCTGCATGAAGTTTGTTCACCATCAGTTGTTCATAAAAATATTAAATCAGCCAACATACTACTTGATACGGACCTTAATCCTCATCTTTCTGACTGTGGATTGGCAAGCTATATTCCAAATGCCGACCAGGTAATTTTAGGGCTTAAAGAACCAAATGAATGGTTTTATTATTAAAGTTTGTGAAAAGTTGATTTCAGCTGTGGTAGATCTAAGCTCTTGCCATTGCTATTTTTCTTCATTCTTCTAAACTTTGCTGTTTTCAATTTCACAGTTAGTTGTTCTTTGTTTGAAATCCTCTTCTTCACGCATGTTGCTAAACATGTGGCATTTAAGAAAAAGTCTGCAAATGATTCTGAGCTTCTAATGTGTTGAATGAATAGCCATTTGTATTTTCCTTAGTCCAATCACTACTTAGATGAGCTCAATGTTATCACAGAATAGGGATCTTCTTGACCATTTAATACAAGTTTCTTTATCTCATGAATGCCACAACTTAGAATTAGATAGTTAACTTATTTCATTCATAATTTTAAGTGTACTTTTTGACGGGATCGAATGTATTGATGATAAGTTTTTCTTAAAGAATCTCTTAATAAAAGTAAACTATGCAAGTATCATGTGATTTACCCAAAAAAGAAATGACAAAAACTTGTGTACTGACTGATCCCATTGTATAGATGAGTTATGAATAATGCTCTTGAAAAGTGTTGCTTTTCCTGTGACTCAAGGACATCAGCCAGAATACTAAAATTTCTGTAAGTTCTGAATGTGTTTCTTGTTCAGGTATTAAACCAAAATGCTGGATTGGGGTACGAGGCACCTGAAGTTGGCTTGTCTGGTCAGTATACTCTGAAGAGTGATGTCTACAGCTTTGGAGTTGTCATGTTGGAGCTTCTTAATGGACGGAAACCATTTGATAGGTAAATAGTTGACGCACGTACTGGACTAGATTTCCACACCCTATCACATACATATGGCGCACACATGTATTTATAGGACTAAAGTTCACTTATCATGAAATTGAGAAATGTTTTGAGAGCCTTTGTTTATCGCACTTCTAAACTCAGTGTTCTTGATTTTTAATGAATTTTGAGGGAACCCTGTATTGTTGTCTGACTATTTTAAAAATTATGGAAGAAATACCAGGCCTGTCATTTTTCTGATTTGTTAAAACGTTTCCTAACAGCTCAAGGCCAAGGTCTGAGCAGTCTCTAGTTCGATGGGCAACTCCACAACTTCATGATATTGATGCATTGACTAAAATGGTTGACCCTTCGCTGGAAGGTCTATACCCTGTTAAGTCTCTTTCTCGGTTTGCCGATGTTATCGCTCTTTGCATTCAGGTCAGTATGATATTGTATCCCACATTTTACTAGTCTCAGTAAATTTTACTTTTTGAATCTATTTGAATTCATCCAATGAAACTTGAACGTGAGATTGGAGCAGGGTCATTAGTTCTGAACTCACCCATTAAAGCCTGTTCCCTTGAGAACAAGAAAGACTTGGATATGTGTTCATGCATTCTGAAGATTTTGTTTTGTTTTTTAAACCCCAATTTTGGACAGCCGGAGCCTGAATTCCGACCACCAATGTCTGAGGTGGTTCAAGCATTGGTCCGACTGGTGCAACGTGCAAACATGAGCAGGCGAACAACATTTGGATCATCTGACGGAGGATCCCAACGAGGAGATAACTCAGAAGCACAAGAGATGTAAATTGGAAAGAATCCCTTGTGTGTTAAAATGGCATCATAGGAAAAGTAGTTAGCCCTTTCACTGTCATTTACTTTTAATCCTTAACTGTATTCTCAGGAAGATTGATTTCACTTTGATTAAAACCAGTTAGACAATTACTGCTATATGTGGATTTAGATCAGAAGCAGTAATGCACTGTGTATTAAGAGGACGTTGCAACACAAAATAGTGGCGGTGGCGGTAAGCGTGAGGTCCACTTTCTTTCATCATTCTTTGCCCCTTATTTTTTTGTTTTGTTTTTTAAATATATAGCATATATTTATATATCCTGCATGCTGAATATTTGTATATATTTATTGGCAAGGGTGCTCGTTTGTAAAGTGTTGACAATTTCAGTCGCACAAGCTACTTGTCCAAAATTGGGGTTTAAAAACAAAATCTTCAAGCGCACATGGTACATTGCATCAGAAAGATCATATGCACAAATGAGAACATTGATTGAATCTGAGATAGGAAGAAAACAAGAAAATGTTGCTTTGTTAGCTTTACAACCGTCATTTAAGTTTGTCTTGCAACATGTGTGCTTTCTCAAACTTATGTTTTCCTTCTTATGAGAAGGCGGCTTACCACTTCAAGTGACAACTTATTGTTGGGAGTAGTTAAAGGTTAGAAATAAATATCTTCTTGAACAAAAGGATTTCATATTGAGTGTCATATTTACTGGCTGCATGCAAGAAATTCTTGGAGTACCCAAAATCTCCCGGGTTTTTGTTTTTTTGAGTGAGATGCATCATAATCCTTAAAAGATACTCGATGTTCATAAGCAGCTGCTGAGACAAGATGAACTTCTGGCTGTTTTTTTTTTTTTGCCCACCCGATTCACCGGAGCTTTGCTCAGACTACATCCAGATCTGACCCACGTCGCGCACTTGGCTATGGTGGGAGAGTCTCCCAATGGGAATTTTCTGCATACATAAGGCTCGAACCCGAGACCTTGCATAAGCGGAACCAAGCCGCTTACCACTTAGACCAACTCTCATTGGTAACTTCCGACTGTTTTGAAACTACTGGCTGGTATTACTTTTATGGGGATTGGTTTTGGAGGTGGTGGTTGTGATGGGCCCGACTATCGAAAGCCCAGAGAATGATCCATAGGGATTCAGAAAGCCCAATTAACACTACAGCTCGGGGATTAATGGGCCTATCAAGGAAAAACACTAGAACCTAGGTTCTCTTTGGTTCAACGGAGGGGAGTGATTTTAATATTACCTCGTTTAGATTGATGAGAAGCGAGGGGAGAGATTTTAATATTATCTTGTTTGGTTGATGAGAGGAAGGGAGGTAAAATATTTTCATATGAACAACTTTATCCTTATTTTATTTAAGTCATTTTTTAAATTTTATAGAATGTTTAATAATTATATAAAATTATGATTTTATAATTATTAAATTGAATAATTATAACTTTCATAGGTATAATAGCCACACCATGACAAAATATTAAAGTGAGGACGGGGATGAGGAAGAAAGTCAGAAGGGTATTATAGGAATATTAAAAACTTTCATAGGTATAATAGTCACATTATGCCAAAATATTAGCCCTCCCCTCCAAATCCCCCCATTTTGGAGTAGAGGGGAGGGGAGGGGGATATTTCAAAAAATTTTCCATTCCCTCCTTAATTTTTTATATTGCCAAAAAAGGGAGGGGAGGAAAATCCATTCCCCCCTATTCCCCTCCCCTTCTCTCAAACCAAACAGACCCTAAAGGAAAATATGCAAGTTACAAGGAATAGGAGTTTCAGTGCTCATTTAGGTTCTATTCTACACCATTATATCTTTTAAATCAACTGGTAGTTGCTGTGGCTTTAGAAGCTGGGGATTTATATATATTGAAAATTTGAAGTCACATTAATACATAATTTGATTGCTCACTCTTATATGCAGGGGAATGATTTGTAATTGAGAGAGAAGAATAATGCTTTATGCCATGATTGATAAACATTTTAAAAAGAACCTCATGTTACTATCGGTATCCTAACAATGTTACAGAATGTTACAATTGGTATTAATTGTGTTTGTAAAATTAAGTATTCTTACAATTATATACACACACAGTTTGACTCTGATAAATTCTGCAACAAGTGTTGATATTATGCAAAGCACAACAAATGAGACTAACATTGTTCATGTTTTGACCCCTAATCTTGAAAGGTCTATTGAAAACAAAAACAAGTAAAACGCAAAAAATTAAAGGGAACACCCAAACCGGAGTTATATAGTCAGTGAGCAGTGCTAGTGGTAGCCTTAAAGCTACATATTGTTCTTTGAGCTATTGCCAGAAGAGCTATTAGTGCCACCATCCTAACCATCACCCTCACCCAATTTAAAAAGCCATGTGCTTCTTTGAATGGACAGCACTGTTACTCCTACCCTTGTTTAAAATTCTCGTACCATCTCCACCAGAGTTACCTACCTATCTTTGCATGGGGAGGAAGAACTCTCTCCTCTGCTACCACTAGCCTTTTTTAACATTCTGCTACTGTTATCATTTGCTCCGAAAAAGTTTTCGCCCTCCTCATCCTTCTTTAACCCACGAATGGGCTTAAGATCTCTATACCGAAATCTTTAGTATCATAAGCATCGATCTACATCTTGCCCTTCCAAAATCCATAAAGGCCTATGCTCACCCCTCTTTTCTCAAGTGGTTAAGGCCAGTAGTAGCATGTCTTCAACCCAGGGGCGGTGGAAGCCAGTTTGTGGTTTCTGATTTCCATAAGCAGCCGGCTATATACAGAACATACGTTCATAGTCTTTATTCTCATCCGAATTAGCCAACTCCTCAGCTATCTTCTTCCCAGGATACCATATCCCAACATCATCCATATCTTTGACCACTATATATTTCTTTTTTTTCACAAAGTTAATGATAAAAATACGTTTTCCTAGGCTTGTAAACAATTGTTCTTCCCTACGTTTATTCTTCCATGAGGTAACTTGAGTTTCGTACAAATAAACTTGTCTGTAAATATTGTGTTTAATTACGTGATTAACAACATAAAAAAGAACAATACTCTATGCCATGATTGGCGAACATTTTAAAAAAAAACCTCGTATTACAATTGATATCAGAGCCATGTTATAGAATGTTACAATTGGTATCAGAACTATCAAAGCCGCCATGTTACATGATGGATATAAGAGTTATGAGGTTGTTACAATTGATATCAAATTCAAGTTTGGGATGTTACAATTGGTATCATAGTCTTTTTTTTTTTTCATGAAATTGAACCTAATATGTACCTTTTGATTATTAGGACAAAAGCATTTATACCATTTTTTATAGGATGAATAGGCAAAAAAAAAACACTTAATGGCTCTAGGATCCAATTTTCCCCCATTCTCATTGTACACTAAAGAAGTACCTCCAAAGACACTTTTAATGTAGCCTTATCATCTTGAGTACGATGTGGAGGGAAGCCATGTATCCCAATATGTGAGCATACCGTCTTGCTCCGACCAACATGTAAAGAAGTTATTTCCAGTGATTGATGTGCTTTGTTACTAATGTAGGTAGGTTCCTAAACATGAAATTGCAAACAACCAATTAAAACTTCATAATTTTACATTTACAATCAAATCTATGTACTTGGCTTTTTACCTCTCATTTAGACAAAGAGTACTAATGTGGCTGAGAAGGGAAGAAGTGATGCATTTTTTAAGGAAGAGACAGATAAAAACATCGTCACCCATGGGTGGGCTTCATTTTTTTTTAAATGATTATAAATAAAACCTGCGATAATTAATTCCTTGCATAACTATTACTCCCTCCGGTCCTAATTATAAGATAAAGTTAACTTTTTTAGAGAAATTAAGGAAGTCAATTAAATTACTTTAGAGTATTTATATTTTTAGTATCCTTAGATTATATATTAGTTTATTGGTCAAATTAATTAGTTTGGAGAAAAAAATAAAAATATAAATACATTAAAGTAATTTAATTAGGTTCCTTAATTTATCCAAAAAAGTCAACTTTATCTTATAATTAGGACCGGAGGGAGTATTTACTAAGATAGATACGGACGGCATGTGCATGCTTTAGCCATGGTCAAAAAAACAAAATGAATACATTAATAGACTATAGGAGACCGCAAATGAGATATATATATCTGTGTGTGTGTGTGTGTGTGTGTGTAAATATTTGGTTACAAACATGTAATATATATTCAGTAATGAAGTGACGCGGATTTCAATTGGTTTGGTCCTTGTTTTCTCTCCATTTTGATAGGTTTTTTTTTTGTCCTAACTTCAGGTCATGGAATGCGTTTAATTAATTTGTCCAATCTCCAACGAACTTTTTTATCTCTATCCTTCCACTCCTCTCTTCCCTACCTTTTTTCAAAAAAACATGTTATGGAACCAATAACAAATAGTTTACACAGATCCCAAATCAATAATATAGAATTATAGATACAAAGGATATTATCATAAAAATAATCTTTGATTCATGATTTTCTTAAAAATGGCCCCTAAATAAGAAAAATGGAAAACTTTTTTAAGTAATTTATAAGGCTTGCATAAAATAGAAGTGATTTATAAATAAAAATGGAAGGAGCATAATTCGTTGGGCTTGGGGGTTTGGGACTTTAGTTCTCTCATTTTCTTCTTTCCCAGTAATTTTATAAAATATTAAATATGAGGTATCCATTTTTATCTAAAGGTGAAAATAAAATACCAAGAAGAAAAAGAAAAAGAAAGAGAACCGAAACCCATGATTAAGTTACCACTCTAGTCCTTATTATAATATAAAATCCATTATAGAAGAAATTTATGGTCCCAAGTCCACTTAAATTTATTAATTATTATTTTTCAATTTTACCCTTATTTAATTTTCATTGAAAAAAAAAGAGAAGTGAAAATAATTTGCAAATATAGAGAATGCAATTTTTTTAATAGAGGTAAACTTCAAAACTTAACTATTATTTCCTAGCATGGGATAATTTCACTAAAATAGCCCAATAACAAGGTCCAAGAGTGGTACTGTATTAGTTTATTAATCTGTAGTGCTACTAAGGAACGAAAAACCGGACCCGACAATGAACCGATTACAACACAGGTTTAAGGATTAATAGGTCACTGGGGTCTAAACAGTAGTTGAACCAGTTATATTAAAATATTATAATTTATTAATGACAATATATATTAATATATTTTTAAATTTCTATAGATAAAAATGAAAATGAATATTTTTAGAAAAAAAATACTTAAAATCGATTAGTATGAGTTATAATGCCTGTACTTATGCAATGATATCTCCTTTCCTATAATTATATCTTTTTAAATAATTTTTTTCATTATCTTCTTCATTTTTATTAGATTTGTTCTTTCTTTACCTATTTTTCTCTTCATTTTGATTAGATTTGTTCTTTCTTTACCTATTTTTCTCTTCATTTTGATTTTCAACTTCCAATTTTCCCCTTAAAAAAGCAAAAAAAAAAAATATAAAAAAAATGAAACTGGTCCAACTGGTTGAACCACCAGTTTTATCGGTTTTAACCGGTTCAACCGGTTTCAGACCAGTTCGACTGGTTCTCCGGTTTAACCATCAAACCATATTAGACCACTGACCGGTTCCTGGTTCAACC
The DNA here is from genome assembly GCA_963210345.1 of Inga oerstediana. Lineage (NCBI taxonomy): Eukaryota > Viridiplantae > Streptophyta > Magnoliopsida > Fabales > Fabaceae > Inga > Inga oerstediana. The sequence continues at coordinate 71,304,232 of OY723404.1, read as the reverse complement.
AGTCGTACCGGCCAGTCCGGTCCAATTTTTCGTTCAGTGAGTGCTACACGGGGCAGGGCTCAAGGCAGGTGGAAAAAGTCTTGGTAGAGAGACGTTAAAACAAAGCCAAAATACATAGTCCACGTTCAGCAGGCTGAATTTCATAAACTGCCCATGAAAGAACCACGTGCCTTCTGAGATAATTTCGAATTTTGAATGGATGTAAAAATTCTAGCCACTAATGCCGATGTTGCTTTTATCAAAGGTAAATCGGGAAAAGATAATTTAATTGTAGACCATGTACTTTGGAGTTGCACTGAACTTTTGGTATCCTTTGATCACTTTGTTCACTGCATCAAGGAAATCTTTCTCCGTCACAGTCTTCCTTCGAGCACGAATAGCATACATACCAGCTTCAGTGCATACACTCCTTATATCAGCTCCTGGAGAGGGGGAAAAAAACTTGAGGAAACTGAAATCTGGAGTAACAGAGTAGTATGTACACATACAAAGTGAAACTGGGAAATAATTTCACCCAGAAAGTATACCGGTTGGAATACTAAAGTGATAAATCTGAATAATTTAATGGCTGAAAGGTAAAGTTTAAAGGAGAGATATCAGTTTTGAAGGCATTATATTACCAGTGGAGTTTGGACAAAGCCGAGCCAGAAGTTCAAATCGGATGTCCCTTTCACAGTTCATAGTTCTTGTGTGTATCTTGAATATCTGGGTCCTGCTCTCAAGGTCAGGGAGCCCAAATTCAACTTTCCGATCCAACCTTCCAGGACGTAGAAGTGCTGGATCCAGAGTATCCGGCCTAGAATTTATGGGCAAAATCAAACAGGGTCAATGAGAGTAATACTTCCACATGTTTTCAAGGGGCATATGGGAAGGAAGGAGCAGACCGTAAGAAATGATGCAATATTTCAGAATTTAAAAGGTCAAGAAGACTTTATCATTTTACAGTAAACATGAATCATTAAAAATGAAAAAAAAAAAAAAAAGTAGCCCACGTCAATCTGTACTTGTTTGTTTCGTTTGGAAATAAAAAGAAGAAACAGATTTAGCCAAAATGCATGCACTTAATGTTTGCCAATTTTCAATCCAACCAATTCCCTTCCATCTTTTCATTTCTCAGACAATAGCTAAGAGCTGACTCAACCACAAAAATCAATCAAGAATATTGCCTTCTCATGTTAGTTATTCATGCAGAGAAGAGCACAAGAGAAGAGCATAAGCTACCAATACCATTTAAGTTTGCTGATATGCAGTCAAGTTATGATTGCAAAGGAAAAGGGTAATGTTTGGCATTTAATTGCAAAAGCTAAAGATGTCATACAAAATTTCACATTCTGATGAGTGCAGGTTTTTAAAGCTGAAGAGTGTCATATTCTACCACAAGTTTTTAAAGCTACAGACTGTCATATTCTACAAAGACACTCTTGAGTCCAATATCATTATGGCCATAATGGCTAAATAATACACTTCACATGCATTCAATGTCATCAAAATAAAAGTTTCACATGATTGCCAAATCAACTGACCTGTTTGTTGCCATCAAAACCTTGATATTCCCTCGAGCATCGAAACCATCAAGTTGATTCACAATTTCAAGCATTGTTCGCTGAACCTCATTGTCCCCACCAACTCCATCATCAAATCTAGCACCTCCTATTGCATCAACTTCATCAAAAAATACAATACATGCCTTCTTTGAACGGGCCATCTAAAGGAGAAGACACTTGTCAGATCATATCATGTTGTGGAAACAGTAATCAGACACTATAGGAAGGATCTTAGGTATTGACCTGAAATAGTTCACGAACCATTCGAGCGCCCTCACCAACATATTTCTGAACTAGCTCACTTCCAATAACTCTAATAAAACAAGCATCTGTCCTATTGGCCACAGCCCTAGCTAAAAGGGTTTTGCCAGTTCCAGGTGGACCATAACAAAGAACACCTTTTGGAGGATCGATTCCAAGCTTCACGAATTTCTCAGGGTGAAGCATGGGAAGTTCCACAACCTAGAAGGGGGAACAGAAAAAAGGAGTAAGTACCATACACAGTTTAACTTCTCTCCACTGTAAATTCATGTAAAATTAGGGAACCCATTACCACTTACTTCTCTCATCTTTTCAATCTGCTCCTTACAACCACCAACATCATTATATGTCACATCAGGTTTCTCCTCTACTGTCATCATAGTAACACTTGGATCAATTTTTGGAGGCAAGGGAATTTGAATCTGATATTTGTTTCTATCAACCCTGCAATAAGATCAAAGATTTCAATTTATATAAAATGTAGACAACATATAAAAAAGTGCCATTTCTGTCACTTTCTTTGGAATTTTTCAACATACAGTCATCAATAGGAAACATACCCAACACGCATTCCTTCTTCTATGTCAGTGGGGGAAACTTTGTCTCCCAACCCAACAACAAACTGTCATTCACAAAAGTTTGAGTTAGTAAGAGGATCCCAAAATTTTCTCGTCAACCTACAAGCATTTACATGGCATAATAAAAAAGTTTATCAGCAACTGATATCTTTACCAACACTAAATGAATCCTGCCACAACCAAAAATATAATACAGTAGATGCGTAAAAATGATTAGGAATTGCTACAAATATAGTTACCTTTGCAATCTGCTTAACATTGATTACATATTTTGCATCTTCGGAGTTTGGATTTATTATTTTTGTACACCTTGCCACCTGTTAGATAAAACATCAGTTAGCAACCAAAATAAAATGTCTTTTTAAAAAATATATATATATATATATAAACAAGATTTACAAATGCACAACCTGAAGAGGCTGCTCCTCCTGCATCATTTGCTTATCAGAAACGAGATCCCACTGGCTTGGTGCAGCTAAACCAGTATCAGACTCCTTGATTCCTGTAAATAATTATCGAATGTTAAAATATAACAAAGTCTTCAAGTGCTATCCATGCAATTCAGTTAATCAGTAGAAATATCAAAAAAGAAAGGGCTATAAAAGATATCAATAATTCAAATTCAAACTATTGGCCATCACTCGCGGTTGATGACTGATGACCACAAACTAAGGATATGAAGAACACATAACTTCAGAAATGGAGAAGTATGAAATTCAGTAACAAGCTAGACCACCACATTATAAAGAATTCTCTGTTTTAGACAAGTATGGTAGTCTATAAAAACAATAAAGAAATGTAGCAGCAAGCCACGTCACCTGTACAACGCCATTCAATCAATGAAGAAAATAATGGTTGTTCTTTAAAGATCAAACATCTTGAGTATAATGCAAATGCACAAACACTTAAACTAACAAAAAAAAAAAAAAATCAGTGAACACATCTCATATCAATTGTTTACAGTGTTTTATATCTTAACCTAGGGAAACAAAACTTGGAAATCAGATATTTACCACACAAGTCATTGACTTTCTTCGCCATTTCTTTGATCTCCTTTTCCACCTTTTTTATGCTTGTGGAGTAAGGTCCCAAACCCTGCAAGGAAAAAAAAATCCACTATAAGAAATCCTATATAACTCTAGACACTAGGGATGAGATCATGACCGATAACAAGAAATCAAAGGATATTAAAGGAGATCTTATACAATCACGTTTCAAAATTTGACATCATATAATTGTAAGGAAGAATTATCGGATAAATAAATGAGATCATCCATGAACCACAGATATTACTTGTTCCCACATTGTATAGAGGAGACATCGGTCCTTTATGCATGAGTACTGAACAAGAATCACTTCATCAACTCAATTTCAATGATTAGGGAATCAGAATTCAGAATGCCTTCCAGGTGGCGTAAAAATTTTATATAAATCAAATTCAACGTTTTGTAACTATCAACCAACAAAATATCCTATTGGCGCTAACACCAATCGGGCAAAACCATCCTTCCTCTCATCTTACAAGCTAATTTTCCAACTTCCCTCAGTTACAATATCAATTAAAACTTGAAATTTACAGGTTTCAACAGACCCACGATTCAAGTTCCAGCGCAAAGCGTAATGAACATAGCATATTTCGTCAAATACTAACTGATTATAGACCCAAATTCACTTTCCAAGTAACCAATTGGCACTAGAGCTGAACAAAATTAGACTACGATTCAGTAGGAACATCACTGAAACAGTTTTCAAACGATATCTAAAATTCATTCAAAGATGCAGATCTTGCATCTTTTCAGAGTGAGAACAAGATGTGAAATTAGGGTTTTGGGGAAGAACTTACATAGGTTTTGAGTAGAGCGATATCATCCTCGTCGAGGGGGGGAGGATTCTTCTCGTCCTTGATATCGTCTTCGTGGTCGACAGCCATTCAACCTAACTATTCAGATTTCGATTTCTCCCCAGAAGAAGGAAGGTATTTTCTCTGGTTTTCTTGAAAGATAAGCGAATTCGTGAGGATTTATGGGTTTTTATTTTTTTCTCTTCATCTATTTTATAAGAGCGAGGGGAGGAAGAAGAGAACAGGAGAGGTGGAGATTCCAAAAAACCAAAAAAAAAAAAAAAAAAACTAAGGAGGGTCGCGGGGTCAGGCGGAATCCAAGGGCTTGATCTCACGACACTCTGTTCAGATCAAGCGGTTCAAATTAATTGTTTTTACTTTTTTTAAAAAAATATTTTAAGATGAACATAAGCTAAAATATTTAGTTTTAAATTCTATTCAATTCAATTTACAGTACTTGCTAAAATTTATTTATTTTTTGTTAGTTTTTCAAGATATTCTTATCAAACTAGTGTTTCTGTGCTGGATTTAACAAGAATTTTATTAGATACTACGAGTACTTTCTTTAATCTTAATTTTATTAGAAACTACGAGCACTTTCTTTAATCTTATTTATGAGATACTTAAAGGAGGTGTTTTGTAGTCCTTTTTATAAGGAATCATATTACTTTGATTATAATTTTTCCTATTACTATTATTTTTTAATCAATGAAATAAGAACTAAACAATGAATTTACTTTAGTTCTAAATATAAGACATCAATCCATTTTATCTCTTAAATTTATAATTTTTTTAACAGTAATTAAAAGTATTAATGCACATAATTAAAAAAATATTTTAGAAAAACCAACACTCATCTATTACAAATAACTAATTCAACTAATTTTCTTAATATCCTCAAATTAACTATCCATCTCTTATATCAATGATTGAAGATTCGGCAAAAAAAAAAAAAAATGATTGAAGGCAGTATTGGTTTAGGAAAATATAAAACTTTTGTTGAGGGTGTATATATTATGGAAAAAATAGAAAACTTATTTAGGGCTTAATTGGCTTAATGTTAGAAAAACTGACTCTAAAAGTTTGTGGAAGCTAATTAGTGTAATGTTATTTATATTTAGATATAATTTTATTAAAAAATGTCAATTTGACAAAAATATTTGAATAATATTGCAAATCAATTTCAGAAGATTCACATCTGTTCACAAAAAAAACTGTAGCTTTGAAGTCACATCTCATATCTGACTCAAGTTCATATCTGACTCAAGTTATTGGCTTCAAAAACTATCCCAAACATAATTTGTCAACTGGGTTTTCTTCAACACAAAGGGCCGTTGCGATCTTCGTAAGGGCAATCCAAACAAGTTCTTAATCATGGCTTGAAACTAGGGTTTCGAAAATCCGACCAAATATGTCAAAAACCAGTGAGTTGGTATCAAAACCAGTCAAAGATTTCTTTTCCTTCTCCAAAGTACATGTTTTCAGAATCAAAGCATATATTTGACACATGCAAATATTCTCCCATTTAATAACTTAAATTCATAAATGAAAAAAGAAATTAAATAGCCAAAATTCTTTAATAAATAGATTGATCAATGAATGTCATAATAAGAGTCATTAAATTACAAGAGCTTGCATGAACATCTTCAATGATAATGTCTACAACATTTTGCCCAACAACTAAGAAATACTAGAACTTAAAAAGAACTTGAATGTTATTATCTTTTATCTATCATACACCTCAATCATCTGCAATTCAACCAGTTTCCCAAGTCCTACTGAACCCCAAAGCCACCTTGTGAGGTTGAATGCCTATATTACAAAATTTTATGGCTTTATGGGAGGGCATTACAATATAGGCAGTGGAACTCCTGTGGCCCCAAAAGATGAAGAAAAAAGAAATCTGAGAAAAATTTGTAGGGAAAAACAAATGAATTCCAGTAGAAATGCCAATGTAATACTGTTGCATTAAATATAGTTGCTAACCAAGCTTCCTGTATTTTATGACATCAATGGTATCCAAGTCATAGATCATGCAAATTCTCTTGATGGCAGATTGACCAAGACCATCATCATCAGCTTCATCACAATGGGCTAGATTCTCAAGTTCCTCAGATGGCTTTAATACCTACTCGGGACATGATAAAGAAACAATAGTCAGATGCAGGAGGGACAAAACAAGTACAGTCTTGGCACATTGATGAGCAGAGAGAAATTCTTAGGTACCCTAAAGTGCAATACATGCAGTGGCTAGGATTAAACCTAAACATTTGATCCAACTGTGGGGACAAAATCTCGCCATTACATGTAAGTACCGGGAGTTTCTTAAGCAGAAAGGACATTGCCAGCATTGACCCAAGATTACCAGTGAAAAACAGTAAGGGTGGTAGCTAGGCCAGTTTACTGTGAAATTTCCTTCTTGAGCAGAGAGAGTAATTATACAAGTTCTTAGTGAAAGAGGGAGGAGGAGATTTGGGTATGTACAGAAGATTGCATTGACATGGGTTTTAAATCAAACCTTTTCGAAAGCTCATCCTCTCATCTCTAACATATACAACATCATAAACAGAAATAACGGATATGTCAAAAGCTTGAAATAACATGGGTTCTTACTTTCTAATAAAAAGACAGGCATTGACTCATTTAAGAAATTACTAATCCAAAGAAAGAACATGCATGCAGTATAATAAACAGATTTGATTTCAATCCAACGGTAGAATCACCTTCACTACTCAACGTCCCTACCAAAATCAGAGGAGCATATAGAAATATTTACCCAATATGGGTCAGGTGAATTATGGTTTTCATTTCTAGAGTCCTTTTGCTCAATTTCCTTCTTATCGATAACAGATGTGATTGAAGAATCTGAGACAAGTTGAAACAGCCTCTTGCTTCCCTATGAAAAATATGAAACAAAATAGAAACTTATGTACAATTCAAGAAAAAGATAAATAATCAAAGTTCCAAACATAATATGAAAAAGATTAAGGACTGCAAAAGATACCATCCTACTGGAAAGTCTCCATCCATAATGGATGGCAGAAAAATAGAAAGCCAAAGGAACCCTACTCCCAATCAAATCAAATCATGGGCTTAACATAATCATGTGATTCAGTGCTAGTTCATATATTGAACAAGTGACTATCTATATGCGCTAACTAGAAATATTAAAATTATATAAATTTCATTGTGTCCACATGGTTTTCTTAAAAGGCGTCCAAAGCAGTGGCTACCAACCTATAACAGTCTGAGAGTTTGACAACAAAAATGCAACACCACGTAAGTAGTGATGTCCTTGATTGTGACCATCATTTCAAAATAACATGAGTGATAGCAAAGGGGAAAAGAAAAAACTAATGCAAACTTTGCATTTGTATGATAGGCCCCCAAAGAAAACTGTATGCACCTGAAGGGCTCTCCAATGAGAATAAGCTCGAAATAAATTCCAGAAGAACGGGACGTTAGGTAAAGGTAAAACCTGCATCATACATGATTCAGAAAAATGGTAACACAATGGAGCTGAAGAATGAATAAATTTTAGAAGAGCACAAATGCACAATATTGAACCACCTAACAGAGCAGTAATAATTCTGATACTAAAAATTACAAAACACATACGTACGGCAAAGGCAGAGGTCACTGGAAGCATTGAAATTGAACCATATAAGTATTTCTTGTGGATGATTGTTCCTCTGCAAATATAAAACAACTCATCGATATGATGATCTCACATTTAAAATTGAACGAAAAAGCCAGAATGACACATTTCAAATTAGCCTATAAAATTTTGAACAAAAAAAAAAAAAAGCCTATAAAACTTCAATCCATTTGCTGAAGCTATATAAGAGCCGGACAGTGACGTTTCAACTAGAAAAAAGAATCAGGCAGAGATGTCTCAAGACCAAACACATTATTGCATTGAGAGAACTTTTTGGATCATTATGAAGTAAAAAATGTTGGCATATTCTTCTTTCACTCTGCCAACTTAGCTTACCCTGACAGCAAGGGCAGAATAATTGAGAAAATGGAACCATCAGTTGACAGTACGACAAAGAACTAGAAGAATTGCAAAAGGCAGATAATCTGCTTAAACAATGATGAAATTACATTCTATTCTTGTTATGGACAAATAGAAAGGATTCGCTCATCAGAACAGTATAAAATATGCTTATGCGCAACCTCAACCAGACAGATTAATAAGCTGCTCAGCTAAAAATTACACTGCTTCCATTACTCTTAAATTCATATACATGGGACCACCTAACTTCAGGTGCCCTTGCGTTCAAAATACAGTGAAAAAGTAGTTTAGGAATAATGGAATCGGTAGCATCAACTCCATTTAGAAATCGTAAGAATCACAAGTGGAACTTTAAAAAACCAATGATCAAGTAATAATGTACATGCAAGATGATATTAACATAGAAAGTGACAACGTCATGATTGGGACAAGAAAAATACCTCATGGCCACATGTCTTAGTCTTCGGCGAACAAGTCGAGCATCCAAACTGCAAAAAATTTTGAACTATTATAACACCTAAAAGAAGCAAACCTATATCAAAGTTTTCTGCTTCCTCAACAAGAAATAAGTGGAAACTACACGAAGGTATATCCCCAGTAACAACCTAGAAATAACTCAATAGATCACCAAGGCACCGACCTAGAGGGGTAAATCACTTCAACCCGAGTAACTTCCTTTGTTATAGATCTTAAAAATATCTCAGACGGCTTTACCCGTGACAAAAGCCGCAGACCCAACCTGCAAGTCAAGAATTCCGATCGTTACCAAAGAATTTCATAGCATCTGCAACCTTTAGCGACATCTAAAACGCAAAACTTACCCATGAAGCTTATTTTTAAAACTTCCTTCCGGTGCTTTTTCCAATCCAATCCAAGCTTTATTCATCTTTGGCCGACAATCAAATTAAACGATCCATGAACACAGGCACGGGATAGAGATAACAAAACAAAAAAGAAATTAACAACGAAAATAAACTGAATACAATGAAAGCCACCTTGTTGGCCACGAAGTCTGCCAAAAGCTCGGCATTGGCGTTAAAGGATTTGCCACTGAAAGAAATGTTCTCCCGGAGCTCTTTGAATGTATTAGCCTGAGATAAAGCCTCAGAGGCCGAAACGGACGGGTCAGCGGATCGGCTAAAGCACCAGATCCTCCCTCGTATTGGGAACACGACCAATCTAGCTCTCATGATACAGCCCAAATGAGAAGGTTTCTAGGCTGCAAAACCCTAGAAAGAGACAAAGCAGAATGCAGAGCGGTTTCCTAAACTAAAAACAATATTATCCGTTAAGAATCTAAGATCCAGTCTCTTGATTCAGTAACAAATTTAGTACTCTGTGCATATTCTAAACGTCAAATTACGTAGACCAAGTATAGAATCTCCTGTGGCAGCGTAAAGGGGGTCTGCGATTTTTAGAGTAAGCTACGGAAATGCAACCACTTTTTTGTGGGCAGGCGTCGAGTTTTCGCGGCTGAAAGTAACGAAGCAGAAAGAGGAAAAGAGAAAGGAAAGAGAGACGAAGGAGGAGTAAAAAGCGACGCACTTTGGCCCACACAAAAAAGACACGAACACGGACACAGCGAGATGTGAAGAGCAGAGGATGGATAAAGGACGATAGAGGAGAAGGAGGCGCATGGGATTGCGGGTTGTGAGAGAAACCGAGTCGGCTTCTTCACACTATAAACTAGTATTACCGAGGTTCATGGTTCTCGGCGCTGGTGGCAACACTTTCAGAACAAGATTCAATTTCTGTTCAAGGAAATATATTTTCATTTTTTTCCCCCTTTTTTTCGAGTTCATAGGGAAATTCAGTTAATGTGCTCGTTAAGTTTCTTTTTAGGCCGCGAATGGCTGCGCTTATTAGGTTGGCGCTAACGTGCGCGTTAAGGTTTTTTTTTTGGGAGATTTACACTGTAGTCCCATGGAAACGAAAATACGAAGAAACGGTCCCGGGAAAATCTGAAATTACCCTCAAGTCCCAAGGGACCATTTTGTAATAAAATCCATGTGAGAAATGTCACAATTGCCCCTGTCATACAAACAACAACAAATGTGATTAAATGCTCTGTGAATGACGCACGTTACGTCCGGAGAAGGCGGGAAAAAACGCAGCGAAGATCAGCATCTATGGATGAAGATTAAGGTAGGGATTTCATGGCATCCATTCTCTTGTCTTGATTAAGTTCCACATGACTCACATATTCTGTTTAGTTGGTAAACATAGGTTTAGGTTTTGTTGAGTCATTTTCGTTTTGATCATAAAAATGGAAAAAGTTATGTACTTTTGATGGGTATTGTCCTGTATATGCTTGCAAATTAACAAGGAAGATCTATTAAATGCAATGGATATAGTTTGACAAAGTTTGCATTGGGTTTGGGTATGATTTTGTATGCTCTGTTTTTGGTGTTATTAGCTCTGTTTTCTGGTGTATGGTGATGTGTTTCTGCAATATAAGAAGTAAGGAATGAAGATGTGGATCAAAGGTTTGGGGCTATATGACATGATTTGCGTAGGGAAAAAAGAGTTGTTAATGCAAGCAGCGATAGTTGTCAATGGAGGCGCCTTAAGTTGTTAATGACAACTAGAGGTCATATTTAAATGATTTTTGTGACAACTAAAGGTTTTTTTTATTGATATTTGTTTTGGTCAAGATTTTTGTGGGAATTGTCCTCCATATGTTTGCAAGCTATAAAGGAAGGTCTTGTAAATGCAATGAATATGTTATGGCTAAGTTTTCAATGTGTTTTGCTATGATTTTGTGTGCTCTGTTTTTTTAGTCATTATGCTCTGTTTTCTGGTGTATGCTGGTGTGGTTCTGCAATAGAAGAGGTAAGGAATGAAGATGAGGGTCAAAAGTTAGGGGCTACATAACCTTATTTGCGTAGGGAAAAAAGAGTTGTTAATGGCAGCAGCGATAGTTGTCAATGGAGGCTCCATAACTTGTTAATAACAACTAAGATCATATTGAAATGTTCTTTCCTTGTGGTGTAATGGGGCTGAAAAGTTTGGAATGTTTTTCAGTATTTTGTGCCGTTTTCAGTCATTATAAGTGGGATTTAATGAACAAGGTGTGAAATATGTGTGGTTGGCGGTGTTGATTATGTAGTAAGAAAGTGTTGTTAATAGGGGCTGTGGCATTTGTTACTAAGGCTGCTGACATTGTTAATGACAACTTTTTTGTGCAGTAGACAGCGGAGATGGCTACGACGTCCGGCAAGATTCTACTATGTTTCCTTCATATAAGGGGAAGGTTTGAAGTCAGTAGAGATGGTGATTTAACATATGTTGGTGGAAGCGTCAGATCTAGAACCATTAAAGAAGGAACAAGTTTAGAAGAGTTTAAAATAATGATATCCTCCATTGTGGGAAAAGAGAGTGGAGGACTTGTCATGAAGTTCACATTGCCGTGTGATAGAACAACATTTGTGGACATAGTAGATGATGAAGCAATTGAACATTTAATCAATTATAGCGGAGAAAGTGGGCATGTCTATGTAGATGAAGGACAAAATGAAGATGATAATACAACGGCAATAAGGGATGATCGAAGTGATGAGCAATATGTGTAAGTGTAAAATCGTTATAAGAAAAAGCTTGTGAACGAATGCAAATGAGCTTGTCGTTAGTAACATGTTTTACTTTGCAATGTGGTGCAGGTTTGATAACTTGTCAGAAGGTTGGGATGGAGGATCAGCCACTATGTCTATTGAAGATTCTCCTGCATTGCAATGCGCTGTCCAAATGGTGCCAATAGGAACACCTGAAATGAACTCTACAAAGTGGAAGGATCTTATAATCGGGGAGGGACAAGTTTTTGTCAATGCGGATGGCCTTCGACAAACATTATACAAGTATGCCATTGGCCACAAGTTTGCATATAAATATGTAAAAAACAACAAGGAAAAGATCATCGCCAAATGCATGGTTGATGGATGTCCATGGTACTTGGGAGCATATTCAATGGGTGAACGACAAGATACAGAATTCCTCACTATAAGGACTTTCAAAGCTGACCACAAACATGACGCACAGGATAATCTACTTGTACCTCACTTGAAGAGATCCAAATTAACCTCATCAATAATCACAGACAGTTTGAGGTGTAACATAGACAAGAATGCAAATGAGGTTATGAGAGATATGTATAGAGATTACGGGGTGCGTCTAAATTATAGTCAAGCGTACAGGGGAAAAGAAAGAGCATTGATAGAAATACATGGCCGCGTCGAAGATTCATACATGACTCTTCCTTGGATATGTGATAGGCTTATAGAGACCGATCCAGACACGGTTGCCCGGTGTGAATTCTCTGAGGGTGACAGATTTGAGAGGCTATTCATTGCTTATGGATGCTCGATTAAAGGCTTCTTACAAGGGTGTCGAGGCATACTGTGTATAGATGGATGTCACCTCAGTGGCCCTTACAAGGGAACACTGGTTTCAGCTAATGCGTATGATGCTGATGATCAATTGTTTCCCTTGGCATATGGCATAGTCAGTGGAGAAACACATGATGATTGGAGTTGGTTTCTTAAGATTGTGAAGGATATCATTGGCACAAGGGAGATCACAATAGTGTCAGATAGGAATCTTGCCATCATAAGTGCTGTTTGTTGTATATTTGGATCTCAGAGACACGCATTTTGTTACCGGCACGTGAAGGAAAACTTTAGTTCACAGTTTGTCAAGTTTAGAAGAGTAAAGGATAGGACTTCTTCGAACAGCAAAGAAGATGCACTTAAAATGCTTGATGCTATTGCATATGCACGACATGAACATGAATATAATGTTGCATTAGGTAGGCTGAAATTGTTTTCTCTGGAGTTAGGTATGTGGGTTGAGACTGAAGGAGACGTTGAAAGATGGGCGCAAAGCAAGTTTCCTCACAAAAGATGGGATAAATTAACATCAAATGTTGCGGAGTCATTTAACGCATGGGTATTGAAAGAGAGGAAGCACAATGTTGATGTTTTCATTCATGAGCATAGAGAAAAATTAGCCAAGAAGATGGTTGCGTGCAAAGCAGCAATGAGAAATTGGAGGAATGGGATTGGGCCGAATATAGAGTCTAAGTTGATGGAACAAGTCAAGGGCGCTGAAAATCTGCAATGTGAATATTATGGTGATGATATGATTTCAGTTGCAACAGTGTGTGACAGCCGAGTCATCCATCTGAGTGTTGACCTCATAGGGCACACATGCACTTGCCTTGCATGGCAGATGAGCGGAATCCCTTGTCTACATGCATGTGCAGCAATCAAGTTAGTTCATCGTAGTGTCTACTCGTACGTCGATGAATGCTACAAAGTGTGTACCCAAGAAAAAATATATGCAACGGCCATGAGGCCTGTAGCAACACATGATTGCCCACGTGCTGAAGGCCTTACAGTGACAATAATAGTCCCTTAAGTTAAAAAGATAAGCCCCATCCTTTTCAAACTGCACTTTAAGTAAAACAATCTCATTCATCTTTCTGCTAGATGCTGAAATAAGGTCTATGGACAACACTTAAAATGGAGGTGCAGGAGGGAATTACAGTAACAACAAGTCATGCCAAGGTGCACTCACTTTCAGCTTGGCACCACCTTTGCATAATGAAAACAAAAACACACACACAGACAAGTCAAATGGGGCACAACAAAACCTCACCAATGGCTTCATATTCATGCCTTAGATGACCCACGTACTGCGACAAAGTTGTCAAAGAATCAGGAATGACCTTCAAAACCAGAAATATAAATAGTCAATTAAATGCTGATTTTCTGTTATTCAAAAAGAAATGTGCTTTAGAAACATCATCAGAGATTCTGAAACCAAGAGCTTAAAACATACAGGGGGCTGTAATGATCCAAAAGAAGAAGCTGAATACATTTCAGCCATCATAAATTTCTTAATCTCCTAGGTTCACATAACTCTCAGACCCATTATAATTGAAGTGTATTTGAATTGGCAATGCACCAGCCAAAAAATCACACCAAAATAATGACCTCAACATGAAAAATAAAACGTACAAAGGGAATGAAAACTCCAGGACTAAAATAATTTGGCAGTAGGCACTATGTAAAATCATCATAGATCAGAATGGAAGGGAATGAACATAATTTAATATGTTCACATCCAGATTTCAAAACCATGAACGAATCAAGTAAAAAAAAATCTTCCACAAACAAATAATAAACATAACCTCGAAATGGAATTTGTGCATACATTATAAGAACATTAACATGGATCGGAGCTGACAAAGAGGTTCAATGAATATCTAATTGGGTCTGGTCCTCTTATGCATGCCTTGAACCAAAGACAAAACCTTGTCTACGTGTTTGTTGAGCGGGTGGGTAACGAGCCACCACAAGAAGCCGACCTTCATTTCGTGGAGCTCCTCGTCGGTATAGTAGGGCATGGTGTAGCCGTCTTCCCCTTGCTCATTGCCATCCCACATCTGTAGCCATGATAGTACATGCACACCACATGAATCCCTGCACAAACACATTAACAGGTAACAAACCATCGCAGTCATTTTTCATATATTGTAAAACTATGAACCAAAACCACAGAGGGAACTCACGTGTCATGTTGTACTTGTACTTTGGCCCAAGTGAATCCAGGCTCAACTTTGTTCTCATCAGCAAATAGTTCTGGCTTCACTGTTCGCAGCATTTGGAATAAGCAATTCCGCTGAAACAAGAAATACAACATCAGTACCACATATGAATGTAAACAGAGTGTGAGGTGTCATGGGACAAAATTCCATACAACTGCTTGTGCCATGTGTTCCTTTCCGTCAATCTCTCCTTTACGCTTCCCCCTCTTCTTCTTTGGCTCAATTGGTTTACACCCCTCTTCCAATTCCCGCTGCCTCCTAGCATATGTCCGGATGTCAACCAACGAGTCAAGGGCATAGCAGCGCATGGCTTTGGTGTCAACAACATAACAGAACCAGTGATCATGCAAGACACATGGGGCAAATATGAAATCACAATCCCCAATGTTATATCCCACGTACTTGGGGAGGATTTGTGTTTCATGCTCAGGCAAAGACCATTTAAATGGGTTAGCAACAAACTTTCTCGTGAAATCGGCAGTAAATACATGTCTTGTTACTCTACCCTCCTTTTGTTGTTGATCAGCAATAAATGTCTTTGCGACCATCGTCATTAACTGCAGAAATGACGTGAAAAAGTTACGCAACCGAAATATGACAGCAAAGCGATAACAGAAAAATATGTAATTATTTTTCTGTTGCATACTCTATCATTTATCCATGCTCTTGGTCTTAGACACTGCAGTTCCCTCCTTGTCAGGAAGTCATCATGCATTGCCACAAACTCCCTGAAATAAAAGAAACAGAAAAATATGTAATTATTACTATAACAGCAATGTAATACAATTGCAACGTATTACTACGTCCTTACTCGTCGCCCTCTTTGTCACTACACCGCGTTGTGCATAACTGAAATAAACTATCCTTCTCGTCTACTTTTCTCTTCCCCTTAGACTTTTTAGTTGCATCTATCCATGGAGATTTCACAACCCAACTAGGAGTTATGATCCTTTTAGACTTTCTCACTTCCACATAACTCCCTTCTTGCTGGTTTTCTCCAAGCTCATGCTGCTGGAATTCCTCTTTTGATGGTGAACCTCCATCATGTGCGTCAATTTCAATGATGGCCTCATGATGTTCATCGTCTTCGTCATCGTCCTTATCATCAGGACCTTTGTCTTCACATTCTGATTCATCCTCCTCTCCTTCTGTGTATGCCTCCTCCTCCTTATCATCTTCATTTTCTTCCTCTTCAGCTGGCTTGTCATTATCCTTGTCAAAAAAAGTTGAACTTGATGGCTTGTGGATTGTTGCATCTTCTTCTTCATCTTCATCGTCGTTCTCGTCGTCGACTTCGTTGTTGTTTGCATGCAACAACCTATTTTGAAGCGCAAGCAGCTCATTGCCAATAATGCTAACCAACCTAGTGTATGTCCGCTTCAATTCCTGTAACATTAACATACTCATCACATTTTGTAATTAAGGCATTAGCAAGTTAACTGAAATGCACTCTACAACAGTGTACATATTTAAATAGGCATAATTACCGGGTGGGTTAGCATTGTTTCAGGATGAGATAATGTAGATGAAGGGCCATCCCCCTGCCCGGCACCATAAAGAAGGCCTTTTTTACTAGATTTCTCTAGTTGAACTCTGCTCCTCACCCTTTCCTCATTCCAGTAAAGGATGGCATCTTCATCTTTACTTGCTTTCAGATTGGCCAGAGGAAAATGTTGGAGGCAAAACATCTGCAACACATATGCATCACAATTAGCAATTATACATTGACGTTTCCAACTGCAGAAAAAATAGACAACATAGACACGTACCATGAGGAAGTATATACAACCTCCAACAGTTTTTCTACATGTAGTGTTCCCTTTCCTCAACTCCTTTTGGAAATCCCCAATTGCACCACAAAGTTCATTGAGAATGAAGGATGACCAATTGAAGTCACCAAGTGCATCTTTTGTTAGTGTCATCAACTTTAAGACACGGTCACTAACATAAATGCTCGCACTTGGAGACAATAAGGTTCCTAAGGCGAAAATGACAAAGAGGAACTCAAAATTTTCATCTAAAGCACCCGTCAACAAATCCCCTATTTGTTGGTATTTTAGGTTTCTATATACGCTCCTAAGGTCCTTGAATATTCTATCTTCCTCGTTCACATGTACTTGAATATCTACCCCACCATTAGGCAGCCCAAGCAATTGGTGCATATCTTTAGGCTTTAACTCACGCGTCTGCCCTCGAAATGATATTTGGTTGGTCGGAGGATCAAAACATCGCATGAACTCCGCGCAGATGTGCCGGTTTATTTGTGGGCAACAAATATGCACCAGCTTGTCAAACCCAATATTCTTCAGCCTTTTCATGGCGTCGGGTCTGGACTTCAGGTTTTTGCACACAGCCATAAACTGTTTTGGTGCGCATCGGGTCAAAAATGGAACGACATACTTCTTCCCTTTGCTAGGGCCTCTTAACTTTTCAGCCCGTTTACCATATTCTTTTCTCTGCTCTTCACTTAATCCATTCCAAGCCTCCCTCACCTCTAGGTTTGACTTTTGAAAATTGTGGACCTTATTCACCTTTTTCTTCTCTTTGTCCTTTACCTTTCCCTTCTGCTTCTTCTCCTTCTGGCTGAAAAACTCTTCCGTGAATAGAGTATACCCAGAAAAGCTGGCTGGCCTTGTTCCTGTGGGGCTGTTTGTTGGTTGTTTGGTTTTGCGAGAACCAAGTGTTTCCATCTTCCTTGCCTGGACATGGTTAATGAAAAATATGTCATACTTTTATACAAAGACCTACTGCACTTCACTATTAAATTATATGCTGCTATACATTTAAGATGGATCTACTAAGAAATTTAACATATGCAGCAAAGAAAGGCCCATTAGATTCAGAATTTTTCATAAACCACACACATAGCCAAAGAAAATTTCCGGATTTTCCCCAAATCTTATCATATAAGCAAAACTTTATTTATAAGACCAAACATGGCAGACCCTAATATTTAAATGCAGAATTTAATCAATCCATGTCCGAAAACAACGACCACTCAAACTTTGAAATATAAGACGAAGAACACAACATTCGTGCAAAATAATGCCAAAGTAGAGAGGAATTAACTACTTGGAAACGCAAACCATGCCTTATAATTGCTGATTACTAATGATTAAAAAATGCAGGCAAAACAAGAACATTGGTGCAAATAATGTCATAAAGATTCAACTGCTGAAACTTTTTACCTGTGTGATATGAAAATTTATAATTCAATAAAGCAAACCTCAAAGTTAGAGACAACTTAAGTAGCTTCAAATATTCCTTGTGAACGTTCAGCAGCAGCCTCTGTAGCCTCCTTATAATGACAACCTCCCAACTTTAGATGAGGGTAGGAGGTTTTTTTGGGCCAAGTAATAGTTGAGTGGTAGTTCACAAGTAAGAAAACTTGATATATAAACAAAATATCCTGAGAACAAACAATTAGATAAAACCTGGCAACATGATAATAATATTAACAAAATAGACCATCTAAAAGAATGCATGACACAACATTCTCTAAGCATACAGAGGACTTACAAGGATGGGAAAAGAAATTACATGAGGGAGAGGAGATGGTAGCAGAGATTCAAATAATTCTCAACGAAAGGGATAACATGTCAAATGAGATTGACAGAATATTGAGGCGCAAAGAGAAGCAAATTGAAAACATACAATACATGATCACTAATGAAGAAGCTAATATAGACCAATTGAGTACTTCTAACATATCACACAGCAACACGATTGCAATAGATACAAGAAAAGAAGAGAATTGACCATCTCATGTGTCCGTTGACGACCTGAAAATTTATACTCCATTTAGTTTTCTTACTAGTGTAGGATTTTAACACAAGTTTACAGTTCCTCAGTAGAAAAATGGCATTCGATGCTCAGTATTCAAGTCACTGTAACAGAGTAGTTTCATACTGATGATAATTGAAGTTATGACTTAAAGAACAATTTAGCTGCTTAATTCATACCCGGGGGGGGGACCTAGTCAATTATCTATATGAAAAGGATCTAGAGAAAATAACGTTAGGAATGGCCAACAGGTACCTCCAAGCTTCTGGGCTTCTTTTATAACTTGAAGTGCAAGTGTTGTCTTGCCAGCTGCTTCTCGTCCATAAATTTCCACAATTCTACCCTGAAATTTTCAATAGGATTTTTGCTAAGGGTACTTATGATAGAAATTTAATCTTTAGCTAGCTCCAGCTAAATGAATCAACTTCTACCATCTGAAGAAAGCTTACTTTTCAAAAACCAGACTATTTATAGTTGCTTTAGCTATGAAGTTCTACATTCCAATCTCGACACCATCACTAATTTTTAGAAGACCTATTTTCACATCATAAATTGAATCTTATTTTAAGATTATATTAAGAAACTGACAAAGTAGTTTAAAATATACACAACAGGATATATATACATCAGCATGATCGTCCATATAAAAATTACATGCATTTAACCAGCATGAAAGGCTGCAGTATGGCAGTCCTTTCCATGGATAGAAAATAGTCGTTAGAAGACAACAAGCACAAAAAAAAAAACAGACATCCTAGAAATTGTTCAAAACTAAAAGGTTCAAGTCACATGATTAAAAAAAAATAATACTCAACATTTATAAATTATAGAGTATGTAAAAGAATCTGTTCTTAGCTTTATGGATCCCACTTTCAGATGGTGGACATTTTTTTTTTCTGCCGGGGGGGGGGATTGTAAATGATAGTGAAGAAAGGCCAAACTAAGTATCTAACATCCCTTCTCTGAATAACTCAACAAAGTTTGGCTGTATACTAAAATCTGTAATCTTTTTGGGCAGCCGAACTCAAACTTAATTTCTTAGATTTTAAACACCAAGTTACAGCTAAAACGCCCTTTTAAGGCCTGCTCCAGACCCATGAAGTCAATTTAAATATGAAAACATAAAAAAACTTTTGCATGGTTCTGTTAAATAGAGGCATAATGAAGCTACCAGTAATAACACATATATATTCAGTAATTTTGCCATATCATTTATGATTGTAAACAATAAGAACTTTGTATTCTCATACAGGGAACAGACAGAAATAATAACTGGGTGTCATATCTAACAAAATAGGCAAAGAGGCAGCAGCAGGAGTTCTTGCCAATATAAGGATAACATGGACAAAAATATACAGACAGAGTGAAATGTAGGGATTTCACAAAATGAAGGACACCTAGTCTGAGTGAAATGAAACTATTATAAAATCAAATCTCAGAAAAATGAGACATGCCTAATCAGAAATTTGCATTAACGAACAAACATATGTCATGATAGAAGCAATTATTAATATCCAAATGTGTAATGCAATACTTGCATCAGTAAATATACCAATGGCGAACTCAGTCAATGGGATATTTCAACTACTTCAAGCTGGATTTACAAGAAATTACACGACTAACAATCGAAATTATAGATAGAGGAAACAACTTAAATTACAGATCGCCCAATACTAGTTCTTCTACATTAGTTATTCACCGCAAACCAGAAAGGAAAGGGCTTCAAAAATACCTCTTACACTATCTCTGACACCGCACGAAGAAGGGAAAATCGAAGAGGACAATCGGAAATCGCCGTTGAGCTTCAGACTTCAGTGCTTCACGACCAAAGGGCAGTCGACCACCACAATGAAGCGACCACCACAATGAAGCTCAACTGTGTTGAGAGCAGAGGAGACGAGAGGAAGATGAAGAGGATGACGAGGGTTAGGATTCGGTACTTCGGTTTCAGATGGGCACCGCCACCACGCCAGTCGCCGGACGCCCGGGCCGCTGATTCGCCACTCACGAGTCGCGATTGAAGCTCCACTGAGGCACTGAGCAGAGGAGACGAGACACGCACCACACGAGACGAACTGAGGAAGACGAAGAGGTAAGGGCTAGGGTTCGGTGGGAAGGGTTCAATTTCGAACTGAGGAAGACACGAGACACGGACACGGACACACTTTGTTTTTTGCCCAATTCTTCTTAAGGGTGTTTATGTCTTTTCCCAACTTTAATTTATTACAAAATGGTCCCATGGGACTTAACCGTAATTTCAGAATTTCCCGGGACCATTTCTTCGTATTTTAGCTTCCATGGGACTACAGTGTAATTCTCCCTTTTTTTTTTTTTTTTTTTGCTGCTAATTCGAAAAATATTTTTATTTATACATATACAGCTCACTTTTTAAAATCTTTTTTTATTTGCCAGAAAATAAAATCATTACTATGAAATTTACAAAATCGTTACCATGCACAAATATTTTAGTCAAATTTCTATTCATGACAATTTATACGTTTACTGTTAAATTATATGTACATATTTTATCTTATTACCCTTTTAATTGTGGAAGAGTACAAGATTACATTTCTAAAGGAAGAGTCGTGTAACCATAAACACATAGATATAGAGACACACATTATGCTTCAGGCCAGAAGGGGAGAAAAAGATAGCAGTATGCATATTATAAATTATAAACGACAGACTTCATAAAATAAGAATAAAAATATCTATTCAATCTATTTATTTTGTTATAGACAAGCAGTCCTCGTTGTCAATTAAAAAAATTTATCCACGTCGAGCCATTGAATTAAACAGAACAAATCAAGATCAAATTTGACCAGCTCATTCAACTTCATGACGTGTATCCTAGAAAAAATTCAGGTATTAATGAAGCAATCTATATACTTATCGGATAATGTAAAATTTGTAAGTTCATAAAGGAGTCTGCGGAACATGAAACGGCAATAAAAATAGCATAATTAGTGCAGTAGTATTACTATTTCCCTAGTTTTCTCCAAATCATTCTCTCTTGTTCTCTCCATTGGGAGAAAACTAGGGAAACAAACACTCGAATAATATGAATCATAAATTTCATTTAAATGTATATATGAACCCACTATATACTATAGTTAGTCTCTTTTACTTGAGATAGGAGAGATGAACCTATTGTTATACCTCTCATTCAAATTGCATGCTATGCAAAAAGATATGGTCTATATTTTATGAAACCCCAAATAGGGTTCGTATAATATGTTGAGAAGCAATTTAAGGAAGCCATCGTCTATATATAGCTATATTCCACCACCTCTTCTTCTCTGGGAATGGAGGATGATGAGTTCTTCATTTCCTTTTTCTTCTTTCCACTAGGCCCCTTCTCTGTAGCAGTTGGACTCTGCAACGTGCAACAACTTTAAATAAAACCAATAAAAACATTTCGCCTTTTACAGCTTACTTTTCATTATTGATTCAAAATTTAGGGAAAAAATGGTGAATATCCATCTCTCTCCCCATGTCAAAAGTAAGAACACATGAACAAATTTTTGTATGATCTTGCTAATTCTATGTACTCAACGTATCCACCAAATGCAAAACCTTTGCACATGGGAAGACATCTAAACATGTACAAGAAAATCATGTAAACGATTTGAGTAAATGTTGACTATCAGAAATTTGTGGTCCACTAACAGAACAACTTCTGTTCGGGGTGAGAAAAAAAAAAATTTAATGCATCATCATCACATCATCAGTCATATTGATCTTGCAAAGTAACTAATTTACTGAAATCGATATAAGTAAATGTTTAGAAGAATGAATTAACAACAACTAATAAAAAATTAAGTATTTGAGCAACCAAATAACTTCTTTCTTCCACGGTAAAAAAGAAATCCACCCTATGAAAGGCATAATTAGAGAAGCAAAACAAAATGCAAAGTTAAGATGGGAAGAATAAAATACTTACATATGGTTGCATGGGAGCTAGTGATGGGAAGAATAAAACAGAGTTCAGGAGGAAAGGTCATACTTGGGAGGGGCCTCATTGAGGTTGAAGAGAGGGGGACTGTGAGAGGCAGTTTTTTGGGAAGTTGGGGTTCCTAGTGGTGGTGGTGGTGGTGGTGGTGAAAGAATAGGAGGAGGGATGGACATGGTGACATGAGTTAAAGTGGCAGTGCTGATAGGGCCCTTCTCTGCAAGTGGCTTAAAAAAGGAGGATGGCCTAGACCATGGAGGTGGCTCAGGGAAGGAAGAAGATGAAGCAGAGGATGGGGTTGGGACACCAATATGATCATCAAGCTGGACCACATCTTGTGGAGACATGTTGGCCATCTTTGGCCATATGAAGGTCCCCTGAAGCTTGCAAATTTGAAATCCACTTTTCAGCCTTTCAATTTTTGCTGCCCTGTCCTCATTTGATCTCTCTACTACACCTGTTGTTGCTTTCATTTCACTATTTCTATGTCCCTGCTCTTTGGTCTCTCCCCAATTTTCCACTGCAACTAGTTCTTTTGTTGGTGTTGACAATATTGTTGGAGGTATTACTGATTCAGATGTTGGCTCCTCTCTTGATTTTAATATCCCCATCTGTTCCTGCATCATAATTGTTCTTTGTAAGACTAAATGACTAGAAAGTAGATAATTTTACTGTGACGATAGCACACAAGTAAAATTAAAACATACCTAACTCAAACACACGCTCAACTTTTGTGAACCATATGTGGCCGATTCCATCCTATGATGATAAGCAACATAAACCAACACCCCCCCGAGAGACCTTAATAGAATTAGATATTGATTTCCCGAGAAAGTAAATAGGCCTTTCTATTGTCTAATACTGGAATGGAGGTCAAAATTTTACAAAGCTTCATCCCAAGTCCACTTACCCACTACGCACATATCGATATATATATAGCGAGACTACATATTTAAAAAAAAAAAAAAAACTGAAAACATATAGGGACTACACCTTAAAAATTTAACTTATACCAGGACTCAAAACTTGTTCAGTATAATGACATTCATCAATAATGTAGAAGTTTCGAGAAAATTAAAAGCAAACTAAATTTTAAGGGGCAACAAAAACTATGCTATAACATCAATTACCTCCATATCGCTCAGAGCTATGGAAATATCCTTTAGTTGTTCCTCGATTTTAAATTTCTTATCCACCAACTCTTTATACATCTCCTGCGATATAACGATTATATAAATACTTATAATTATAATAGGGCTCAACAAGTCATAGGGACTTTCCATTCTAAAACTAAGCACATCAGGAAGCTTTATGTGTAACTTGATAGATGTTACCTGCATTGTAACCAAGGAACCACCTTTTTCCAAATTGATATTATTTGACAAACAAGAATTCGATGTAGTCACAATAGCTAATTCTTCCTCCCTCTTCTTGGATGCCAATTGCTGCATTTCACTATTTGTAACACAAAGGAGATGGAATGTCAATATTTGAGTAAAACATGCGAATAAAGTTGAATCTTAAGTATATATTTATAATAGAAAACATGGCTGTGTACTCGTACTACTATCAACATGGAATGCTCAATAATCTTAAGTATATCTTTATAACAGAAAACATGGCTGTGTACTCGTACTACTATCAACATGGAATGATCAATTAATGTTAAGAAATAGAGATTACCGTTTCAATTGAGACATTTCTTCTTTTATCTCTCGAAGTTCTCTAGCACAAATGGGATCCTGCGAAGGGTTGTCCCCAAGTTTCCATCCAGGGGGTGGAGTCCAATAGGGATCTTGAACCCCTGCTTCCTGTCTAATTCTAACCAAATCGGCATTCTCCAACCAATATTCCATGGCTCCCTCAGCATTGTGTCGCCGTCGAAATCTCTCTGTTCCTCCAGGAGCCACTTTTCCAGCCATGTGCTTTAGCAGATGATCCAGTAAACCTGTATCACCTATCAGCTTTCGAGCCTCTGATCTCAAGGCTGGCCTCAAAATAGGTTTTTCAAAAACTGCTCCTTTCTCTTTCATCACCTTGAGCATGTTCTCCTCTGCTAACTTGTACCTTCAAATACACAAAGCACTGTTATAGATTGCAACAAAGTATAATTGCAGAGAAGCTTCAGAATGATCAATCACTATTTAAGTTTACAAAATTATTATCTATTGACATTTTTGGAATACTTTTATAAGCTAATTAAATATAATGTGATATGTCTTACCTCTCGGCAGACCATCTGTCAATTGAAATTTTATGCTTCTTTTTGCTGTATACTACCAGTTGATTCTGCCCACCATGCTGTGCTTTCTTCAATTTTTGAACCTCACTACATTCATTTTGGTTTCTCTTGCTTTTACGAATCGTCCTCATTTCATCTGACACCTCCTTTGTAAGCTCCTTTTCTTCACACTTCTTTCTCTTTCTATCAGTCATTTGCCCTCTCTCATTTTGTTCATTTACATCTAACCCATTGTCTTTCACAGATCCTGATAAAGATTCTGAATCGTTCTTCTTATGCTGGCCTAAGAATCGAACTGATCGACGCTTGCCCCACTGCATCATCCCAGAATATATGAGCTGAGACCAACACGAACCCTTCTTGGAAACCGGATCCATTCCCTCATCAATGAACAATGGGCTTTTACTCGTTTGATTCTCTTCAGAAGTTATCCAGAAACTCCATGAGTTTCCTCTTTCCGCTAACTCCTCCGCCGAGACTCTCCTGTATAGCGCATTACTAGCAAATCCTGATTCCATTGCAAACTTCTCGTCAAGTGCAGGGATCTTCTTTTTGTCTGGTTTCCTATAGTCTGCATCGTTGAACTGCATGCGAAGAGAATACATGCTTGGGTACCTAACTGACACTTGAAGCTCTCTCATATCACTGAGCTGAATCCACTCATAACAAGAAAAGCAAACGACATAAAGGTTTTAATTTTATACAGAAGAAAATATTACAGAGAAAGGTAACGAGGTTAGAAGTCAAACCATAACAACACGGACGAACTTTAAATGATCCGGGCATTTGAGTGGGAGCTTGGAATGATCGATTTCATAAAATCGGCCTACTATTAAATGCTCACAAGTCCCTTAGTTATACAAAGTGACAATCGGTTAATGTAAAGGACAATAATAGAATCAACATTTATGTTATCGGGGGATGAAAGAGCAAGCAAATGGGTATAAAACAAAAGTGTGGATCAAAGACTACGAGGAAGGTGATTAATTAGAAAACGAGGATGTTGCTTCTACCTTGGGTACAGATTGGTACTGAAGTGAGTGGAGACAGAGCAATATGTTTGTCCGAACATGTGCTTTGTGCGCCGTCAACATCGCCTCGATCCTTCTTTTTCAAGTACAATCTTTCCTGCAAAAGTATCCCATACAATTTCATTCGAACAACTGTTTCTTTTTTGCCATAATATGGTCAACTGCCTTAAATGCATTGTTCTCTCACAATCATATAGTATGCTAATTTTAACAACAATAAAAATTGTGCTCTTCAACATATCATTATAGATATGAAAGTGGCTACAGAGGACAATTAGACCGAATGAAACTGATTTCTAAATTGGAGGTTCATCAAAACTGTTAAATGGACAAGCGATGAAGAACATGTGAAATCACACTGACTACATGTACTGTACTGTCTCTGAAATTAAAAGATCGCCTAAAAGTTAATAGCACGAAGCAAGAAAACAAGCATTCTATTCTATTAAAGGAAGATGAGAGAGACCATATCTTTAGCGGCATCGTCGTCCATTTGCTCCATGAACTTCAGATCAACTGCACAGCATTTAGTAATTCGATCAATTTGAATGGGAAAACAGAGCACCAGAAATTACTTTCAAAAGAGTATAAGATACCTTGTTGCTGAATCTGTGCCTTCAAAGCAGCATCTTTTTCCTGCTCTTTCTAGTGTTTGTTCTCAGAGAAGAAAAGCAAGAAAATGAAGGAGCAAATGCAAAATTTGTTATGCTGCAGAAAAATGGAGCCCGGTGAAAAAAGCATTACACTGCACTGAAGAGAGAGAGCGCGCGCAACAGATCAAAGTAATCATTGCAAGTTGCTAACGCCCGACGTGATGCCGTTTCTATATGATTCCCTGTGGTAGAGTGCCGCGTAGTCCAGTAGGTAACCATTTTCTGACCAATTTAGTAACGCCACGTGGAGATACTTTAGGGGTCATTTGAAGTGTCATGTTCTGATTGGTGTGAGGATATACCAGATCCCATGAGAAGGAGGATGATATAATTTGGGGTAAATTTTCTGTTATTATATTTTTTTTTCTGCTTGTTCAAAAAATTACCGAACGTGTGTCATCTCTGTTCACCCCTCGCGCGTTGAGTTGAGGAGCATTTTTTCGATTAAGATTATTCAGACCATAAAGATTTAATTCGAAATATTTATTACAAGATTACTAAATTAAAAATTAAGTGAAACATTATGAAAAACTGTATGTTTTTCTGGGGATAGTTTAGGCATTTCATTTATGTTTGGCATCAACGCTATTTTTCACTGTCTTATAATTTCATTTTCTTTAGGAGGATATCAATCCAAACTACTATAAAGCATTAAATATGTCCAAGGTATTACAAATTTGTTTTTCTGGTCAGGGTTTTATGAATATCTTAATACTATATAACCTTGACAAATTATTCACATATTCTTTATTAGCCTAATGTTTCATAGCATAATTTAGTGGTAGAACATGTACAATAATGTCCAATTTGTAAAATGCAGTTGTCAATTTGTGTTGTTATGTAAATGTTCAGGATTATGTTTCCTTCCAAATTTTTGGTCTTAGACTCCTAATTGACATTGTTTCTTCTATAGCCATAAAACAAGAGGAATGCGGTGGTTCACTTGGCTTCTTTCCAATTTGTGTTGTTAACTTTGAGCTAAAGGTAATTTACAAATGTTTACTATCAAATTCTATAGCGCTCACTTAGCAAGTGGTAAGGTGGAGTCAAGAATTCAGTTGCCAATTTTTCCAATTAGTACATTATATTGCATGTTTTTGTTGGCGAAGGGTTGTGCGTTTTGAATTTTTTTATCCCTTTTGGGTAGGGGTTTGGGGTGTGTCAGTACAAACGTATATCAATTCATTGGGAAAATATATTAACAATCATAAGGATTTAGAGTGTTTTTGGATTAGTTTTTGAAAAATAGCTTCTGAAAAAAAAAAAAAAAGTGATTTCAGATAACAGATTTTGTAGAATGACTTCTGAAAAGGTTAAAAAAAATAACTTATGTGAAAACCATAGTTTTGAACCCTTAAAGTATTGTTTTCAGTTAAAACCATGATTTTGTAGAATTTGACGGTGTTTAAGTAACTTAATTCAAATCATGATTTTGAAGAAAAAAGTACTCCAGCCTTTTTCTCAAGTGTATGGATAATTTTTTTCCAGATCATGGTTTTGACTCCAAAGGTACCTTTTTATTGTTATCTAAACACAACTTGATTAAACGATAGTACGATACAATCCATTTGAGGACTAATATATTAAATGTAGAATTTTAGAGACCAAATTGAAAATTTGAATAAAGTATGAGGCCGAAATTATTGGTATTTATTTTTTCTTTCTTTTTCCCAAAAAGAAGCCAAACAAAAACTTTTGAGATAAAGAACAATTTCCAACCTTCCAAATGCCAAACCAAACAAAAACATGCTTTGTCATCAATAAACCAAGTCTACTAACATTTAAGGAATATTGAAGGGAAGAAATTATGAAATAACAATGGGGAAGAGCAAAAGGGAGCAAACAATATTTATCATTTTCATAAATTAACTTACAATTAAATAAAACAAGATAATTATTCAAACAGAAAACACAGATTGAAAACCAGCCCCGTGCTGTTTTATTTAAACACATAAGATGTCTTTGAGAATTCCTTTTCCTATTGGATAATCATTTCAGTTGAATCCCCTAAGAGGGTACCAACAGGTTCCATCTCCGTTAAAACAAGAAAGAAGAAATGGGATGTTAACGAGGCAAATAATTTATAGACCCAAGTTTGAATTTTATGCGTACATGATGAGCACTACTCATTGGAGTCAAAGAATACATGTATGTAAGAAGCAACACTTATTATCCAAATCACTAATTTTACATTATTCGTATCATACATGACAGAAACACATTGACAAAGGCCAATGAAACCTATGTTAGGACAAGTTCTGGGTGTCATAATTACACAAAAGTCGTATAATCCTGCGGTCTCTTCATTCCAATTCAGCCACAATATTAGGTTCCTCACCTTGGCATAGGTACTCATCACATAAAGATGCTGATCCCCAATCCTTTCTAAGTCTTAAGATGTCTTCGGTGAAAGTGGAACCAGAGGCTCCAATGAACACACTGGACAAAGCACATATAGTCTTGTCCAACATTGCTTCCACCTTCAGCAACAAAATATTTATAAAGATAGTCAGCAGAGGAAGGAATCCATAGAGGTAACTAACAATGAGAATTCAGTAAGCTTGTTGTTTCTAAAGTAATTAGCACACATAATATGCCAACAAGGTTCTCAATCATCTAATTCCATTCCATTGTTCCACAAAATGAAGTAATGGCAAAAAAAGAGAAAGCAAAGCTCTAAAAACCCTCTGATTTTCTAAAATCACCGAAATCAATAATTACAAGAAGTTAATATGAGCACTTCATGGAGAAATCAGACACTAAAGTGGGATAGATGAAGGAGGAGGTAAACAACTTTCGTAATTACGATGATACTAAATTTTCGTTATTTTACATGAACCAATATTTTAGGTAAAAGTCAACCAGTACTGATCAACAATCTATCATGGACTATAAGATGCTTCTCCTCCACAACCAAACGGGAAAAATAAAAAGGACTAGACAGTTTTGCTAGAGAATACATTGATTGTATGGCAGCAATAACACTGCCATCTGCAATCATAATTTTATACTTAGCATTGAAGTAAATAATAAGGTATTACATGATTTCTTAGAGTTTACACATAAATCATCCAAGACGGAGCCAGCTATGTTCGACCTCCATTCCAAAGATCCAATCACAAATCACAAATATGATACAAACCACATAGCACAACCAAAAGCTAAACAGTTGAGCATCCTATAGACTAAGGGTCTGTTTGGTATGAGGGAATTAGAGGGGAAGGAAAATTTTTATAAGTTGGATTTAAAAAAATTAAAGAAGTGGAGTTAAAAGATTCCAATTAATCTTTCTTACTCTTTTATCTTTGAACTTCTCTTTATTAAAATATTGTGATCCAACTTCTCTAATTTTTTTAAATCAAGCTCAAAAGAATTTTCCCTCTGCCCACTTTTCCTCCCCTCGGCCATCAATGAAAATTTTGAGCCTTGTCAATGTCAATATAATCATCAGATTTGTATGAACAGAACACAGATTCTTTGTCAAATTGACCTTAAGGGGCTGTTTGGTATGAGGGATTTAGAGGGGAGAGGAGGGGAAGGAAAATTTTTATGACTTGGATTTAAAAATATTAAAGAAGTGGGGTTAAAAATTTTTAATTAATTTTTCTTACTCTTTTATTTTGCATCTCATTTTTATTAAAATTTTATAACCCCACCTCTCTAATTTTTTCAAAACCAACTCATAAAAATTTCCTCTCGCCTCCCTTTCCCTCCCTTTCCCTCCCTTTCCCGCCTGCCAAACAGATCATAAAGGGCAAGTATATTTGTTCTGGGTGTAACGATACAAAACAATTAATTAAAAAGACAAGGCATCTTCATAACAGCGGGCACTGCCGTCATCCATGTAATGACGGCCATAAGCAATAAATCTATGCATTGATGTCAAGAACCAAATTATGCCCCCAAGGATACAAAGGCGTCTAGGAGCTTTAGATAAATCATGCTACAAGAACTAATACATGCTGATGAATAGAGGTTATACTGTGCAGTCCTGTAATTTAAATTTAAACCCCATGAAAGTAACATTGTCATCTCACCTGAGAGTCGCCCTCAATATGATGCCTGTATAACAAAGCATCCCATTTTTCTGCTGAATTACGAGCTGGGCGTTTAACAAGTGGAACAGGCTTGCCATTCAGTACGACTAGTGACTGAAGTAGACCAGTCTCACTCTCTGCTGCATCCGTGGAAAGATAGATAACAGGTGCATTGGCTCTTTCAACCACCCGCAAGATACAATCAGCAGCTTGAGGAATGGGGTAAAAGCAACTTGGTTTTTTTGCATTACTGAAAACATAGAAACAGATCATCAGAGTCAATCCAAGTATAAATAACAAAAAATACAAAAAGAAAACCTTGCAGGACAGTTCATTTCATGGAAGCATGCCAATGCAGGAAAAATGTACATTAAGATATACTAAAGTCATCATCTATAATGTCGTCCTTCCCGAAATACATGCACACCTAAATTGGGTTAGTACTTGGGAAGGGTAAAGATGCACGCACCAAAATTTCAGAAAGCCATGTCTTCGAAAATGTAAGGCAATGAAGTTCCTTCCCAGGAATGTTTGAATAAATCGCTGAGCAGTCAGCAAAATAAGTCGGCTGGGCTCCATAAGAGTCTTGCATCGGTGGGCAATTGGACCACCTGGTTGCATTAACCATTCTTGCTCCACTGCAGCAAAGAAAATATCTCCAATCGCCATTACATCATCATCATGTACAAACTTAGACAGGACATCTTGAACCGTTCTCTTCTTGGGCTTCCTGGTATCCTCTTCCCAAACAGGTTGAGGTTTAGTATATGACAAGCCTAATGACTTCAACTTCTTTAAACGTTCCTCGTCAAGAAAACAAGGTTGAGGAAGTGAAAAGTAACATAAAAACTTGTTTATGTGCATATGATGCTTCTCGATATTAGAAAATTCTTCGAAGGAGATCACAACCTTTCTTCCCAAGCACTTATTTATGTGATCAATATCCAACACTCTATCATATTGGTAATCAACTCTATGACTAGGAATAACCAAAACCCGGTTAAGAAGAGCTGCGAAAAACATATGCTTCTCTAAGCAAATCAGATGGTTGGACGTCTGGCCTGAAACGCATATAGCCAGCAAAAACTTATCAGACTTTGGCTTCCACTCGATTGTTCTTCCTTGAGAAAATTTCTGATCCACAGTTCTACATCTATCATAGCGTACATCACCACCCAAACTATCATTCCCAAATCAAATTCAGGTTCAACCAAACCCACCGTCCTATGAGGAGACAACAAAACCTCTTGAATCTCTCTATTCAAAGAAATCTGCTTAAATAACACAGATTTAAGATCTTCCAACAATGGCTCCGGCGAGCGACTCACACCCTGATTTTGAGAACTCGAATTCGAATTAACCGTGGAATTCACAGAGGACAAAGACAACTCGTTAAATGTACGGTTCCAGACGCCCAAAAGCCCTAATTGCTGTTGACGCAAGAGATATAAAGCGCGCAACTCGGATTCCTTCATTTGATCGGCGAGGGAATCGAACTTGAGAGAGGAGAGGTGGGTGAGGAAGACGGAGTGAGGATCTGTGGTGAAGTAGAATAGGACAATGAAGAGCGGAAGAATAGCGAATAAGTACCTCTTCTGGAACTTGAACTCGAAATTAAAACGGGGAATGCGAGAGCCGAAACTTTCCATGTGGAATGTGTTGGAGGTGGTGGTATTGGTGGGAGAAGGGGGCTTCCTCTCGTTCTGCTCGATCAGGTTGTGGCGGTCGTCTTCTTCGTCGGAAGACGAATCCCTCTGAACTGAATTCCTCTTGGGCATGGCGGAGGGCGCCAAACCACGAGCCCGAGATTGGGTCGTTAAGCAACTGAGTGGGGCTCACTTGGAAGCAAGAAGAAGAGCCAGAATCAGCGGGCAACAATGGCAATGAATCGTTGAGTCGGTGAATGTAACACAGTGAAATGTGATCGAGTGAGTGGCAATGAAGTGGTGGTGACTGGTGAATCAGATTTGAGTAGCGACGGAGACGACTGGCGATGAGAGAGGAAGCCCGGGGAAGAAGCAACCAGCCAAACACAGCGGAATCAGTTGGCTAATGAAAAATGAAAAATGAAAATGACGTGTCACCAGCTCATCTCAACGATCACTGGACGTTCCAACAAGTGTCATTTAATTTAGTTGGAGTGGCCCAATTATTTTATTACAACTTTCATAGGTAAGAATCATTTAATTCCATATTGGCCAAAAAAAATATTTAATTCCATGGGGTTGCCCCTACGACGATCACTGATGTGTTTGGAGATTAAAGAGGCCAAAGGAGATTAAAAAAAAAAAAAAGGAAATGATTGAGAACCAAAATTTTAATTTCCCTCCCATCCAAAAATTCAAACCAAATGAAAGAATAACAATCATTCCCCTCCCTCATCTCAAACCAAACACGTCCCTTAGATATTATTAGATAATATATTAATATTATAAGATAGTGCTTTAAATATTTAAGTAAATTAATTGTTGCCGTTCAAAAAAAAAAGTAAATTAATTGTTTGGTTTTTCTATTTTAGTTCCAAAAAAAAAAAAATAGATTCAATCATGATCGATTACTTCTCTCTTATGTTGATCTTAAAATAAAATTATCTATTTGTTTTTACTTTATGTTGTCAAAAGGCTAACGTCTGAAACACTCAAGAGTCAAGGCTATCATTTTTTTTATATAATTTGACAATCAAGGGAACAAAAATTGACGCTAGCTCAAGACTCTAATTTACCGTCTGATGCAATTTTTTACACAATATAACTCCTCTTCGGGTCTTTGTAGTTTCACCAGATGTCAAAAGATAATAGAAGTTAACGAAACAAATTCTCACAATTGTTGGGTGATGACAAAAATTAAATCAACATATAGCAGTAATTTCTATCAAATGCCTCAAGTTTCTCATAACTAGTTGGCTCAAAATGTATGACAAATCAACATGCTTTGAGACTGTTACCAGTCCAAAATGGAGTTCAATTCACAGGTTCAATATTATACAAGACAGTTCAAAAACTATGCCTATATGTGAAGAGTGGGTGCAGGAGTGAAAATTAACTATCACCTCTATAGCATACGGCCACCACTAAGATGCTACACTATATCATTTTTGAAAACTGAGTGAAGGTGCCTCTATCAATTTTACTGAGATTCTTCCACTACAACAAGCCTTCCACGAACCCACTTTTTAGTCACAGTAGGTGATCTAGATGGTGTGTCATCTTTAGGGGGCTGAGTTCCCTCCATGGTTGGAGAGGAATTGGTTTGCGATTTGATACTCTGACCCTTTTCTGATACGCGACTGTCAAAACCAAGAGGCGAAGAGAAGCAGCCATTGGTACCATTAGGTAACTTCTGCAAGGAAAATCTGTAAATATCTTTGAACTCATCTCTTGTTGATAATGTTTTGTGTCCGTTTATTTGGCCCATATCTGACTGGTTTAGAACTTCAAATGCCATACCTTTTTCCTCATCAACCTGACTCAAGGCCATGGATGAATCGTTACTCTCAGTTATCTGCTGTGTATCAATGGATTCAAGTGATTGAATAGCTTCAGCTATAAGCTTTCTGGTTTCTATGAGTGAAGCTAGAACAGTGGAACTCTTGGTGGCAGCAACCTCAAGTGCTTTAGCAGCTTTTTCAGCTTCAGCAATCAATAATCTGCAAATTTACAGATAGTTAAACGAATTTATACTAAGTAACTAATTATACAATAATGAAATAAAGCTGCAATTTAATGGGCTAATTTCAATAACAAAACAGAAACAACCAATGTTCAATGCGTTCAGTAAGGTCATGAAAGCAAGACGTGATTAACCTAAACAAAGAAATGGGCTTTGTCTGTGTCCCTAAAGTCATATTTGTCGCAGCATAACCGAGAACTAAATGAGATAACATTTGATTTAGAGTGGGGTAAATAGGCGAACCTTCTTAGAAGATATTGACAAGCAAGATGGAAAATCGGAAATTCAGGCAACGCTGAGCCAAAGTTGTAAACCAATAGAGAGAAAAAGGAGAGTTCAACAGAACTACAAAGTTGAAGTAACCTAGAAGTAAAAAGTCTGTCTACCTTGCTCGTTCAATGGGTTCAGTAGGTTTGATTTCTGTAACGGCTCTCTGTGCTCTGATATTCTTTATCATCTCAAACTTAGAACTCGCCAAAGGATCCTTGTAGACAGGAGATTTACTTCTTTTCAACCTCATCTTATGAAAAATTCTCGTTTCACCCTCCAAAAAAATAGTAGTATCAGTAAATGTTTTCTTTATAGGGTTCCTTCTTGTGGAATGCGTGCCGTCACTTGGTCTTCTTGATTTCCTTTCAGCTCCAACTTCAGTACCGTGATACTTGGCCATTGCAGAGCACACTCTTTCACGGTATTCCTAAACATAAGTCAAGGCAATGATTAAAACTGTGATGACTAAGTTAAAGCTTAAAAAGTAAAATTTGGAATGTTCATGTGGACAACCGAAATTACAAGGTTTAACTATGGGGTGATATCTCATTTTACAAAACGAGAACGGCAAATGAAAAAATGAGGTAAAGAGAAGCCAGACATACCTGTTCTCATAAAACTCTATTTTGATATTGAATGGGAATATTTTTGAAAAAAGTTATTTATTCATATTATTTAGTATAACTAGAAGTTCGAACAAGTACAAACCAAACTTACACACAAGACTGAAGGGAACACATCTATCAACATGGTTCCCATTTTTAAATATACGGCATCAATTCAGACCCAAATAAGTGTTATTATTTGGTAAAATATCCATTCTTAAATATGAAACTTATGGTTCTGACCTTAGATAAACAGTGCTTCTCCCCCACCCCAGCACATGTGAGAGGATGAGAGTGAGCCCCACACTGAAAATGGTAAACACCTCTCTCCCCTCCATCACTTCCCCTCTAGTGACCGGAGGGGATACAGGTCCCCAAGACACGTCTATTGTATGATAAAGAGTTAGCAATCACGTCATGAACCTTGAACAAACAGATCAAAAATACAAGAATTCTGCAAATAGAAGCCAATTTCTAAGTTCTGACTACTCAGCCCCTTTCTAATTACTTCAACTTGCTTACGGAAATAATAAACAATAAAGGACATCCTACGGATCAAGGTCACAAACTATTAATAATTCTATCAATACAAAATGTTATTGAAGTCTAGACTTAGATTTAGGAGCTAGATGTATCATGTCTTTCTTTTTATTAGTGTCCGATGAAAACCTAATAGTTGGTTGTCCTTTCAATTTCTCTAATTTGCTCAGCGGACCATTTGTCTATCTAGTTTGCTTACTAGGTCAATTTGCTCCGTGTAGATTCAAATAGATAAATCATGTCCTTCTGCCCATTTTAAAATTTTACTGTTTAGCAAACCACAGGCAAGAACAAGCAGAATACTGAACTACAAACCATGCAAAGTCATCAATTAAATTATACACTTACAGGATCAGCCCATTTAATAGAGATGGCTTCAGCAATTTTCCTTCTCTGCTCAAGGGACTTGGGTGCACTTCGATTACCTTTTGCTTTTGGCACAGCGTTCCTTTGTTTGACAATCTCAAGCCACTCCTGCGTCAGCTGTTCATTCAAGGTTTCATAGGAATTCCATTGCAGCTTATCCTCACCAGCATAGCCTTGTCTTGAAGCTTCTGCAATTAAATTCTGCCACTCAAAGTAGCAAGTTTCCTGCACCAACTTCCTTCTATGCCTCCTGTCCCATCTCTTTCTCACTCCGGCACCTATTTTCAGTCTTGTTTCTGTACTGTTCAATCAATAAAGATGGCTGAATTAGTTAAAATTGGAGAGAGTATGAGAGGCTATATATTAGCATGCAGCATTCATCTCAATATTGAAAGATGATAGGCATCAGACATCCTTCTGCCTGATAGAATTACAATCACTTAATGGTAACATTCACAGAAAGGCATATACTCAGTTACTCACGTCTGCGCATGCCCAAATTTAACCAACTTCATTCTGACCTGCATTACCAAATTTTTTAAACAGATAAGTTACAAGAGAAGTGATCTTAGCCAACTCAAGCATAACAGATAAGTTCATTAATCCTGATCATGCCATCATGAAACCCACTAAGAATGGCCATTACAGCTGTAACGAAGAAAATGTTTAATGACATCAGAGGGAAAATCTTTTAATGTTTTGATGTCTTTTTTAATAGAAGGGAAGTATTAATGGTTTAATATTAGCTACTAAATCTGGCTAGCAAGGTCAAGGCGGAGTGCGCCAGGTGGGGTCTAGGGAGGGATAGATACATACAACCTTACCACCGCAAGCGGAGAGGCTGCTTCCAGGATTTGAACCCGTGACCTTCAGGTCATATGATAGCACCCTTACCGTTGCGTCAAGGCTCACCCTCTAGTGCAGTGATAAGATATATAACTTAAATCATCAAAAAACAGTGCTCCTAATCGAAAATACATCAAAGCCAAAATTTAACATTATACAAAAGAAAAACTACTAGTAAGATTATACTATGTTAAAACGCTTGGAATAATGTAGTTAAGAATAAGAGAAATCAAACTTCTGTTTCCTCCAGCTTCAGTTAATAGAGTTTCTTGCAGAAAGAGATATCAGTTAAGATACAAAAAGTTGATCAGTAAACAAGATCAGGCGATTCTACAACAAATAGTAGATTAATAAATAAATTAATATTACAATAGTATGGATGCTATATGACTTAATATGGTAATCTTCATCAGCAAAGACGTTAAGATATTCTTACATGACATCACCTTAGGATTCTGCATTGCAAGCCTTGTTCTTTCCTTTATTTTTTGCAAAGTCTCTGCTCAGAATTTTAACATTTCAGCAAATCGTAGAACATTATAGAATAGAAACCAAACTAACAGGAAAGTAAAGGAAGGACAATATGAATTAGTTACCAGGGCTGTGCTTTCTGCCTTTATTCCATGGTATGCCTCCTTTATTTGCTTTTGAAATTCTCATTCTTCTCAACTTCTCTCTCTCATCAGGTTCTTTAGATTCTTCATTTGCAGATTCGTGCCAAGGCCCAGGTGGATTAGAATTTAGACCCAGATCTGAGTCCTTCGGACCCAAGCATTTATTTTCTTTTGCAGCCAACCCCTTTGGTTCAAGAGTAGCAACTGCCTTTACCAGCAGCCTACCTTTTCGAAGCTCAACACATCCCACATTGAAGCTTAACTTTCTAAGTTTGTGAAAGGTTTTCCAACCGCAAGGAACTCTCTGCTCATTACCAAAGGTAACCGAAAATGATGCTAATCTATAATGAGAACTATTCTGCGACCCGAATGAATACAGAGAGTATTGGAAAGAGGGATGTGCATTTGCAAACTCTGCTGACATAATTTAAAAATAAGGGAAACAGTAATCAGTACTAACATCTACAACTGCATAAACCACACACCTACTCACACATTCTTGATAGAGGCGTTAAAAGTTTCACAAGCAAACGACCATTTTACTTCCAATGAAAGGCTTAAAATCTTCCATTGAAGGAACAGAAACATTTTGAACTAGGGGAGGAATTGAACCAGCAAGAAAATCAAATTCAATGACGTCGGCACGTTATAGTAATATAAACTACATGTAAACGAAAATGATATTTCGCGGGTCTTCCATACAATTTAACAGAAGTAAAATCCTCAATAATTACTAGACAAAAGAGCCGAAAGAAAAAGACTAGAACCAAATCAAGGAATGGAGAAAGAGAGGAGGGGATAGTACCTAACAAAGGCATGGGAGCTCATTCAGTCACAGTCCAGATAATATACAAGCAAACGGCATAAGTGGATGAAGATAGAATTTCAGTTCTTCAGTTCCTCTCTGAAATGCTAAGCTATGGTGGTGGTGATTCTTGAGTGACTGCCGAAAAAAGTTGAAATGAAAAATCAGTGGAGCTGCAGCATCACCGTCCTTGAAGGGAGGTTGCTGGATAACGATTTCCGAATTAACGTAACAATTTAGAAGCCTGCCAGATCGAACAGTTCAACATAAACTGGACCCTATTATGGGCTTTAAGAAAAATCTGAGAGCTCGGGCTTATTCAGTCCACACGACGAAAAAGAAAAACTTTCAGAGGATGGAGCTCATTTCATCAGCATCGTTAAAGCTGATTTTTATTAATTAAGAAAGAATTCATGGTAATTATCTTTAAGGTAACTAGATATATTTTTCACACAATATAAAAAATGAATTATTTTTCTGGAATAAATCCCTGACAATATATATAAGGGAAAATTCTAAAAAACTACATTGAAAATAGCAAAAAGACAATTCAGTACATTGAAATTGCAAAAGGACAGATCAAGCGGTGTCAGATGGGCAGAGCCGCAGAGGAATCTGGCATTTTGAAATCTCAGCCAAATGACGAAAATGCCCTTCAGCCTTCAGTCGGAATAACAGCATAGGAGTTGTTAATGATGAATCCGGAGTTGTTAATGGTGAGATCGATGATGTTATTGGCCCTGGAACTTGTTATTTGTGAAAGAAGAAATTTGAGTTGTTAATTTCAAATCCAGAGTTGTTAATTAAGAGATGGGTGTTGTTATTGGCCCTGAAATTTTTTAAGTGCGAAAGAAGAAAATTGAGTTGTTAATATCGAATCCGGAGTTGTTAATGGCGAGATCGGTAGTGTTATTGGCCCTGAAACTTGTAAATTGTAAAAGAAGAATTGAAGTTGTTAATAACGAATC
Source organism: Inga oerstediana (assembly GCA_963210345.1). NCBI lineage: Eukaryota > Viridiplantae > Streptophyta > Magnoliopsida > Fabales > Fabaceae > Inga > Inga oerstediana. Next base: position 71,265,006 of record OY723404.1, on the reverse strand, counting down.
CAGAGGTGTTAATTACGAGGATCATGTTGTTATTCTGAAGTGGGGATGGAGGGCTGAAGGGCATTTTCGTCATTTGGCCGAGATTTCAAAATGTCAGATTCCTTTGCCCGTCTGACACCGCCTGATCTGTCCTTTTGCAATTTCAATGTACTGAATTGTCCTTTTGCTATTTTCAATGTAGTTTTTTGGAATTTTCCCTATATATAAATTTGAAGAAATTTAAAAGGAAAAATTGTACAAAGCTGAAAAAAATGGAAGATTTCGATACCTGTAGCGGTATATATGTCGCAAGGCTTTGGCTTATTTTAAGGTCTCGGGGGTAATGATCTTGTAATCTAATGACATATAAGCTCTCCTGTAAGTAGGAGGTCATATATTTGATCTCACTTGTAACCTCAGATAGCCAGTGCATGTCCCTTTAATTCAAAATATTTTAAGGTCTCATGGAGGCATGTATTGTCTCATGTTCATTGGTTAAGGGGAATAGTTTGCTCCCATATGATCACAAGTTCAAATAACATTGAAGAGGTATATCTAGAGGTAGGAAAAACGGGTTGGCTTGGTTGGCCGGCCCAAGGCCCGACTCCCATAAAAGCCCCTAATTTGAAGCTGGCCTGTTTACTCACAGGCTTGGGCCAAGTCGTGAGCTTCAAGACCGTTTAAGAAAAACATTATTTTTTTATTTTCTTAAAGAAATTAAATTAAACACTAAAATGTTTAATTTAAAACAAATATTTTCAAAGTATTAAATGTTTTATATTTTTTGATAGATAGAATAGATGACCATTTGCCTTAAAATAAAATTCTTCATGAGATACAGACTCTGCTTTATCAATTTTCAATTATTAGTTTATCTTTTTGATATAGTTTGCATAATATTCAGACCTCATCAAATACAATTAAAAAATTGTTTTCTTTGTTTACCTTACATCAATAAAAAAATGATTCTTTCAGTATTTCATAAGGAAAAATTTCTTTGTAGAAATATTAAGAACCAAAAGAAAGATTCTTAAAAATTGAGTAATTTTTTAAAAAAAATCAATTAGAAAACTTTTAACTAACTATAATATCATCAACAAGTTTTTCCTAAATTTTTAATGAGAATATAATTGATTTTTTCCTTTAAAATCATTCTAATAGCACACTGTGTGATTTGAAAACATTTCCAATTTTAAAAAATTATCAGCCTCGAAGCAAAACTTAACTTACAGTCATAGTCATTTAATAACAATTTTAAAAAAAAAAATTGGTGACTTAAATTGGCTCACGGCCTTACAAGATTGGCCATCTTATGTCAACACCCGTTTCCATTTCGATAATCGAAGAGTAATAAAGACGGAATTCAATGGGCATACAGAATAGTACAATTATACTGATAAAAATATTCGTTTACAATTCTGATATCGTTCGTCGACGAAAAATAAAAAATATAGCGAAAGTTTTAATATTTACAAATTTCACCAAAATATCACAAAATAGACTAATTATGACCATGATATTGTCCTCGCCTCGAGACCCGTACCGCTCACTTTCCGGCATCTACATCTTTTCCCTTAGACCCACTGATACCCACTGAGGTGTTTATTAAAAATAGGGTGAGATTCCGGAGAACCCCAGTAGAAACATGCTATCGTTCATAGAAAATGCGAAAAGTAAATATGATATATGCCATGTATGCATCAATTAATGAATATTATAAACATATCATCTGTATGTATATATGAGTGGAGCCCAGCCCCACTATTCTGCACCGGTTGGGTTTTCACCAACTCCAGTGTAAGTGCTTCTGACACTTCTGGCCCCTTTTTGGGCAAATCATGTTGATTAATAAAGCGCATTTACAAACACTGGCATCCACAAAATCATATAAATATGGCATAATGTATGAAGGATAATGTCCCTACCTCAATACTTTATAATCCTCTGTTTAACGGTGTCTCGTAAAACGTGTCGTTCTGGCTCTCAACTCGGTCCTAAAATATTAAATATACAAGAAATAGGTCATAACCTATTCAAGTATTATTTTAGACTCTTCCATAGTGTTTCTTGTGATAATATTAGTCTATGATGAAAATTTACTAAAATGACCCCGGGACCCCGGCCCGGCCCCGCCGTACCCGGCCCGATGGCACGTTTTCCCAAAATTTTGACTAAGGCTATTCTGACTTATTTTCGCCTAAGGAATCAATTTCCGGGCTCAAAATTACCAAATTCACTGTCAAATTACAAAATACACTTGACAGTCCCTATTTAGTGATTTCAATGGCATTTTCGTAATTATGCTCTTTTGGCCTCTACCGAAAAAATGCCCAACTGTAACCCCACCTTTTTGCCCACTGAGTCCAATGGAATCATTTATTTCATGAAAATCAAACTCCTACTACCAGTTCTGGTACTGACCGAAATATTAGGGGAAAATGGAAAAAATGAGGCTTTGTGTTTTGGCTCCCAAAACTTGTATTTTTCCACTTCTAATCCTTGATTAACTTATTTAAACACTTCTTAACCATGATTTAAAGGATTTTAGGCAGCATAACCCCTTAGGATCATGGCTTTTCTAATTTTACAACTCAACCCAAAAATCACATAACCAAACAACAATCACCAACAACAACTTCCATACACTAAGAAGTTGAGATTTTGGAGATTACCTCTTGATCCTTGATGTTTCTCTCTCTAGGACATCCTCTCTCTCTTCTCCTTGAGCTAAGAATGAGTCTTCAAGATCATAGATTCATGAAGAAACATGGTTTAGAGAAGGGTCTAGGGGAAATGTTACAAGAAAAACTTAAAAATCAACTCTTACCTTAAGATTTCTTCTTCCTCTTCCCTCTAACTCTTCAAAATTTCTCCAAACTCTCTCCCTCTCTATGTTGAACAAAAATGCATGAAGGGAAGGGAAGAGAAAGCCTTCATAAAAGTGCTCCATTGATTCCAAACCATTGATCTCATCTAAGGTTTGTTATAGTGACACATGCCAACCACCATACTTCCCTCCATGCTTGCACCATACCTCTCCACTTTATGCCATACTTTAACTTGCTTGCTTCATTTGATTTCCATTAGATTGGAACCAATTCTCATTCTTCCTTGGCCAAAAACGTGCTCCCTCTTATGCTCCAACTAAATCAAGTGTTCCTTCTATTTACTCAAATCAATTGGTACAAGAGTTGGCTACCTAACCTTATGATATAAGTAAGGACTTATGACACAACAATTATTTCCATAATCTTTCATGTGGTGTTGACACTTGATCTCATTGGATTTTGACACTTGTCTTCTCCTCCTTCATCCCTTAATTTCTAAAATAATTAAGAGAAAAAGGAAGATTACTTTATTTCTTAAATTTTCAGAATAATGCCAATTCTGGCAGATTTTCTGCCTTAACTTTGAAAAAACATAACTAATTTTGTAAACATCATTTTAATGTGATTCCAAAGACTATGGAACCCTTATTGAGTCTAGTTTCAAGGAAAAATATGGAATTTTACTGAATGTGATTATATCATTCCCAGATTTTCAATCTTTGATCGCTGCTCCAGAAATTAGTCAATTTCGCTGGGCAAACTTAAAAAATTCATAATTCTCAATACACAAGTCAAAATGGATTATAATACCTATCAAATTAAAGCTTAGGATGTCTACTTTCACCCTGTAAAATTTCATAATTTTTGGTCATCATTTGATCTTTCAAAACTATAATTCTCAATACACAAGTCAAAATGGATTATAATACCTATCAAATTAAAGCTTAGGATGTCTACTTTTACCCTATAAAATTTCATAATTTTTGGTCATCATTTGGTCTTCCAAAACTATATGACAATCTCATTGCCTCGCAAGCGATTTCACTGAAACCAGTATTCCACTTTTAATTTTCAATATTTAATTCCTTTGGCCTTAAATATTCACCATTTCATTGAATATATAAAATAATTATAATATATTCTTAGTGAATAAAATTTGGGGTGTTATATCTTATACCCAATTTCATTTTAGAGGTTCTAAATCATAAACTCAGCTACTAAAAGGCTCGGCCTGATTTCTCACTCTCGTGTCTATTATTCAAGGCGCTCTGTCAGCTTTAGAAGGCTCTCTGGCGCGAGAACTTCCTCTATGGCTTTTGCAGTAGAGGTGGTAATATGGTCCGGCCCGGTGGGTTCGGGCTAACCCGTTATGGGTTGGGACCATATGAGTTCGGTCCTAAAAGGACCGCATCAATATAGGTTGACATTTAGCCAACCCAACCCATAACCGCTGGGTTGGCGGGCCAACCCATATTTTTTTTTCAATTTTTTTAACAATATACTAAGATTGTTTTCTCTATATACAATAAAATTGTTTTCTCTACACACATAAATATAATAAAATTAAAATACATTACAAATTAAATATTCATCAGAGGTCCATACACAACAAAATAAATATAAATCCGCAAGTCATCAGTATAACTTAACAATAATCAATAATTAGTTAATATTAAAGGTGTTTCAGTTTGAAGCACGCTGAGGAGAGTAGGGATTGAGGAGAAATGGGCTGGACTTTGGACTTTGGAGTAACGGTTTTGGAGACTTGAACTGTTGGCTAATGACTCTTCCTTTTCCCTCTTAGTTAAAAAAAAATATGGGCCAACCCGCCAACCCGGTGGTCCAACCCGTGACGGGTTGGGACCATATGAGTTCGGACAAAAAAGGACCGCATCAATATGGTCCCAGTTTTGTAGAACTCAAACCGCCCATTTTATCAGGTTAGGCGGGCTCGGACCACGGTCCCAACCCATATTACCACCTCTACTTTGCAGGGCAGTTGGTAACAGTTTGGGGTGGACTCACTTCTACAAGAATGATGCTGGTTTGGGCTAGTAGAATAGCACCCCTCTAATTTTTTTCATCTTTTCTTCTTGCTTTTTTCTTTTGACTTTTTAACGCTGAATGCTAATATGAAAGATCTGTTGCACATAACGAAAGATATTTTACACACAATAGAAGATTGTTTACACATTTATATGAAAGATTTTTACACATACGGAAGATGGTTTGTATAAAATGGAATATCGCTTGCAAATACGAAAGATCACTTACATGCTTGATAACAATCAGCAATTAATTTACCCTAAAGATATTTTTGGACAATTTTCCCTTTTTATTTCCAGCTTATATATAGTTGGTTCTTCTTGTCTTGTTTCAACTCTATCTGTGGATGTCCCAATTAACTATGGAACCTTTTGCCTAGTTGAATAAAGCATACGCTTAAAATGTCTTGATCACAGAATTCGTTGTTAAGATATTAACGATTTTGTTTGAGTATAAACTATATTTTATTTTTTATCCATTTTACCAAAGAAATTATCCTCATTGACCCAAAGTAAATTTAAAATATATAGACGACGAATGTGAAATGTCGAGAAATTCAGATAATCATCACTTACGTCAACATACTAGTAATTATAGGGTTCGTTGAATTTTTTTTTATATTATTTGGGCTTTTAAGAATTAAGGTATACGTTACAACTAATAGAAAACTTTCACGTAAGTGCAAGAAGTTTTATTTGTTTATTTATTTTAATCTTTACCTTCACTACACACACTCATGATCGATAAAAACCTATATACATAAAATCTTAATGATGCATGTATGAAACCTGGAAATTTGTATTACATTCAAACGTACTTTTTCTAACCCACGCATGTAAGCTCCAACATAGTAGAAATGCAGAGCTGGAAGAAATAATAATAATAATAATTTGCTTAAAAGTATGGCAACGTGGAGGGCAAGAAATGAGAAGTGAGAAAAGGAACTTGCCGTTGAAATTTGGGGATAGCGTGGCCTGTGATGTGGATCGGATAACTATAAGACAAAGACGAAGACTTTATTTTTCGAACAAAAAATAAATAAATAAGACCAAGACTGACCCGGAGGGAAGAGTCTTCGCTTTGAAAATTGACGGAGTCCCAAACCATTTTACCTAACACTCTTCAATTTTCTATCAACAACTTGCTTATATATATATATATATATATATGATCTTGTTTGAATTCATATTTAAAAAGTATGTTCGAATAATTCGAGACAAAACTCTTCTCATATATTTATCTTATATACAGTAAATCATTTTACAAAGAAGTAGTTTCCACCACTAATCCAAACATACATTATATCTATTTTTCAGTCTCACTTGATTCATTTACTTTTCTTTCAAATACATAATTCATTCATGCGTGTGGAAAAATATTATTCATTTTTAATTTTATGTAACTATACTTATTTAATTTACACTACTAAAAAAAAGGGGTTTTAACATCTCTATTTTGACACTTTTAACGTCTAAAAATTGGGGAACGTCTATGTAGAGGGCGTAGTATGTTTTAAGAAAAGGCGTCCCAAAAAAATGGGACGTCTAAAGTGAGACTTTAGACATTCCAAATTAAGAATTAGGACGTCTAAAGTCAGGACTTTAGACGTCCCAATTCTTAATTTGGAATGTCCCAATTCTTAATGGGCGTAGTATGTAGAGGACTTTAGACGTCCCAATTCTTAATTTGGAATGTCTAAAGTCCTCTACATGGGGACTTTTGACATCCCAATTCTTAATTTGAGATATTAAAAAGTTTTATTTTTTTTTAAATTATTATTTATATTGTTCATTACCCAGCAAATTAAAATTCCAGAAACAGAATTGAAGATGGATTCATAAATCACAAAATGGTAAAGACATCTAGCACTGCAATCTTTTTACTATATGTGTGTGTGTGTGTGTGTCTAATAACAACAACTCATACAACCTAATATTATATATGTATAACAACAATCAGAAAGTGTCAAAATATTTGTCACCACACAACTACATACTAATTGTTGTTCATTTCATCAAAATAAATATACATATGTATTTACAAGCTCCAAACGTATAAAACAAAAACATTATTAGTATTGCATAACTACTAACAACTGGTTTATGATTCTGGCAAAAAAAAAAAACAATCAAGGGAAAAACACTTCAATAACTAGAATCATGTAAATAAATTGAAAGTATTATAATAATTTCACATTGCAAGTTTAATTTAATTCTTCATGTAAATTTATATTTTTAAAAAAAACAAACCTGATGAAAGTAGGGGAGAGGGCAGCCAACGATATCTATGTGCTTCCAAGGTGGAGAGAAGACATTGGAGGAGTTGTGTATGCACAGTGGAAAGGAGAGGTACGCCGGAGGTTGAAAGCAACAATGAAAGTGGGAGGTCTACGCCGGAGGGTGGAGGGGGCAAAAAAGGTGGAGGAGGCGTAAGCCGGAGGGTGAGAGCAAAAAAGGTGCTATGAGAATGGAAGGAGGTGGAGGAAAAGGGAATCACTACTACAAAAAAGTAAAATTGTGGCGCTTATAATTGTATTAGCTGTGGCGCTAGAGAAGTGCCACATATCTGGACGCTACTAAAAAAAGCAGTGACGTTTGGAAGCGCCACAACATTTTAAATTTTTTTTTAAAAAAAAAATACCCTCCTGTGGCGCTTGGTGGAGGAAGTGCCACAGGAGGGGGGTCTCCTGACGCAAGCGCCACAGGAGGGGGACCTACTATGGCGCTTGCGTCAGCAAGCACCACAGGAGACCCCCCTCCTATGACATTTCCTCTAACAAGTGCCACAGTAGGGTCCTTTTTTTTTTAATTTAATCTTTCTTTCTTTCTTGTGGCTCTTTTTTATATTTCAACCTATTATATATATATATATATATATGATTTTCACATTTAAAATTCAAGTTCCCCAACAAAAATGTTCTTACAAAATAATATATTTATCGTCATTTCCCTAACAATAATGTTCTTACATTAATACTCTCCAAAGCTAACATAAAAAATATCACAATACAAGAACTTGATATGTGAACACAGTACATCAACAACTAATTAAGTAAATTAAAAGATTATTAAAAAACGCAAGCTTGTCGGCCAAAAAATTTAAACAAAGCAAAAACGCAAACGAAACAAGCTAGGTTTTCACTCTTTCCTATTAAATTAAGAACAGAAAGGCAAACGTTATATGACAGTTTATCTTGACTAAAAAAAAATTAAACAAAGCAAGCTAGAATAAAACATTCTTCTTCTTACAAATCTATTAATTGACCAGCGCAGGGAGTGGGGGACCACGTTGGTGACGCTATCTTGAGTGACAAGGATGAGCAAATGTGAGCTGTGGAATGTAGTGGGGATCAAATGGAGTGGGGTTCAAAAGAGAAAGAGAGACAGAGAGTATGAAGAAAAGGAAACAACTAGGGAGAGGAGTGGGGACGGACGAAAAAAAATGGAAAAATGGACAAGAGAATTTAATGAAGAAGATGAGTGTGTGTGTTTGTTGTGCAAGAGAAAGTGATATCTTTTACAAGGGGAGGGGCATCAATGCGAGCTGAGGAAGAGGGAATAAAAAGGTAAAAGGGAGGAAAAAGATAAAAAATAAAGTTAAATGAAGGAAATCTGATTGGCGGGAGAATTGAAAATTCACATCCAGCCAATTGTGGCACTTCTTTAAAGAAGTGCCACAGCTGCCTTTTTTTTTCTTTTTCTATTTTTTTTAAAAAATTTTGGGGACCAAGGGTGGCACTTGCCAAGGCAAGCGCCACCCTTGGGTACATACCAGCTGTGGCGCCTGCCCTGACAGGCGCCACAGTTGGCCCTACAGCTGTGGCGCCTGGTCCACCAAGCGCCACAGCTGGTCCCCAAAATTTTAAAAAAAATTAAATAAAAAAAGAAAACAAAAGAAAAGGGGGCAACTGTGGCACTTCTTTAAAATGTGCGCCACCTTTCAACCATTTTGTAGTAGTGAATGAAGAAAAGGAAGAGAGGAAGACGAAGTGTAATGAAGAAAAGAAAATAATGAAAAAGCATACCCATGATGTAGATAGAGAAGACGAAGTCACGGGAATGAAAGAAAAAAGGAAATACAGAAAAAAAGGAAGAGAAATCATGGGGGATGGGAAAGATAGAAAAAGAGGGATGGGTTTCTAACATGGAAGGGAAGAAAAGGCCCACGCATGTCAGAATTTCTGACATGACTTTAGGAGTCCAAAAAAATTTGGGACTCCTAAAGTGTACTTTAGGAGTCCCAAATTTTTTTTGGAACTCCTAAAGTCTTACTTTAGGCGTCCCAGATGGGATTTGGGAGGCCTAAAGTAAGTTAAATTTTTTTAATTTACTTTTTTGGCGCCGGTGGAAATCTTTAGGCGTCTCAAATAAAATTTGGGACGTCTAAACTCTACTTTAGGTGTCCCAAATTCAAATTTGGGACGTCTAAAAGTTTCTCTACGTACACATAATTATGAAAATGCCACCACCTTTCTTTTTAACCACCCAATTTTAAAATTGGGACGTCCATTGAGGTGGTTATATCATAATTCTGTAGTAGTGTTAATCACATTTTATTTGGTAATTAAGCACAAACATACTTTTATTAAAGACAATCTCATTCAAGATATTATCACGAACACTAAATATAAGTACATTTCTCAATTTGAATTCAAACTTTAATTTGCTCACATTTAATTTTAAGGCACTAGTTCCTTCCACTTCACTCAATTCGTGTTGGTTATTATAATTTACATATTGTGCACGTGTCTATGAACGAAGTGTGACTCCACAAACTAGTTAAGAATGCCTCAAAGTTAAATGATGGATGCTTCAAAGAAAGAACTAATTACCCAGTTCAAACTTGCAAGCCTAGTTAGTTACATCTAACTCTGCAGATATAAAAACTTTCTCATGAGATCGAACATCACCTGCAAATTATTAAAAAAGAAAGAAAGAACACAGTTAAAAAAACATGTTCAACGTCGTCATCGTCTTCTTCTTCTTACTGGCAGCAGCCTTCTTCCTCTTACTCATCAAACGCCTTCTTCTTCTTCTTCATCGTCATCATCATCATTATTCTTCTGCAGCTTCTGATGAAAGTGAATATTATTACTGTGTAGTGTGTTTAAGCCAAGTGAATGATGGCGATAAGATTAGATGCTTACCAGTATGCAACCACAGGTTCCATTCTGATTGTATCGCTCTTTGGCTCGAGAACCGTTCCACGTGTCCTCTCTGCAGATACATCATAATCACTCATAACGATCATTCTCTTCTTCGTTATTATCAGAACTTAAGAGCCTTTCTGATTTCTTTCTTTCAGGGCTTTTGTCATTTCCTTCAACCTAAGATCTCTCACAATTTCCCCTATGTTCATTGAGGCTCTCTCCATCTCAGTTCATGTCTTAGCTTTGTATATAGAATCCCTAATCTGGTTGATTTTGATTTTATTTTGATTCATTATATTTGGTAAAATTAATTCTTTTCTTTTTTTGATAACTTGGTAAAATTAATTCTTACGCATGCTAGTATGGTGAAAGTTACCTCATCAATTACTAGTGTCTTTTCTCCTACAAATTAACAAATCATGATAACATGTATAAATACTTGTAGTTGAGGAAACTATAATGACCCAATAAAAAAATATAAAAACTTAATTAAAAATGAGGTGAAATTGTAAAAAATTGTATATTAATTATAATTTTTTCCTTTGCATGTTAATTCATGCTTGCAATACTTGTCAGTAATTTTGCCACCATTTTTTTTTTTTTTTGGGTAAGTGGGAAGTAATTTTTTGGATTTTGGACATCAATAATGGCTCGTCAGCACAATACAATATTCAAGTCAACAAGATGATTGTTTGGCCAAAAAAAAAAAACAGTCAACAAGATTATTTAACTTTTTAAATAAATTCAATCATAATTTAGTAGCTAGATATTCAATTTCCAAGCAGCATCGAGTTGACTTGGCTTGCATGGCTACTATTTCTTGAGCATCAAGGCAAGGCACAGGAAGATCCAAATCTATTGGAACATATACAAACAACAAATTTAATTCAAACTTTAAGTCTATATATATAATTAGATTGTTGATAAAAAGATAAAAAAATACCATTTAAATTTTAAAATTTTAAATCAGTCTTATTACCTATAATAATATAAATATTAATTATAAGAATATAACAACTGACAATTTATTTTAATATGAAATCACTGATTTAGTATTTTAAAGTTTAAGTAGTATTTTCTTGTCTTTTTTTCCTAGATGATTTTATTTTAATATTAACTTTATGCAACATGTCGCATTTTCATTTTAATCTTTTATATAGTATTATTATTATTATTTTGTTGTTGTTAAACGGAATATTTTACCCAAACTAATAAGTCACTTTCATGTCTTGAATTTGAAGCTGGTGGCTGTGTCCCCGAAGAAAGATACAAGAAGTTGCATTACCCGACTACTTAGCAGCCTCTTGTTTTTTTTAATCAACTACCAGCCTCTGTTTTTAATTAAGACTAATCATACAGAATAATTTTAATTAATTAAAATTTTCAGTTTTCTTCTTCAAATAAATTATTTACGTTTTCTGTTTTTCATTAAAAATGTTAAATAATAATTCAATAAAATATATTTTGACAAAAAAATTTAAAAAAAAACAAGACATGAAATAAAATTTTAATTTAATAGAATCTTCTATATATATCTTATAAATAAAAAAATATATAATTTAATAAAAATCTTTCTAGTTAATTAATGAGGCCATGGCAAGTAGTCCATAGAGGTGGGCGTGGACCAGTAGCTCACAAGCGCTTATATTATTATTTTGTCATTAATTAGATCGTTTTTGTGAACGGCATATTAGATGAATTTAAATATTTTTGTTTTATAGTACTAATTAACCCAAAATTTGAGCTTTTTTGGGACGAATTATACAAAAATTTCCAAATTTTATGTTATGAATGAATAATTTTTTAAATCTCTACGACTTTACCAAAAAAAACACCTAACTTTTCTATTATTAGTTTTGTTTATGCTTACAAAAGTAGTAATCTTTATGTCATTATTGTCACGTCGGGTGACAAAAAGCGATCCCTTATTTACATTAGCACATGCTAATGAGAGTTAATAATTTTTAAAAGAATGGTTTTGCCAAAGAATGCTAGTCTAATAGGAAAGACTACGACCCATGTTGTAAAAAATCCCGATTTGGAATGATATGAACATTTTTTTTATTAGGTATAAGTATCCTCCTATTAAAAATAATTTTATTCAAAGTATTGTTGAACAGTAAACGTGAATACCTCTTACAGTGGAGATTTAAAATATTAATATGAAGATTTTATTGATAGGTAATATATAAATGTACCAATAAATGTTCTTTGAACCACAAAGTGTATTCCTAGTCTTTCTATTTTCAATACCCCTAATGCATATGTCGCGAGGCTTTGGCTTATTTTAAGGTGTCAGGGGTTAATATTCTTGTAGTCTAATGATATATAAGCTCTCCTGTAAGTGGGAGGTCATATGTTTGATCTCACTTGTAACCTCAAACAGTTAATGCATATCCCTTTAATTCAAAATATTTTAAGGTCTCATAGAGGCATGTATTGTCTCATGTTCATTGGTTAAGGGGAATAGTTTCCTCCCATATGGTCACAAGTTCAAATAACATTGAGGAGGTGTGTCTAGAGGTGGGGAAAAGGGGTTGGCCCAGCCGGCCTGCCCAAGGCCCAACTCCCATAAAGGCCCCTAATTTGAAGCCAGCCCGTTTACTCACCGGCTTGGGCCGGGTCACGAGCTTCAAGCTCATTTAACAAAAACATTATTTTTTTATTTTCTTAAAGAAATTAAATTAAACACTAAAATTTTTAATTTAAAACAAATATTTTTAAAGTATTAAATGTTTTATCTTTTTTTATAGATAGAATAAGTGACCATTTGCCTTAAAATAAAATTCTTCATGAGATACAGACTCTATTTTATCATTTTTTAATTATTAGTTTCTCTTTTTAATATAGTTTGCATGATATTCAGACCTGATCAAATACAATTAAAAAAAAAATTTCTTTGTTTACCTTACATCAATAAAAAAAATGATTCTTTCAATATTTCATAAGGAAAAATTTCTTTGTAGAAATATTAAAAACCAAAAGAGAGATTCTTAAAAATTGAGTACTTTTTTTAAAAAAATCAATTAGAAGACTTTTAACTAACTATAATGCCACCAACGAGTTTCTCTTAGATTTTTAATAAGAATATAATTAATTTTTTCCTTTAAAATCGTTCTAATAGCAACACTGTGTGATTTGAAAACATCCAATTTTAAAAAATTATCAGCCTCAAAGCAAAACTCAACTTGCAGTCATAGTCATATAATAACAATTTTTAAAAAAAAAAGTCGACGGCTTAAACAAGCCCTCAACCCTCCAGGATTGGCCCTCTTAGACACAATTTCATTTTAAAGGTTCTAAAATATAAGCTCAGCACTTAAAAAGGCTCGGCTCTCGCTCTTGTGTCTATTATTCAAGGCACTCTGTGAGCTTTAGAATGCTCTCTTGCGCGAGAACTTCTTCTATGGCTTTGCATGGCAGTTGGTAACAGTTTGGGATGGACTCACTTCTGCAAGGATGATGCTGGTTTGGGCCAAGTTTAATAAAGTATACGTTTAAAATGTCTTGATTACAGAATTCGTTGTTAAGATATTAACGATTATGTTTGAGTATAAACTATATTTTATTTTTTTATCCATTTTACCAAAGAAATTATCCTCATTGACCCAAAGTAAATTTAAAATATATAGACGACGAATGTCAAATGTCGAGAAATTCAGGTAATCATCACTTACGTCAACATACTAGTAATTATAGGGTTCGTTGAATTCTAAGGTTTTTTTTTTATATTATTTGGGATTTTAAGAATTAAGGTATACGTTACAACTAATAGAAAACTTACGCGTACGCGCAAGAAATTTTATTTGTTTATTTATTTTAATCTTTGCCTTCACTACACACTCGTATGATCGATGCATGTACGAAACCCGAAATTTGTATTACGTTCAAACTTGCTTTTTCTAACCCACGCATGTAAACTCCAACATAGTAGAAATGCAGAGCTGGAAGAAATAATAATAATAATAATAATAATAATAATAATAATAATAATAATAATAATAATAATAATAATAATAATAATATGCTTAAAAGTATGGCAACGTGGAGGGCAAGAAATGAGAAGTGAGAAAAGGAACTTGCAGTTGAAATTTGGGGATAGCGCGGCCTGTGATATGGATAACTATAAGACAAAGACGAAGACTATCTTTTTCGAACAGAAATAAATAAAATAAGACCAAGACTGACCCGGGGGGAACAGTCTTTGCTTTGAAAATTGACGTAGTCCCAAACCATTTTTACCTAACACTCTTCAATTTTCTATCAACAACTTGCTTTTATATATGTATATCTACTTTCCGATATCACTTGATTCATTTACTTTTCTTTCAATTACATAATTTATACATGTGGAGAAATATTATTCATTTTTAACTTTATGAAACCATACTTATTTAATTTAATTACATTTTATTTTATAATTAAACAGAAATTTATTCCTATTAAAGACAATCATATTTAAGACACCATCACAAACACTAAATATAAACACATCTCCCAATATAAATTCAAATTTTGATTCACGCATGTTTAATTTTAAGAGACTAATTTCTTCCACTTCACTCAATTCGTGTTGGTTATTGTAATTTACATATATTGTGCACGCATCTATGAACGAAGTGTGACTCCACAAACTAGTTAAGAATGCCTCAAAGTTAAAAGACGGAAGCTTCAAAGAAAGAACAAAACCCAGTTCAAACTTGCAAGCCTAGTTAGTTATATCTAACTCTGTGCAGATATAAAAACTTTCTCATGAGATCGAACATCCCCTGCAAATTTATTAAAAAAGAAAGAAAGAACACACATAAAAAATAAAAAAACATGTTCAACGTTGTCATCGTCTTCTTCTTCTTACTGGCAGCAGCCTTCTTCTTCTTACTCATCAAACGCCTTCTTCTTCTTCTTCTTCATCGTCATCATCATCATTATTCTTCTGCAGCTTCGGATGAAAGTGAATATTATTACTGTGTAGTGTGTTTAAGCCAAGTGAACGATGGAGATAAGATTAGATGCTTACCGGTATGCAACCACAGGTTCCATTCTGATTGTATCGCTCTTTGGCTCGAGAACCGTTCCTCGTGTCCTCTCTGCAGATACATCATAATCACTCATAACGATCATTCTTTTCTTCGTTATTATCAGACCTTAAGAGCCTTTCTGATTTCTCTCTTTCAGGGTTTTTGTCATTTCCTTCAACCTAAGATCTCTCACAATTTCCCCTATGTTCATTGAGGCTCTCTCTCAGTTCATGTCTTAGTTTTGTATATAGTAGTACTATAATAATAAATTCACACACCCATATATTTTGTGATTTATTTCTATTTAGTTAACCTACTAATCAATTCCGATAAAAAAAAAACTTACTAATAATGAACTCCCCACAAATTAATGATCATATTAGAATATGTGTGCATGTAAAAAATTCGCCACTTGTTTCACCTGATTATTAATCAGGTCTATGTAGTTTTTTTTTATTGGATCGTCCTTACCTTAATTATAAACATTCTCATAATCTGTTAAAAATAAAATGATGGAATAAAACTTATTTATTATCAATATAAAAAAATCCTTACACTTATAACCATCTCATTGCACATCTATATAGAATCCATAATCTGGTTGATTTTGATTTTATTTAGATTCATTTGGTAAAATTAATTCTTATGTATGCTAGTATGGTGAAAGTTACCTCATCAATTACTAGTGTCTTTTCTCCTACAAATTAACAAATCATGATAATAGGTATAAATACTTGTAATTGAGGAAACTATAATGAACCAATAAAAAAATATAAAAACTTAATTATACATGAGGTGAAATTGTAAAAAATTACATATTAATTATAATTTTTTTCCTTTGCATGTTAATTCATGCTTGCAATACTTGTCAGGAATTTTGCCACCATTTTTTTTTGGGTAAGTTTGAAGTAATTTTTTGGATTTTGGACATCAATGACTGGTCAGCACAATACAATATTCAAGTCAACAAGATGATTTAACTTATTAAATAAATTCAATCATAATTTAGTAGCTAGATATTCAATTTCCAAGCAGCATCGAGTTGACTTGGCTTGCATGGCTACTATTTCCTGAGCATCAAGGCAAGGCAAGGCAGAGGAAGATGTTATTTAAAAGATTCCAAATAAATTGGAACATATACAAACAACAAATTTAATTCAAACTTTGTACATAAGCCTATATATATAATTAGATTGTTGAAAAAAAGATAAGAAAATACCACTTAAACTTTAAAATTTTAAATCAGTCTTATTTATAATAATATAGATATTAATTATAAGAATGTAGCAATTGACAATTTATTTTAGTATAAAATCATTGATTTATAATTTTAAAGTTCAAGTAGTATTTTTTTTCCTAGATGATTTTATTTTAATATTAACTTTATGCAACATGTCACATTTTCATTTTAATCTTTTATATAGTAGTATTATTATTATTTTGTTGTTGTTAAACGGAATATTTTACCCAAACTAATCAGTCACTTTCAAGTCTTGAATTTGAAGCTGGTAGCTGTGTCCCCGAAGAAAGATACAAGAAGTTGCATTATCTCACTATTTAGCAGCCTCTTGTTTTTTTTAATCAACTAGCAGCCTCTGTTTTTAATTAAGACTAATCATACAGAATAATTTTAATTAATTAAAATTTTCCGTTTTCTTCTTCAAATAAATTATTTACGTTTTCTGTTTGTCATTAAAAATGTTAAATAATAATTCAATAAAATATATTTTGAGAAAAAAAATTTTAAAAAAAAACAAGACATGAAATAAAATTTTAATTTAATAGAATCTTCTATATATCTCTTATAAATAAAAACAATATAATTTTAATAAAAATCTTTATAGTTAATTAATGAGGCCATGGCAATTGGCAAGTGGTCCATAGAGGTGGGCGTGGACCAGTAGCCAACAAGCGCTTATATTATTATTTTGACATTAACTACATCGTTTTTGTCAACGGCATATTAGATGAATTTAAATATTTTTGTTTTACAGTACTAATTAAGTAATTAACCCAAAATTTGAGTTTTTTTGGACAAATTATACATAAATTTCTAAGCTTTTTTTATGAATGAATAATTTTTTAAATCTCTAAAACTTTACCAAAAAAAGACATAACTTTTCTATTATTAGTTTTGTTTATGCTTACAAAAGTAGTAATCTTTATGTCATTATGTGCATGTTTATGTAACTATAAAACTATAGTTTTAAAAACTGTTTTTTTTTTATAAGTCATGATAAAACTTTTATCACATACTTATTTCATAAATCGTAAAATTTATTCTTCAAAAAATAATTCAAACACACATTATGTCACATTGGATGACAAAAAGCGATCCCTCATTTACATTAGCATATGCTAATTAGAGTTAATAACTCTTAAAAGAATTTTTTTGTCAAAGAATGTTAGTCTAACAGGAAAGACTACGACCCATTTTCTAAAAAATCTTGAATTGGAATGATATGAACAATTTTTTTATTAGGTATAGGTATCCTCTTATTAGAGACAATCTTATTTAAAATATTATTAGATACTAAATGTGAATACATCTCCTGGTGAAAATTTAAAATATTAATATGAAGATTTTATTGATGGGTAATATGTTAGTGTACAAAAAAATTTTCTTTGAGCCACAAAGTGTGTTCCTAGC
Source organism: Inga oerstediana (assembly GCA_963210345.1). NCBI lineage: Eukaryota > Viridiplantae > Streptophyta > Magnoliopsida > Fabales > Fabaceae > Inga > Inga oerstediana. Next base: position 71,247,336 of record OY723404.1, on the reverse strand, counting down.
AAGGAACGAAAAACCGGACCGGGTAATGAACCGGTCACAGCACAGGTTCAAGGGTTAATGGGTCAACCGGGGTCTAACCGGTAGTTGAACCGGTCATAACCGGTCATATTAAAATATTATAATTTATTAGTGATAATATATATTAATATATTTTTAAACTTCTATAGATAAAAATAAAGATTTTTAGAAAAAAAAATGTTTAAAATCTATTAGTATTAGTTATAATACCTATACTTATACAAAGATATCTCATTTCCTATAATTATTATATCTTTTTAATTAATTTTTTTCATTATTTTCTTCATTTTTTTAGATTTGTTCTTTCTTTATCTATTTTTCTCTTCATTTTAGTCTTCAACTTTCCATTTTGCCCTCAAAAAACACAAAATAAAAATTTGAAAAATTTTAAAAAAAAAAAAAAGGAAGAAACCGGGTCAACCGGTCGGACCACCGGTTTTACCGGTTTTGACCGGTTCGATCGGTCTGACCGATTTTTTATCAAACCGGATCGGACCAGGGACCGGTTCCCGGTTCAACCGGTCGAACCGGCCGGTTCGGTCCGGTTTTTTGAACCATGGTTCCTAGTTCCTACTCCGTCAATTTTGAGATTCAATTCATCTAAATTTTATTTTTAAAAGAACAATTTTTTTGCACATCCACAGAGAAATTAATATTAATATATTATCTATTTTCTGTAATTTTTATATGTTTTATGTTTTGACTTTTGAGATTTATGTAAAAGCAATTGTAAAGCTTTACCTTTACTCAATCAATATAATATTTTATGGATTGTGTTTAATTATCTTTATTATCAAATTCAAAGTGTATTCATAATGTTGTTACACTCAAAGAGAGAAGGGAAAATTTTAAATAAATACTATTTGAACTTGAAAAACCCAAAAAATTATGTTAACATATGGAAAGAATAAATAGGTCTCAATGGATTAATTTAGGATTTAAAAATGTTGTGCTTTTACCAAAATGCTATTCAAGCTTTTTTAAAAAGAGAGAGAGAGAGAGAGAGAGACAAAATCCTTGTTAGCACCGGAGGTCCGGTGACAAATTGAGTAATGAAATTGATTACTTGAATATAGGGATTGACTATTTTAGTTTCCTAGACCTTACCAAACGACATTGACAAGTTGAATAAAAGTAATGACAATTTGAGTGTAGCTATTAATTACCTCAGGAGCGCAATTTGTCAATAACTACACTCAAACTATCATTACCTTTATTTAACTTGTTAACAACATCGAATAAGATTTATGGAGCTCAAGTAGTCAATTCCTATTTTAAAATAGTCAATTTCATTACTCAAATTATTATTAGAGTTTCAGCTGGCGAAGTCCCTCCGGCGCTGGTGAAGGTTCTTTTTTTAAAAAAAAATTTGCAGGGTATTTGGATAAAAACACAATATTTCAAAATTTCATAATAGTTCCTTAAGATCTATTTATTATTTCCAAGTGTTACCATACTTTTCAAGATTTTCTAAGTTAAAATGATATTTATTTGAAATTTTTTCAAAAAGAGAACTCCTGTGCAATATTTTATATAATAAGCAATTATTACCCCTAGAATTTTCCCTCTATTTCTTTTCGGTTACCCAATTTTCCAGATATTTATTTCACAGAAATTGACTCGAGGCGGTTTGAATTTGTCAAACGACGTCTTTCTAGGAGCATTTTCACTATTTCTTTTCTCTCCTTCCTCGTCTCCTCTCTCGTAATTCAAATTCGTCTACTTGTTCGAAGTCCAAAGTCTCCAGTCCAATGCGGTGGTTCTTCGCTTCTTCCTTCCTTGTTAATTTCTCTCACGTCTTTCACTTATATTATCTTCAACTTTTCTCTCCATTCAACTTCAAATCCAATTTCCTCTTCTCTTCGCTTATCATTTCCTCATCCTCATTCACTTCCCCTTCTCACTAGCTCCTGCATTTATACCCCGTTCTGGATTTCTTTCTTCTTCCGTATTCTGATATTTCAGAGTGAGAGGTATAATCTGGATTTTGAATTTCTTCGCGTGATTCTGTATCCATGGGTGGCGGGTCAGTAACAGATGTCAATTCCGGTGACTCTCCGGGATTGGAAATAACAGGAAAAATCATGATCATAGCTATACTTTTCCTCTTTTTCGTGATTGTTATCGTCAGTTTCCTCCATCTCTACGCCAAATGGTTCTGGTGGGCCATTGAAGGAAGCAACAGCACCGCCGACCCCCACCACAACGGCCGCCGCCGCCGCCGCCGCTTTGTCTTCTCACCAGGACAAGATCCCGCTACCTACGGCGTCCAGCGACGTGGACTTGAACCACAAGTCCTTAGATCCTTACCTGTGTCGGTATACCGACCAGAGGATTTCAAAGATGGTCTGGAATGTGCAGTTTGTCTCAGCGAGCTTGCTGATGGAGAAAAAGCAAGGATATTACCCAAATGCAATCACGGATTCCATGTAGAATGCATTGATATGTGGTTCCAATCACATTCCACTTGTCCAATTTGCAGGAACCTGGTCGCTTCTGAGTCCTCTGAATCCATTCACACTTCAGGTGTTCCACGAAATGCCTCAGACAATTATAGCGATTCATCAGACTCTGAAAGTTCAGATTCCATGAGTGAAGCAGATTTAGAGTCTGCAAATTTCCCTACAAATGTGTTGATTTGGGGAAATCAAACCCAAGTAAATTCTATAGGCGCAGGTTCTTCTGTTCAGGCACCTTCTTCCTCATCATCATCATCGGCAGCAGCGGATAGTTGCAGCAGCAGTAACAACAACAATAGACGTAATGGAATGTTGGTGATTGATATACCAAGAGAGATGAATCCATCATCTTTAGCTTCTACTAGCAGGTGTGCTGAAGATGATTTGAAGTCACCAATGACTTCTAGACTCCAATCATTCAAGAGGATGTTAAGCATGAGGTTCAGTCCTCGAAGTCCTAGTTCTGTAGATGTGGAACAAGCAGGGAGAGGACAGAGCTAGATTGAAATCACTTGACGATTGTTATATTCATTATTCTTTTATTACATACATAATATGTGTGTGTGTGTGTCTGCCCTCGCTGAGGCAGGAATTGGCTTGTAGATTGTGGTAATTGAGAAGCCAAGGTGAAGAATTTGTTTCTGATTTGTGTTTGATTTATTGTTCTTGAGATGAAAGGTCAGGGTCCCTTTTGCAGAGAGACAGGAAGAGCTCTCTCAAAGTTGACTCAATTGTCTTCTTTCAGGGGATGCATACTCTTTGTAATTGTAATATCTTATAGAACATTAGTGTATTGTATTATAACGCTTAAAGCAAGATTCAAAGGGATTTCTTGAAGTGTTTATATTGTATAAAAAACAAAGGAAAGAAAGTTTCTTTGTATTACAAAGGGTGAAACTATCCCTCATGATAAATTTTTTTGAACCCTTGATTTATTTATTCTTTTCCATTTGGCTTACCACTTTATTTTACATCCGTGTGACACAAATCAAATTGTTGATTGACTTATCTAGTCTCTGGTCGGTCAATAATGGCTCTGGTTTAATTCATACTTCATACGTACGTTAAAAACTCACAATAGGGGATCAAATATTGCACAACACAAATTGCAGTCTGGATTTTTATACAAGAGCATTGAGATTGAAGTTTCATAGAATAGAGTTAACAAGAGTGATTTAATTAGTGGAAGCTTCTCTGCTGTATTGTCAAAAGAAGTCGATTGGAAATTTTAAAAATTAATAAATAAATAGACAGAAGGAAACTGAAGAGAAACAGAGAAGAAGCGAAGAAAGAATAGCAGAGGAGTCTGACTTATTCAATTCAGCTACTAGGTTAATGAATAATGATTATTAGATAATCAACATGTATTTCCAAATTGTTAATTGATTATACTGAATTGAAAAGAATAAAATTTTGAAAAGACAGAATATACATTAAAACAAATCTCTTCCCTCCTTAACTTTTCAATCGAGACAGAATTATTCACTCAATATTCTGTTTAGATGGTGGGAGGTAATAAAATTAAACCCCTCTCAATCACTCATGCTTCTCTTTTTCCCTAAAGCTGGTCCCACTATGAATCATAAAAACCTTAAACATGAAGAAGATACCACAACCTTAATAACTCCAAATGGCACAAGGCTCAAGTATAGTTTAAAAATAAAAAGTCATACCAAGTTGAATTTGAATATATTAGACATAAATCTCATTTCACGTGAGACTCTGCCACACTTTCAAGCAGAGTTTCTCTCAACATATAATGCATTCATTCACACCTCAATTTGCAGTAGAAAATGAAAATTCTATCAGAAGAATATGAATTTCTGATAGAGAAACTCAAAAGTTGGACATGTTATCTTCTTTCAAGCCATATCTCAGGGCTTAACTAAGAATTCCTAATGCAGCTGTGCAGATTCAAGAGACATTATAAAGGGGACCATAGTTCTGAGTGTGAAAATCTTGAGGACTATTTTGTTGCTGGAGACACACATAGGGAATCTCATTGTGATTCTCTTTCTTTGAAAAGAGACTTGTGATGAGAGGACCAGAATTGGGACGCCATTGTTTCTTTGTATTAGGAGCTTTTCCAGAATTATATATTGGACCAGAGACATGACTTTGCTTTTTCCCAAAAGAACCCTTTGTTTCTTCAGAATTAATGTTGTTGTTGTTGTTGGTTTTGGGCTTGCTTTTCTTCTCAGATTTCCACCATGAAATCACAGAACTTTTCCATGATTTTTTCATCTTCTTCCCACTTTTCTTCTCTTTCTCTTTATCTGATGATTCTTCTCTCTTCCCTCCTCTTCCACTTTCTGGGTACACTGATGATGAGCTCTTCACTTTTGCTTCTGTCATCTCATATTTTCTTGCTTCCTCCAAGAACTTAACCAAACCAAGAAACTCAGAAATTGCCAAAAATATAAATGAAATATTCTTGCTTTCACATTTTCACTTCAAGAAAAAGAGTTTGCTGTAAAAACTGACGGGAAAAGAAACTGACCAGAAAGAAAGAAAGATTGGTACCTGAGAAAAGTCCTCCTGCAGATCAAATCCATATGCATCATAATAGCTTGCCTCAGATTTTGAGTGTGTTGGAGATTTCATCATCATTGATCACAAAGATATCTATGAAGATGTCAGGTCAAAAATGAGAAGCAGAAGAGCTATGGAGGATAAGAAAAAGGAGAAAGCTTTATGAGAATATTATAGAATGTGACATTGTAAAAACACAAGGGCATTAAGAGAGGGGAAACAAGAAAGACCAAAAAGGAAAGTGAAGAGACTTGAGATGGAAAATAATGACCATTTAAAAACTTTACAGCAAATTGCTCCACTCTGGGTTGAATTTGGTGGCTCCAGCTTGAATCATTAAAAAGGCAAATTTTAACCACTCTTCTGGTTCTGATAGATATCATAATCACAATACCACTTGTATATAGATATGACACAAACCATTAGTGGTTGAAATGGCATTATATAATCTCTTGTTCACAGTTGCTTGTGACGTGAATTGGAAGGTATATTAATCTTGTAATAATTATTAATTCCATACATGCATTATATATAATGTATGTAATACTAAAATACATGCACTATACATAAAAAATGTGTACAGACTTCATGTATATAATACTTCAATTTTTGGTAAATTCAGGAAAAGGGCTTTCATATTTTTCAACATTAAAATTTTTTGAAGATTATTTTTACTGACGCGTTCCTTGAATAGGACTATTTAAGATTTTTTTTAAAAAGATAAAATTAAAATGTTTCAATGTACTATAAATTGGTGGGACAACGGACTAATAACCATTAAGTGAATAATTTAATGAGTAAGGGGAATAAAAGACAAAAAGATCAGATGCAACAAACACCTGAAAAATTATATTGATTTATATGAAAGGTAACAAATTTGAAAGTTAAGTAGTAACAAGTTTGGAAAAAGAGGAAAACATGACAGGTAACTTGACATGCCTAAGAATGGAGAACATCATTATTTGTTCAAAAAAAAGAGAACATCATTATGAATTTATGATCAACTATTTTTTTCTCTGATGGAGCCACACTTAATCACCCCACTAAACTTTATTTTTGATTTTTTTTAAAAAAAAATTCAGTTTTTCTCCCCCCACCTTTCTGAGTAAATTTAAAGTGATTTAAAATCAATGCCTTTATGTGACTCAATTATTATAAGCATATTCTTCAGTGTGTTGTTTTAAGAAACTAGTTTTAAATTGTTTAAATTTCATTCCAATGATTGATAAATATAACAGTATTTCAACTCCTAGCAAACAAATAATGTATTTGCTGCTTTAATATTAAAAAATATTAATTCTAAAACCTTCATATTTGATTATCTATTCCCCTTCAAAGCTGAAACTCTGTTTTCTCTAATGGTGACACAACTAGTTATCTTCTTTTTAGGGCATGGTTCCAAAATCCAAGTTTTTTAATTTAAAATAGGAAAATGTAAAAGACAATTACATTCAAGTAAGAGAAAAATGAAGAAATTGTCTCTGAAGTTGTCAATGAACTCCCTTCAATTTATCAATAGATTCCTCTCGAATTGTCATTAACAACTTCAAAGACTATTTTTATATTTTTTTTCCTTCTTATACGAGGCTTAAATGTAATTATACCAAAATGTAAAAGTAGAAATAGTGATAGTGCATGATTCTGACTCCGTGATGGATCCGTGATATTGGGATGAGGCTGTAATAAATATCTTCAACGCATGGCTGAGACAAACACGCCGCATTGTCCGGACGCTCCGTGACAATAACGCGTTAATTTATACTCTCTCCGGTCGTAATTATAAGACAAAATTGACTTTTTTAGAGAAATTAAGGAAGTCAATTAAATTACTTTAGAGTATTTTTATTTTTATTTTTTTCTCTAAACTAATTAATTTGAATAATAAACTAATGTATAATCTAAAGATACTAAAAATATAAACACTCTAAAGTAATTTAATTGGCTTCCTTAATTTCTCCAAAAAAATCAACTTTATTTTATAATTAGGACCGGAGAAACTATTTGAAGATTGTCAGATCTACACAGTCGAACTTTGTGCTTAACAGTTAACAGTCAAAGCCCCTTCTTCTTCCAAGAGCAAAGATGACCAAACGTTTGCGGGTTGAACTTTTTTTTCACTCTAGTCAGTTTTTTTTTACACGCTAATCCTAGGTTTTTTTTAATTGCTTTTATTCAGTTTTTAATCTTATTTTTTTACTCATGGTTAAAGCTTCTGAAAAGATCATAAATATTTGGAAGTTCACACTTCACGCAGAGAAATTGCCAATACGAAATCCGTGAACAGCATACTATTTTATAAAGAGATATTCAACAATTAAAATACTCTATCTCATTCTTAATATAAGACATATTTAAAGAATTACTTTTAACCCTAAATATAATACATGTTTTTCATTTTTATCAATTTTTTCATAATTTATTTATATTGACACCCCCTCAATGATAATCAAAGAGAAGAGGGAACGAAGGAATTAAAAACTATAACTAGGGTGTTTTAGAACATACATATCACATTAATTAACTTAACTACTCCAAATTAGGTAACAGATAATGACAACCCTAGTACTAGATTTAATTTTTAAAAATCAGAACAGTTAGCATTCGAGTGAATGGGAGTTCATCTACCCTTTTTTCATTGTTTTTAAAATTTTTTACATACGAATTAGTAATAGAAACTTCAAGCAAATTAATGTTATGCGAAGTTAAATCCGAAGTCTTTGACTACATTCTAGGCCATCGCAGGAGAGCAACTGCAATCTGCCATAGCAAGCCGTGTTGCAAAAAAAAAAAAAAAAAGTGTATCTGCACATGCAAGAGTCATAATTTAGCTTTCAAAATCTTTTTTTTTTTTTTTGCCAATTAGTTTTTGGGAGAATGACAGAAAAATACCATTTGAACTTCAAAATCCTACTGACAAGAATGGTAATGAAATTGACAAGAATAATAATGGGATTGACAACGCAAATCTTTATCAAAGGACTAATTAGGGATTTTGAAATTCAAGTGGTATTTTTTTGTCATTCTCCCATAGTTTTTTATATCTTAATCATTGCATGCATATACACTACAGAAAAACCAACACATTTAAACAAGAACAGGATCAGAAGACAGCCTCAAACTGGATTTTACAGGAACACCACAAGCATGCAACTTTTATGGTATTTACCACCAAGACGCCGGCACCAAAGACAAAAAATGAGTAGAATCAGCCCACAAATAAGAAAGCAGCCTTCAAGTCCATCAATTCCCTATACAATTGATGTTAGTCATGACAAGGGAAAAAAACCAGGTAGCTTATAGAACCAAACCCGGTAAGGATGACACTTTATGGATCCTCATACACACCCATAAAGATCCTTATTTTGGTCCATGAAGATCACAGCTGAAGCAGAGGCAATGCCATTATAAGCCCAAAAATGGAGAAGAGCAACAACATCATCCATGTGGGTAAAGATTGCTTTTGTTTTTTCCCCACCTCTTTCAATTCCTCAGCTGCTGCTTTCATGTCTTCTCCTGTTGTAGACTCTCTAACTTTTCTCAACATGTGCCTTGAACTCTTGTCACGAGATGCCACCTCAGATGCCGTTTGTTCAGAGGCAGCTTGCTCGGAAAGCCGCTGGTTGTGCTTATCAACATACTCGGGGAACATTCTCCTGAATGTTGCACTGTATGCAAAATAGTTAAACTCATCAAATTTCAGAGTGAAATGGCAATTCAATGGACTTTGCTCAATTTCTACCATGAAGGTCTGGAGTAATAAGCTTACTTCTTGCAATTGAAAGCAAGGGAAGATTTTGCTAAACGTTGCTTCTCTTCGGTAGTAGTGCTCACACTGCCAGTCGTTGGACTGGTGTCCACCTGCAAAAGGGAAGATCTAAATGCTCTCAACAAGGTACTAGATACGTGACAAATCATCAAGCATTGATTATTCGGATACATACACACATACAAAAAACACATCGATATAGAGAGCGAGAGCTAGCTTTGGTTCAGTGAAGGCTTGCGTTCCACAAAAATGATGCAAGTGAAAGTGAACTCACAAGTGGAAAACAAGCATACAGCATGAACGATAATAGAATTAATTCAAATTAATATGAAAAGGCCTAACATGCTCACCATGAAGGATAGAAGACCCGTAAGTATGCTGCATTCAGACAGATATAGGAAGAATCAGTAAAAACTATAAAGTAGAAATCTGCGTCAACTATAATTCTCAGATGACAATCACAGGTGAACATATTCCCATGAGTCAAGCAGTCATCATCTAGGAAAAAACACAGACAAAATCACATAAAGGAACTCCATGAAACTAATCAGTCTGACCTTGATACGGACCACATAGGATTCCAACTTTCTGGATGAACTGCAAAAGCAGCATAATTCACATGATCATTAAATTGGAAGAATAAGGGTAACCACAAAACTATCTACCTTTGCTATGTTTGGTATCATGATGAAAAGGAGACATAAATGTTTCATGCAGTGTTTATCATGCTAACGTTTTTATTGCTCAACAATGCCATCACATTCTCGTTCATTTTCTATTTCCATACCTAAAATTATTGACCAAACAAAGGATTCAAAAGATGAAAGAACTTACAATCACTCATGGACAAGCAGATCTTTTTCTGTGTAATGAAGCGTCCATTAGGTGTAGTCATGCTACATGATTGACCATATACAATTTAGACAAGATGTCAACAAAGCGGATAAGCACTTAAGCACAAGCAAATATGAAAACTGAGTATTATATAAATAAAAATCACCTGATTCCAGGAGGTTTATATGGATATTCAGGGGGAAACTTGATTTTTCCATAATAAAATCCACCTGATAATAAGACCAATAAACATATATTATAAATCACGGCATTCATCATCACAAAGCACCAAAATAAATCTGAAAACAAAAAGCGGCAATAATCAAAATTCACCAACTTAACAAACCTGCAAAAGGTGTTCCTTCACTTCCTTCCAACACATAATCTGAGACATTAACACGAAATAAAATCAATATCAACCACTTCGACAAACAAATTGATATGCACAAAACACAGGCAAACTAAAATTTTACGTTCACTTTTTTTACATAAATTCAACACAAAATAGTTTAAGAAAATGAAAAACTGGAAGGCAATCTTACGCCACTCAAGTATATCATTAGGTGATGGACGAGCAACAATATGGGGCACTGGCTCCTGCATATTCATGATAAAGATTAAGCATTATCCAGTTGACATATTGCAAAAACCCTGACATACATTACATCGAAACACAACTTAAGAAGGAAGTAAGATCATGTACTTTACAAAGAGCTCTAAATTCCTTCTGAAGGCGCTTGACGCATGATTTCTCGGCCATTCAACAAATTTCAAACAATATCAAGCAAAGACCTGCACTGTACTTTATTTCCTTGATCCCAAAAATAATCTTAGCTGCCTGCTTAGCACTGATTGAGGATAAAAATATCATTAAAAAGATAGCAAATAAATTAGAGAAAACAATAATAAGAAATGTAAAAGTTCCCAATTTTTGTTACATCATTGGTTTGCAATCAGAGGATCAATTCAAACACACTACCTCAGTCAAACGTATATAATGGTACACAAATAATGAGTTCTATGGGATATTACAGATGGAGGAAACAGGAAAAGAATCATTTACTCCAAGTTTCATAAGACCTAGTATTACCAACTAAGAAGCATGAACAACCTATGAGAGATAAAGCATGGCCAATAAACTTGAAAACTTTGAATCGTCACTTGCCAACAGAAAGCTATAACAGTTTCAGTCAAAACCACTAGTATCAATGCTTAAATTTTATAGAATGATACTAAAATAACAGCACCACCTAGTTCCCATAAATCTTATCTTAGCAGTACATTCATCATCCACATTGCTCCATGCAGTGTATAGGAGAAAATTTACTAAGACTAGTGAAGCACATAAAATCACCCCAATAAAAGTATCATTGTACTTTATTCTGTAAGTAACATAAAATTACTTGATTGTATCTGTCCACCACCAAGTACCGGCAAATAAAAGCAATCCAAAATCATCTAAAACCATTAACAGCTACTTTAAGTTTGTTCATTGTATGAAGCCCTGCTCATCCAAAACAGATAATTCTCCTTTCCTCTAAACCTAAGTATCCACCATAAGACAAAAAAAGGGGAAGCAGAACCCAGTAATAACTACAGACCCAGAGATCTGAGAGAGAAGCAGAACTGTCTATCCAATCGTCACCGTCTTCTGCTAAATGTATGGCTGTGTAGGGTTTGATGGCAAAAATGAATAATTTTGAACGGAAAACTGATTCTCTGGGAGCTTACCCTTGTTCTCAAGTCTCAACATGGTGTTTGAAAACACTGCCTAATTGCTTGGACTGATCATCAGGCCCTGAAGGCAAGCGGAACTCAGCAATATCGGCAAATTGATGTGCCCAAAAGAGAAGCAAAGATGAAAATAAGTGTTGAGGGGGCTTTTCCAGGCAAGAATGAAATTTTTTCTCTTCTACTGAACATTGGTTCCCCGGGAATTCATCCATGTCCTTGAAACAAGATGTTACTTGGTTGGACCCATCCTTCCCCAGCAGATAATTTTTTGAACCTTCCCACTTTGCTATCTTCTAAATTTTCCCTTCAATTTTGTACATTTATTCGGTTTCCACAACTGCCTAATACTCAGGTAATTCCACCCAATCATCCCGATTCACAAAAAATAAAAACATAGGGTAAACTGATTTTGTGGATAACGAATTTCCTTGAATCTCGAAAATGGATCATGAATTCTACGAAAATTTACCATCCACAAATCAAAATTGCAAGAATAAGCCTTAATTAGACTCCATCATTGATGACATGGAAAAAGAACTGGGCAGCATAAAAATCAGACGAACATACTCAAGTACAAATCGATCAAAACCAATATATAATCAGCAAAGAGAGAAATCAAAACAGATTCTTATTGAAAATTGGAAGGCTTCGGGCCGGAGAAAGGAAATCGAAGTAAACAAAAGAATCACCTGAGATCTGTATCTCGCCAATTCGACTAGGCTTCGATTCGAGGAAATAGTTACTGGGGATTCCAGCGTTATCTATTAATTATTTATTTTTCCCGTTTCGAAACAAAGAGTACCGAAAAGTTGTTGTTGGTAACGTTCTAAAACGGTGGCCTTGAAAAATTGGGAGAGAAGGAGCACGTAAGCCTAATCTGAGCCCATCGGCCAATTCAATGCCCTGCCCTGTCTGCCCGTGCTTCCTTGTTTGTAGTTTGTACACACGGGTCGACACTGGACTGACTTTTTCTCACAAGAAGGAAGCATCCTTTATGTTTAAAAGACCATTTTAGCCTTATGCCTTTGCATCTATAGTTCTAATCATTGAGGTGGGATTGTAGGGATTAGACCAATCGACCAAAAAACAAAATGATTAGAATGATTAGTTGCTTTTTATCTATTAAAAAAAAATTAACCATCTTTTTTTTTTTTAAGTGAATTTTTAGGAAAGGGTTCAGGCTTAACCCAATCCAAGGGCAGGGCCCCTAACTCATGATCCACTGGAGGCCTGTCCCTGTGGGCTCCTGGTTGGCAAGCCGCCCAATCCTCACAGGTAGGTAGGGGACTTTCACCCCTATTTTTTCACCCCAGCTTCACTTAGCTGTGGAGATGCCTCCCCAAGCGTCGCAACTGGAGGCATAACTAAATGCCACTCCCAGGGATCGAACTCATGCCAAGGGGGTCACCCAGCCACTCATTGTCCGCTCCCCTCGCCAACTGAACCCACGGACGATGGGTAAAATTAACCATCTTGATCATCATTTCTAACTAACAAAATCATCTGAACTTGTTTTTAAACTTGTTTCAGTTGCAAACTTATTAAACTTGTAAATATAATATATCAAGTTTACTGTTTTTATATTTTTCATCTTACAAAATCGTATAAATTCGCTTTTAATCTTTTGGGTATGATCATGTTCAATAACTTTATATATAAATTCTATAAAAAAATTGTTAAATATAATAAGTGATAAATATTAATAGATTTAATTTTAATTATTTAAATTTGAAATATATTTTGAACCAAATTATTGTCATTTTATATTTTAATTATCTAATCAAATATATTGAATAGTAATTTATCGATTAAAGTAAGTTTCACAAGTTTAGGCGAGTTTGTTTAAACTCAGGTTGACAACATTAGCCGTGAATACAAATAAATCTCTTATTTAATTGAAGTATTTAAGTCAAATATATATATTATTTTCTAAGCTATCAGTTTTCTGACAATTAAATAGATCAATCCAAAAACATAATAAGTTAATTCAAACGATTTGGCCCTCCCTAACCTGCAATCTCATCTCTGATGAGTGAGTTTGTCCTACAGTCTCATTTCTGATTATTGAATGCGATTGGCACAATTCTAAAAATGAGCATGGAGCCAAAAGATGATTGGTCACTACCAAGGGCCAACATTCTTTTTTCCTTAGATAATTGAATAATGACTAACATAAAACATGCCAATCAAATTAATATTTGTGTTACTCATCAATATGTGAATTTCAGGGTCTATTGAAAGGTGACTTTTTCTTAGGTGATTTAGGCTGTGTTTGGAAACACTTATTTCTGGATAATAAATCCTTATTACGCAAGCCGAGATAACACTCCTCTCACATACTTACCTCGTATACCGTGAATCACGATTTATAAGCACTTATTACCCAAAAATAAGCTATTCCAAACGAGCACTTAAGAGTTGTTAGCCTGCCACTTTGCTTTTAAAAAAATAATAAAGAGTTTTTAAAGTCCATTTGATATACGGAGTAAAACAAAAACAAATAGCAAATAATTTTTAAAAATAAAAAATAATTTTGACTCAATTTTATTTTTTAATAAAAAAAATAAAGGTTAAGATATAGAAATACCCATGAAATTTTACTAAAAATGCGTCTAGCCGTCTAGCACTATATACTTTTTGGAGGTGCAAAAACACCCAAAAACATTCTAAATTTGAGCAAAAATATTATGTTAGTACCATTAAATATAATCTAACACCGTTATCTTTTTGTGGTGAACTCACTACTTTTGCGTCTACATGTGTCACGGTGTTATATTTAACGATCTTGACATTTTTACTCCAATTTTTAATGTTTATAGGTGTTCTTGCACCTCCAACAATTATATAGCGCTGGACGTACTTTTGACAAAAGTTTATAGATATTTTTACACCTTAACACCAAAAATAAAACTAGGCTACTAACAAAAGCCGCCAAGAAGATCACATTAATTATTTTTTAAAAACAACTTTGGAATCAAAAGATTATAATTGCCTTGACTAAATTGATTAACAATTTAACATTTTGGCCTTTTCCAAGAAAGTTAAAGAGCTATTGTAACATCACGTGCGTGATCACATGACCTTTCTGAAATTTCTGTCACCATTTTCACCAAATCCTATGGCTAAACAACGCAAAAAAGCAGAATGACGAGAGTTTGAGCACATGATCAAACAGGGGTCAGATCTCAAACAAATTTCTGTCACATTATCAGAAAGAATATAAATCAAACACCAATCCCTCATTAATGTCTCATCACTAGCACAAAGAGACTTGACCCACAATAATGCAGCAAGCCACAAAAACCATCAAACAAACCTGTAAGAATCAAAATCCTCTACCACCACCTACCATTACCAATACCATGAAGTGCCTCTGGTTCAGACCACTGGCTGCTCTTGCTCTTACACTTACACTGCTATTATCATTATCAACCTGGTCTCCTACTAGAGTCAAATCTGAGACTCTCCCACCTAAAGAAGTGAATTCTTTGCCCTTAAGCAAGACTTCATCTTCTCAGGCTGCTGCACATAGGAAGAACCCTTCAAGGCAGGTGGTGTTGGATTCGTGTTTTAGAACGATTCCTCCAAGCAAATCAAATCCAACGCAGAATAAGTAAACACTTAATATTTGCTGCTAAATTTTCAAGCCTTTCAGTCATACACAGCTATTCGATGATTGAAAAGACCATCTCTGGTTTTATGACAGGTTTGATCCAATCACACATGGAGGATAGGGAAGCATAAAGGTTACAGCAATATTAAACATACATGTTCTTCTATTTCCTTCACTTCTTTTTTACCTAAATTAACATATGGGTGTACCTGGGGTTTCACCTTTGGACTGTCAGTTATTTATATATATGCACTGCATTCTGCATTGTATTTGAAGTTTTGATGGCTAAGCTAGTTGAGTTCTCTAATATATATATATATATATATATATATATGAATCAATAAGATTCGACTTGTATAAAAAACAGACTGATATCCCAATATGCAGAATCACACACACAGCATAGCCCAAAAAGTTTGATAAATATTTGATTACCTTTTTTAGCTTTACTAGCGTGAATGAAAAAGAATATGGTAGACGGATTACGAAAATTCTCTCAACAACTACCTGTCTCACCCTGTGTATTAATAGTCTATACAGCTTAGTAAATGATACAAAATTTTATAACCTGTGAAGTATCGTTCAAACACCTTCATGCATCAGATCTTTAGAACTCTTCCACCATGCTAAATGCAATCCTATTCTGAAGAACCCTGTCTTCTGATCTATACCTCGTCTTATGCCTTCAATTTCTTCTGAGAAGCTTCAGACACATCATTATCTCTTCCTCGTTTCTTCACAGACACACCATCCTTGCTGAAACTTTTCTTTTTCCTATTAGAGCTACCATCATCTCTACCAAATTGAGCATTTTGCTTACTATTCTGCTTTTCTTTTTTTGATTTTCTCTTGGATCCAGACGAACTTAAAAATGGAGTGGCAGAAGCTAAGGATTGACCGATCTCTTTACTCACTTCCTTGACAGTTTTTGGTTTTGAATTTTTATTTGACTTGTTAGCAAGAAAGCCACTCATTTTGGTTGACTTTTTATCATCAGAAGCAAATGTAGCGTAAAAATCTTCATAAGTTGATTCTTTCGATTCTTGCTTGGACCTCCAATGATCAGGTCTGGCAGCAAATCTGGGGAACACAACAAAAGCATAATTCATGAAACTTCAATAAAATTATAAAGCAAACAAATAAACAGTACCTAAGCTACAAATATCATCGCATGAAATGGTAGGTGGTAATTCATAACCAATGTATCATGAATAGGGCATAGCCAATGAAACTAATTGTTGGACGTATCATGTTGAATTGGATTTTTTTTTCCACAGAGTAAAAGGACACGCAGTCCTTGTACCTTTTTATCAAGGTGTTCAATTATGTAATTTTACAATTGGAACATTATGAGTATATTTTTGCAGGAAAGTATAGCTTTCTCAATATTACATGATGGGCTTTTTTAAGAGTTTTTTTAATACATTATGATTTTATTCGAGAATCTAATAGCAAAGATATAGGAATCTGCAACTAAATATAATCCTATTTTATAAGAAATTTGATTGATGCACCCTATTTATAGAGATCAAGCAGTTTAAAAAATATCTCCAACAATGAATGGCATTGGCAAGAAAATCTAGACAGTACAAAACAGCATGTAGCGAACGACTTACCTGTCAACATCTAGCTCCCTTAGTATGTAGGAGCCCTGCTTAGTCTTGGAAAGTTCGCTTCGCACAGACAACAATTCAGACAGTATAGCCTCTCTTAGTGACAGATTACTGGCGGTGAAGCATGTTTTAACAGTAAAAGAACCAGACGGGTGTAATGCAATCTCTCCAAAATGCCCTCGTAGCCTTCAAAATGAATTGCAAAAAATAAGGGCAACGACAAAGAATATAAATAATGTAGACGATTTAAATCTATCACACACATTTTTTAAGCTTGAAATCTTGTAATGGCTACTAAAGAAAGAAATTAAAGGATCCGAGAAAATGAGCAGAAACCCCCTAAAATGTTAGGGTATGCAAAAATAGACCCCTGCAATTCCCTTTTGCCAATTGATAGCCCTCAATCTTTGAAAAGCATCTCAACAATCATTTCCATTCATTGTTTTTAGTCAATTAGTTTTCATCCCCATGGTTGAATTCAACCAATCCACCTGTTTGTTCCATTGCAAAAGATTCCATACTAAGAAACAAAGATCTTCCACATGGACGCGAAGAAACTAATGAGATATTTTATCATTTCAGCATAGATAAATGCTTCCTGATAATGTAAACAAATGGTTGAAAAACATACTTGTTAATTAATCTACGCTTCTGCTTTCCCGGAGCTCCTGAACTTAGAAAGGCTTCAATAACCCGTGATCCCCATGAATCCTTGGCTGTTTCAAGTACGTGTTTATCTTCCATAGTTGTAATACTGGTGATATAAGGTTTTATATATTCCTGCCAATAAATTCAGTTCATCAGAAAGTAGTAAATTAATTTAATTTTATACATAAATTGAATAACATTCTACAAAGAATTTCTACATGAAAGTACCACTTTCTACAATTATATGCCAAAGATTAGCAATTTATATAGCATGGTAACAATAAATCTTTTATATGGCAAAATAAATTCATCGTAAAAATCACTCCATGAAAACGTGCATTAAGAATAAGCTACCTCAGAAAAATGGAAGAAGTTCCCCTTCCCCAGGAGGAAAAATATATGGGGAGGAGACTGGAATATTAAAAGATATTTAAAAGGTTGAAATATTAAAAGAAGAAAGAAAGAGAACTAAAGAGGAAAAAAATATCTTAAACATCAGGAAGAGCGCTTATCAAAGGGCAGTGGAAGAATAGGGGTTTAACAACAAATAAACAAAAAAGATTGAGAGATAATGACAACCTCACTCTGATGTTAGTTTATCAAATAGATGTGTAAAGAAAAGCCTTTTCAGTTTTCTAAACTTATACAAGAGTCTTAAACTTTGTGTTTTCTAAGTTTTATTTGTCTCAGATTTTGAAATGTTAAAGTAACATTTTATTCATGAGGAAGACAACTACATTGTATCATAAAAATCATGACATATACAAAACTAATACATAATTTGTCACTCATTAATTTCATCAACTATTCATTACATTATCATATTTCTTACACAAAAGCAAACTTTACTTTTTGAAGGGATTTACCAAATTTCTATTTTCAAGTCCATATACATATGTGCACAAGCAAAAACAATATGCTTCTGTATTCCATTATACTCTTTTGCTTGACTGAAACTTGAAAGAAAAAACCCCACACATGCATATTCAAAATGTTCCTTACACTTCGGAAACGGAATACTGTCTGCAGAATCCGAGAACCAATGACATGCATTTTAGCACCACTTTGCCAACTCCAATTGGACTTGTCTTCACAACTGAAATAGCTATCAAGGAATAGTAACCGCGGAATGATCCACTTTGTAGACCCATCCACTGAACACACTGTTTCAGCAAGGACTTGACAGGACTACAAAAATTTAACAAAAATATTATTGAGCTTTTTGTGAAGATAAGAAAAAAAATTAAGAAACTACAATAGCTTCAGTTTGCTGGTGACATACTTTGGTTTTGTTTGCAGCTACAATTATTGTAGTAAATTAATGTAATTCAGTCATTATTGAAAATGCAATTGATATACAAACCTTGTGTTCATGACTATGAAGCCTCTCGCTTGCAGCAATTAGTGCAGCAACAACTCCTGACCTTCCCATTTTGAACAGACTTTCAATATTAGGGCCAAGTTCTTCCCAAACCACCTCCATCTGGCAAATACAACAAATAAAAAAACTTACACATCTTTAAATAAACATCATATAAACATCTGCAAGGGAAAAACAAGAACACGCGATTAATTTGAAATGAATATGCCAAGGACAAAAAAACATAGAACCCTGTATAACAAGTGGTGAACATATATTTGTACAGGATCTCATAAAGCAAAGTATCAACGCTGATAAACTATAAGGTAGTTGGGTTCATTACTTGATCCTGATTTCTCACATAAGAAATCAATGCCTGAACAACAAAATTCCCACACTGATCAGATGATAGGTCAAACAATGAATTCCGGAACACTTTTGTGAACATAACATTGTACAAGGCCTCAGGAGATACTTCCAAAACAACCTGCAAAAATTCATGAAACTCGTTTAATTCCATATCTCAATATTAAAAGTATAACTTGATGACTGCTTATCAAAAAAAAAAAAAAAAGTAAAGAAAATGCACAAGAATGAGACTATTAGGTATACAATAGCCCAAAAAGGTAAGCACCATACAAATTATGTACAGCTACTAGCATGCATAAAATATCAAATGTTCAGACCAGTCTACTGAGAGGAATATTTTAGAGAGAGAGAGAATGGTCAATAATACTAAATCTAATATAAAAAATTATACACTATTAGTTCTGAGAGATTATGCCTATGGAAGTGTTAACTAAGATTAATGATGCCATTTGCTTTTATACGGACCTATAACAAAATCAGACACATAAGATAAAGAAAGTTTAAGAGGAACATATGATTAAATGAAAGTAAAACTGAAAAATCATAAACATAATAATCAACTAATTGCATTATTTTGCTTGCCCGAATATGTAGGTTGCTAACCTCCGTTAGACGGCTAAATGCAGGTTCTTTCAATAACTTCACAAGCTCTCGTACTCTTGCTGTTTCTATAAGATTGCCCTCTGCAATATTTTCTTCTTCACAGCCAATAAGGACAGGAATGATGTGAAACAACTCTTCATCATTGCCAGCCAAGAGCTTTAAAGCAGTCTGCCAGAAAAGAAACAAAATCCTCAATGAGGCAGAAGTAATTAAAGAGGGGGCCAAAACAAAAAGCTAAGACACAGTTATCAAAAGGTATAACCCAAGAAGTTAAAAAAACAACAATTAGGCACGATAAAGTTTCTCAAAAGAAGACTAAATCTCACAAATTTTCATCATGTTATCAATCTTGGTTGCATAGTATCAAAAATCCGAGGTGCAAACAATATAAAACACCATAAATGCACTATGCTCTCAAACAAAAGAAGAAGAAAAATATATCCAAAAGCCAAAAAGGCAACACCATTAGATGTACAGTAGTCATCATTTAATTCATGAGAAATTAAATTAAATCAAAACACATGCCTGAAGAACTAAACTGCTAAACTGATCAACTAGCAGTGTCTTGCTAAATTCTTTGACATGCTTTAATATCTCTGACACAAGGGACTTTAGTAAATCTGGAAATCCAGGATGAAATTGTGCCGGATGATCTTCTTTTGAAGGAAATGTCTTCAAATTCAATCGATCTGCTACATTTGTTGCTGATTTTGATACATAATGTTCACACTTATCAGGTTGTACTCCTTTACAAAGGCAAAGAAGACTACGAAGCACATGAGAACCATAGCAATTACACATCAAATCAACAGAATTAGCAGCAACCACCTGCCAAAAAGACAAGTATACTTATTTAAGCAAGTCAAATTCCTAGCAGAAGACAGACTCATAAGACTATTTACATACATTACAGTAAGAGAAGGAGAAGTAATCTAATGAAAAAAATGCCAGGAAGCATGCAATGGTAACAGGCAGCCAATACAAAACCCAAATTTTAATGTTTTAGTAGTAGGATTTTAAGACTAATACCTTGCATATCACAGTCAAAGCCTTCTCAATCAAAGGAAGAGCCTCGTGATTTTCAAGATGAGCAGCTAAAGATTTAATGGCCGTCTCAGCTACATGAGAACCAGATCTATCCCTTGCAATAAAAGGGATATCCTTGGCACAGCTTTGCAGGAAAGAGCAAAGGCTGTCTA
This sequence comes from Inga oerstediana, assembly GCA_963210345.1. Taxonomy (NCBI): domain Eukaryota; kingdom Viridiplantae; phylum Streptophyta; class Magnoliopsida; order Fabales; family Fabaceae; genus Inga; species Inga oerstediana. The sequence goes on along the minus strand of OY723404.1, from coordinate 71,226,588 downwards.
CATCACAAGCCTCAAGGAGTGATTGCAGGGTGTGGCTTATAATATAATCAGTTGCAAGTTCAAATTCCTTTCCCCTGGTTTCTTCAAGAGCATTGCCACATATAACCGATCGTTCCTCCAGGTCAACCTCATTACTTTCAAAAAGATTAGCAATTTCTGAGAAGTATTTCACTGTTTCAGGATCAACCTGTTTCCTGCAGACATCACGTAAATTACAAATATTATTTTCATCAAATACATTAGTAAGAATTGGCCGGTATACTCTTATATTTAATGCCAGAGCTAGGAATTTAATATGGAGACAAACTCATAGTAATCTAACCATTTGATGAGCCAATACCTGATACGAGATGCCTGGGCTATCTTTCTGTCGTTCATAGTTCCCTCCTTTCCCATTCCTCTTCCAGGTTTATGCGGATTGCCTCTATTGAAGCCAACTCTCTCTTTCTTTGCCTTCTTCATTCCTTTTTTACTTTTGCCTTGTCCATATGAATCATAATCTTCACCCATAGAGCTTGCCTCCACCAAGTTACAGGTTCTGGTTCCACTTGATGGCAATGGCTTTAAAGCAATAGAAACCAGAAGGACTCTGTGATATAATTGAAAGATTAAAAGAGTCCAGTATATGTTCAGCAGTGAGTGCAAGTAATCAAGTGATAAAGTATCAAATCAAAAGTGTACATCAAAAAATCACGAACCAAGGTTTCATTAAGCATATAACAATCTAAAATTAATAGTTCCTAGCGATGTGGTCTAACAGCTAAGAAGCTGAATATTCTCTCAAGAGACGGCATTCTCCTAAATTTTTACATCCACATTTCACAAGAACCAGATTCATTATGAACCACCCAACTAATAAAGCTAAACTCCAACAAATGAACCATAAAACACTAATATACATTATAAATTAACATAAAGCTTGTTTCAGTATATAACAAAATTTAGCAAAACACTTTTACAAAAAATACAGGAGAACTGAACAAACCGCAAAACAGGGGGGGGGGGGGGGGGAAGACAAAGCAAGGGTCTGCGCATGGCAAGGTTTAGATAAAAGAAAGCCAATGAAAATCCAAAGTTGAGGAGTGTAGAGGAATTGAAGTTTAGCAGTGAAAGCATGCAAGGGAAGTAAACTAACGTGTAGAGGAGAGCTGAGAGATGAAGAGAGTGCGATAGAATCACAGATGCGGGAGGAGTCGACTGACTGAGTCAGGCTCTGTGGACGGGAGTTCTCTGGGTGGCGCGACGCCGAGTTCCTTTAGCGTATGAGGCAGAGGGAAAAACCAGCCCTCGCTTCAGAATGTAATATTCATAAATTTTTTTTTTTTGCCTGAAATATTTAAAGAAAATAAAGATAAATAAATATAACTTAAATTTTAAAATTTTAAATTACTGACTTCTAAAATCTTGAGTTGTCAATTGTTATACTCTTTTTATTATATTTATTATCAACAAAACCAATTAAAAATTTTGAAGTTTAAATGATATTTATTTATTTATTTTCTATTTATAAACGTTTAAAAATTTAAAAGTTAAAACAATTTTTACAGAAAAAAATAAAACAATTAAAAATATAAATCAGAAAAATAATACTTATAATATTATGGTGAGAATAGTTATTAATAATACTTATGAATTATGAAGAAATGTTTAATTTTCCTTTTTTTGGGCAAAGAAATGTCTGGTTTTTCTATATGTGCTAGTTTAAATTATATCCATCATATTACCATATTTCACCTCACTGACGATGTTGCATTTGCATAATTATATTGCACCACGCTTAGTTCAATAAGCTAATTTTCATTTTATAATAAGAGCATTGGGGATTTGGGGTACTACTACCTCTATAGTTTAATATAAGAGTTGGTTGTTCCCATATTTATCATTTTTCTAAACTATTTATGACAATTGCACGTGTTAAAAGAAGTTTGCATTAAAAGATAATTTAAATTAACAAAAATTAAAAGGTTATTTTAGGGCAATCAATACACATTTTTTACAAATAATTAATGTAGCTAATTTCATTAAACTATCCAAATTAGTTATAAGTAGATCTTGATAAATTGATATGATTGTTAGATTTTAAAAATAATTCGGATAAAAAATTCCAAAATAATTTATTTTCTTATTTAAAAATTTCATATGGTGCAAAAGATACTGACAGGAAGACAATTTTAAATTTGTATTCAATAAGATAAAACGAAAGATGGAAAACATGGGCCATCTGGACTCCATAACGTTACATTAAGTGTGTATCTGGATTAGCTTTTGAAGAAGAGGGGAGTTTTGTCTCGATTTGCAGAAAATGGCTTTTGAAACCACGGTTTGGGGCTTATCCAAACACTCGCTATTAGAATTAAAGGATATTTTGGTAAAGTGTAATATTTTGTAGTTACTGTATTTGTGTATTAGGAAAGATTGCTGGTAAATAGGGGTTTATAAATAGGGGGTCATGTATTGTGATGACCCAACTCTTATAAATATTCTGTTGATTAATAATAATAATACCACCACTGTTTTTCCAGAATATTGTCTAAGTACAGGAGTTCAACATGGCATCAGAGCCATAGGCTTCCTTTGGAATTTCAAGATCCTTGGCCTCCTAACACTAAGTTTCATCTTTCTGGCCCAAGAATTTTGTTCCAAGTCTAAGATCGTGCTCAAGATCTGGTTGCTTTTTCATCAACCATGACCACAATCCGATTGTGATTTCCATCGATTATTCAAGATTATTTGGGACCAGCGGCAAGTACCCATTTCTTATCTACTTTGATCCATCACGTATGATGCACATTGGCATGAATTTCTGGTGCCCTAGCTCGCTCTCTGTCTCTTCTTCTCCAATGGATCTTGTCAGGTTATTCGGATTTGTTTAGTGGTCTTTTTTGCAATGGTCTCTGTCACACCTAAATTGCATTTGTTGCTGCATGGTCTACTGATTCACCATTTTCTTGGTATTTTTTTCCTGTCCTTGGTGATTTCTCATGTTGCCACACTACATCATCCTCTTTCCGATTCTTTGATTTTTCTAGCCTTTAGGACCTACTGTGTTTTTGTCCTCTTGTTTTTTATTCATCGGCTATTTCATTTGGCACGGTGATTATGACTTTCGAGAAATTGACAGGAGAAACTTTGCCCTTTACCCATCATTTTTATTTGTATCCTTCGGACACGCAAGAGTTCGCCATTGTTCACCATATGCTTACCGGTGTCGATAATTACATGGTGTGGAGCCGTGCTATGAAGATCGCTCTCAGGGGTAAGCATAAGCTTGGTTTTGTTGATGGATCCTGTTGTAAGGAATCTTAGGATTCTAGATTGCAAGAACAGTGGGAGAGGTGCATTACGGTAGTTCTCTCCTGGATCATCAACTCACTCTCAAAGGAATTAGCCACTGGCGTCATTTTCTTCCATCATGGTCATCATGCTTGGAATGATCTTAAGGAGATATTTAATAAGAAAACAGGTTCATGTGTATTTGCTCTTTATCATGAAATTTTTTCCCATAAGCAAGGCTCCTCTTATATCACTAGTTATTTTTCTAAGCTCAAAGAACTTTGGGAAGAGCAATTTGCTTTAGTAGTTATTCATACATGTGGCTATGATTCTTCAAAGGCTCATACTGAGAGCTCTGCGCAACAAAAGCTCTTTCAATTTTTAATAGGCCTGCATGATCCTTATGCTCAGGCCCGCAATCAAATTCTGCTTATGGTCCCTCTTCCTTCAATCAATAAGGCTTACAGAATGATTATTCAAGATGAAACCTAGAAATCTATTGCTCTCCATAATCGAGGTCTTCTTTCCAATGGCATTGCCATGGCTGTCAAAGGTCGAGGACGTGGTAGAGGCCAGGGTCGTAGAGAGATTGGTCTAGAGTGCACCCATTGCCATAAAAAAGGACATACCCGAGAATCCTGCTATCAGCTTATAGGATTTCCTCCTAATTTCAGAGGAACTAGGACCAGGCAGTAAAAGGAAACCAACCAAGATGTTGTTGATTCTCCACGAGACGCTGATGGTCTCACCAATAATGTGTCTACTGTTGCTCCTACCTTCACACAATCTCAGTACGAGCAGCTTCTGGAATTACTCAAGTAGGATACAAAACCTACAGTCCATATCCTTACCGATACAAGTTTGGTTGTTCCTACTTCTTATTATAATAGTTTTGCATACTGGATTTTGGATTCTGAAGCCACTACCCACATGGTTAGTAGTTTAAAATTGCTTAGTCATTGTCATACTTATGATGGTTTTATTAAATCAATTAGGATCCCCAATGGACAAAGTATTCCAGTCAAACATGTAGGTAGTGTCAGATTGTCTAAGGATACAACTATCACTAATGTCTTATATGCCCCCTTGTTATAGTTTAATTTGATTTTTGTGTCTAGGTTGAGAAAAGAACATCGTTGTTTAGCATCTTTTCTTCCTAATTTATGCTCACTACGGGATCTTCAGGATGGGAAGATACTACTGACTGGTAAACTAACCGAAGAGCTATACATGTTGACAATCTTTCCTCAATGTAACACTGCATGTACTATTAGTAATAGTTCTAATTGTTCTTTGGTCACCACTGCTTCTTTGTGGAATAGGAGATTAAGTCATGCACCTGTATCTATTATGAAACATATAAATGGTGTAACAGTTGATGCAACAATTATAAATAAATCAATTGATGTTTGTGTTCAAGCCATGCAGATGAAATTTCCTTTTACTTCCAGTTGTATTAAAACTCGTGGTTGTTTTGAATTAATTGATGCTGATGTTTGGGGGCCCTACAACATGGTTTTCAGTATTTTCTTACCTTGGTTGATGGTTATTCTAGAGCCACTTGGATTTTTCTTATGCGGCATAAATCTAAAACTCTCATGCATCTTAAACACTTTGTTGCATATATCTCTACTCAATTTTCAATAATTGTTAAACGAGTTAGAAGCGATAATGGGGCTGAATTTGTGAACAATGATTCTAGGGATTTTTTCCATCAAAAGGTCATCATTCATGAGACCTCTTGCCCCTATACTCTGGAACAAAATGGAGTTGTTGAACGTAAACATAGAACTATTATTCAAATTAGTCGTAGCTTAATGTTAGATTTCGATATGCCTATAATTTTTGGGGGAAGGGTGTCAAGATGGCAATCTATCTAGTTAATAGGTTTCCCTCCAAAATATTGGGTTATAAGAGTCCTTATGAAATTGTTTATGGTGTTGCTTCTGATTTGGATAATTTGAGAAATTTTGGGTGTTTGGCATATGCCACGTATTTAAGGATCAATGACAAATTTCAGCCCAGATCCATCCCTAGTATTTTCCTAGGCTATCCTGATAATAAAAAGGGATATTTATTGCTTAATTCTAGGGATAAAACACTATTTGTTAGTAGGCATGTGTGTTTTGTAGAAGATACCTCTTCTTTCAAATGTACTGCCCCTTTTGGTTCAGGGTCTGTAAATAATAAGGAACTCATGGATATGTTCTGGTATGACTTGGTTGACCCTGCTGTAAATCCTACAAAACAAAATATTTCTAATACCAGTAATGAGATACCTCAATCTGACCCTCTAAGCAATGACATACCTAACACAGACCAGGGACATGAACAAACAATGGTGAGATCTACATGAGAGAGACGAATCCCAATATGGGCTAATGATTATATGTGTTCTTTATTATTATCCGAACATGAACAAGGGAAGAATGAGAAGTGTTTATATCCGATTAATGATTATTTAGACTATACACATGTTTCTGCAGAACACTTGTGTTTTCTTTATTTTATTGATACTGTTGCAGAACCAGCATCTTATGAAGAAGCAGCAAAAAGCCTGAATTGGACTAAAGCTATACAGGCTGAAAATGCATGCCTTAGAAGCTAACAAGACGTGGGATTTAGTTCCTTTACCTAAAGGTAAGAAACCCATAGGGTGCAAGTGGGTTTACAAGGTAAAATTCAAGTCCAATGGTAGTTTAGATAAATACAAAGTATGGTTGGTTGCTAAAGGATATAGTCAATAAGAAGGGATAGATTATCATGAGACTTTTTCCCCTGTGGTAAAAATGATTACTGTTATGACTATTTTAAAATTAGTAGCCTTGAATAATTGGCCCTTGTATCAAATGGATGTATATAATGCTTTCTTGCAGGGTGATCTTGATGAAGAAGTGTATATGCACATTCCTCAAGGGTTCAACAATGAGGGGGAGCACTTGGTATGTAAACTAAATAAGTCTTTCTATGGGCTCAAGCAAGCCTCAAGGCAATGGAACAAAAAATTTATCTGAGGCATTGTTAAAGGAAGGTTTTAAACAAGTAAACATGATTATTCGTTATTTATCTCTAATAGGCCTAATGGAGTTGTGCTTATCCTGGTTTATGTAGATGATTTTCTTGTGACAGGAAGTTCAGAACAAGGGATTGCAGAAACAAAGCAATTCCTGCACCAAAATTTTAAGATTAAAGATCTAGGTATAATAAAGTATTTTCTAGGGATAAAAGTTGTAAGGTCTGATAAAGGGATTATATTGTCTCAAAAGAAATATACTCTTGACCTCTTGTCTGAAACAGGTTTAAGTGGGTGTAAGCCCCCGAATGTGCCCATGGCACAGAATTTAAAGCTGCTGCCTTATCGTGAAGGAAAAGATAAGCCTAATTTTTTGCTTAAAAGCCCTGATAGATATTGAAGGCTTGTGGGTAAGCTGTTATATTTAACCATGACTAGAGCTGATATATGTTTTGCTGTGCATAATTTAACTCAATTTATGCAACTCCCAACAAAAGCACACGTGTCAGTAGCACTCAAGGTGCTACGGTATCTCAAGGGAAGCCCAGGATTGGGGATATTGATTAGCGCTGAAGGATCACTTTGGTTAGAGTGTTTCTGTGATTCCAACTGGGCGTCTTGTGCTGTCACTAGGAGGTCGGTAACCGGGTATCTTCTCAAGTTTGGTGGATCCTCGATCATATGGGAGATTAAGAAGCAGAGTACCGCATCAAAGTCATCCGCATAATCTGAATATAGGGCACTCAGTAAGGCTGTATCTGAAATAGTATGGACATGTGGTTTATTAAGAGATTTGGGTGTTGAGCGTAGTGGTCCGGTAGATGTGTTCTGTGATAGTCGTGCAACCATTCATATTGCTGCTAACCCCGTATTTCACGAGCGAACAAAACACATAAAGGTGGATTATCACTTTGTTGGAGAAAAGTGGCAACAAAAGGTAATTGATTTAAAGCACATACACTCACAGGACCAGCAGGCTGACATGTTTACAAAGGCTATAGGAGGAAGTGTGCAGAGAAAGTTTTTGCGCAAGTTGGGAACGAGCGATTTGTTTTAGTTCTCAACTTGAGGGGGAGTATTAGAATTAAAGGATATTTTGGTAAAAGTGTAAATGTGTGTACTATTCTATAGTTACTGTATTTGTGTATTAGGAAAGACTGTTGGTAAATAGGTGGTCATATATTGTGATGACCCAACTCTTGTAAATATTCTGTTGATTAACAATAATATCACCACAGTTTTTCCAAAATATTGTCCAAGTAGAGGAGTTCAACACACACTAAAATAAGAAACCATAAGAGAAACAATAAAGCAAAGGATAACTAAAGTACTGGGCAAGGAGAAGAAAGAAAAGAGAACTAAACGGGTCGTTTATTTTGCATGACTGGACAATTAGGCCCAGAATCCACAGATGGGCCTTAAAGGCCCAGATAAAAGGAGGTAAGATAGAGGCCCATCTAAATTATTGATTTTATTATGTGTTTTATATTTCTTAACACCGTCTTCTTCTTTAGAAGCATTATCATGATTCATGCATGACCTAGTAAGCATTGAATCACGACTGAGACAAAACTAATTAGCAATGAAGGGTTGTTAATTTAACACATCAATCTTTATGTCAATCAAAAAGTGTTTTATGACACCCACGATCATATAATTTAATAAAAGGAAAACGTGATGCATATTAAATGGACTGAGGGAACCAAAAAAAAAAATGAAGGCTGGCTAGTCCCTTCCTTTTTTTTTAAAAAAAAGGGGTTACAAACATATAATATCCCAACTTACTATTAAAATTCAATAAAAAAAATTTAACACAGGCCGGCCACTGGTCAGGGTCGATTACCGACCAAATAATGGTCATTCTAAGGTTGAATATATTATGGTCATTTCATTTTTTTTTCCAAATTACTCTCTAACTCCTTACAAGTTATCACTAAATGAAAGAGATCTATTTATATCTAATTTTGTTTTCGGGATTTATGAGTAATTTTCTCTTAATTTAATGCAACTATCTTCATGTAATCATCGTATTTAGGGTTAAGTATTTTTAAAATTAAGGTCCCTTTTCTTTTAGTGAAGAATGGGGTTGGAAAGATGATACGTGGAGACTAGCACATAGAGAGAACGCAAGTCACGGTTTGAGTGTCCGCAAGTTCAGAGCTTGATGAGCCAATTAACTGTGTGTTTGTAACAGAGACAAAAAAAAATGGAGTTTCTTAATTTAATTTTTGGTAATTTTATTTTTGATAAATATCTGATTGTGTAATGTAATTTATGTTTGGAACAGCGATTGTATAAATGACTTTTGTAAAAGTAAAATTTGTTTAGATTGACTTAAGCACAAGTGACTTTTATGATAATAGTAAAAGAAAGTGGGTGGAAAAATATCTTAAAGGGTTAAAAGCACTAAAAAATAGTTTAAAATAATTTTTGGAATTGAAAAAGTACATTAAGGATAAAATTACAATCAATTTGATAACACACTGGGTACAGTTGAAAAAATATTTTAAGGGTTAAAAGCACACAAAAAATAGTTGAAATTAATGTTTGTAGCCGAAAAAATACATTAAAGGTAAAATTGCAATCAGTCTAATAGCATACTGAACACAACTGAAAAAATATTTTAATTATTCTCACTCTCCTCAAACGCTAAATCAGTAAAAACTCCAATATTGAGCTTATAACATAAGCTATTTTTTTTCCTCACAAGCTTAATTGATCAATTCAGCTACCAAAAACTCCTTTTTTTTTCAATTGTCAATTGACATTTGGGGGCCAAACGGCCCCAGCAAACACACGCTAAGAATTGAGAATTCAGTGTCTGAACTAAAATAATATCCAAAGAAAATGGCGAAATGGACGTTATATGTTAGTTGGAATTAACTAAATTAATGGATCTGAAGGAAAAATTTTCCTCATATTTTGATACTTTTTTGTCTGATAACATTTATAAGTTAGTGAGGGAAATTTTTTTTTCTTTTTCATATTTATAAATTATAAGTCACGACACTTTTACATGAATATATGATTTTATCTCTTAGTTATTATCGTATAAATCTTGTATAGTTGGGTAGAGTCTAGAATCTATGTGTTGTTCTAGAGTCAGAAAATCGAGTCCAATCTATTGGGTCAACCCCGTTAAGTCCTTTTAAGTCAAGAGTCGGGTTTATAAATTAGAACCTCTAAAAGGGGTCGAGCCTAAAAGGGTCAACTCTGTAGGGTCGAGGGCTTTAAAGGGCGGGCCCATTTAAGTACGTTAAGTTTTTTTAATTGCTTTTAGGAGTTGCTCCTCATAACTTTAAAATTATTTGATTTTGTGCCTCAGCCTCTCTCACTCTCATAGTCCCACTTCCTCTATTCCTCAAACACTTTTCCTTCTTCGGCTCACTTCACCTACTCACTGCTCATTGCTCACATCTCCAACTTGACAAAGTCAGAATCTCACTTCCTCTGTTCCTCAAACTCTCTCAAGTCTCGCCCTCTCCTTCCTCCTAATTTGTTGATCTGTCTCTGAGTCTCGAAGGTCGAAGCTCGCCTTACACTATCGCAACCCTCGCCATCTCGCACTGTTGCAGTTGCAACCCTCACCGTCTTATCCACCATTCGTATCTCGAATTTGTTGATTTGTCTCCTTGTTCCATGAGGTTCAAATGAGACTTACGACTTCTTCTTCTTGTTTTTTTTTTTTTGCTATAATTGTTGTAATTTACTAAATATATTTCTTTAAAAATAAAAATGTAGAAAAAATAATTAACCTTTGTAAAAAGGGCCTCCGGCCTTGTATGGCTGAGCCTTGAAAAACAATTGTTTTTCTTACTCTTTTAGGTCCTAATCTTTTAAGGGTCAACCCTGTTTTCCAACTCTAGTTGTTAAATATGGATAAAATGTTAGGATTTTTAAATTTAAAAACAAAATTAATAAGATATAACGTTTTTCTTAATTTTGATAAACCATGATGAAAATAAATTATAGCAAGAGTTTTTTTTTTTTTTTTTTTTGCAGAATCAAAGCAAGAGGTTGGAATAATAATTAGTTGGCGCTAGATTTGATCAATGCCCCACCGAATTTCTCATTTGACAATGCACATGCGCCAAAATTGAGGCCAACTACTTTTAAGAAATTATTATTCAAGATTATATTAAAATAGTTAGTTGAACCCACATCACCATAGTTGCTACACTCCTTCCATTTTTTAAAATGCGACAAGTCTTGGGTGTTTTGATTGTCCAAAATACATGTTGCTCCCTGTCATTAAATAATTTCGTTCTTAATAACTGTGCAAGAGGGAAATAAGAAACTCAAAAGAAATAATCTGCTCGCTTGGTATAGCTTATTTTTGGGTAAAAAGTGCTTATAAATCGTGATTCACGGTATACGAGGTAAGTATGTGAGAAGAGTTTTATCCTGACTTACGTAATAAATGCTTATTTATCAGGAATAAGCTATTCCAAACACTCACAATGTCAATTTTAGTTAAGGACAAATTTAAAATTTGGTATTGGTTATTAATACAAACAAAACAAATCAGCACATGCAGCTCAAAGCAAACCATACTCATCAAATCCCATTATCATTTATAAATTAACTTTTTATAGCTTCACAGACATTATATGATGATTGATTTTTTTATTTTTGTCAAAGGAACAATATTTTAACAATATTTTCTCTATTTCATTCGATCTAATTAAATAAGTGCATTAAGCAGGAGCCAATGACTATTATTCTCTACGTTTTTACTCATTGCTATAGCTGGGAATACGGGCCAACCCGCGGGTTGCAGGCTGGCCCGCACCAACCCGCGGCCCGCACTTTTGCGGGCTGGCAAAATGCCAACCCTAACCCGCAGTGTGCGGGTTGCGGGCCAGCCCGCGAGCCCGCATTTTTTTTTTGAAAAAAAAAATTCATATTTTTTAAAGAGGATTGAAAATATGAGACACATATATACGATTAATTAAATTTACCTTCCTAGTATCAATCATTGCTTTTATAAAAATTTAAAAACATAATCTAAAATTTAAGAGATAAAGTTATCAAATTTGTTAAAGTTTATAAACAAAATATAAACTCATCCTCAAGCAACCAAGATATAATAATTTTGTTTAAAGAAGAAGGGAAGAAGCTAAGATTTTTTCTCTTTGGATTGAGAGGTACCAAGATAAGAGTGAAAAACTTATAAGTTTTGTAAAATTATTATATATAAATAAAAAATAAAAATTTTTACGGGCCAACCCGCCAACCCGCGGGCTGGCCCGCATTAACCCGCGGGTTATGCGGTGCGGGCCTGTGCGGCCCGTATTTTTGCGGGTTGGGATTTTCCCAACCCTAACCCGTCAAAACCCGCGGGCTCACGGGTTGAGCCCGCGGGTTGAACCCATATTACCGGCTCTACTCATTGCCCCAGTAAAAGAGAAATACAATATTTATTCTTTATTAATTATTTTTAACCCGACAGATTAAAGAGCTTTGTCCTTTTCTTTTTCCAGGATAAGTAAAGAGAATCTTTTACTTTCATCGTCTCTAATTTTGAATAAAGGGGACATTTTTGTACTAATTAAAAGTCTTTTCCATGTTCGTGTTGTCGATCACCATTCATTTGAGGGACGGATTGAAAATACTTTTCGATTTCTTTTTTTTTTATTTAAAATTCTGGCAAAAAGGAGAAAATGGTTCAAACTTCAAACACCCGGCCCACTGGCGCCCACACCAACATATACAAATATTCTTTCGAACAGCTCCGGATATTATTACCTTCAATCCTTAATAACGATGATGTGTGAGGGTTAAATTAACTATTTACAATAAATATTTGGTAATTTTACATTTAGGATAAAAATAAGGGTTAAGGTGTAAATAGCACTCTAAATGATTTTTCAGACTAATCTAGTATCTTAAAATATATTATGGTGCACACAACACCCTAAAATATTTTTTTAAATGTATCAATCACCTTAAATTATTATTTTTTATACAATTTTGAACTTGATAATTTAAAATTTTTAATAACTGAGGATGTTAGATACCGCTAAAAAAAATAAACCATGGTGTTAGCTATATTGAAAAAAATAGTTTATAATACTGCACACACTTTAAAAAAAAATTATTCTTTAATGATTTTTACCCAGACAGATTAAAGAGTTTTGTCCTTTTCTGTTTCCAGGATAAGTAAAGAGAATCTTTTACTTTCATCGTCACCAACTTTGAATAACGTGGACATTTTCATACTAATTAAAAGTCTTGTCCATGTTCGTTTGGAAATACTTTTCGATTCCTTTTTTTTTTTTAACAAAATGTTCATATGAAACGTTTTTATAAAGTAAATTTAAAATATTGGCAAAAAGGAGAAAACGGTTCAAACTTCAGACACACGGCCCACGGGCGCCCACACCAATATGTACACATATTTTTTCGAACAGCTTCGAAATTATTGTACACAATTATTATTGTTGTCAAACTCGTAAGTTGATTCTTTAAGTTTATCGATTTTATATTTTTATCTTATAAAATTGAATCGAGTCACTGATAAATTTGTGTTATTTGTAAACTCAGATAAACTCGCAAGTTTACACACCCAATTTATCATTTTTTATGTTTCTAACTTATAAAATTGTGTTAACCTTAAACTCGTATTAACTCACCCTTAAACTTGTGTTAACTTACTCTTAAATTCGTGTTAACTGTTTCAATTTAATCATATTCAATGACTTTATATATGAATTTTATATAAATTTCTTTTCTAAGTATAATAAACTATGGATGTTGATGTATTTAATTTTAGTTATGTAGATTTAAAATATATTTAAATCAAATTATTGTCATTTTTTATATTTAAATTCTTTAACTATACACTTTAAATACCTGTTTAATGATAAATGTAAACTCTTACGAGTTTAGTATTCGAATTCTCAATACGAGTTTATGTAACTGCTACAAGTTTGCTTAAACTCGTAAGTTTGACAACCTTGCCTTCAGTCATTAATAACGACGAGATGTGAGAGTTAAATTATAAATATTAAGATAATTGGTTAAGTTAACTATTCATAATAAATATTTGGTAATTTTACATTTAGGATAAAAATAAGGGTTAAGATGCAAATAGCACTTTGAAGTATTTTTCAGGCACATCCAGTATATTGTGGTGCACCCAGCACTCTGAAGTATTTTTTCATATGCGTCTATCATTTTAAAGTATTTTTTGTGTGCAATTTTGAACTTAATGATTTAGAATTTAGATAATTTAGAGTGCTAGATAAGAATGAAAAAATATTTCATGATACTAAATGTACCTTAACCCTAAAAATAAACACATAATTAGCTTATACATTTAGAACAAAAAAAGGAGTACATATCAATGCAAATAAAATTTGATATATCCTATCGATCTGTATATAGATATATTTATATATATAATACCACAATATGTTCATGGCAGGGGGAAAAAAAACCACAATATGCTGTGCTGTGCTTTGGATTCCAAGTTGTGTGAACAAGGCAGCCAACCGGCAAGCTAAATATTGTAACAATGGGATCTTTAATATCTTGTTCTTGAGATAAGTCCCCATCCCCCTTGCACTTTTTAAAATATAAAATGTTGTTTTGGCCAAAAGAATATATAATAAAAATATAATTGGAAAAATTGCACTTAAATCCCAAAGAAGACAAAATATGGCCCAAATGTTCTTTGAAATCTCTAATTTTTAGTGAAGTCCAATGTGATATTTGGATAATATATTTCAATTATGAAAAGATCAAAATAACCTAATTGATTAAATAGAAATAATAGAGAGAAAGAATTGGAATACATTTTGAGGTTATTTTGATCTTTTCACAATTATAATATATTACCCAAATATCTCTAGAGATTTCATTGTAAATTAGAGATTTTAAAAAAAATTTAGATCATATTTTATCTTATGCAGGACTAAAGTGCAATTTTCCATATACAATTTACTTTGATCCTAAATTAATGGCACAGAGGAAGTTCATTGGCAGGCAGCTGTAAAGTGCATCTTACGTTACTCTATGCTGGCACGGGTGACTATGCCCTTTGCATCGCCCTTCTTCTTCCCCGACCATAGTACCTTTTGTTCCTATCGTTTCGTGAGTATGAAATATAAATAATACCAGTATACCACGACTTTTATTGGGTTTAATTTTTTTGATAAAAAAAAAGTTAAGGTGTAAATTTATCAATGAAGTATTATCTGAGGAGCGTTCACCATAAATATCTTTTAAAAGAAGTAAAAATACCAATGAAGTTTTAAAAAGGAGCATCTACCACAATTTCCGTTAAATCTGTACTAACATCGTTAGTGGTTTTCTTTCCCTAACAATTAAATAAATGAAATATAAATAGGGTGTACAGTGTACGATTCGTCTCGTTGTGGATGTAAAACGTGAAGTTAAGTGTGATATAAATTATGATATGTTCACTTGATAGAGTTTTTTAATTTTAAATATGTAATGTAACAAAAGAAGAAGGAAATTAAAGAAATTGAAAAAAGCAAGATGTGCATAATCAAATGTTATATTACTGTATACTTATGGACAATAAGCTAGTACGTATAGTAATAATTTAATCCAAGTAATTATGAAGAGCATAATTAACTAAAACCATATATAAAGTCGAGGCATCACAATTGAAGCATATGATCCTTTCCCAAATTAGAATCCAAAGCATGGAATGGCTAAACAAGAAATTAATTTATCATTCTCACACTTTGGTTGAATTTAAGTTTTAATCACCATAGTTTTTGTTATTTGATTAATCTAAAATTCTCATTTATTGAAATGTTCAACTACATATTTATATACAATAATCATAATCTGAACTCATATCTAATCCTGTACATTTTCATCACATTCTTCTTCGGCGGCGGACAGTTTTACTGACTTCTAACACTCCCCCTCAAGTTGGAGCATATATATTTATCATGCCCAACTTGTTACAAAGATATTCAACCCGTGTCCCATTTAAGGCTTTTGTCAGAAGATCTGCCAGTTGGTCGTCGGACCGTATGTGCCCTGTAGATACAATATTTTCTTTGATCTTGTCACGAATAAAATGGCAATCAATTTCAATATGTTTAGTACGTTCATGGAACACCGAGTTCGATGCTATATGAAGTGCTGCTTTATTGTCACACCATAGTTTTGCAGGTAATGTTGTAATGATGCCAATTTCCTTCAAAAGCTGAAGTACCCACACAATTTCTTGTACTGACTGTGACATGGCTCTGTATTCTGCTCTGTATTCTGCTTCTGCACTTGATTTTGACACAACCCCTTGCTTCTTACTTCTCCAAGATATCAAATTTCGACCAACAAACACACAGTAACCCGTAGTGGATCGTCTTGTGGCATTTGACCCTGCATGATCCGCATCACAAAAGCACTCAACTTTAGTGTGCCCATAATCTGTATAAAGAATACCAAGACCTGGAGAGCCTTTCAAATAATGCAAGATATGTTCTAAAGCTTCCCATTGTGCCACTGTTGGTGATGCCATGAATTGGCTGAGCCTACTGACTGAGAAGGTTATATCAGGACGAGTTACTGTTAGATAATTCAGCTTCCCAATGAGTCTTCTATATCTCTCAGGAAATGGAAACGGCTTTAATTTCTCTGGATCAATCTTCTTCTTCAAATCATCAGGAAGCTCATCAAACATACTAGCATCAAGATCTAGAAAGGGATTCGGAATCATAGGGATGCTGCTTGGTGCAGCTCCAAGTTTTCCAGTCTCCTTGAAGAGATCGAGAACATACTTTCTTTGAGTCAAAAGAATACCTTTCTTGCTTTTCAAAATCTCAATACCAAGGAAGTACTTTAATGATCCCAAATCTTTAGTCTGAAAGTGAGAGTTCAGGAAGATTTTAAGTTCTGAGATTCCAGAACAATTACTTCTTGTAATCACAATATCATCAACATATACTACGAGAAGAATCATGCCTGCATCAGATTGTTGGTAGAACACAGAGTGATCACACTTGCTTTGACGTAACCCAAACTTCTTGACCACATTACAGAATTTATCAAACCAGGCACGAGGACTTTGCTTTAGACCGTACAGTGACTTCCGGAGGTAGCACACTTTCCTATTCTCCCCCTGAGCAACGAACCCAGGTGGTTGCTCAATATAAACTTCTTCCAGAAGATCGCCATTCAAGAAAGCATTCTTAACATCTAATTGATGCAAATCCCAATGATATGTGGCCGCCAAAGATACAAGAAGACGAACTGAAGAGAGTTTGGCTACAGGAGAGAAAGTCTCAGAATAATCAAGACTATAAGTTTGGGCATAACCTTTTGCAACAAGGCGAGCTTTTAGTCTTTCCAAAGAACCATCAGCCTTAGTCTTAACAACAAATACCCATTTACAGCCAATAGCTTTCTTGCCAGGAGGGAGATCAACAAGAGTCCATGTACTAGCTGTTTCCAATGCCAAGAGTTCTTCTTCCATTGCGGCACGCCAACCAGGGTGAGCTAGGGCTTGGTGAAGAGTAGTAGGGGTGGATATGGAATCAAGGGTGACCACAAGTGAAGAAGAAGTAGGAGACAAATGCTGGTAAGACACGAAGGAGGATATAGGATAGGTACAGTTAGCATATCTTGTGGGAGTACAACGAGGACGAGTACCTTTTCGGAGGGCAATAGGTAGGTCAAGGGAGGGATCAACAGCAGAATCAGGAACAACTGGATCAGAGGCAACAATAGGAGGATCTAGGGGTTCAGGAACAGAAACCAAGGTGTCATGACCAGAATCCGTTGGCGAAGCAGTGATTGGTGATGGTGAAACATTGGTTGCATCAGCATCATTGATGATATCAGGTTCTGGTACAGAAGTCTGTACTGGTGAGAGTGGGACACGATAAACCAAGACATCATTAGACTCAGCAATGACAGATGGAGACTCAGAAGAGGCCGAAGATGTGAAGAAAGGAGAAGACTCATGAAAGATTACATCAGTGGACACAAGGTAACGACAGAGATCAGGAGAGTAACATCGATAACCTTTCTGAATTCTAGAATAACCAAGGAAGACACATCGTAGGGACCTGGGATCAAGTTTACTGACACTTGGACGAACATCCCGAACATAACAAACACAACCAAAGATTTTTGGATCAATAGGAAACAACTTAGTGGTGGGAAACAGAATGGAATACGGAATATCCCCACTAAGAACAGCCGAAGGCATGCGATTTATGAGAAAACAGGCTGTAGAAACGGCATCGGCCCAAAAACTTTTAGGGATGGAGGAATGAAACATGAGAGCTCGGGCAGTTTCTAATAGATGTCGATTCTTTCTTTCAGCAACACCGTTTTGAGCGGGGGTATCAACACAAGAAGATTGGTGAAGAATACCATGACTTTGCATATACTCGGTGAATGGGGCAGAAAAATATTCTTTTGCATTATCACTTCGTAAGATTTTCACAGGAGTGTTAAACTGGGTTTGAATTTCAGCACAGAAATGACGAAAGTGAGTAAATAATTCAGAATGTTGTTTCATTAAGTAAAGCCAAGTGGTTCGAGAAAAGTCATCAACAAAAGTGACAAAATACCGATAACCAGATTGAGACATGATTGAACAAGGACCCCAGACATCAGAATGCACTAACTCAAATGGGGACGCAACTCGTTTATTGACACGAGGTGCTAAATGAACACGATGGTGTTTGGCAAATTGACAGGATTCACAATTTAAAGCAGACACAGAAGAGAATTGAGGATACAATTTTCGGAGAGATGACAGAGACATATGACCTAGACGACAATGAATTTCAAACATAGATGACCCACCAGAACAAGCAATAGAACGCGGTACCTGATCATCAAGGATGTAATGACCACCGGATGCATAGCCCTTACCAATAACATGCTTCGTCGTGAGATCCTGAATCAAACAATGGTCAGGAAAGAGTGTGATAAAACAATTGAATTGTTGAGTAAGTTTGCTAGTAGATAAAAGATTAAAAGCAAGATCAGGAACATGAAGGACAGAGGATAAAGCAATAGATGGGGTAGGTCTGATAGTGCCACATCCGAGAACACGAGAATAAGAACCATTAGCAATTGTTATACTAGAGGGGTTGGCATAAGGTGTATACGAGGAGAACAAATTTTTGTTACTTGTCATATGATCAGTTGCACCGGAATCGATAATCCACTTTGACGAACAAGTGGCAAGGCTAGAAGTGATGTTACCTGTAGCAAGAGCACCTGAAGATCTAGACTTAATTTCCTCCATCATCAAACAAGGAGATGTACCAAACAACAAAGGTGAAATGACAACAACCTCTCAGAGCAAGAACAAGATAATTACACAATCATAAACTGCAGCAACAATAAACGTGGGAACGGAAGCGAAGACCAAAGCTCAAATTTCAAACATGTCGGATGACCACAAAAATTCAGAGGCAGAAAGAGGATGAGAAGTCGATCAGAACGCCACAAACGGCGTCTTGAACGGACACCGGAGGAGCTCCCACGCGCCGGCGCGTGTCTCTGGTGGCGGAGCGTCAGGCGGCGAGTGAGAGAAGACGCGCCGTCGGAACCGTGTGATTTTTCTGGGGTGAGCCGATTCTGGGTCAGGGATGCTGGATATGTGGCGCGTGTAAGATGAAATGGTTCAGGCAAAGTGGATCTGAGACAGAAAGAAACAAAGCTTTTTTTTTTGTGGCCTGAAAAAATGGTGATGTCGCCGGAAAACTGGAATGAGCTAGAATTTCAGGAAGGCTCTGGTACCATGTTATTTGATTAATCTAAAATTGTCATTTATTGAAATGTTCAACTACATATTTATATACAATAATCATAATCTGAACTCATATCTAATCCTGTACATTTTCATCACATTCTTCTTCGGCGGCGGACGGTTTTACTGACTTCTAACAGTTTTAAATCATGATTTTTAATTTATATTATTTCATAAATAGTTAGTCTAAGTTTAACAATATTAACTCTAATTAACGTCATTAAATATAAGAAATTAAACCATGACTCGTTAAAAAAATTATAGACCAAAATCAAACTCATAATTTTAGTTATAGTCTCATTCTTTTTAATGAGTTTTAATTAGTGGTTCTTCGAGATATATAGAATTCGATTTGGATTTCACTTGCACTACACAAGTGGTATATGTACACATTAGTTTATTGGTATGAAGCATGTGTTACACATTCACTCCTTTTAATTACTCTCCAACTTCAATCTAAATAGGGATCGCGCGACATGTTAGAGCCACCTTATACTTCTCCGGCGCTATATATAAGGTGGAGGGAGAAATTTTTTGAGAAAATCCCTTAAAAATATCATCGAAATAGCGAAATCCCAAATCAGTGCAGCAAATTTGCGAAATCCAGGTTCAGTATTGTGTCAGTACGGATGATGAATAGTGCGGGTATATGAAAAGACGATTTTGCCCTTCAGCCCTCCTTCTCGCCACTTCAGAATAACAACATGAGATTCTTAATTAACAACTTCAAGTTATTGATTAACAATTCCGCTTTATTCTTTCACATATTCGTATCTCAAAAATATAGTGTTGCTAATGTAAAATACAGTGTTGCCAATAAAGAAAGAGGTGTTGTTATTGGCCGTGCAACTTAAATTATGAAATTGTGAAACAAGAAATGGGAGTTGTTAATGTAGAATATAGTGTTGTTAATAACAAGACCGGTGTTGTTATTGTGAAAATAAAAAGAAGAAACTAAAGTTGTTAATCAAGAATCAGGAGTTATGAATTAAGAGTCTCGTATTGTTATTCTGAAGTGGCGAGAGAGTGCTGAAGGGTAAAATCATCTTTTCGCATACCCGCACTGTTTATCCGTACTGACACAATACTGAATCGGGATTTTGCAAATTTGCTGCATTGATCTGGGATTTTGCAATTTCTATGGTATTTTTAAGGGATTTTTCCAATTTTATTTGTCCTATTTATAAAATACATCATTAAAATTTTAAGGTTGTTGTACAATTTAATACTTCATTTATTATTATATCGACTTTATTTTCATTTGGCATTATACAAATTAAATAGGGGTAGAATTGAAAAATTATTAAATTTTATAATAAAATTAATCAGATTTAAGATATTTCTTGATCTATGTGAATAATGTTAAAAGTGTCGTGCGAATTAGGGAGTAAATAAAACAAAACCCTAATTCTGAATAATAAATAATAAATAAAACCTATTTTAAACGTTGTATAGACTCATAGAGGAATGTGTTTTATTATCTCTGAAGAATGGGATTTTTTTTTTTGGTCGATGAATAATGTTTTTCAAAATATATATATATATTTTGAGTTACTGGTATGTAAGAACGGTCGTATATATGTCCACGTTTCACGTTTCACGTTTCTCGAGATTCCTTGGGATGATTCGAATTAAATATGGAAACTTATGTCAAAATAGACAAATCATCGCCCACGCCTACATCATGGGAATTTGGGAAAATCGAAAAAAAAAAAGAATAAAAAATTAAAAGTATTTAAGCGTGACTATTCGTTGCCCGGTTTTTTTAACATTAATAAAAAACATCAAAGTTGCCAACGGTAGGATCACTTATATCTTCCCTCCAGTCGTTTTTTTAAGTAATTTCTTTTTTTTAGGGTTAATTTTTTTTATAAACAATTTTATTTTATGTCTGAAAGACTGAAAATCTAAACTATTTTTTTCTTTTCCTACTCCTATTAAATAAATATTTTTATATTAATTATTCCATACTCACTATTAATTCTCTTTTATTTACTTAGTTATTACAAATTTTTTCTTATATTTTATACTTATACCATCTTCTATTTGTTACTCATTATCTCTTTGATGTTCTTCTCATAAATAAAGGTATATTGAAAAGGAATATAATATTTTTTATATATTTATTATTTTTAATTAATCTTAATTATCTGTTTATTTTACATAATAAAAATAAATATTGTTTATAAAAAATACCATGGTATGACATATATCTAGCCGACACAAGTACATGAGTTATATGGTCCTGAATCCTGAATTCTGAGCCCCATTACAGTAGTGTGCGTTATTAAACGGGAGCAAGTAGGACAAAAAGATATTGATAAAAAAAAACACCAACCAGCCATGATATTAATATTCACATGGGAATGTACTAATATAATAAAATGATAATTATGGAGTATTTGTTTTTTATGCTATCAACAAATTATGAAATAAAATTTATATTTGATCAAAAATTAAAATAAATATGAAACAATTTTTTATTAAGGTATTATTAAAAAACAATTTTTTAAGGTATTATTAAGGCACAGAAAAAAGGTTATAAATGTTTAAATGTTAATTCATGAATGTTATAAATGTCCATACATCAATTCATCTAAGTTTGGATTCTGATTACATAATCAAAGCTACGTAATGGAGGATAGCTTGGTTTGTTGTAATATACGGAGTATGATAATTATAATTAAGTTGGATTTAGCAGAATGCATCAAAATTACAAATAATCTAAGTACATGAAATTGAAGTAATTGTGCTGTTGATCCAATATCTAAATTTGTAACTTGAAATAAGTTATTTTTTTTATAGTTTTTTCAATTTGAAATAATTCAATTTCTATGATTTTTTAATATAATAAGAAATTTTTGTTTTGAATTTAAATTGGATGGCTAAAAGTTAAACTCCCTCCATCTTTATATATAAGAGCATTTCAATCGAATCGTCAGATTCTAAAAAATAGTTAAAAGTAATTAAATGTAACAATTATGTATGAAATTTAGTTTTTTTAAATGTCCCTATTTATGAATGTGTGAGAGAGAGAGAGAGTAGTAATGAAAGAAAATGTATGTAGTAATAATTAATTGAGGATAAGATGAGAAAAAGTGCATTTATTATTGAGACAAATTCAAAAAAGATCTTATATATATATTAATATTATCATCCGTTATATCATTGGAGTTCATGGCTTAAAGGAATCTTATATTTAGAGGCAAATAAGTTTTAAAAAAAAAATTTATATATAAGGGAGTGAGTATTTATTTTCCTTTCATTAAGAATGTAAAGACATATAATGTTCAAATCAGAAACAAGGGGCCGACTCTCATACACAAACGGCTTCTGTCCCTTTCCCTCCAAGAGAAGGACGGTCCTTTTTTTTTTCTGTGGGTCGTCGGATTGATATCTCAATAATTCAGATTTAATATATTTTTATAATAATATTTTTAATACATTAATATAATAATATTATTTTTATAATATATTAAATCTGGACCGTTGAGATCTCAATCTGACAGCATACAAGAAGAAAAGGACCATCATTTCCTTTAAGGGAAAAGAACGGAAGCCAGGTCCCTCTCATACGGCCAATTCTCTCATCTTTCATCCCAAAATTAAACCGTCCATTACAATCCATGGGCTGCCAAAAAAAAATCTGTAATTAATTTACATCTCAGAATTTCGCAAGTGTCTTGTAGTTATACTACTCTTTACCTCCGGTCCTATTTATAAGTAATTTTCACTTTTTATCTAAAAATGTAAGCTTCTTTTTCCTATTTTACCCTTGTTAAATATTTATTATCTCTCATATCTTATACTCATCATCTCTTATACTTTTTATCCATTCTCTCTCCCATGTTCTTTTCATAAATAGGGGTATATATAGAAAATATATGACATTTTTAACACACTTATTATTTTTAACTAACAGTTAGTTTTGGACATTTAAAAAAAAATTTATTTATAAATAAGACCGAAGGAATATCTTCTTTGCTTCCATTCCGTTGCCAAGTACTCCTTTATCTCTTTGTTGTGGTGGTGACAGCGGCTTTTTTAAAATCATTAAATAACAAAAAAAAAATGATGATGATAATAATAAGAAGATTATGGAATTAATAGACTAATCTGAACCCTTAGATGAAATATTCACCGATTTAGATTCGACTGGTGAGGGTTAGGAAGGAAAATGACATAGAGAATCTGTTTCCCCTAGAAACCCTTTTGGAATTTGGACTTTTCGAGTCAAAGTAACCCTGAAGCAATAGTGGAGGCTATGTAACTGTTCGTATTGAAAAATATAACATTTTATTTTATTTTTCAAAAAAAAAAAAAGTTTGAATATAATTAGCTTAGTGGAGACACTAATACGACTATATAATTATCGTTAAAATGTATTCTCACTCCAAAATTTGTAAATTACTCTTACGGTGAGACAAAGGTAATACACACACACACATATATAGTCTTAAATTATTTGTTTTGCAAAAGTGAAAAATAAACATACTATACTATTAAAAGAAAGTGGATCTCGGGTGACCTCGTAACATGCATTGCTCGTGTTAATTTCATATATTAATTAACATATAAGAGTACACCAAGCAATGCAAGCTGGACTTGCCTAAAAAAAAAATCACTTCCTTTAAAAAGCAATACATTGCTTCTTTTATCTTTTTTGCCATATATATATATATATATATATATTTCAGTCTTATATACAATCTTGAATTTCTTCACGGGGTGTGTGATTACTGATTTGCCGAACAGATAATCGTTAGATTTTTAATAAAATATAGTTATTTTTCTAACATCTAAACATGCTGAAATATTGTGTAAAGAATTACACAGTTCAATAAAACATTTATAGAAATGTTAACAGAATTTAAAAAATGCTACTGATTGGGCTCGGAGATCCTTTTTTTTAAAAAAATGTATTCTCTCTTATCTTTAATATATGACATATTTATATAATTTAATATTTCTAATTATCCTTGATATGAGATATACTCACTCCGTTTCTTTTTATGAGAAACAACCATCACATATACTCCGCTCATTTTTATAAGAAATATTTAAAAATGTTTAATTTTTTACTTTTTATTTTTTATTTTGCCCTTATTTAATTACAATTATTTAATATCAATATACTAAATTCTCACAATCTCCAAAATCCTATTATTGTTACCATATTTATTTTCTTATTCTCTCTCTTCTACAATCCTCTTATTATAATAATTTCATTATTCTCTTTCTTATTCCCTATGTTATCATAGATAAGGGTATTTTAGTAAAAAATGGTTACAATTTTAACATATTTATTATTCTTAATTAACATTTCGAACCCTGAAATTAGGTTAAGCATTTTTTATAAAAAGGAATGGATGGAGTATTTATCTAGTTTAATTGAATTAAGGAAGTTAGTTAGTATAATTTATATTTTCTAAAAAATGAAGTCATCTTTTTTAATTTCATCTTTTTTTTTTATCATTGTTGAGAGAGTATCAATAATTAAATTAAGAAAATAGTGATAAATATAAAAAAATATGTCTTATATATATATATATATATAACTAATTTTAACTATCCAAATATGTCATATACTAAATTTTGGGTTATTGTAGCTCAAATAACATCAAACACTCTTCTTAAAATTTTATTAAGTACAAGGTTGTAAGTTTGAACATCCTCTTACGGGATTTGCTTGATGAAAATAGGAAAGCAAGGCCGAACAGATAATCACACAATTTAAAACTCATGGAAAGTGCAACTCTCTATTTATATTTAGGTTGTGATTCACTACTTACTATTCTCTCTGATCCTAAATATAGGATATGCACTATAAATTTTGTCCTATATTTAGGACCGGAGGTAGTACGTAATTATGATGCACAATTCAATCTCTACAATTTATGAAAAAATTAAGTCAATCCAAGGTACAATTCAATCTTTATAATACATTTTCATCCTTTCATAAAAAATACTGGCAAAAACAAATTGTTCGACGAAATTTCGAACATATGTCATCAGCTATAAAATTAATAATAACATAAAAAAACTAACATTAATTAATTGTGAGCATCATAAATACCAATAGCACTAGATATAAAGTTTATATAGTAAAAATTAAATTAAATTAAAAAAGTCTAACTATGCTGTGTTCATGAAAAAAAAATAACTGTGGGAAGATGGAAAACATAATTATGTAATCTCTCTATTTTAAGTGCTTTTTTGAATTAGTGGTGGTGGTTGTTTTTCCGACTTGATTTTCGGTATATAAGATAAGTTTATGAGGGGAATTTTATCCCAACTTACATGAACGTGTTTTTTCGATGCTGATTCAAACAGGCCTTTAAGAGAATTAGTTTATTGTTATCAGTCCGGATGACGTTAGGTTCTAAATAAAAAAAGAATAGGTTATGAATTTTCCTATAAATTATTAGTATATTGAGAACCCAACTACTAATTATTATTTTTAGATATAAGATATATTTATCTAATTAATTTGATTAAATTAATAAAGTTAGTTAATATATGACATATATTTTTTAAAATATTTTAGTCATTTTTTTTAATTCCCTCATTCATTCTACTCCTTAATTATTGTACTCCCTCCGATCCTAATTATAAGATAAATTTAAATTTTTTAGATAAATTAAGGAAGCTAATTAAATTACTTTAGAGTATTTATATTTATATTTTTTTTCTTCAAACTAATTAATTTGATTAATAAATTAATATATAATCTAAGGATACATAACATATGATATGACTAAGTAACTCATATAATTTTCTTAATTTCTAAAAAAAATTAAATTTATCTTATAATTAAAACCAAAATTAATAAAAAAAATATCAATAAAAACAACTCAAAAAAAATTGATAAATATAAAACTATTCAACACATCCATATATATCTTCTCGAATGCGTGTTGAGATGAGCTGGCTGGGGGAATGTCACCCGCTCTTTCATAACCGTTGTGGGACCCTAAAACATGAAAAACTTTTTTCCTTTTTTTTAAAGTCCTCTCTTTCAGTCTTTCTACGACTACGTCTCTCTTTTTTTTTTTATTACATAAGGCACGGGATCTATACAACTCTCGCCGCTCTCCACACTTCAGTCGAGCTACTTCCTCTCTCTCTTTCAAAATTTCTGTCACCCATGAGTAAGCTCGGGCAAATCTTCGCCGGGATCTCAGATCCCAGCAAGAACAAAAGAAACAAAAAGCTTTTTCTTGCTCTGTTCTCCGCTCTTCTCCTCCTCGCCGCCGTCGTTGGCATCGTCGCCGGAGTAAACTCCCGCCAAAAATCCTCCGGCGACAATAATTTGAATTTCTCTTCCCATCCTTCCCACGCCATTGTTAAATCCGCCTGCAGCACCACACTTTACCCTGAACTTTGCTACTCGGCCGTCTCCTCCGAGCCTGGATTCACCGAGAAAGTCTCTTCCCACCGCGATGTCATTGAACTGTCCTTAAACATAACGCTAAGAGCCGTTGAGCACAATTTCTTCAACATCGAGAAGCTAATCGACAAAAGAAAGGGTAGCCTCACGAAGAGAGAGAAAACCGCTCTCCATGACTGTTTAGAGACGATCGACGAAACGCTCGACGAGCTTCACACCGCTTACCAAGATCTGAAAATCTATCCGAACAAGAAAACTCTGTATCAGCACGCTGACGATCTAAAGACTCTGATTAGTGCCGCCATTACCAACCAGGTCACTTGCCTTGACGGATTCTCTCACGACGGCGCCGATAAGAAAGTCAGGGGAGCTCTGGAGAAAGGGCAGGTTCACGTGGAGCACATGTGCAGCAATGCTCTGGCGATGATTAAGAACATGACGGACACAGATGTGGCGAACTACGAGATGAAGATGGGGATTACGAAGAGCAGGAAGCTGATGGTGGCGACGGCGACGTCCGAAGACGGTGTTCAGTGGCCGGAGTGGATGTCGGCGGCAGAGAGGCATTTGTTGCAGGTGGCACAGGTGAAGGCTGACGTGGTGGTTGCGGCGGACGGGAGCGGAGATTTTAAGACGGTGTCGGAGGCAGTGGCGGCGGCTCCGGAGAAGAGTTCGAAGAGATATGTGATTAGGATCAAAGCAGGAGTTTATAAAGAAAATGTGGAAGTTCCGAAGAAGAAGACGAATATAATGTTCTTGGGAGATGGAAGAAAAAATACAGTCATTACCGGAAGCAGGAATGTTGTTGACGGAAGCACCACTTTCCATTCCGCCACAGTTGGTAAGTTCACTATTCTTCCTTTCTCATTTATTTATTGTTTGTCTGGTTTAATAATAGAAACTGTTTTTCTAACATTTTATTATATATAAAGTATATATACAAAATTTTATCTAGATTTATATGATTATACTTCTTAAACGTTAACTTAAATATGCATTTAGTTTTGATTATTCGGGCTAACTATAGTTAGAGACGATTTGAACTTAAAACCATGCATCTTAAACTGGGTAGTGGAAACAATTAGTCCTTGACGAACAAAAATTTGAATATCTACTAAAAAGAGTTTTCACATTTAGTGCCATGTTATTCCTTAAAGAAGATTGCCTGCAATACAATAGAAGTAAATATATTTGTACTCGTAAAAAAAAAATTAAGAAAGGTGGTTATTGTTATGAAGTTCCAAGGCCTGGCAAAAAAATACACACACTAACCACTCATTTTCAAATTTTTTTTAATGTTGAGTGATAATTACAGTGTTTGAGATTTGGTAGCAAATTGTGCAAGAAAATGCGCTAATGTTAGCCTCATTATTAGAGGGGAGCAAGTTTGAAAAGTTGACAAACTTTTGCATTTAATCAAATAATAATTCTGTGAGGGTTGTGATGGATGAGGTTCACCTGTTTGCCCACTGATTCATTACTTTCAAAAATCAAAAGGGCAAAAGAAAGCACCGAAAGCTAAAAAAAATCATCCATCCAACGTCTTCTTACACGTATATAGTACATAATTTTAGTAGGTATAAGTGTAATGAAGACAATGTAAGCTACTTAACGACTAA
Organism: Inga oerstediana; assembly: GCA_963210345.1. Classification (NCBI taxonomy): domain Eukaryota; kingdom Viridiplantae; phylum Streptophyta; class Magnoliopsida; order Fabales; family Fabaceae; genus Inga; species Inga oerstediana. Next base: position 71,198,536 of record OY723404.1, on the reverse strand, counting down.
CATTATGTGGTCACATATGTTGGTGAAATTTGACCAAAGTCCATAATTATTAATGATAATCTCCTACTGAAAAAAAATAGTTTATATATCTCAGTTCTTGCAATGGCAATTTATCTGAGATAGCAGGTTTCCATATTAAATATTGAAGTCTTCATCATATTTTGAAACAGATGAATATTTATTACTCTGTTACCCTCAGGGTTGGACAGCTAAGAATACTGTGTTTCGTATTAAAATGATTAGCGAACAATGTTTGATGGGTATCCTTTCTGTGTGGGTATATTTTATCCGGATTTGTTTTTTTTAAAAGAACAACTAAAAAGGCTTTTGAAACAAAGGTTAATTAATTCATATAATTTTGGGATTTATAGAGAGTTAGAGACCCTACCATCTGCTAAGGGCCCATGTCATGATCTGATCTATATATTTTTAAGGCTGTTTCTTTTTTTAGTCAAGCTAAAATGTGGCAGCATGTGCCCATGGGAACCGGCTCCCGTCCGCTACTCCTCATCTGCTGCCTATCCGCTGCCTCAATCTGGGCCGTTGAAATAAGATTTCAACGGTCCAGATTTAATATATTATAAAAATAATATTTTTATTTTTATTATAATAATATTATTTTTATAATAAAGTAAAAATATTGACCGTTGAGATCTTATTTCAACGGCCCAGATTGAGACAGCGGATGGGGGTGCAGCAGACGGGAGCCGGTTCGGTGCCCATGGGGGTCTTGATTATTGAAATCTATTTAACTCAAATATTTTGTCTGTCCCCTTTTTTTTCTGATTGGTAATAACTTTTGAATCTGTTGTTGCGTTATTATAGTATAATCCAAGAAAGTTATACATAAATTATTTTCCTAATTTAATTTCAACCTTGCACCCCCATCTGGCCAAGCTGTTCTGAAGACATAAAGATCTAGAAAATACAAAAATGATGGGTGGCTTGAAGAGATTTTTTTTGTCCGGATGAATATTAATATATTTTTTTAAAAGGACACCAGAAATTTTAAAAGAAACAAAATTGTTGGTTGTTTTAATATTAATATAAGTGTCGATTTCATGATTAATATACTTGACATATTCCCATTATCTTGTTTTTTCCCTTTATCTCTCGCTTCTCCAACAACTCTTTTTTGATAGGATAAAGAAGAGGTTTCCACGAAGCTTCCCTTTCTATTCAAGTCCCTAAAATATTATATTATTATTCCCTTCAATCATGCAAGGTTCTGTGGGCTTTGTGGAAAATTCTGGCCATAGAAAAGAAAACCACAACACACACCTCAGACAAATACGCGTTATACGCCTTTCACTTTCACACCAGCTTTTTTCCTTTTTGGAACGAAACACACTTTGTTTTCTTTTGCTCGTTGCGTATATTTGTGTCTTTTTATTAGTAAAATAATATTAGCTGTTGATTGAGCCTTTGATGGATATTTAGACTTGACACAAGAAATTCTTGCGTCACTCTATGTATGAACGTGTTGGCTCGTTTCTGATGAGGGTACATTTTGCGTGCTACCTCAAAATTTTAGTTTCTTTGTGGGCCTAAAGTGGTGCTCCCAATCGTAGAGCACTAAGCCAATCTATCAACTTGTTCACAATGAACCATCAAAAAGGCTGACGCAATTGGTGAACGAGAGGTAAAACTCATTTTGGTGATCTCTATATCTAGAGAGAATTAGTCTCTAGCTACCCATCGGAGATACTGGATTCTTAGGGAAAAAAACTTGTTCACAATGGTCTGAGTAACTTGCAGGCTGCGCAGGAGGCTGTGATCACGAACGCCACCCCATTGATGTTGACCTCTTTAAACGATCCTCCTTTGTCGTTTTGGAAGGAGTGGGAGGGGAGCTGCTTCCCTCCACTTGTTTGGCTTAGATTTTAGCTCTGATTTGGTTAGATGAAACAATTTTTAAAACTTTAAAAAAAAAACATTGACTTGCAAATATTGATTCAAACCATTAAGACTTCTAAATTTTTAACAGTGTCTATTTTTATTTTCAATTGATTTTACAAAATCTAGTCGATAACTAAATTATGATTAAATTTTCCTATGTATTGAAAAAGAGAGAAAATTTCAATCAACCCTAAAAAAATAAAATGTATTATCAATTTTTTACTATCAAAATTATCATCATTACTACCTTGAAGAGAGGCAACATAACATGCATAGAATATTATTATTGCAAATGCCAATCATATTATGGACACTTTATTCTCTCCCAGCCTAAACAAAGATTATAATGAGTTGGCATTAGGGAGAGCCATCGTGTGTCAACTTTTAGATTGTCGTTATTCAGAATCAGACACTTTGAAGCCAGCTCATATATTCACCCACAAAAAGTCCTGACACGATCATTCACCACTTTATTTCATTTTTTTATAGTTAAAAGATTAATTTTGTTAGCTAAAAATTTTTCAATCTGTTGTTTTATAATTTGTTTATTAATTTATACTAATAGTGGATATTCGCCATTGACGTATTTTGCAGCCGTAGTGGGAGAAAGATTCTTAGCTCGGGACATAACCTTTGAAAACACGGCCGGCCATGCGAAGCACCAAGCCGTCGCCCTCCGGACAGGTTCCGACTTCGCCGCCTTCTACCAATGCGACTTCCTCGCCTTCCAGGACACCCTCTACGTCCACAACAACCGCCAGTTCTTCATCAACTGCCTCATTGCCGGCACCGTCGACTTCATTTTCGGCAACTCCGCCGCCGTGTTCCAAGACTGCGACATCCACGCCCGCCTCCCCGGATCCGGCCAGAAGAACATGGTCACTGCACAGGGTCGGGTTGACCCGAACCAGAACACCGGCATCGTCATCCAGAAGTGCCGGATCGGAGCCACGTCAGATCTGGAGGCAAAGAAGAAGGACTTCAAGACCTACCTGGGCCGGCCATGGAAGGAGTATTCGAGGACAGTGATACTGCAGTCGACCATATCGGACGTGATCGATCCGGTGGGATGGCACGAGTGGAATGGCGAATTCGCTTTGAACACTCTGTTCTATGGAGAGTATCAGAACAGTGGCGCCGGTGCCGGAACGGCGAACAGAGTGAACTGGAAGGGGTACAAGGTCATAACGAGTGCTTCGGAGGCTCAAACGTTCACTGCTGCCAGCTTTATTGGTGGCTCTAACTGGTTGCGCTCCACTGGTTTTCCTTTCTCCCTCGGTCTTTAGGGCTTACATCATCATCATGATGTCATTGATTATTATATCTGGTATAATTGTTATGTATGGCTAGGGAAAAAAGTTGCTTCATTTTATGTAGGCAAAAGGGGATTTGTGGGGAAGATGAGGTGTGGGTGTGAGTGTTCCTAGCAAGTGAAGAAGAGGATGCTTAAGAAAATAAGGTGAAAACAAAAATAATAGGGTCACCTTCTTATGTTGCATGATTAATGAGAATATGAGTGATTTTGATTCAGTGTCAAGGGTTTAATCATTTTTACTAGTTTTTTCATAATTAAATTGTTGGGTCAATCAAAATCTCCACAAAACCTTCGCTTGTGCATGTGAGCTCATTTATGCGGCCAAGTTGAAGTAGAGGGAATTTTCAAAGCAAAGTCAATTGAAGAACTACGGTTTGTCATGAACTTTATTGACTACAATACTAATAGAAGGCTCATTCATATATATATATATATATATATGATATTAAAATTTAAAAACAGATCATCAAGAAAAAAATGCAAAAAAGAAAATAGAATAACAATTGTTTTTAGTGGAAAAAATGAAGAGAATACCACCTAAACTTTTCATACAATGCCCTCACAATGACCTTTTATTCTACCTGTGCTCTGTCTCTTGGAAAATCCAAGCCCATAGAATCCATCATATCTGATGGAGCAGGCCCACTTTCACTTTCCTTGCATGTGATGAAGGTTTATGGCGTTATCAAGCATATGAACTACATATCTCATTGTACCAAAAAAAAAAAAAAAAACTACATGCACCAAAAGTACCTCCAACATGTGCAATGGAAGCTCGCCGCCATCATCTTCTACCTCGGCATCGTTTACAATGCTAGTGTTTTAATTTTTTTCTGATTTTAATGTTGTGTCTTGTGTTTTGGGCTTTGTGTTTTCTTCTGATTTTTTGCTGACATGGTTTGTATGTGAAGTGAGCTTCATTGGTCCTGGTGACAACCTATAACATTAAAGGTGCAGACACAATCGGCCTGAGGTTAGAAGTGGGATCGAGCTTGTAGCCTCCCACTTAAAGTAATACATTAATGAGATTTTACATTAACATCACTAAACTATAAGGCCATTGATAATATAAGATCATATACCAAGGATGGAAAGTAGTACATTAATGAGATATTATATTGAAGACTGACTATAGTACATTAAAAGTAGGTTATATATAATAACCAACACAGAATTGGTGTAGTGGTGTAAGATCTTCTATTGAGTTCAAGTTTTATAAGAAATACTTGTGTTGGGAGGGGAAGCCACGAAAGTAGTATATTAACGAGATCTTATGTTAAAGACTGATTGTAATACATTAAAAGTAGGTTATAATAACTAACACAGAGCTGCTCTAATAGTTTAAGGCCCCGCTAGATCGCTTTAGGTCTTGAATTTATGTTCTAGAGGAGATATTTGTATTAAGAGAGGAAGCCACGAATCCTGAAGTTGAATATATCCCTATATTTATATTCTAATAATGATATTGTAGTTAGATTTGCTACTGATGAATCATAGTTTGTACTGTATAATATGGTATGTGCGCTTGAACGTGTGATTTCTATATACGTTTATATTTCTATTACTATTATTATTATTATTGCTGCTGCGGCTGATTCTCTATTTCAAAACATGTAAGTTATGTAACTATATATGCAAGGTTAGGTTTTAAATCTTAAACCTTTAAGAACTTGAAGTCAACTGATTCATGATAATGTCCATGAATCAATTTTTATTTATTTTTTAAAATAGAAAAGATTGAGAAGATTACAAAGAATTTGTTAAGAAAATCAAACATGTCACAAATTAAGTTTTGTATGCGGACGTCATTGACTCTCTCTTGCATATAATGAGAGTGAAAGAGAAGGAATTGGCTGCCAAACAAAATTGAGCAACAAAGGGATGAATTGATTGAATCCTACGTCCTTCCCACCTCGTTCGTCTCCTTCATTGTCACGTCCCATGTGATTTTGAAACAAATCATTAATATTCCCCAATCCTAAATATTTAAATTAGTAATTGTCTCATTTATTTATTTATTTTTATACATAAATTTTAGGAAAGGGTTGCGCTTACCCACGATTCAAGGGTAGAGCGAAATCTCCCTTCTTCTTAAGTTATACCAATATTGAGCAGGATGAGCCGTCAATTATCCTTAGATGTTTACCTAGACACCCAGAAACTAGGATGCCTCCCCAAACACCGCGACAGGGATCAAACCTTCTCCCTATGAGAAGGTGCGGTCCTTACCATTGAACCAACCCACGATGGGTGTCTCATTTATTTAATCTTACATGTGGATGCGGTTTGCTCAAGGACTTGGTTAGTCCATTAAGTGTTTATGAATTTATATCGTTTTGGAAGAAAATGAAGTCTTGAAACCCAGGCTGTTATTTATTTTGAAATAAATTTTGGGGCTTCCTTATATAATCAGCAAGTTAGAGATATGATAGAACAACAAACCAATAGAGTAGTAGTGGTAGTATGAAGATGAAGGACACGGAATAGAGTTTGAATGATTGAATTTATGACGCGTAAATAAAAATTGAAAGATGGCACACGATTTGCCCAGTTGTGAATCCGCGTAATAATGTTAATGTCTGGTTTTGAGAATGATCCGAGTCAAATTAAAAAAAAAAAAAAATACACATATGATTTTTATAAATATTTGTGTGGTTTAATTAATTATAAGAAAAGTAGAAAACTAATGACAACTTTTATCCTGTTGTTAGCTAGTTTGAGAAAGGCGCCGCGATTACCGGCCACCCTCCGGCCATTTCCTTTAATACAGCACTTGGCAATTTATTGGGCTGAGAATTTGATATAAAAAAAAAAAAATCACATCAATTCAATTTCAACCGCCTTATGTCATGTGTCGCATCCATCTTCATTATGAAGGAACACGGCTTACAACTGCCGGCAGCAAATATCTACAAAGTATTTAGCTGGGTTAAATGTCTTTTTTGTCTAGAAGTATTCATTTGGGGTTAATTTTATTTTGGAAGATTTTTTATGAGCAAATTTTGCTCCTAAAGTGTTAAATTTGGAGCAATTTTACTTTTGTTGTTAGTTGACTGTTAGTCAAGACAAATTTGTTCCTAACTGAAAACTTCTAAAATAAATTTATATTTTAATAAAAGTGATATGGACGACAAAATACCCTGAAAATTTTAACTTAGAGCAAATTTGTCTAGAGCAAAATTGCTCTAAATTTGGCACTTTTGGGGCAAAATTGAGCGTTGAAAAACTTTCAGGGCAAAATTAACCTTAAGTGAATACTTATGGGACAAAAATGACTTTTAACCCTTTTTAGTATTACATAGACAGAAAACATTTCTCCCCCCTCTTAATATAAGATATATATACCTAATTTGATTATGTTAAAAAATTGGTTAAATTAGTTAATATGATATATATTTTTTAAAACACCCTAATTAATCTTCATTAATTACTTCATTCCCTCCCCTACTTGATTATTATTGTTAAAACATTAATAGGGGAAAACTATGAAAGGATTGATAAATATAAAAAATATGTCATATATTTAGGACCTACGTTAACTTCTCAGATATATCTTGTATTAAGAACGTGAGGGAGTACTGCGAGGTACTAAGAAATTAATGTAATGCTTGATACAAGTTTAGCAAATTCCTATTTAATGGTAAGAAAAAAGAAAGAAAGAAATGAATGTAATTATCAAAAGATTAAATTCTCACAATAAGCAAGTACTAAGTAACATATAATGACAAGATCCAATATAAGAAATGTCAATATTTTTATATTGCTTACTCAGAACGAACGAATGGCAAGAGGATACTCTTAAAGTCATTTTTCTCTTTTTTTTTCTCAGAATCCTATCTCCACCTTCAGATAAAAAATGAATGGTTCAAATTTAATATTTTCTAAAAATAATTATTATAGTATTTTATAATTTAATTTTTTAAAATTTTGTTTGTGTTGCAGTTATAAATTGTATAGATCAGATTTTAATAGTTTAAATTTATTTATTTATGTTTAAAATAATAGTTTTATAAAATATTAAATCTGAACTATCTATTTTTTAAAATTTGATGGGTGAGATGGAATTTTGAGAAAAAAATGAAACAGAATTTTGAGAGAATCCAAACCTAAACGAATGAGATTTTAGTAATTATATTCTTTCTTTACACCCTCGTGATAATTTTTACTTATATGTATTGGGACATTGTTTTACTACTCAATTGCTACTCTTATATATGGCTAACATTTTTGCGTTTTGTTTCGTGTTGACTTGGGCTTCGTTTGTGTTCATGTTTAAGCATGTTTGGGTTAGTTTTTAAGGAGTTTATAAGTGTTTTTTACGTAAATCGAGATAAAACTTTCCTCAAATACTTACCTCGTATATCATACATTATAATTGAAAATTAACTTTTGAAGACTCCAATCACTATTCCAAATAAACACTTTATATAATGGATTTTGCTGCTTTATTATGAACACTTTGTTCATTTGCTTAAACAACTCTATTGTTCTTGCCTGGTCTTCTTACGTTTTTATTGCGTGTCCCCTTATATTGTTAATAACTTGGATTATTGCTTATTAATCTTATCGTTCAAGCACCCAACAAGCATTCTCTCTAGCATCTTCAACTCATTTCAACCAAAGCAAAACCACACTATTTAAAAAAAAAAAAAAGAATTATGTCATTTGCAGTTTTATAATAATTAGTCTAATAAAAATGTTAGATATATTATTATTTCATTATTTACTCTAACAACTTCAAAATAGAATTTATTAAAGAACAATACTTTGATAAAATTCCTTACATCTATTATGTTAATTTCTTTCATCATATGTAACTATACGTCCTATTTTTTAAATATTATCATTTATCTATAAACTCATATGAAATTAATACAATCTCATAATTATGTGTGATCGGAGAATTTGAAATGATAGATATAAAAAACTTGAATAATTTTTTCTAATTTTAAACCCTATGAATAAATTTGGCAATGTATTGGCCAAAAAAACAATTGGCACTGTAGACGAAAAGAAAAATTTATGAATGAATTAATTATAGTTTTCCAAAAACACCCGAATTAGTTGTAGTTTTAAATATATGTGAAGATATTTTAAAATATCTATATCGCAAAGGAGGTCCTACCCTTATAAAAGGGGAAATGGGAGAAGCATAAACCCAATCTCCACCTTCATATCAAGCCCCTCTCTCTCTCTCTCTCTCTCTATTGAAGTAGCACTCCTAGTGTTACACAGAAGCCACTCGTAAAGTAGAGTAAAACAAAACTTGCACGGTTTAATTTTATGGATTCAATCAAATCCTTCAAGGGCTACGGCAAGGTAGATGAGCTCGAGCAGAGAGCTTTCCAGAAGAAGACACGTCGCCGCCTCATTATCCTCGGCGTCTCCTGCATTGTCCTCGTCGCCATCGTCGTCGCCGCCGTCGCAGCCACCGTCATTCACAGGCGCAGCAACTCCTCCTCTTCCTCCGACTCCCTACCTGCAACTGAGTTGACTCCGGCTTCCTCCCTCAAATCCCTCTGCGCCGCCACTCAGTACCCCAGCTCCTGCTTGTCCAGCATCTCCTCCCTCCCTAATTCTAACACCACCGATCCGGAGCTTCTCTTCAAGCTCTCTCTCCAAGTCGCACTTGATGAGCTCTCCAATCTCTCCAAGCTTCCGTCCAAGCTCAAAGCCAATGTGAATGATCCGCGGCTTCAGAAGGCGATCGATGTGTGCGGAATCGTGTTCGAAGACGCGGTGGATCGACTCAATGAGTCGATCTCTTCGCTGGCGGCCGGCGGCAATGGCGGGAAGATCCTTAGGCCGTCGAAGATCGGCGACGTTGAGACGTGGCTGAGCTCTGCGATTACGTACAAGGAGACTTGTCTGGACGCTCTGGAGGAGTTGAATACCACCACCGCAAGCGAGATTCTCGGGGATCTGAAAACCACGATGAAGAATTCAACTGAGTTCGCGAGTAATAGTTTAGCTATTGTGACGAAGATTCTAGGCCTTCTCTCGAATTTGAACATCCCGATCCATCGGAGGCTTCTCGGATTCGGGGGATTCGATTCTGGTTTTCCGGATTGGGTTGGCCCGGCGGAGAGGAGGTTGTTGGAGGATACGAACACAACGGAGCCGCACGCGGTGGTGGCAAAGGATAACAGCGGGCAATATACGACGATAACGGAGGCGTTGAAGGGCGTGAAGAAGAGGAGCCTAACGAGGTATGTGATTTATGTGAAGGAAGGGGTTTACGAAGAAAATATCGATTTGGATAAGAACACCTGGAATGTGATGATATACGGCGACAGCAAGACCAAGACCATCGTCTCCGGCAGCCTGAACTTCATCGACGGCACGCCTACTTTTGCCACTGCTACTTTCGGTAAGCAGTATATATATTTCTTTCTCTTCACATTTATTGTTTATTTACTTCTTTTTCCTTTTCCTTCTTTTATTTCTTAATTTCCTTTACTCATTCCAATATTCCATGCTTAACAGTTGACATAACCATGGATGTTTCATAAATCGATTAAAAATTTTCTGTCATTTTCCCTTCATTTTTTATCAATAGTTTTTTAAAATATTTTTTTATTAAGTCTTTTTAGTGTCTGTAAAAATTAGTAATAAATATATAAAAAATATATTCAAGAAAACAAGTTTGAGATATGTGAAACGCCGGCATCATTAGTGGGATGGTTTATACTTTATAAGCAAGCGGTGACCTGTCTTGTTTGGCCAACCCAAATGATATTAGAGAAAATGATGGATCATTATGTGATCGTGATCTGGCAGTGCCAAATATGATTATACGAATCGCATTTAAAACTTTCTTTTGGTTTTATTTTTTCCCTGAACAGTGAACGCAATCTAAGATGGTTATGACGACTATTATTTAAATGAAAAATAATGTTCGATGGAATACGTTTGTTGCCTGGTGGGAATGGGATCATGTCCTGCCATGTGTGCCTGTCTGCTTTTTGATGATGTGCTTGTTTTATTCTTATCCCCCTTGGGGCCACATATATCACGGAAACTTCGGGCGCAAAAAATTAGTAAAAGTGAATCAGGGGTATGGGGTGTAGCGGTAGGGGCTCGTCCTCCCTTAACCATCGGTTGAGGGTTCGATTCTAGTTATGGGTATGGAAAAATGTTAAATCTCCTGACGAGCCATTCCACCCATCGAGGTGCCCACAATTGACGGTTCAGATTAGTCTGGAGCTGTCGGTCCTGAGATACTGAATGATGAAAATAAAAAAAAAAATTAGTAAAAGTGAACAAGTGGTAGGTCTGTTTTGGGGACAAACTAGGTTGGACTATTTTATGTAATATTTGGATAAAAACTTAATCATGAGCTCCTAAAATTTAATGTGAAGTATGAACGTTTATATGTTGTGGTTATATGGGTAGTATGTCCTTATCTTCTAATTATAACATTTTATAACAGATGTGCAGAAAACTTGGCCAAGTTTATGCAAAAGATTTTACTTACTCGTGGCTTGCATAAACGCTTTGGTGCTTTCCGCAGGAAATAGAACCATCCAATCTTTTATTTTAAAAATGTAGTGAAATGTTCACATGCCTGTAAGACTGATGGTATAATTATAACTGCTAGTTATTCAATTTGGTTTGATATTGGAGTAAATTTTATATTTTTTGGTTATATTTGTACAACGTTTGCTATGAGTTTACACTAATTACTCCCACTTAACTCACATCGTTATAAACAGCCGTCAAGGGAAAAGGATTCATCGCCAAAGACATAGGATTCATCAACACCGCCGGAGCAGCTAAGCACCAGGCGGTGGCGTTCCGATCGGGATCGGACCAATCCGTGTTCTACAGGTGCTCTTTTGACGGCTTCCAAGACACACTCTACGCCCACTCCAACCGTCAATTCTACCGAGAATGCGACATCACCGGCACCATCGACTTCATCTTCGGCAACTCCGCCGCCGTCTTCCAGAACTGCAACATAAAGCCCAGACAACCCTTGCCCAATCAATTCAACACCATCACTGCTCAGGGCAAATCGGATCCTAACCAGAACACCGGAATTATCATCCAGAAATCCTCGTTCAATGCTGCCGACAATCTCACAGCTCCGACGTACCTTGGCCGGCCATGGAAGGATTACTCCACCACGGTGATCATGCAGTCTGATATAGGGTCATTCTTGGACCCGGCGGGCTGGGTAGGATGGGTTCAGGGCGGGGAGCCCGCCAGCACCATATTCTACGCGGAGTATAAGAATACAGGAGCCGGGTCGGGCCAGGATAAGAGGGTCAAATGGGCGGGTTATAAGTCGAGTCTATCGGACGACGAGGCAGGGAAATTCACGGTTCAGTCATTTATCCATGGAAGTGACTGGTTACCAAATACTGATGTGGAGTTCGAATCCACGTTATAATACGAAGTTGGAGTTTGATAATTTGTTTTAACACTTTATTTTTTCTAACTTATAGTTGGTTCATCAGCGTCATTATTACACGTAATGTTTGCACTTGTAGTGCTTATTCGGAATAGTTTATTTTTAGGTAATAAGTGTTTATAAATTATAATTTACAGTATATGAGATAAGTATGTGAGAGGATTTTTATTTCGATTTGTGTAATAAAAACTTATTTTTTAAGAAAGCGCTGAACCAAACAAATCTGTATTTTAATTGATGCCCTACAGTTTGGAATGCAAACACATGGTTAAAACCGTTTGTTTGTTATGTATGATCGACCTCTGTATATGATGATCCCGCGGGATTTCCGCATAATGAAATGAGTTCTTGTAAAATTAGAAGTTTTTTATTTACATTCTCAGAGGCTGTTCAAATGTTTGTCCTAATCATATGAAGTTAGAGAAATAACTACAATGTTGGATTTTCCAAAGAAACTTAATTTATATAGACTTAATTGCACGACTCATATTTTAATGGTAATGGAATGTTGGACAAAGTTTCCTTCAATGATGCGAGTTTTCAGCCTTTTATCACTTACACCACCCTAAACATTTGATTGCATTGTTCAATTGAAATTAAATATATTACTAAGTGAACTGTGCATACTAAAATATTTATAAGAAGGCATAATCCCAAACAGATACATGATATGCCTCCACTAACAACCCTTGCTTTAGTTTCACCATTTACTGTGCCCATCAAGAAATATCAAGGTTATTAAATTGGGACCGGTCAGTGAACCGGTTAGGATACTGGGTCAAGGGTTAGTGGGTCAGAAAGGAGTCAAACCGGAGCTAACCCGGTTTGGTGAGAGAGTGAAATTATACGAAATTATAAAGATTTTTTTTTAAAAAAATATTTTTTAAAAAAAAATAAAAAAAATACTGAACCAGTCTGGTTCATGTTTTCTCACCGAGTTGCCGGTTCTTGAGCCAGACCGGCCGGTCCGGTTCGGGTTTAATAACTATAAGAAATACACTCATATGTGAGGTGGTTCTACTTCTTGATTTTCATTTCTTCTCTCTTCTGTAGTACCATCAAAATATCTCATTACTCTCTCTATCTCTCCCTCCATTTTCTTCCTATCTCTTCACTTTCAGATACCAACTGTGTGGTATAGAGCCCCGGAAGCGAGGGGTTAACATACTACATATTTCTTCCCTTTTCTTTCTATCTGTCAAAGTCTTTTTCAAAATTTGGATGAAGCTTCGACTGGATTTGCTCTCTGTAAGCGATCTTGTTGATATGCAGGTGACGGACTTCAAATTCTTGGTAACAACTCAAGAAGGGTAACAAACATCGTAATGAGAGAAAACTTTAATCCTATACTCAAATTTCACTCCATTCACAACAATATTTACTCCAAGCCACTTACTTGTTGAGAACTAAAGTTTAAGGGCTTGTTTGGGTTTGCGTTAGAGAATTACGTTTACGTAAGTTGAGGCAAAACTCCTCTTATATACTTACCTTGTACGCTGTAAATCACGTCAGAAAAACAACTTTTACCGCTAACCCAAACAGTCACTTAGAGTGTATGATCCTGCATAACAACTCAAACTAAAAAATAATAAAGTATATAATTAATTTCGTGGTGCTCATGCCAAGTTTGAAGTATCGTTTGTATAAATAAGAATCTCACTTCTCTTACCTGATTTCTTCTTGTATTTTAATGGAGATGGATAACTTTCAATGAATCTACGTCCAAATGTTGCAAAAGGAGGCTTTTCAAAGCGGCTTTCTAGGAAGAAAGCTATGGACTATGGAGCACCCTTACCTTGATGAGGTGGACAAGAACTTGCTTGTTGCTCAAGGAATCACCATCCATTGAATCATTATAACTGCCCCTATAATTTGCTTTCTTCTAGCAGAGCCTTTGGATTGCTAACAAAGCACCTCAAGTTGGAGAATTGCAAGTTTAATACTCCCTCATGTCCTAAATATAAGATAAAATTAGTTTTTTTAAAAAAAATTAAGGAAACTAATTAAATTGCTTAAACTAACTAGTTTGATTACTAAATTAATATATAATCTAAAGATACACAACTATATAATTAAATAACTTATTTAATTTTTTTTTAATTTTTTTAAAAATAATCAACTCAAGTGGGAGAGAGAACACTCCAAGTGAATTATGTATGATGTTCATAACTGGTTATTTATGCTTTTTTGGTGGCTAATTTTCTTTTAGGAGAATGCAATGGCGGGGGAGACCAGAAAACCGAACACACAAGCTAATCTGGATTTTCATTGAGATTCGAAATATGGAAGACAAGATTGTATGGATTTCGATTTTTCATGTTTGGTTAGTGATGGCTATTATTATTGCAGGGGAAGCAACCACAGGAACGGTGATCTGAAAAATGCGATCTATGGCGGTTCATCATCTTCTGAGCATTTTCTGTTGCCTTCTGGATCTGCTCTTGGTGCTGCTGTTTCGCTGCTTCTCTCCATTCTTCCGCTTTTCCGTTAACCGCTGCCATCCTCTTCATCAATTTCTCTTCTAGGTTTGATTTCATCTTCTGTATTTTCACCTGTACACATCGTTCATTCATTTGACCTCAGTTTCAATCATATGCTCTCAAACTGATCGACAATTTGACTAAAACAAAATGAAAACAAAGAAACTTTGATTGAATCTTGCTCTTTAATCTTTACATTGAATAGATTTAAATTTCCAATGATGCAGCGAACAGAAACCAGTTCGTCAAAGCTATATAAACCTTCTCACTCCTAAATTGCAAAATCGACGTTGGTTAGTGGTATTTAGGAAGAATGGACCTATATAAACACCGATTTCAATCAAGAAAAATTGAAGTGTTAGGAGCCGAACCTAGTTCTTGTGTTGTTTCTTTTTCCAAATTGTTTTGCTTAATCGGTCTGTAACTCTGTATTGTATTCGTTGGGGTTCGTTGGATGGTAGTAGTATAATATACTGTACCTGACTGCTGAGTTTCAAGGTCATGCTCTTCAACTACTTGGAAGTTTTGACGAAATGAAAAAAGCTAATAGAAAACTTTGTAATTGAGACCTAGCTTTGAAAATGTTTCCCTGTCTATCAGCAGATATATCAAATATGCTCAGTGTGACAGCGAATTGAGGCCAGTTGATTACTAGAAATTAAGAATTATAGAAACCATCTGATTCGCAGAGTTCAAATTTAGGGTTTGTCTGTATTATTATTTACTAACGAGTTGGATATTAAAATACACTTGAGTGCTGATTTTCCCACCTACCCTTCCACAGGGTACTCTCAGAACTTAATGAACCCAACGTGAGCTCTGTTAAAATAATAATGCTCATTATTATATTAAAGTTGAGAAGGAAGAAAACAAAGGACAGGTACGACTAAGTATTGCTGACTCATTATTCCCAAGACTATGTTTAAAGAAAACGATCACATACCACTCATTATATATGAGTAATATCGAAACATCATGACTTCCAGGCTTACTTGTGTATTTTATTTATGAAGGTGGGATACGTCTTGGAGTGAGAAAGACTCTCAAAGCCCAAAGCAGGTGGACTGGTCAAAGAAAATGATAAGGTTTGCGCTCTGTTAGGAGCTGCGGGTGGCTCGAGGAGATGAAACCAACAACACACCTGGCAAATCACTCAGACTTTAATCAACAATCCGTATTAGCACCTCATGTATCAAACTTGTATTCACGCTTAGATACTGCGTTTCTAACTTCTAAGCGTTCAGTACCAGGCCAATCCATGCGTAAGGCAAAGTAATCTGGACTTATCTTGACTTTCACTGTTCAAACCACTTGCAAGAGTGCAAGTTCTTACTAGATATGCTGATAGCAGCAAAGACACAAAAACTTGAATAAAGGGAACCTATGCAACCCTTTTTTGCCACCCAGACTAACTCAGTTAGGTTAGCATTCATAATTTTTGTACTAACATATTGCCTAACTTCCAAAGCTAGAGACTTCAAAAAATAAGGCAAGGAATGCATAGTTGCATACTAACCAAGATTC
Organism: Inga oerstediana; assembly: GCA_963210345.1. Lineage (NCBI taxonomy): Eukaryota > Viridiplantae > Streptophyta > Magnoliopsida > Fabales > Fabaceae > Inga > Inga oerstediana. Next base: position 71,182,902 of record OY723404.1, on the reverse strand, counting down.
ACCAAAATAAAAGTAAGAAAGGAGTGATAATTAAGGATCAAATACCTCAAGCTTTCTTGATTGAGCTTCTGCTTTTGCACTTTGGAGATTAACCCAAGCTTGGATTTTGGCTTCTTCTCTCTGATACCTGTGACTCACATCACAAGTAGGCAATCCTTAACTTGACCATCTGACACATTTGGAACTACAATGTGCTGCAACAACAAGGTTCAATCAATTACCTGAGGCAACACTTGGTCTTTTCCTCCTCTTCCCATGTGGCAGCTCTGCAGTCTATATCAGCTTTCTGGCTGGTGCTATGCCTCAGGCTCTTTGATATCTCCTCCTCCTCCTCCTCCCTTGAGCTCCAATTTGATGTGACTGAACCATACTGTGTTCCTAATTGCAGTTTAGCGAAATGGCACTCCTCGAGCTGAATAACATCAAGAGTACAGCTAGTGTTTTGGTTTGCTAGAACCAATGGTCCTGACCTATTAGCAGGAGTGTTATGGCGAGCAGGGGATGAGCTCTTGAAAGGTGTGTGGCACCTTGAAGTGGTTGAACTTCCAAGAGGAGTCATCTCTGTCCCAACATCTCTGTGTTGAACCTCATGAACCATTTCTGTGCAAACATCTTTCATTGCCTCGCTACCAGGGTTTCTGAAAAGGAACGCTTCTTTTGTTGGTTCTGAATATCTGAATTTAGGCAGAATAGGGTCTGGATTGTCTGTGAACTTGTCTGCATCACAGGTCACTATCTGTCAAAGGGTTGCTTGTTCTACAGTTAGAGTTGAATTCAGTTATAACTTACACCACTCACTAGGGTTCTCTTCTCTTAACTTTTTGAACACAAAAAGCTTACGATGGTCTTGAGAAGATTGTGCCATTATCGATTTACAAGCGTAGGTTGTTTTGAATTATTCTAGTACTTGAGAGCTGTGGTTTTGTTCCAATTCTACAAAATTCAATTCTTCTATGAAAGATAGCGTTTTGTATAATTTTATAACCCAGCTATGGAACACAGAAATGAGAGTATACAAAGCTTAGAATCTTGAACCTACCTACACTACAATTTTGGTTCCAAGTTAAGAAAAACCATGAACAACACAAATATCCTCCAGGCATAAGCAACCAGATCTAAATTGGGTCTACCTATTATCTCAAAGTATCGGGCTGCTGACCTATAATCTAAACGAAGTTCAAAACTCTTATAAAAAGGCAAAAGTTAAAGAACTGAATACTGACAAATTGAAAAAAGAAAAGGGAAAGAAAAAGATGGGGAAAAGGGCAGAATGATTTTGAAGTTAAGATAGTGCCCAGTGCGGTATACTCTAACCTTTTAGAACCATGTCTGAGTTATGGTGGTCCAAAGACACGGACCCTTGAAAGCTTGGGACAGCGTTTGATGATGCCCGTTCCTCCTTGATCCTCGATTTCTCCGAGAGATCCTCCATTTGTTTCTTAAAGTTATCACATTGGCTGCTAACGTTTGAGTTTTCTGATACCTTCACAGAATGAGCAGGAGATTCATGGCAGGAACTACTTATGAGCCACTTCTCTGCATCATCCCACTTGGAAGGAAAATTCTTCCTCGAGAGATTTCCAACGCTTGTGAAGCAGAAAACTGGTCTACCAGGAGTAGAAGGAGTCTCCAATCTCCTGTTTGTAACAGAGTTAGACCCTTCTTCTCTTCTCCTCTGAGCCGAACCCTGAAGAATACATCCTCTGTTTTCTGTGTTTCCAGCATTGGACATTGGAAATGACTTAACAAACTCAGAGGTCTCTCTGAGATTGAGCTTGCAAAGTGGGTCTGGAAATGGGTTTTCTTTACCCCTCCCAAACAAGTCTATTTTACCATCTAGTTCCTGAAACACAGACCCCAAAGAGGGTAATGATTAGAGAGAATCACATTCAAGCACAGAACAAACAAATAGAAGCAAAAGAAATGTACTACCCCCTGTGAAGATGACAACAGAGGAGAAGCTCGAAAGTAATTGTGGCTGGGGAGATCCATGGCAGAGACAGAGGATGTTGTGAGGCTTTGTGAGTTCAGTGATTATTGGAGGAAGTTGGGTGTGAGGTGGTAGGAGAGAGTATTGTTAGTGAAGGGTCTTCGTCTCTTGTCGCATTAGGCTTCAAAGGGGTTCATATAATGGAACAGTGGGTCATGAGAAAGTGACCGAAGAGCCAGTGAAGCAGCATACCGAACAAGGGAAAACCAGGGGACTAACAGGGTTGACTAAAAGTATATTTGGTATGTCATCGAAGTGAGATCTAATTATTTTTGTATAAAAATACTAAAATATTTTTTAATTTTTTATTTTTTTTGAAGGTAGTGGAAGATAATAGATGGAAATGATCACATGAAATTATAAATCTTAGGTATTTTGATGGAATTGATTGGGTGGAATTGAGTCTATTTGGCTTCCATATAGAATGGAAAAATTTTCTAATTCCATCAAACCAAATAAGCATCATGATGGAATTGATTTTCAATTCCATTTCTACCACCCCTAATTTTATTATATCAAACATGACCATAAGGGAGGTAGGATCTAAAGTCCAGTGCTTTATTTTTTCTTCAAAAAAATGGCTCATATGGGACAAGGGGCAAGAAAACAGAGACCCCTGTTCCAGCTCACTGAGAGACACTCTGCATTCTCCTGTCTCCAAGAAATATATTTTGGATTAGCAAGAAGACGAATGAGTACATACATGAAAAGAAGAGGGAGCTTTGGGAACTACATGCGCACAAATTAAAATTAGAAATATGGCTGTCATCATGGACTAATAGCTCACTAAGCGAGGTTTAGCCTCTAGGACTTCACAATGATGATAGGATTAGGACTAGGGGGAAGAATAAAATACTAAAAAAGGATGCGTAGGATTCAATATGTTTGTGTAGTTACAATTATGTTATTTTGTAAAGTTTATTGTTGTTAGTGGACTGTGAGTTTGAGTTACTCCTAGTTGTGTGTTTGGTTTCATTTTTGAAACTATGATTTTAGCTTAAATCATGGTTTTAAAAGTGAGATTGTCAAATACCATGTTAAAATTCAAAATAGCTTTTAATTCTCAAAATTATAGCTTGCTATAGTGTTTGGATAGGCGAATATATGACGTTTAAACTGTTTTTCACGTAAATCAAGATAAAACTCCTATCACATACTTATTTTGTATACCGTAAATCACGATTGAAAAGTTATTTTTAAGTATTTCTATCGTTGTTCCAAACATATACATAAACTACTAAAACACTCAAAAATTCTGCAAAACCATGGTTTGGAAAGAAAACAATGGTTTGGGAGTTAAAAACCATGATTTTCCAAAAACTATTTTTTTTTAAAATTTTTAAAAACTATTTTTCAAAATCTATTCTCTAAAATTTTTTTTTTTTAACTTTTGTTTTAGAAGTTATTCTCCAAAAATTAATTCAAATATATGAAGATGCGTGGCATTAATTAATTAAAGGGTTAAGATGCATTTAACTTGGTGAAGTATTTTTATTTTTTTTAGTTGTTTACCATTTTAAAGTATTTTGTGGTTTATTAACATCTTGAAATATTTTTCAAGGGATACTACGCACCTTAAAATATTTTTGTGATTCCTTCAGCATTTTGAAGTATTTTTTAAGTATTTATCACCTTAAAAAATACTGAAAAAAATGCACATTCGCTTTTACAGACTTATTTAGGAGTTGAAAGTGAAGTTAAAATTGTTTCTGAAAAACTACTCCTAAAAAAAGTTAACATTTCAAGGGTAAAACTGAAACATAAAATATTTTAGAGTACTGATTGTATATAAAATATTTTAGGATATTTGATAAATTACAAAATACTTTAGAGTGTTGATCAGCCTTGATGCCAGATGATCCTTTAACCCTTGATTAAATGCTTGACGTAAATTTTTATTTAAAAAGAAATCATAAATGAAGAATGAATACGAACTCATACATACTCAATGCAATTTATTTGAGGCTCAATATAGTACTAAAAAAATGTGTCTAATCTTAGGATTCTCATTTGGTTCGACAGCTTCTGAGGTTCAAGCAATCAAAACAGGTCTTCAGATTTGTCAAAACATGAATCTCAGATTGATTAAATTACACACAGACTCAACGGAAGCCATTTGATTGTTACTCCTGTCAAGCGGACAATATCATCCCCTCCAGAATGAGTTAGAGGAAGCAAGGCACCTAATCTACAGCGATTGGGACTTGGAGATTACTCACAGTCACCGAGAAGCCATTATGTGTGCTGATATCTTGGCGCGGAAGGCCCTCGATTCGACAAATGATTTGTCTCTTTTAGAACAATCTCCTGATTTTTGTTCGATCCAAATGTTAGCTGACCTCAGCTAAGATTTGGATCTAGCTAGTTTTTTCTGCATTTAGGTACAATATAAATGGCCTGTAATGGCCTCAAGAGTTTTCTCTCTTGTCATTTCAACTCAAAAAAAAAAAAAAAGTGTCTAATCTTGAAAATAAAAATTAACAATATACTGTACATTAAAATATTAAATAATCTTTTTCAGTGAGGTTCAGTATAACAAGGACATGATGTACTCAATAGTTTACAAGAGAATAGGGGACTGGGGCCCCAAAAGCAGAAAGTAAGACCTTTTTCAGATTTGTTTTGTGTAGGACGAAGGGGAAAGTTAAAATGTTAAGGGCCTAAAATATTAAAACAATACCCAAAAATTGATGGCCTTCAGGCTTCAGCTATATTTACTGTCCTTGTGTGACTGAAGAGTACAACCCCATGTGCCGTTTGCAGTTTCGGGAGCAATTAATGTGAAGAGTACAACCGATTTCAATTTTGATTTTGGTCCCTCAAATTTGAAATCGGTGGTTTTGGTCCCTCAAGTTTCACCCGATTTTGATTTCGATCCCTTAAGTTTAAAAAGGACTTGTTTTTTTTCCTAGGTCGGGTCGGGTTTCAAAAACGGGTCGCCAAGTACTTTTCAAACCTGAGGAATTAAAATCAAAATCGGGTGAAACTTCAGGGATCAAAACCACTGATTTCAAACTTGAGGAACCAAAATCAAAATTGGGTGAAACTTCAGGGACCAAAACCACCGATTTCAAATTTGAGGGACTAAAACCAAAATTGGATCAAATTTCAGGGACCAAAAGTTATATTAACCCTTTAATTTTTTTAAAAATTAAATAATTTTTATTAGAAAAATGTTTAATGTCTCTGCAGTTATGATTGTTTCATGTACACATTTTTTTTTAATTTTTTTGGACGTAGGCTGTTGTAATTTTGTGAACAGAAATGAAAAGAAACAAGCAATGGGAATCTATGAACAAGAACCTATGTTGTAGGAGTAGGTTACCTCTGCGGGTAGTGATCACAACAAGATGGTACGGTTTGTTTCCTGCCTCTCCCTCCCTCTCTCTGTTTGGCTTCTTTTCAATTGTTGTACGGACGGATTGCTTTGGGTGAGCCTGCCTTCATTGTTTTTGCGCTCACTCTGGTTTTTTCTCAAGAAAAAAAAAAAAAAATGTTTCAATTGCTTACTCTTTAGGGTAAACGACACATAAAAAACCAATACCAATGGTAGAAGATAAAGATATGCTTCCAATTTTAGTATTTCCTATAACATGTGAATCCCCAATTTATCTTTTAAATTAAAAGAAAATAAAAAAATTACCTTTAGTTAGCTCATTTCTCGTTGGAACCCCGACCTCATCGAAGACCTAGAACTCTTAAACTATTTGAAGGTAAGAGCTCCTTCAATTCACTTTCAAATGTGATTTTCTCTCCTCAACCTTATGTATGAATCCTCCTTATTGTCCACTTCATTCAGCTTGAGCTCCTTGGGTATGTTTGAAGATTTAACATGGCCGGCAGTGGTCGACGATTGTGCGGTAGGGTTAGGGTTTACTTATTAAAAAAAAAAATTGTATGAAGGACATTTATATCATTTCCTTTTAATTTTATAAAAGACAAATAAAACACTAACATGTTATAGGGTTTTTGAAATCGGAAGCACCTCTCTATCCTTACTATTTGTATTGGTGTGTATGTGTCTTTTTCTTAATTCTTTATTGATACCAAAATATGATAATGTCATTCATTATTTTTAAATAATATTCTTCCTGTTAACAATCTTATAATCTAATGACATGAAAGCTCTCACATAAGTGATTAGCAGTAGGTTTGATCTCGTTAATAATCTCATGCAGTTAGCAACTCACCCTCTAATTTTTTGAAAAAATATTCTTTCTATCATATATTCTGCATGTATTGGATGAAATTAAAAATAAATTATTTATGATATACGATCCATGCAACTTACTATAAGTTTCAACGTGAATCATATGCATATCTAAAACTAATAAATAAAATTCAAATTAAAAAAACATTAAACACCTAAAACCTTCCGTCCTATATTTTTCTGCCTTCCTCTGGGGAACCAAAATTTGAATAATAAATTGTTCTTACAGCTTCAGTTTCTTTTTCACCTCCCTCCATGATTATATGGAAGCAACTTCAATTCTCTCTTTTTTGGTCTAAAAAAAAAAAAAGCTAGATGTGTGGGTAAGCCATCTTACTACTAGCAAGGGGCAAAACCTTGCTTCAAACCATAACAATAAATTGTGTCCCCAATATATTATTTGATTTGATGAGTTACATCATTTTAGTAGTGAGTCATGCATTCTAAAAATAGAGTTTTAAAATAACGTCACATTCACTCTCACTCAAAACTTTCTTTTTCATTCACCCACTCCTCTCTCACATCACATGACTCTGCAATTCATTTCAATTTGAACATGGCCTTGTAATGAATTTTTTTTTTTTTAAATATGATTTTCTCAAAAAATAAGATTCGAACTCAGGTCTAATCTCGTCTGTGTTTGTGTTAAAAGCAAGCCAAGCGCCTTCAACTCAGACTCTCTGAATAAATGTCAGTAAATGTTGGCTGTGAACTTGGGATACTCTTCCTCCTTTCGCTTCATGCATATATATATATATATATATATATACACATATAACTGTCTGTAGCAGAGTATATCCTGCTGTTTGCTAAATTATTTTTCACTTATAGTGCAGGCATGTTTTAGATCTCTAGAAGTGTTTTTAACAATTTATATAGTAAGTATGTGATAAAAGTTTTACCTTAACATACTAAAAACTGCTTAAAAAATTGTTTTTTTGAGTTCCACGAACATTCAAACACGCTCATAAAACCTTAATGAAACAGACATTAGTAATTTATTTTATGAATTATAACCTTCTTTAATAAAAGAACTCGTCCATACAGTAATTTACACTAAGGATGAGCTCTTATATTAAGGATAAGAGTTTGCTAATGTGACTTATTGAGCATGAGAACAGACCACATTACATCGTTTATACTGCATGCTTTGTAGTAGTATATCTCTCAAACACCCAAATATGTTAACAATGAAAGGTGAAAAGTGAAAGTAAAAGTTCTGATGAATGATGCAGATTGGATAGGGACCTTTTATTTTGTTTCTGTGATAATTTCCGTAGAGGCAAAAGATTCGATCATGATGACTTCTTTTTAGCTACTAAAATGTGACCAAATATCTGCACCATTTCATTTCTAGACTCAACTTTGTCTCTGTGTGTTTTTTTTTGGTCAAACAACTTTGTGTGTGTGGAACCATTACTTTTTTCAGGTTAAAAAAAAAAAGAACCATTACTTTCGGGCCTACCTTTAAAAAAAAAAAATTTCATGAACATATAAAAAAAGAGTTCGAGTGTTACCTAATTAGAAAGAAAATGATAGAAAATAGTTTAAGGTGGTTTATGCCTGTATAAAGAATGTCATTGGATGCATTAATTTCTAGAAATGAGTAAAGAAATGGTGAAGAAACCATTCAAAGACTCTACCACTAAGTGGGACCTCTTTATTGTTAATTTAATGTAAGGATTTGTTTGTTGATGGAATTCAATGACGTCGTGATCCATATAACCAACTCTATCTAGTGGGATAAAACATAAATTCAATTACTTTTTAAGCCCACTATACTATAATTACAAATTATGAAGATTAGTTTTTGTTTTTGTTAGGCATAATTATCATCCTATTGGGGGCAATTCTGTTTGAGTTGCTGTTAGGCACTAAAAGTGGTCACCTCTTCTAACAAAAATTCAAATCCTGATTTATCACATTGTGTGAGGCTAGTCTATTCCGCTTGACTCAAAACTCATTGGTTGAAGATTAGTATTTATCAGAACTCTTATAAATGTTTATTTTTGGAGACAAATGGGCCTTAAGGGCCATAGAAATTGATAACAAAAAGAACAAAAAAAATTATAGCATGGGGTACCATACACAGAGTGAGGTGGGGAATTGACCAAGCAACCAATTATGGGAGAGGATACAGGTTAGAAGCAGCATCACGCTTTTGCTCAAAGAAAAAACAAGAAGCAGCATCACGCTTCAACCCAACATATCACTTCAACTTTACTCCCTTTAATATATTGATTATTTCAATTTCATTTTTATTGATGTTTGACACAAATAAAGATATTCTGGACTAATCCATATATTACATTAGGGTTGAGCAAAAACTCAGTGGTCCGGTCCAGTCTAGTACGACCCGAATTGGTCCGATCTTGTCTGATCCCTTCCAGATAAGCAATATAATGAAATTGGATCAGACTGACTGATCGGGTTAGATATTATTCTTTATTTTTTTATTTAATGTTGTTAGAGTTTTTTTTTAAGGATTTATAATTAAGTTTTATTTTTTATGATGATTTTTATATGATCGTAGGTATTTTTATTATCGTAATTATATTTATCATGTTTAAATCTTTTTTCTCAACATATTTTTTTATTGTTGTTGAATGTTGTTAGATATTCTTATAGATTTATGATGTTTTAATTTTTAGTGACATGTTTTATATTATTATCGGTATTTTTGTTGTCCTAATTGTATTTAATAAGTTCAAATTTTGTCTTCCAAAAAAAAATATTAAATTTAGCTCTTGGACCATCTAAACCAATTCAGGTAGTCCACTAGACTCAGTCTGGTTCAGCCCTACCTCGGGTTATTCTTGGATTCGACTAAACCACAGACTGCTTTGTACAACTTGAGATCCTTTTAAGACCAGATCTCAGGTTGATGTTAAACCCCATCCAGTCCAATCCATGCTCATTCCAATATTACATATAGCACGTAACATTCATACATACGCATAGTTTAATATTTATGCCGGATTTTATATTACTATAATATCTTGGATTCTAAACCAATAGTGTGGCCGGCCACCTAACCTTATTCCCAAGTGGGAATAATATTTACATCTCAAAATATTAATGTAATGACAATTTATTTAAGAAGTTATAAACATGTATTATATTCAGCTGATTACAAATACGAGGGTCTTAAATTAAAAATATTTAAGAGTGACATATAACATTTAAATGCTTGATCTGAAATCGATATTCTCATACTTACAACTGGATTTTTCAACAACATTTTTTTTTTAAAATTTAATTATTGGTAAACTGATATTTTAGGACTTTAACATATCATTCTGGATGGGCATGTATTCATAATTTATGCAAAGTGGTTATCATGTACATCTTATTCTAAATTAATTAAAAATAGAACGGAAGTGTATCAAGAAAACCCATAATGCGCTTGACGTGACGAATAAGAAACTAAAAATGAAGAAGGAGACGTGACCATTATTGTGTAACTATATATAATATAGCCATACCCATGTTCACCAAAAATCAATGCCATTATTGTCTTCTTCTTCTTCTTTATGGCTCTTAAGTGTGCTTCATCTCAAACCCTAATTCAGAGATCAAGGCTGTTTCATTTGCAAGATTCCAAACAGAGATTCCATGTCCCTTTGCCTCTAAGGAAGGCCCCTCCTCCATTACTCAGAATCTCAGCTTCCTTCAACAATAAGGTCTCTCTCTCTCTCTCTCTCTCTATATATATATATATATATATATATATATTCATGATCCTATAGAATAATGGAGAAGGATCTTAATTTGTGACTCATCACTTTTAGGACAAGTAATGATTCCCCCCCCCCCCCCCCCAAGATTATTACCTTATTTTAGTTCAGTCTGAGATCGTTCAATCAAGAACATAACACGTTATATATATGTCCGGCTCTGCATACATATTTTTCTCTCAGTTTTTTTTTTTTTTCTTGAAAAACTATGCATATATATAAGATCCTTCTCCATTATTCTAGGGAACAAAAAATATATATATATAAATTCAGATGTTTAATTTGTATGGAACAGTTATATGAGGCGGAGGATGAATCTGCAGAGGGAATAGTTTGCTACAGAGATGAGAGAAGTGGAGAGATTATTTGTGAAGGATACGATGAAGGGCCTCGTTTTCCACGAAGAAATCCAACACCAACCTATCATCCAAGGTTAGTTCAAACAATATAATATTCTCATACTATTATATGACTAGATATATATACATTCAATCTAGTTTAATTAATTATATTTATAGATACCTATGTGTTGTGTTATTATTGGTGGGTTCAGAGATGTTGAAATCATGAATATTCTGCTTCAACAAAGCTTGCTTCAGATTCTTAAAGACGAAGAAATATTCAACCCTTCACTTCAACGTCTCTGTCTGCACCAACACTTCAACCTCCCTGCTACCGATATCTGACCTAACTGTGAAATTTTGAAACCGCAGTGGATTGGGCATCTTTCATTGATTGATTAGAGATATAGATATAATACTAATATATATATATGTGTACCTGATAAAGAATATCATAACAATCATGTATATATATTAATATTTATAATATTAATTAATAATTAAATCATAATATTATAATATGAAATTCTGTGATATTCTTTAAGATATATTGTTTTCACTTGCTATAATGCGCGCGCGCATGTAGTGTCATCCACGTGTGTGTGCAAGTGCCAGTGTTATTAGGGATAGGTCCTATTATATATTATTAGATTTTGATAATAGTTATTTTATGTATTACTATTAGATTTATTTACAAACATGTGGAAAAGTCGGGCGAAAAATCTCTATTTAGAAATTTTATTGAATAAAAGAATATGATATATTTTATACACAAAAAGTATTAATATCCTGTAGTATTTTATACACATGAAGTATAAGCATCTATATCCAGGTAGTTCTATTAAAAAAAATCTTGTAACCTTTTTATTTTTACATTTTTGCTGGTTGTGTCTGTACCCAAACTCAAAAATCAACAAATATTGATAATCTTTGTCAAAATAGTTTGCCTATATTTGGATTAAATTTTGAAGGATATCTTTTATGATCTATAAGATGAGTATGTGAGAAAAGTTTTAACTTGATTTATAAAAAAAAACCTCTAAAACTATGATTTTGTGATTTGCCCAGCAAAAATTTAAATCGGTCGTGTTGTGCATTAGTACTAGCTATCACGAAAGAGGGGAAAAGAAAAAGAAAACAATTAAAAAGAAGAGATCAAGAAACTGATGATGACATCCTAATCATAGAGCAATTAATTTGTCTGGAAGCGTCGTTGTTTCAGAACCACAAATTATGAGACTACAAACCAAGAAGTCACTTCATTTCAGGCCATTCAGTGGGGACAAACAGCCAAACAGGAACACAATTACTATTTCTTAAAATACAGATTAAAAATTTCAAATTTGAATTCTTAGATATGTTTTTTTTTAAGAAAGAAGATTCTGAAACTGAGAGGCTGAGTGGGGAATGAGGTATGAACGCGTGCATAAGAAAAGATTAAAGGCAACAAGTACTTTAATTTTGATCAAAATGTTCCAAATTTTGTCGGTCAATTAATTCAGATTGTAAAGTGATACCACATTACCACCTTCAGTCCTCATTATAAAACTGTCTTGAACAAAAAAAAAAAAAAAAAAGAACTATAAAATGAATCTTACTTTAAGGCTTGGAGGTAGTATGTGTTTATAACTTGTTTGGTATGTGGACACAATATGAGCGCAATATATTTTTTCATTACAGAATTCTTTAATCAAAATATATTTACAACTTTTTAATGATAGTATAACATTGAAAAAACATCAATGTAGTTGAGATTTTTTTCATAACATATCATGAATCTTTTTGCTCCCAGTTCCTGCAAATTCTGAATTTCATTTTCCCTCACCAACTGTATCCAACGTGGATGTACAAAAGAAAGATTGCCTCATGGCCATTGCTAAAATGATGATGACATAACATCTAAACCCAAATATGAGATTTTGCACTCCAAATCTGATGTATCTAGTTGAAGACAATTTTGAGAAACTAACTGAGGTTAGAATTTAGATTTAACAGAAGGGGCTAATCCCTCACAATACAATGAACCAAAGTTCGAATGCATTTAATACCCGACAGTACCTCAAACAGAATTATCTTCAATAGAAAGATACCTATACCTAACAATATAATTATAAAAAAAAGTACAAATCTGATAAATATATGACGTATAAAATGTACATGTTGTGATGCTAGTTACCTTCCCTATGTATAAATTTTTGTACACAGATATCATCTACAGGCTCATCAAATATTTTTGCTCCACACAGAGACATCCTGCGGCTTCTAACAGCCTCTTTTCCCTTTATTCAGCATCTTCTAACGACTTAAAAAATTGGGGAAAAATACCTAAATAATACGTGTGAGGGGGAGAGAGAGAGAGCAAAGACGAAAAAGAATGCATGAAAGAATCATTCAATTGAAGAAGATTGCTGTGTGTTGTCTTCAAATGAATCAGGCTGGGATTTACTTATAGGCATGGTTGAATCAGACCACTGTTCTGGAAGAAAGTAAAAGTAACCAGCCGTTGCTTTCCTGAACCTTTTCTTGTAATGCAAGGGTGATATTACAGTTGGGGCTGCATTCTTGGGTCCTCCGAGGATGCCGGAAGCTTTTACCCACGTTTCCAGATGCTTGTCCCATGTGTACTGTCTCATGTAATCAATTATTCCAACCACTAACTCATGTTTCTCTTGATCTATCCCAAGAAGTAACGAATAGTCCATTACCCCCACTTTCTGCACAAAAAAATGTCAAATAATGGGCATGAGATAGATTATGGAAATGCTTGTTCATTAAACAACATTTCTATTATTTGATATCAATAGATCTGATATTTGAGTTGTTTTGGTTTCTGCACCATGAGATACTATGGCATTATGCAGAAGAAAATCCCTCCCTCAGACGGTAGAAACCTCTTCAAAGCTAGGAAGAGAAGAGAAGAAAAGAAAGGAAAGAATTACTTGCGTTCGAAGAAAGAACACGAGAGATAGATAGCTCTTTGATACTCACTGCAAGAAAAATAGTGTCATTCCAAACGGCTCTCTCTAACAAGTGTTTTGCTCTATATCCCACAAAAATAGGAGAAGTTGATATTGCTTCAATCAAGTTTTGGTCCAGCAGGACTTTGTTGGTCCCAGTGGTATCCGAATTATAGCGAGACCTGGAAGATCCTTTGAGATCATAAAGCCGTGCCACGTTCCTCCTAAACAGAAGATTCTCCATAACCAGCACATCCATCTTTGATTCTTTCGCTCCCTTAGGATTCTTTACTGTAACCTTTCGAGGAGAAAGCAATCGGTAAACAGAGAGTTCAGCATATATATATATATGTGTGTGTGTGTGTGTTTTATTCAGCAGAGAAAAATACATGATTCATATATCGCAGGATCCTTCCATTGGTTCTCTTTATTCAACAGTGTTTTCGTTCTAGTATTTCATTTAAACCAAGGCAAAAGCATAAAACTTTGATTCCCATGTCCAAAGCATTTATAGTCTAGCAACATAACAATCAAACTTTGCACCGGTAAAACAAGGTTGTTCTGAACTATGATTGATGTATAATAAACATATACAATAAAGCATTTAGCTGGCCTTTCAAAACATGATTGATGTATAAACATATGCAAGAACATTTTAGGATAAAATACAGGTACCTGGTATATTCCTATAATCTTTGCCAAGCATGTTGGACCTGCAGCGGCTATAGAATCAGAAATGTACTTAAAGTATGCCGGACCAAATTTAATAAACGATTCAAGCTCCGTTTTGGTGACTTGTTTGATGATAAATCGATCATCCAGAGTTTTCGCAAAGAACGCGTTACTCTTGCCACCTTGAGCTCCCCACTTTTTACAGCGACTCAAGGACCTTACATAGTCGATTTCTGAAGGACAAAAGCTTCTTCTCATGGCATCAAACCCCTTGGCATAGTAAACAGTCACAGAATATTTGACCTTACCATCTTCTCCTCCAAAGGAAACTCTGGGATGCATGGCCTTTGTACGTACCAGTAGTGGAGAGGCAGAAAATGAAGATAACGAATCATCTGAGGAGAAAAAACTTTTCTGAGAATCAAAACTACTAAATGGTTCATCAGTAGAAAAGAACGACAGGGAATTTGCCGAGTCAGGAAAATAAAATGAAGGCATTGTATCAACTCCTTCATCATTAATCAGTTGGGCATGATATTCTGGTGACATAAGGGCATACGCTATGATACTTGAGGGCTCATCATCAAACACCGGTATTACAGTGTCATTAACACCAATTGGAAGAAGCAGCCTTGCTTCACCTTGGAGTTCCATCTCCCGGAAGGAAGATAAGGATGATACATAAACAGGGTTGTGGTCAGCTAATTTATCAAACTTATGGTCACTGGCTTGCAAGTTCCTGTTAAATGAGCGATAGAAGTTTATGAATGACATTCCTAGCCAGATTAAAGGGTCTTCCATAAAATCATATCCTTTAGGCATATTCTTGAGTACATTTTGGTCTTCTGCTTGATCTCTTTGTGTAGTGCTGCTTGAAGAATCGGCCATGAACAGCTCATCTAGAGTTACTGATACGTTATCCTTTAGGATTATGGACCCTGAAGGTTCTTCACCTCTCCATTTTGCATCAAGGGTATCAGACAAACAGGGCATGGAAAGATAATGGCCCTCAGAGAGAGATCTGCGAATGCCCAACCCTTCAGGTTTTGAAGGGTCGTCAGATTGATGGTCCTCCTTCTCATATTGATTGGTGTCTTTGGTTGTGTCAATTTCTTGATCAGATATATCATCAGCTGGGGAAATTTTGACACCAGGTTCTCCTTCTTCTCTTCCCAGTAGTTCAGGGCTTTCCATAAGCTTTGAATTGGGAAGAATACAATGAGCACTACTACTGAAAGCTCGTGGCTTGGATGTCCCACTGTTCAATTTTTCATCATTGGTTCTCGCCTTGTCATCTGAATTTGAACTGCTTAGATCACTCTCGTTGGTAAAATTAGCTGAGCTGGCAGCATAGATAAGGCGGTGGTCCCACATATATGATTGGAAGAGTAACTGCCTCCGCAACCGATTAATTTCCAGAATGTCAACCCGAGGTTTACCCTTTCTCTTTTCCTGGTTTAAAATCTTATGAAGTGCTACCTACGTAAAATTAAAAGAATTAAAGATTGAATCACAAACCTTAAAGTACAAAAAATACTCATATGATGCTTCATTTGTGAAAATATTAAAAGTGCCCCCAAGTTTTACAAAAGTTAATGGAGTATAAGTTGAATGCTCCATTCTTTCAATTTCACACTTGCCAGGCACATGGTAAAAGCTGGTCTGATCAATTTCAATGGTCAAACGGACACTGCCCATTATTATTATTTTTTTTTCAATTAAAGGGGGTAGACATTAACTGCCTGAGGTTACCAACGGGATTGAACCCGCGACCTCCCAAGTTGTTAGGTTCTGGAAAATAGAAATATAAATAGGAGAAAAGGAGAGGAAGAGAAGAGAAGAACTCTAGAACCAGAATCAGTAGTTCTAGATAAATAGGGAGTTAGAAGAGATCAAAGGAGAGGAGGGAAAAGAGAAGAAAAGAAGGATGAGGGGAGGGATAAGAGAAGAAGGGAGAGACTAGAACCAGAATTTGAGTTCTAGGGAAAGAGAGGAGATAATTATCTTAATAATAATTTCATTTATCTATATCATTGACAAAGTAGATAACATGATATTTATAGACTTGGCAATATAATTAAAAGTAACTATCAACCCCTAAATACATAGAAGTACCAGTAACTTACAATAATCAATAATGGACACTTATAATAATTAACCCAAGACACATAATAAAACATAAAACACAAAATAATATCTTCCTAAAATAAAATAGTAAAGGCTATTGGTTCCTATCACGCTTAGAGGGGAGCTCTCATGCCACTAGGCTACAAGGCTATTAACCATTCTAAGGTTTTTAACTACTACTTATATCTACCAGCATGTTTACAGAGGAAGGAATTCAATTTAATTTGGTATAGATACCCAAATAATCAATATGAGTCTTACAAGACATGGAACTAACCAGAACAAGGCTCCAAATTCAAGCATTTACAACTAAAGGCCTCACCTCAAATTCATCTTTCTCCCTTTGCAACATGCCCTCTAGTTCAGCAACTTGGTGGGCAGATTCAGGTGTTACAAATCCACTGTTACCTGGCATTGTGCTAGTTCTTTTTTCTTCAATATGATCAAGAGCATTCTCTACCTCCGAAAATAAAAGCTCGGCCCGGTTAACCACCTGTTACAACATCAAGTCATGTTTGCGATCAAACAACCATATTTAAATACTCATTTTGGTACTTAATATAACATTTATTTGGGGAGTCAACCTTTATCCTAATTAAGATAGCTATTGTTTATATTTGTCAATCTTTTCCTAATTTATCCCTATTGGTCTTCCCTCATCAATAATCAACAAGGAGAGGGAACGAGGGAATTAAGGAAGATGACTAGATGTTTTAGTAAATATTGAACCTCATCTCTCTCTTCTTGTATCCACTCTTGATTTCCGCTATCAAAGTCCATTATGTACGGGGGAAGGTAGACGGAGTGAATTTCAATTGATGCATACCGAAAACAAGCAACCATATTCCCAAATCTGCAAGAAATGGAACACAATCCACATAAATCCTACCAAAATAACACATATATAAGCTACAAAAAATACCTATAGATTCTATATTCCTCAAAAACAAGAAAACATTGTCCCAACCTGAAAGAGAAATATGAACATAGTGAACTAATGAATCCCGCAAATACAAATAAAATCTAAACCAATTCTAGTTTCATGAATAGGCACAATGAAACTCATTTTCATAAAGACACAAAAAATTGTGAGGCTTTTCAAGCAGTGGATCTATTGCATAACTGAGTCAAACTAACGATAACCAAACGGTTTATTTAACTAGAGGCTTGCTTATTTATTTATATACGAGGAAGAAAAATGATCACCCATAAAAACGAAGACAATCTCTATGTAAAGAGTGGCCGCAGCCTGCCACCCGGCTTGCTGCAGCATGGTTCGAGAAACTGAGTTCCAAAAATTTCCCAAATGATAATCCCCAAGCAGCATCAGACATTATTATTCTATGTGTAGCAGGAGGAAAACCATTCATTCTTGGACACTTCAAGCATCTGTGCCACATCCAGATCTTCCCCTCTTTTTCCCCTGTTAGGAAAATTTCTGGCAGTTTTTTAACTGATATGGTGATTGTTCCGTGCCCATGAGTATAAGAAAGCAGATGTGCTTCTGACGTCTCTTTACAGAAGTTGCACTGGTAACACTGAAATAATGCAATGAAAACGAAGCATGAGAACGTACAGTAGCAGCCAGATTTCTCAAAATGAAAATATATGGATTATTTATGGAACAGAACCTGCCTGATCAAATAAATTGTCCCTCAAAAACCGACCCAAGGGTTTGTCAGAGCTGTGGTAGTACTCAATGCGAGAAAGATGAGGCTTCTCACACACAGTTCCCTTCCATACACATCGGGAGGATATAGACACTATAATATTTGGATGATCAGCACTTGGCTGAAACTCTTCTTCAACAAGTAATTGCTCTTCATTCACAGCTTCTGTCTCTTTGCTGCTTTGGTTGTGACTGTTCTGAGGTATATCAGTCATCAGGATGCCATGATCAAATTTATCTAAAGTCCAACAGTCATTTCCAGAAGGAGAAGGATGATGATTATCCATAATTTCCAGAGAACTGTTCACTACGGAATTTCCCGTCATGAGAGATATTTGAGAGTCCATTTTGTTTATATCTTCACTTGTAAGAGGCTTCTCATAATAGTAAATTGAATTCAATGATGGAACACAAGAGGGGTGAGAGGTAGTTGAATAGCTGTAACTTGAACCCAGTGGCATAGATGGATAAGGACCATGAGCCAAAAAGGTTTCTTTACCGCCAATAAATGAGGCTAATTCGGCAATTGGGTTACTTTTATCTCTCTGCTGCAACGCTCCTTCATCAGCTAAAAAAGATGTCTCCACGGCCAAATGGTAAGCTGCGAAAACTCCATACTTCACTACTTGCTTTGCCTTCTTCAGCTCATCCTTATCAGCACCTCGAAGTAAAATCTGTAACAAACAGATGAGCAATAAGTGCGCACTGCTTGCACAAGTTAGACTCGAATGGCTCCTAAAACTTAACAAAAAATCTTCTGGCATGTACCTTTCAAGTAAGGATGTACATGAAAGCAATCATTGGATTTGAGCTCTTCAAATGAAATATGAGAGAGAGAAAACTGAGAAAAGGACATACCGTGAGACCCAAGGGCTTAGGACAGCCATCAAAAAACATTAATGTCTTTGTAGATTTTTTCCCATCTTGACCAGCATTACCGAGGTCTTCAACGAACTTTTCCACTCGAAATGTTTCACAACCGCCCAACTTGAGCGATGATAGATGATCAACTGAAGGTGCTATTTGAGCTGCTGTACAGAGTGCTATGCGCTCCAGAAGTTTCATTTTGACATTGAGAACCAGTGATATGCCTTTTGCAAGAAGATATTCCTGTGCATATCGAGAAACTGATTTCTCTACCAAAAGGATATCAGGTTTCAGTGCGGCTATTTTTGCCACTGCCTTATTCATATGCTCCATTTCCTAGAAAAAGAATGTAAACTTGTTAGCATGAACTCACTCATGAAAGTGAACATAATAGGCAAGTGCCACACTATAACTAGTAAAAAGGTAAGAAATTACAACCTCCTGCAGTAGGGTGTCTACACTAGTCAAGTGATTGGTATACTCAAGTGCTCCTCCAAGGATCAACAAACGAGGTCTATCTACGTTTGATTTCATTCGCCGATGAGCCACATTTTTCTTACAAACAACTCCTTTAACCACCACACTGAGAATATAAAACCCAAGAAAGAAGCAAGTCAAGTAATAGGAAGCAATGGCCATGAAAAGTTAAACATCTCTTTGCCCTATATTGTGGCCTAACAATTTGCCATATCTAGGCATCTAAAGACCATTCTCTAGACATGCTATATGCATATCTGGCAAGAGAGGCTAATAAATTACAAATCATACAACTACTTTTTCCAATCTATTCATACTTTTTCCTAGAAACTATATTTAAACCCATTACTCAAAAACATCCAGATTGATTAACTGATATGAAGAAATATAACAACCGTTGTGGATATCACACACAGAAAATCATACAGATTATAGCACTTTACCTGTCACTGCGGTTCCCGCTTGCTATGCATTTGATCTTCACATTATCAGTTTGGTCCATTCCTCCTCCCCTTTGGCTTGTATCTGGTTTCAATAATGTTGCAACCTCCCATGACAGAGAAGTGATGATTTCAAACCAACTGTTGGTGTCATTTGCTTCAACTGGTAGGTTTTCAACCAGGAAGAACTGAGCTATCAGGGCCCTAAAATGTTCATCAACTACATTGTTTGCGCCCATCGGCTGTTCCTCACTTGACATATCTCTATTTGGGGACACCTCACTTCCCAAGCTACTTGGTGAGAGCAGTGCATGCTTCCACTCTCCTAAGTCATTTCCATAATCATCATCTTCATCGTCAAACAACAAGTCTTCTCGTTCATATTCTTCATCTTCTTCTGGCTCGGGAGGCAGCCAGAGAAGTCCATTATTGTCAAAATCTAAGGGTTCAGCATCAGCATCGAAGTCTTCTGAAACATCTGCCTCCAAACCCTGCATGTCAAAGTATTGCGGCTCTAAAGAGTTACATAGAACACCTGCATCCACTTGTGATCCATCAATCTTGTTAATTCCATCAAAATCAGCTTGACCATAATAGCCACTGACTCCAGAATAATGCGGCATTTCAGAATCTGACCGATACACACCATAATCATCCTCATCATCACTACCCCTGAATTAAGATAAAAGCATATTCTCTGAGAACTACTGTTCAAAAAAACTGTCTTCATGATTAACCTTGTAGCCAGTCTAACCAGTTTTGTTACCATCATAGCCAATTAACAGGGGAAATTAGAAGCAAGAGCAACTAGTGGGATGCGGCTAATCCTCGTTTGATCATTATTCGTTATATAATATTTTATAGCTAAAACACATTAAATTTGTCAAGTATGTAAAATTAAAAATGAAAAATAGACACCAGAAAACTTGAATAAAAGCTTTTATGAAATACACTAGACTTCATCAATTTCTAAATCTTTTAACTTTAGAGGATCCATTTCAATAAAGTTAGAAGACTATTCCAAATGTCTAAAGTGATGACTAGTCAACTATATTTCTGACACAAATGACTTGAAGAATGTCAGATCAAATAAATATGGAGATAAAATAAAATATATTAATATAAAATATGGCGGAGGATGTGTGACTCCCATAGAAAAGGTATAATACCTTTTCATTGAGTAATCGAATTGCTTTAACGATGAATCCCCTAGGCTTGCTGCAATATCCCTTCTAAGTTCTGATAAAATTTCCCTATCAAGACCTTTTATTTTCACAGATGGTCGATGTAGGCTCATACTTTGTTGCTCTTGTTGATGACAACCAATCAAAACAGGAAGGGAGCAAACACTACTATTAGCTGTGACTATAGATGTACTGGTGTAGCTTGAAACTGATAGTGAAGAACTATAATCCAGATTGGGGACCTGACTATTGTTACTACAACTAGCTGAATCCTGCTCCCATGGCTGGTAACAAAATTGGCATACCCGAATCCTATTCCTCTGATCGCTGGATGGGGCAGGAATTGAGTTTTCAGTACAGCGGGCACAGAAAATTTTGTCACAGTGACGACAATGGAGGCTGTAATTAAGTAAGGTGAATGGGCAATTACACCCGCAGCATACAAAACTTATCTTGTCGGGCATCTCATAAACCCTGGTCACATTCTCCTGCTGAGATTGAGATGGCCAAGAGATCCATGACTTCACGATGCTTACAACTTCAGAGAAAGTCTTTCGTTGAGCATCCATTAACAAATAAAACTCCTTCCCCACTCATTATGACATGTTCGTTTTCATTTGACACCCCTAATAGGCAATAATAAGAATAAAAAAATTACACAAAAGGAAAACTGAATCACTGTAAAAATCCCGACGTCTGAATTAAACTCATCTAAATCAACAAACAATTCATCCACCTGAGTAAACAAAATTACTGAAGATCTCTTTCTACCATCACATGGTAATACTCAAACATGCTTCTTAGACAATGCCAATTGAAATCGTCACATTCATCCATCATCTTCAATCACTCCATGCTTAACCGCAACCGCTAACTTATCCTCATTTCAAAATAAGCTTATTATTGAGAAGTTAAACAACCTAATGAAACAATCAGACAAACTCCTGGTGATCCAACACGACATTCAAGAAAGATCCCATACAATGTGATTAAAATTCCCTCTGAAATCACATACAATATTTTGTTCTCGGTTGAATTAACAAAGAATACAAACAAGATTTGCGCCTCGAAGTTAACGGACTCCTCTGCACCGAAAGCTCAAAGAGAGACGCGAAGCAGAAAGACGGAGAGAGGTTATTCGGAAAAAATCTTGCGAAACCAAACACGGACGAAGAAACGATCCTTCTTCTATCTTAATAATCAAGAAAGCTTCAATTCTGGATCTCGATCATTCATGAAAACATTCACTTCCGACGTGGTTCATCCAAAATATTCATATATTGAAGAAAATAATATCAATGATGCATGACATCGGTGATGTTATGAATAAATCGCAACGCCTCCAAGTAATTGTATTGGAATTTTTAATTTTCCGCTAAAATTGGGGAACTAAAACAAAAAACCATTAGAAATCTTTTTGTTTTGTGGGATTTGAGTGACGACTCTCCAATCTCTTTTTCTTCCGTCGTTTTTGCGTTTCGCGGCTAATAGTCGTTGCTCGTTGGTGTCCCCCTTCCCAATTCGCGCGACCCAGAGGGGAGAAATCTGCTGACGTGGCTGCATTACAATTTTTTTTTAATTCAAATATGCGACAGGTAAATAAACGGGAAAAAAAATATCAAAATTGGTAAAAGATAAATAAATATGTTGAATTTCAATAATTCTAAACGGACTGATTTAAAATTTTGAAATGTTATAAAATTTAAGAAATTATTTAACTACCCCTAGTTTTTTTTTAAATAAAAAACCATCAACCCTCTTGCTGGCCACCGCTGGCCACTGGCCATTAGAGCTCCGACGGCCTACTATATTGGTTTTTGAATTTCTCAAGTAAAAACTGTTAATATAAATACTTGAGTTGTTAATAATGATACTAAAGTTGTAAATGAAGGCTTAATATATATATATATATATATATTTCTTTAGCAAAAGTCGTCAAAAGAGATATTTGAATTGTTAATAGCAATACTAAAGTTGTAAACGAAATATTTGTTGAATATTTCCTAATAACTTTCACTGAAGTTCCGGCGGCTAATATTTTTTCTAATTTTTCAGGCAAAAATTGTTAATATGGATACTGAAAACAAATACCTTATTTATAACTTTAGTATCACTATTAACAACTTAGGTATCCATATTGACAACTGTTGTCTTAGAAATTCAAAAAAAAAAAAAAAAAGATCAGGTCACTATTTACAACTTTAGTATTACTATTAATAATTCAAGTATATATATTGACAACTTTAGCTTGAGAAATTTAAAATATATATATATATATATAAATATATATATATATATATTAGTTCGTCGAAGCAATGGCCGTCAGCAAGGTCACTAAAGCTCTGGCAACGGCAAGCGGTCGGCAAGGGGGTTGAGGATTTTTATTTAAAAAAAACTAAGAGTAGTTAGGTAATTTCTCAAAGTCTGCAATATTTTAAAATTTCAAATCAATCCCTTTAAAATTATTGATATTCAACATGCTTCTTTGTCTTTTACCAATTGTAATGGTATTTTTCTATCTTTTCCCCTAAATAAATCAGCTTCAACATTTTTATGTATTTTTTGCCAACTTCAGCTTTTTTATATATAAATGTTCAACCACTTAAGAAATTGGGAAAATGACAGAAAAATACTATTTAAATTATAAAACCCCCCCAAAATGTCTACTAAATTAGCAAAATGATAAATAGGTAATTTGATAAGAATATGAGATTTTAAAGTTTTGGTGTTGACAATTTGAGTATGAGAATTAGCAGTTTGGGTATAGAGATTGCCGACTTGAGCTTTCCAAGTTGTCACTGTGTATACTAAAGTTGATAATTGTTATTCTTAAGTTGTTATTGTCTATATTCAAGTTGCTAACACCCAAACTTCAAAATCTCATATATCTACCAAATTACCTATTTTGTCATTTTACTAATTTAGTAGACATTTTGGGGTTTTGTAATTCAAATGGTATTTTTCTGACATTTTTCCTAAAACATTTACTTTCAAATTTTAAGGGCCTGATTTAATACCTTACATAATATCAAGGTTGGAATAGAATGGACCAATATTGATAACGCGACAAATTAATGTTGGAATTCGGATTCCCACTATAATGTAATTGGAATGGATCAACATAGAGTTGGTCTAACCATGTAAGACTTCGCTAGATCCTTTTGAGTCTCAAGTTTGAGATCTAGATGAGACACTTATATTAGAAGGAACATGCACGAATGCTGAATTAGATACTGAATGGTAATATAAAAAAATAGGGATGGAATGAGTTTGTTGGTTATGGTATTTAAAAAAATGAGAATCTAATATATTTTTTATATTTTATTAAATTAACATTAAAAATTTTGTTTTTATGGGTGGTGGTGGTGAATGGATAGTCAAGTGGAGGAGAACTATAGTGAATGTAAGGGCAAATAATGTCTTTTTTTCATATTCCTACATGTTGTAGTCTCCATTTATATGTCCTAACAATACAATCCTAATGTATTCACTTAATATATCCTGGCATCAGGATTGCACATAATCATCTTTAATACAATCCAACCAAATCAGGTATTGATGTTCGACCGTGCCTCAAAATTGATACATTAATTAGGGAGGCAAACATTATATTAGAGATAAAATATTTAGGAATAATGTTTGTGTTTCATGAGTAAAAGTGATATTATCTCTTGTGTTTAATATAATATCTACTTAATTAATTTAGATTAATTAAAGAAATTAGTTATTTGTCAAACATGTGTTGGTTCCCCTTAAACGCCTTTTTAAATCATTTGCTTTAGAATTATTCCTTAATGCAAATCCTCTTAATATGTGCAAATCAACAATGATAGTTTAAAAAATGATAGATATAAGCGACAAAGTGAATTAAAATCTTATATCTAAAACAAAATCTAAGTTCAAGTAGCTTTTTTTTTATTAAGCATATGAGGTAGTATATTTTACCGTTTAAACTTTAAACTACTAATATAATTAATATATGAATTTTAAGATTTGTGAAATATTATTAAACCTGCATATGAATACCCATTAGTGTGCTGGGAAAATGAAGCAAATTTGGTGGGGTATGCATAATTCATAGCAGAAGCGAGTAGTCTTGTTCAAGTCCCACGCTGCTATATACCCTATGTATCACTAAAATTTTGACCATTTTTATGAAATGACTAAAATTATTATTCACAACCAAACATGCATATATATGCTACATGTTTTATATTCAAAGTTTAGAATAAATATATTTCAGTATTTATAATTTATGGATAATAATTTTTAATAATTTTATATGAAATAATGTTGATCGTAGATATATATAGAGGCTAAGATAACATGTAGAAGGCAGCATATGTTATATCGTAATTAATGCATGCCAATAGAATGATTTGGTTGCAAAAATAATTATTGTTCCCAGCTGTACATTGTTCAATTATTTATCACAAAATTGATTTAACCTTCCTTTTAATTTAATTTTATAGTAATACTCCCTCCGTTAGCTTATAAAAGCAACGAATGAGGCTATGCACATATACTATAAGAAATTATTTAATTTAATTTGAACTCAATTCATATAGTTTCTTTAAGTCAAGGGGGAATATTTTGAGAATACTCTATCCCATCTTTATAAACGTCGGCTATCACAAGAGTTTTATAATTCAAAATATAACTTTCCTTGGTCCCAAAAAGTTACTAATATTAAGAATAAGAGAGGAAGTAAAAAAAAAATTTAAAACAAACAAAAAAATACACACAATTCAACTTGATTAATAGTTTTGGCCAAAAAAAAAAAAACTTGATTCATTAGTAGCTAGTATACATAGTAAGAATTTGAACTTATATACTATAAGATGAAGAATACTTGATGGAAAAAAAACAAAATGAAGATTTCTGGAAATAATTTCAATAAAATTAGAAGGAAAAGAAGGTATTTATAAGTTCCATACAAGTGATTTCACTGGGAGAGATCTCACTAACGTACGCAAGAGGGCACAGACAAGGAGACTGGGAGAAAGAGTATAATATGTCTTAAGTGTGTGTTTGGCAAACCTCCAAATCATGTTTTACGAAACCCGAGATAAAATTTTTCTCACACACTTACCTCGTAAGTCGTAAAAGCTATTAAAAAAAATTAATCTAAACACACACAACCAAGCTTTCCTCCTTTAATTTTGAGGGGATTTAACCGAGCACTATCTAATTTGATTTACGAGGATACAGAAGAGCTCTAATTTCATTTTTAAGCAAATTAGCTTTTCTAATAATCTTTATGGCATGAACTTTAATTTTTTTAGGAACTGCCACACTTTTGAGATTGATATGTAATTTTTTGATGTATTCATTTTCTTTAATATACATTTGACTTTCTTAAAAAAAGAGAGTATAATATGTGTTCCTTCTTCTTTCCTGGGAGAATATTTTTTCATTTTTACATGAATAATCTAATCAATCAACTTTGATGCAGAAAATAACAGTATATTAACAACTTAAATAACTTTTTCTTCCCCCTTTTTTTCTTCACATGTATTTCAAATCTATTTGGGAAAACTGGTTATGTGATGTCTCTTTTGTAACTTCCAGCCTAAACTATAATTATTTGGAGCTAAAGCGGGGATTTTATATATTAGAGATATTATTGAAATTAAACCGCATATTGTTTAATGATGAGAGAATTGTTGGGATTGCTGGATAATTAATTTAAATAAATGATGAAGATATGGTTAATAATTTAAATAAAGTCAGTTTGACATATTCAATTCAGATTATCATATGTATCAAGCACAGCCGAGAACGTAACTGAGAAGAATGTTAGACATTATATGGGTGGCTGAGGATAACAAATTAACAATACAGCCTTATCTCTCTCTAACTCTAAACCAAATTAATTAAATAAATGATTAATCAATTAATTAGCATATCTCATTACCTGCTGTATCACTTCAATAAGCATAAATGATAAAATGCATGAATCTGATCTTCCGGAACAGTACACAAGAGACAATTTCTCAATATATACACGTCCCCATAAATATCATACTAATTTATTTATTGATAAAAAATTGAAGAGATCCCATTTTATTGAAGCAAACTTATCCTTGTCCTTTTTTTTTTTTTTTAATTTCAAAAGAATGAAAAAGAGCCTATAGCTAGACTGACTAATATTAAGGTCATGACTCTAGTATACTACAAAAGATATACTCAATTTATTTTATAGATACTTATTTGCTTTGATTAATTTGTAAACTTTAAATATATATTGGTGTACAATTATATATATATATATATACACACATATATAAAGTTTGACTCTGAAGAATACTTAAAAACAATGAAATACTACATGGCTATATCATTAGTACTTAAAATCTAAGTAAGAACCATCTATATGCAATTCATGCTCAGCAAATATGACATAAGGGGCAAACAGTTCCAAGAAGTTAGTAGTACCTCTGATCCTTAATATAAGAGCCGATTGACTTTTTTTAAAAAAAATTAAGAAAACTAATTAAATTACATTAAAATTTTTATATTTATCGTTCGTCTTCAAATTAACTCGTTTGACTTATATAAACTGATATATAATATAATGATACATAACACATGCATACTATGATTAAATAGTTTATTTAACTTCCTTAACTTTTCTAAAAAAAGTCAACTAACTCTTATATGAAAAACCGGCTGGAGGGAGTATCATATGCTTGTGATCTAATCAAACAAAGCTGCATTATTTTTTAAGTCATTCTTTTATTTTCCTTTTTAAAGACGGACAAAAGATTTAAAATCTAGAAATGCCTATTTTTTAGATACGTTTTAATTTGTTAGATGAAGATAACAAGGGTAGGTAGGTTTTTGCCATATCTTAAATCAAGATGAGTTTGAACATGGGGCTCTCCAGTCTCTAGCTACTTCACTCTCAGCATGCATATATATAAAAGGCACTATAATTAATATTGAAGCACACACAAATTAATTAAATTGAGGCAACAACACATTATGTCAAAAGGTCATCCCTTTGATCATTCCTTTGCAACTACTTCAAAGCAATAAACTTTCACCATATGGATGAAGTCTCTGATACTAAATGGAAATGGCTGTACTGTCTTTGATTCCCAAGGCCAAATTGTGTTTCGTGTTGATAATTACGACATCAGATGTGCACATGAAGTTTTTCTCATGGATCAAAATGGCAATGTCTTGTTCACCATACTAAGAAAGGTACAACATCGATCTCATACTCTGATTCTATATATTGTAAGAATTTCAGATGTACCTGGAATACAACCGTTTATCACTAAAACAATATGTCTACTCTCTTCATCTAATCGTGTTCATAAATATCATTCCATTAGCGTGGGTAATTAGAGATAAACCGTCACATTTTAGGTATGCCCGAAATTCTTACATATACGATATTAAATCACATATTTCATATGCTACATAGACTTAACAACGAAGTCATAGTCCAATTTCATTATTGTGTTTTGTTTTTGGTATAGAAATACGAGTACTCTAGGGTTTGGGAGGGCTTCAGATCCAATAATGAGCAGAAAGAACCAAACTTTCGAGTGAGATCAAAGGCTTGCAGGATTCAAAGAAAAGCTTTGACATACCAAGTTATGCTTGGATTGGATAAGAAGCAGCCATATTATCACAGAATAGAATGCAGCACATGCAGGTCATCTTTCTGCAAAATCTCATATCAGTTTGGAGGGCTTATTGCAGAGGTAAATTAAATTCTGCTTAATTATATCTAAATATAATATATATATATATAGTTAGATAGAAAATCCAGATTAATTTATATAATTAAAAATATGCACAATTAACATTTGTGTGTGTGTGTTTTTCTATTTATTTATGAGCAGTTGAGGAGAAAGAAGGCAAGCTGTGGAGTTGAACTGGGAGAACATGTTTTGTCAATGGCAGTGGAACCAAATATAGACCTTTCTCTTATCATGCATGGGCCTTGTTGTAGCTTACTGCCTCGTCAACTCTAAAGTGTGACTACATGGGATTGGGGTGTTAGCTGCCCCTCTTAATTGTGCCTTGATTTTGGGGCATGTCCCAAATGTTCTTTTTTTTTTCTTCTTTTTATTATTAGATTCTACATAAAATAAGTGACATTGTGATATTTTATGAGTAAAAAATAAAGTTTTTTTCATTTTTTTATGATTTTTTAAAACTTTCATACTCTAAGTGAAAAAGAAAATTGCACCATATTTCTGAAAAATCATAAAAAATCGAAAACAATTTTATTTTTTGCTCATAAGATATCAAAATGTCACTCATTTTATGTAGAATCTAATAACAAAAAAAACATTTGGGAAATGTTCCAAAATTGAGGCGTAGCTGGGAGCTCAACTGAGAGGGGGCAGCTGACTTCCAGCCCAACTACCCAAATGAAAAAGGGGGAAATTTGCACTCAATCATGTGTATGGGAAGTCTTGTGGCCAACACTAAAACCTCCTCAGAAAGTCTACGATACAAGGAGATTAGTCACTGCTACCGGAGATGGACACCTGAGCCTATCAAAAAAAATATTGTGTAGTTTATTAGCTAGAGAGAACAAACTTGTACTCCCTCCGGTCTTAATTATAGGACAATATTTTAGAGTTGATCTTCGTCCTAATTATAGAACAAAATTTTAATTTTTATCAATTTCTTCCTAAAATACCCCCATTGATACAAAGTGATAAAAAAGGCTGGAGGAAACAAACGGACGTGACATATTATCATTCACATGACGCTATTGATTACCAACACCTTCAAATTAAATATTCTTGAGCCTTTGACTGCGCTTATCCAATGAGAATGGTGGTGCCCACTTATACAAGGTTAAACTTTAAAACTCGACTTTTATTTGTCACGGCTCATGCAATCATCTGCGAGGTGATTGCCCTATTAAATAAGGATATTTTAGGAAAATAAATAAAATTAACTAATTTAATTATTATTCTTAATTTTTTTAAAGTTAGATAAATATATCCTATAATTAGGACCGGAGGAAGTATTATTTATTTGTGTTTTGTTCTCAAAACTATCAAATATGCAAATGATGAAGTCAACTGGTATGTGTTACTCAAAGGTAGTTGTGATTTTTATTAATTTTTCCAAGGTATTAAAGATCGGACCGGGTATTGAACCGGTCGGGGTACTTGGTTAAGGGTCAGTGGGTCAAACCGGGATCAAACCGGAGCTAAACCGGGACCAAACCGGTGAATAATTGAAAATTTTAGGCTTATAGTATGAAATTCTAAAGGAAAAAGTTAAAAAAATTTTTTTTTTTTTTTTTAATTTGGGACCCGGACCGGACCGTGAACCGGACCGGTCTAGTGACCGGTCCGGCGGGTTCCGGGCCGGACCGGCCGGTCCGGTCCGGGTCCGTGAACGTTGAATTTTTCTCTCTCTTTCACGGACGTCTTTGAAAATAACACTATTATATTCTAAGGGGCTATATAAGTAAGAAAAGATCAAGAATCAATGGAGAAGTTGTATTCTTCACGTTTGTTTTCTTCTCAGAGAACAGCTTTGTATAGTTGCAGTAGGCCTATCTGCTGAGGGAAGATCCTGTGTATTTGTTCTCTCTAATTATTACATTACATTATCCTTATTGTTTGGATAATATGGCCTTATCTTTGAAAATTAAAAAATGAAATAAAAAATGAAAATGAAAATAAAAAAAAAGAAAAAAAGTTCTCTTATTGATGATGATTAGTATCTAAATTGGCATTGTCATTCATTAAGGGAAAATAAAAAATATATATATAAAATACAAAAAATATCTCTCATTTGTAGGTTTAAATTGGGAAATTGTTTGTAGAAAAAATATAACAATAAATAAATAAAAAACGAAAATGAAAAATAAAAAAAATATTTCATTATATTGATAGGTTTAAATTAGGAAATTACTTGTGAGAAAAATAAAAAAAAAACTAAAAAAAAAAATCTCCCATTGATAGTGATTAAATCAAGCTAAGAAGTTTTATTAACATAAAATACAAAACAAAAATAAAAAACAAAATCTCCAAGTAATTGGGTCAAGTTAGAAAGAGTATTTATGAAGAAAACTTTACTTTGAGACAAAAAAATTAGAAGCGCAAAGATACAAAAAATGGGAAAAGCAAAGACACAAAAAAATAGGGAGAGAAAAGAGGAAAGAAATGATTAGAGGTATATAAAAATAAGAGTGAATTATTGATTGTGTTCATCTTTTTATATTCTTTTTCTTCATACCCAAGGAAAGCCTACGCCCGTATGGTTGCTGTCACATATGTGATGCTTCAACACCAATGGCTAGAGGGAGGAATCCAATATAATAAGGATTAATTTATTTTCTTATTGTTTTTCATTTTTCCTTCTCTCTTCTATATTCTTTTTCTTATTTTTTTTAAAAAACTCAGGGAAAGCCTATACTTTTGTGATGATTATCACATATGTAAGCTTAAGCATAAATGATTAAAGGGTGAATCCAATATGAAATTTGGATTAGTTTGTTTTCTTATTATTCTTCATTTTCTCTCTCTTCTATTTTTATTGTTTCATTTTTATGCTTAAGGAAAGTATATGCTCTTGTGATTGTTATCACCTTTATGAGCTACAACACTAATTGTTAGAGGGTGTAATTTAATATGATTTGGATTATTTTATCTTGTTTTTCTTTTTCCTTCTTTTTCTCCTTGTATCTTTCCTCTATATTCTTTTTCTTCTTTTCCTTATTTTTTCTATTTAATCTTTTTAATCTCATATGATTTTACCACTCATCCCTCTTTCTTTTTATTTCTTTCACTCCACCACCCCAGCAATATTTATGCTGCTCTCTTTTTGTTGATATTGTGAGGATATGCCTAATGATATTTGTGTGGTACTTGAACCATGAAGATGGTATGTATCTTTTATTCACTGACTTGACATGTGATGATTTGCTTCCAACACACTTATTTTCATTGTTTGAATGCATATTACTTATATGTTATTTTCATCTCTCCCTCTAACCTAAGTTTTTCTTTATAAAAAGGAAAAAAGAAAAATGATTGTGACCCATTTTCATAAATAAAAATAATAAAGAAGAAAGCTTCTCTATTTATCAAAATAAATGAAATTGATTTTAAAAGGGATTTCTATCGTGTGATTTTTTTAGAACCTCCTCAGGTAAAAATCGATTATTTTTTTCGTGTGAGATTATGAGAATCTCCTCAGGAAGTTTAGTCCAAGAGCTTTCTAAAAACCTTTCTTTTATTCAATAAAAAAAATAGAAGAGTTGTTTTCATAAAATAAAAAATACCAAACAAATAAAAAATCATTTTCTCAAATAAATTAAAGAAGCTTTTTCCTTAGAAAATATACACAAAGCGACATGCATTTCTACCCCGAATTGCATGAGCTTTGATCCCTCTAACAGGAATATAGGCCCTAGATTCTCTTCCTAGGTCAAGTCCAATTTTGTAAATAAATATATTTTTTCTCATTTTTTTTGTAAATAAATGTTCATTTTTTCTTTATTTTTCATTTCATTTATTTTTGTACATATTCTTTTTTATTTGGGGAATTATAATAAAATTAAAGGCCATATTCATTTTTAAATAATTGACTTAGTGTAACCATTCTTATGAACGGGTGCTGTGGAGTGCTTAACACCTTCCCCATGCACAATCGGTTCCCAAACCCTATCTGGTTTTCATTTTTCAAAAAAATATTTCCAAAATTATCCTTTTTCAAAATTTTGGCGGTGGCTCCATATTTTCCAAATTTCAAGCGCTACACTTATCTTTTTTTTTTTTTTTTTTGCCATCAGGCGCTTCACTTATCATATATATATATATGCATGAATATATATTAACGATCTTATATATATTTATATATATATATATATATATTTATGATTTACCTATACAATGATACTGAGAGAAAAGTGGTTAAAATTAGTTGATATTCTTAATTTTTTGAAGAACTTACTACTATAACATTCCATATCAATTAAAGTCGAATATTCCTCTTCTCAATAAGACACAGGAAATGTATGAAGATAATTTTATAGAAGTGAAGCGTGTGTGTGTGTGTGAGTGAGTGAGTTGTTTGAATTTGGCAACAAAAAAAAAAAGAGTGAGTTGTTTGAAACAGTAAAAATTGGATTATTCGGATACTGATATAGGTTTTTTATGAGGCAATAAAGGGGATACTTCATTCAAGTTGTGTAGGAGTATAAGATACTATGCAGAGGTTTCATGGAATATTTTGCTGTCTCTCTAAGGTTCCATTCTCAGTAGTGGACAGTAGTGCTGAACCATCCAACACCGACTCTTCTCTTATTACTTGTTGCTTTCATGTTTTGCCTTCTATAACTATATATATACCTATTACATTCAACTGTTTATTCCCTGCTTATTCGTTTTTTACATTTTTCAACCTTTTCATTGTGGTCCAGTGGCAAACCTAGCAAGCTTAATTAGGAGCTTTCTTTTATAAAAAAGAGTACGGATAATAATTACACTCGCGCATATTTGCATAAGGGTAGACTACTAGACCAATTGGTCTGATTGCTCTTACCTTTGTCCACCCAATCAGAAGAGTTAGTCCGGTCTTTCTGGTCCTTTTCTTTTTGCATATGATCAATTGGAGCAGGTTTTGTTGGATCGGACCGGGAGAAATGTTAAAAAAGATTTTATTGGCAATTTAATTGCTAAATAGGATATGGGAAGATATCTATATACGGAGGGAAGATTTTTGCACACGGAAGGAAGATTTTTGCACATGTATAGGGGATAATATTTCACACAAGGAAGATATTCTGCACGTGAAGGTCCCATTTGATAAATAAGTTTTCAATGAAATATTTTTTCACAATTTTCCCTAAATTTTATTCTTCTCCTTGGGGGATTTCTTTTTTTCCGATCAACATGATAAAACCTACACAAATGATATAGCTTATAGCAAAAGAAATTAAATAGTATGTTGCACGATGATTTACGCATTCAAAAGAAATACTAAGCTACCTCGGCTTCTTAATGTGGAGTTAAATAACTAATTTAATTTGTTAAGATTAAGAAAGCTTATTAAATTATTAAAAAATGTGCTCTGATTTTTTTAAAATACATTTTTTATTCATTTGTGTTGAAACTACTCATATTATTAATCAAAATCCCTTTAATATGTGCTATCAATAGGGATTGTTTGAGAAAAATTATAAATTTGTGAAATAAAGTTAATTGAAATCTTACCTTAAATACCAAATATATAAACCCAAACCCCTCAGAGCCATGGTTATCTGACCCGGACCGGACCGGAAACCGACCAATTGGCCAGTAGATCAATTCGGTCTAGGTCAAGTTTTAATTTTCAAATTTTTTTTTTCTTTAGAATTTCATACTAGTAAGCCTAAAATCTTTCATTTCTCATAGGTTTAACTTCGGTTTGATTCTGGTCTGACCTACTGACCCTTGATCCAATACTCAGGCCGATTCACTGACTAGTCCAGGTTTAATTACCTTGCTCGGAGCACATTTTATGCTCATCATTTTGATGAGCAAAAATGTGCTCATCGCCCATCTTCATCATTAGATTAATTTTAGATGGTTAAGATTTAATTTAATTTTTATATTTTAAATAAATTTTTATTTTATTATGTGCATAATTAAAAATAAAGATAATTTTATAACCATTGCTTCTTATAAAAATGAATTTATCATTTACAAAATCACAAATTAAAATTTGAACAGTCCAAATTTTAATCTGAATGGCTGAGATTTCATCACAATGATGAGAAATTAGGTGATCATCACTATGACGAGTATGAGATGCAGACCCTAAACCCCTTTAATTTGCTTCTTTCCGACCAGAGGAGTAATATTAAAAAAGTCATCTTTTTTGGCCAAACATAGAAAAGTATGATTGATATAGAGCTTTTGCAATTTACACAAGCTAGGGAACAATAAGTATGATTTATATAAAACGTGATTACATTTATGCTCTAGTCTTGCACTTTGCCCATATAGCAATATGTGCAGATGGCTAGAGGCTAGTTGCTGAAAGCGTAGAGGGAAGTCTATAGGTATATATATGAAAGCGTTAAGAGCATACATAAATGCATAATCACTTATAGTAATACTTGTAATAATTTGATAAGTGCATGTCACTTGTTATTAGCCTAATTAATCAAGTTTTGGTTTGAGTAATAAGCTTATTATGATGTGCGTTGGACAGATGCTTGTTCCTCAGCTCAGCAACGTCGATATCTCCAAAGTGATTCTCAGGAATCCAGTTTCCCGTCTTTGGATCTCTCATCCAAAACACTTTCTCTTTTCCGCCAACACCACTCACCATCGACTCTCCCGCCACGTTCCTCGCCGCCGTCTCAGCCGCCCCCAGCCTTCCATGCTCCGCCACAACCGTTTGGCATCTCTTGCTGCACCATTAACGTACTATCTTGAGCATACTCAACAAGACACACACACACATGCCACTGCCATCCTACTTATAAGTCTATGTTAGGAAAAATTTTGATCCTTATTTTAAGTCTATTTTTAGAGTAATAAATGAGAGTGTATGTTATAATTTTGCCACTATTAAAGATAGAAAGAAAAAAAAAAGAGTTGAAAAATACTCATTCATAAATGATGGCAACATTAAAAAAATTTATCAATTTAGTCTATATTTATTGAACCAACTAACTTTTCTTAGTACGTGAGGATTAAGTAATATGGACTTATAATAAGACCAGAGTGGTACATTTATACACACTCACACACAAGCATATAAATAATTAAGGGGATTAGAGAGAGAGAACCTGATGAGAGAGAGAAGTGGGTTGACAGAAATCTTGGCCATTCTATTATTGTGGAGGAAGCTTTGGATGGTTTGGAAGTTGCAGAGAATGAGGTTTATAAATAAACTCACAAAGTAGGTTTCCAGATGCTACTCCTAGCTAAACGAGTCCAAGCTAATTAAAATTAATTGCAATTTTTATTTTTGGATAAGACTTTGATTGGATTCGGTTGTTAAATGTGTATGTGTATGTGGACAGATTCCCTTATATTTGGTCTTTCTGTCCTCACGTTTTTGTGCGCTGATACTCCAATGACATTGAAAAAGATTGTCTTTCGGTGTGTGTGGATTAAAGCGTGCATGATCTAAGGGAAAAAGATATATAAATACCATTTAAACTTTCAAAACCTAAGAAAGTCCCTTAACACATGCAAAGGACAAAGAGGGGATGGGGTGGGAATTTGGGTTTTTCATGTTTAGGAGAAATGACTAAAAAGTCCTCATTACTCGATCATTTTACACATATTATCGGTAGTTATTGATTTTGTTAAAACTATTACTCTTTTAGTCAATCTCATTACTCAATTAGTCACAATCTAAAACTCTTTGTCAATCATTTTATATATTTTGTCAGCACTTATTGATTTTGTTAAAACCATTATTCTTTTAGTCAATCGCATTATTCAATTGGTCACAACTCAAAACTCTTATTCAATTTTTTAATACACTCTGTCAGTACTTATTGATTTTGTCAAAATCATTACAGATTTCGTCAACACCACTATTTATTTTGTTAATTTCATTACTCAACTGGCTACAACTCAAAATTCTTTGTCAATCATGTTACACATATTGTTAGTACTTACGAATTTTGTCAAAACTATTATAGATTTTATCAAAACCATTACTCTTTTATTTAGTCTCATTATTCAATTGATCACAACCAAAAACTTACTCAGTCCTCTTAGACAATAAGAATATCAAGGCTAATCAAGGCCAAAACTTCCAATAAACCGAGTGAGAAATGCACTGAACTTGGCAGCGGCCATGGGGTTGTGAAAGCAGCATTGCAACAAGCAAACAAAAGGAGGACTTAACTCTATCCTTATAAGAGAGATGCGAGAGATCGTGATCATGATCCACCATAAACACTAATTGGAAGACCAATAGGAAGCCGTGCCCATAGAGAGAGTATTGGCTCACAAGGTTCAACAAGAAAACGAAGACAAAGAAGAAGAAGGATTATGGTTTAGAAGCTTCAATTCCTTCAAATCCAATGGTCTGATCTACTAAAAAGCAAGAGAGGTGGATGTTTATGGAAGCTCACAAGGTTCATCGACATCATTTCAACTTTCTGTTCGAAAATCGACCTCCCAGACGAGGTTGTTGGATTTGAAGGATTCGAAAGAGTGTGTCGTGGTGTGCTACTGCTGACCCTGCGGACTCATCGATCTGCTGGCTCTCACGCTCTACAAGGTTACAACATTGCTATGCCAACGAGCCCTAAGTAACAAGCATTGCCGCAAGCACGCTAGTAAGGGGTTTCTGCAGAAGAGGCTAGCAAGGGGCTTCTGATCGTCACCGGTGTTGTTGGCTTCGTCGGCAGCGAAGAGGGAGGAGGTTAGATGTGATGAGATCTAAAGTAGGAGCCGACACAGGAAGAGTAAGAGAGGGAGAGAGAAAGAGGAGTAGGGTTTGTGACTTTCTGTTATGTGAGGGGTATTTTAGTAAAAACACTTAAACTTCAAAAATCCTAAATTCCTCCCAATCATCTCTGTATCCTTTCAATTTCTTAACAGATTTTTTAGGGTTTTGAAAATTTAGATGGTATTTAAATGAAATTTTCCCTATAATTAACTTGATCAAATTCCTAAAAAAAAATCAATGATTTTTTAGTCACAGCGTTTATGAATGGAAAAATTGAGAAAAAGTCACTCATTAAAAATTTTATTGATAAGAAGGACTTGATAAATTTTCATGCACAGAACGTGTCCATACTCTAGTGAAAAGTCTTTGAAAGTTTTATTGATGAGAAAAACCTTATATGTTTTTAAGTATTTACAAGATTTCAAATACAAAAAGTACTAGTATTCAAATTCAAATGCTTCTAACTTAAAAATTTTTTCTAATATCTATAACTAATAAAATTTTTGAATATGGATTTTTCACCAATTTTTTTTCATTTTTGCCTTCCTAGGAATAAAGCATGCATGGTTAATTTGGACAAATGGCTCTCCCTCACTCTTGAATCCAACATTATATACACTAGTAGTATTTTTTACCACACATTATATATAGTATTGATTATCAAATAATTGCATTAAAAAATTATTTCTTCTAATGATTAAATTAAGAATCTAATAAATATATTTTTGTTATTTTGACTAAATATTACTCCTAAAAACATAAAAACAATATCATGTCAATAATTTAGCGAAATTCAATATCTTATATAGACATAAATTAATAAGCATTTAGAAACTCATTTCAAGATTTGATTCCTAGCTTACTTATTAAGCACAGGTCCTCATAAAATAATGTTCAATTATGTATAAGATGAAAAAAGCCGTTTGTGTAACCTCGGAAAAAAGCCTTTTGTTACCATTAATAAGAGAAATGGACAGTATTATTCCTTTTAAAGAAAAAAGAAAGAAAGACACTTGTTATTATTCTTTGTTCAAATGATAATAACGTGTGTAAAACTTATATATAACAACTTTATTCTTTGTTTTCTTCAAGGCATTTGATACCATCTTCATCACTTAATTAAGCATTGATAATTATGGGACACACGTATTGAATCTTTTGCCGAAATGTGGGGAATTTTTGAAGATACGTGAGTGATGGAATCCAAAATTGTCATAGTATATCATTAATTAATTAACATTTTCCTCTTCCATATATTCTACAATATGCCTTTTTTCCTCCTCTTCCATAAATAATATATGTAAGACTGCTAAAATCTGAAATTCACACGTTCACACTGAAAAAAGTGCTTTTGCATGTTTTAATCAGAACATATTCTTAATGCAATTGGAAGAAGAAAGTTGATTCTTATTGATATAAGGTCAACTTTTTCTATTAAAAAGTATTAAGCTTTACAGCTTTAAAGCCAGAAATTGGGTTCTCATCCGAAATTATATTCGCTGAAACAGTTTTTTTATGCGTCCAAGTGGATTGATAAAACATACTCCTTCCGGTCCTAATTATAAGATAAAGTTGATTTTTTTTGGAGAAATTAAGAAAACCAATTAAATTACTTTAGAGTATTTTTATTTTTATTTTTTTCTCCAAACTAATTAATTTGACTAATAAACTAATATATAATCTAAGAATACTAAAAATATAAATACTTTAAAATAATTTACTTGGCATCCTTAATTTCTAAAAAAAAAAATCAACTTTACCTTATAATTAAGACTGGAGGGAGTAATTCTTTTCATTGGCCAATATTTAATTCATATAAGCACTGTGCTTTGAGGACAAAACATTTAATGTATCATCAACTAAAGTTCGACCACGTGAATGGAAGGAGCTTTATTTTTTAAAACACAGGTTATTAGGTGTTTGATTTCCAACCTTTATATATAAATCAAACCTAATTAAAAACCATGTTTGCCTGTATCTTTTACCCTTGATACTTTGAAGGAGATAGGTTTGATTCCATTCTTTTATGTATGAAACAAATCTATTTAGGAATCATCTATTCTTTGCCCTTAATAGTTTAAAAATAAAAATAAGGAAAAATACTACATGTATCAATATAATATGGAAAAATGATTTTAAAAACAATTATACGCCTAACTGTAATTTTTTTTACAAAAAAAATGTCACGTGCTACATATTGCTTGTTTTTTGTGGGACATAACCACTATCGTAGTCAACATTTTCATGCTTAATTTGTAAATGGATATGAATTGAGTAGTTGGTTTTGTTGTCATGATCAAACATTCAAAATTTCAATGCTTATATTTTGTTCCATTCACTTAAATCCGGAAATGTCCAAACATTTTGGTTAATACTCGTGTTTTTAATATAAGACATATTTAAGAAATTAATCTTAATTCTAAATATAAGACATGATTTTTATATTTGTCAATCTTTTCCTAATTTATTCCCATTGATGCTCCTTCAACAATAATTAAAGGAAAACTTCTTGTGTAAACCTGATTTGCTATGTCATTTGCGATCTAACCTGTTAAATTACAACTCAACTAATATTTATTTATATTAATCCTAGTTGGCTAGTCATGTAATTCACATTTTTATTTTTCTTAAGAAAATAAATCTCTTAATTAAGATTTCACTAGTAATAAAATAGTAAATCTTGTGAAATCTTTTAATTTTATTAATATGCCAGCTAATATTTATGAAGTGTCGAATCAACTCATGAGTTGTTGTATTTTAATTGGTTATACCACAAATGATGTGGCAAACTAGATTCATATAAAAATTTCTCTCAAGGACAAGAGAGAATGAGGGAATTAAGAAATATGACTAGACTGTTTTAAAAAATACATGTCATATGAACTAATATAACTAGCTTTCTTAATCTAATCAAGTTAGATGAATACACCTTACATTAATAACAACAGAGAGTAACTTAATTTGGGGGTATTATACGTTATTGATACCATAACTTGTGAAATGAACTAAAATTCTGATAAACTTCGACGAGATTCAAATTCTTGTAGATGCATTTGATTGCATATACTGACCTCTATTTAGATTCCACTTAACAAGGTTGCTTTTATATCACCAACTACCAAATGTACTGAATATGCACTAGTCTGCTATAAAAGTAGAGAAGACTTATCATTTGATACATGATTATATTACAACATGTCAGCAAATTCACGGAACAATAACATAGACCTCATGTCCTTAATAATTGGGGCCCTTGATGGGATTCAAAAGCCGTTGAAGTTCAATACTAGGAACTTCAAATCTAAGGACCAAAAAATGACAACAATAATTGGATGTAGGGCTGTGGGATGGAGAGGATAGCCTAATCCTAATGAAATCAGTATTGCTTGAGAGTTAAGACCTAAATTCTCATTTTCACCCCCTAAAATCACTATAATCTTTATATAGAACACAATGGTTACAGATAATTCCAACGCAAGAAGGAACTAGCAAGGGCTTGTCAATGGAGGAAAGGGAGAGGAAGAACTATATCAAAGGGGTTTTGATGCCATTGACCCCTGAGAAAACCCATTAGCAGTAACACCTGAGGGTTTCTTTTTGAAATTTGTTACACTACAATGAGGACATATATATTCTAGTCCATCTGTTTTTGCATAATCCTGCACAAGTTGTGAATGATATATTGGTGAACACTTAACATGAAGAAAAAGGTAATGAAATTCAATTTCCTTCACACAAGATAGCATCAGACCATTCATTGACAACAAAGATAATTAGGATAGTACCTTAAATGCGCCAAGACCTTGCCGTCTGTCACATCCAAAGTGGGCCCACTCGCCACATATCCCACAATTCACCCAATCCCCGGCTGCACTACTGTTGAATAGTTCAAAAGTTGTAAGCAAAGATTTACACAAAATCCAAGTGGCTGCTACTAATTGTACAGCTATTTCCACCATAGCAACATCCTCTACTTTTGGTCATGAGCCAAGACTAAATTAGATGAAAGTTGGTAACTTCAGCATTTTACATGGAAGTAGGTTTTAAGAGAGAAGAATCTGCATGCGATGGCAAAAAGCTGAAAGCAACAGCATTTCTAAATATGACTGAAGAAAAAGGGAGAAGAAAGACCTGTGGCACAATAAGCAGCACTCTCCATCCACATCATCATGTGCTAATTCATACTCTAGAAGGTATGTTTCATAATGCCTTTTCAGTGTATTTCCAACGCCCTGTAGAACAAGATAAATTGTGCAAATAACCTTAGCTGTTACATGTTATAGCTAGTTAACCTTGAACACCGAAAAAAACATCAGATCATCGCATGTTTTGATTCTGAACCAGTTTCTGGAACCATTACCAGAGCTTTCTAATTAATTAAGGGAAAGAAATGCAAGAAACCCTCTTGAACTTTAGGTGACTCACAAATAACACTCCGAACGTTCAAAGTCAGAAATGAGGTCCCCAAATTTCTCACTTCAGGTAATAGGTCCTTCTGTCTATTTTTCATCAACCCTGTTATCTCATAAGTCACATTTTTTTTGGACCATAGTATCAAAAGCCCTTTAGACTCCCCCACAACACCCTAAATTGGCTAAACAGACACTAGGGGAGATGGGAGTTTGTCACGTTGATTTCAGTAAGTTACGGGTGGCAAATAAGTAAGTCCATTAAGATAAAAATCTAGGAGTTATTTGCATATATAGATAATAATAAAATTAAAATTTAAAAATTACAAGTCAAGAAAGGAAATGTATATTAATCCCACAGTTGGCTAAAAGTTTTTTGTTCTTTTTACCCACTAAACCTAAAATTAACAAACCATTTATCTTAAATTCCAAATTACTAATACATCATATATTAATTCAAAAGCCGTCATTTTCTCTTTTCATAATGCATCAATTCTACACAATATCTTTTCCTTGGTAGGGCACAAAAATTGGCCAACTTAGGACACCAAATTGAAACGTACTGATAGATCTGGTTATAAGAGCACTTCTATTGCCTATTGTCCCCAGGATCAAAAAAAAAAGTACATACTGACACATTAATCTCACAAAAAGAGACTACAATGAGATCTAACAAAGGTATCAAACATACAGTCATTCTATTGGTGGTTGTGTAATTGCGCATCTTTGAGAAGATTTGTCCTTTCCAATTGATGCCATTACCAACATGGAATCCTCCCCTGGTAACCACCTAAGAAACGAAAAACAAATTTATCAACATACCCACCAAATCTGCTGAGTATCGTCATCATCGAAAGTGAAAGCCCCAATTGCTCACCTCTTTATACAAGTTGTAGAGATCAAGTCTTTTCCCATTGAGTATGGCATCAGGAAACTCAGCAAGCCCACCTTGAGGAATTAATCGACTATGTCCTCGAAGCATTAGAAACTCCATGACATCTTTCAAAAATTCCTCCTATGAAGAACAGTGACTAATTAGAAATCCCGTAGAAGGTTCTTAAGAAATAATTATATCATAAAAAAATCTTAATATTGCCTACTGGTCTAGTTCAAAATTCTTTTTCGCTACAAGGTGATAGGTGTGTGTGAATTTTAAAACTTTAGCCTCACATGGCTATGCACTCTACCAAATTCTATTTCAGACATAGCCTTAATTCTTCCCCTTTCCCACACTAGAGAGCTCATTGAAGAGTAATGCAACTCACGCTTTATTGTTTTATCTCTTTAAATAACCAATCACAAGCATTAAGAAAGTCTCCAGCAGCGTATCACTTTTCAACTAAATCTCATCCAGTGCCGGAGTATTAGATTGCAACATGAAATAGTGTACCCAAACAATATGAGAAGTCATATTACGGGAAACAGTCAAAGAACTTACCTCAGAGGAAGTTTGGATCGGACCTCTGCTACAACCATGTTTTTTCAAGGGCAGTGGATTCAAGGAAATAATCTGCTTAGACTGAGCTGAGCCTGAAAATGACCTTCTCTGTGTCGCAGAACTTGAACCAGTAGTACTGCGCTTTGTAGGGACAACAAGTGGTAAACTAGCTTCAACTTGGGCACCATCATAACCATCTGTCTCAGAAGGTCCAGAAAAAAGTGTCATTCTATGGCGATGAACATGAGGGATGGGCCTCATTGCAGACACTTTTAATCTCTGCCTGGCTGGAGTTAAGGATGTGCCAATTCCATTCACCGGTTTTGTATCCTTTTCCTCTTCATCTGCTTTTTGAACAACACCTTGCCCAGTTAAAACACCATGTTGAAGGCCAGGGCTTGCCTCTTGACTTGGCTCATACCTTTTTCTAGTAGGAGGGGGTGGCTTCAGCCAACCAGGGGGGCTGCTGAAAATGATTTTGTCTGCATCACTATCTTTCTCTTGACTTCGATAAAAGAAAAGCAGGCGATCAGCATCATCTTTCTCAAATGAAGCAATAGGCAACCCCTGAATGCTAGCAATCCCAAGTGCAACTAAACTTCGATAAGTAATTTCAGGAGCTAGCTGTCTCAATACCTGAAGGTCGAGTCAAAATTATCAGCAGAATTCATGATAAATAAAGAGAAGACAGCCCATTTTCAATGCAATTAAGCTCCAGTTCTTATAGTATAAGAACTTTAGCACTACATTGAACTGAATATCCAGCTACTTGTGAGGCAAAACTCTCCACAACCATCCAATAATTTTCATTTTCAGCAATGAAAGCACCAACTGTGAAGAACTCCAAAGTTCCAATTAAAGATACATTTCACGGGGAAGACAGAGGATAGATTGTTCCTAGGAAGACCAGATTGATAGCCAGTCAAGTGATTGAGTGATATCAATTATCAGCCCATTGAAATACTGTAGCACTCCTCATTTGAAAGGGGCGAGGTTAATGATAGAGAGAGCAGAAGTTAGCTTCCCAATATGATTTCCACAATGAAATTTTAACATATCAGCA
Organism: Inga oerstediana; assembly: GCA_963210345.1. NCBI lineage: Eukaryota > Viridiplantae > Streptophyta > Magnoliopsida > Fabales > Fabaceae > Inga > Inga oerstediana. Next base: position 71,138,923 of record OY723404.1, on the reverse strand, counting down.
TCATTCACTTTTTTTAGTCTATTATTTCTAATAATATTTAGCTTAGCTAGTAAAGGAGACAAAATTTAATGATGTGAGAACATATTACTGCTGTTCCACTTTTAGTATGCAGGACCTTTGTGTCATCATTTAGGTGTCAAAATTTCAGAACTCAATTTCATATAAACTGAAATATGAAATATCTACATTTACATTGAAGTAATGGTGCAGGACCTAAATACCTAATTGGCATGCAAAACCGAATTGATTAAACAACTATTCACTTATTCAGCATGGCAAAAAACTTGAACAAATGAGTCAAATTGGCATTCAGAGCTGCCAAAGCAAATACAGAGAAGATGGGGCAGAAAAGCAATTATTTGTCTTTTAAATCCACGTGAGAGTGATTAACAGAAGAGATAAAGGTCCAGACATAATACGACTAATATAATCAATGCTAACAGAGAACTTGACAGCAGAAGCGCTGTAAGCAGGGTGATCTGATTGACAGGAAGAATACATTCATATTCCAGATTTCATCTTTGCACAGAAGCCTACCAAAATTAGAAGACCACTTCTCAAATACTTTAGTTCCCCTCCCATTCCCAGTCTTATCCACCCAAGGAATCCTTGCTCCATTATGTCAAATCCTCAAAAGCTTTTTTTTTGCACATATTTATCGAAGAAAAAGTTCAATATAAAGAACTTTTTCTATTATTAAATCAAACAAAGCCTCGTTGCTTCTTTACTGTAAGCAAGTAAAATAACAACTCAATTCTTCTTAAGACAAATCAACCAGGCAAATACATGTGCACAATCACCACCGCTATATTTGATATAGAACAAGAACCTTAATGAGTACCCAGCAAGAAACTAGCAAGAAGGTGTATCCCATTCAACGCTACTAAATTTGACAAAAAAAAAACAGAAGGCAACCTCAGATAACCTTTTGAGATTAAAACGGTGAAAAGTATTGTAATGAATAAAACCTGCGAAGCCCATAGAGGAAGCTTCATGCAAACTTCAAATACAGCTGCTCCACAAGCAATTGAGGCAGATCTACGAGGTTCAGAGACTTGCTGTTTGTTTCCCTGATCAATTTGGGCACGAACTAGTTGACTCTTCTCAATTATCTCATTTTTTATATGATTCTCCAATAACTAAAAACAGAAAGGTCAGCGAATAAGAATCCAAAAGTTTTAGCTAATAATGTACTTGTTTGAAATAGCGATTGGAATGCTTAAAAACAGCTTTTCAATTGTGATTCACGGTATACGAGGTAAGTATGTGAGAGGAGTTTTGTCTCGATTTACGTGAAAAGCAACTTATAAGCAATCCAAACGTCATACCAAACATGCCCATATTACTTGCACATTCATATCTAGGACTAACTTATAACACAATTTTGAACTGTGGATTTGATATAAAGAAATGGTTGATGGTTGATTTAGACAGTTTATATGAAAGGGAAATTGTCTGAGTACAATTTTCAAGCCAAAATTAAAATTTAATATCTTCCCAGAGAAAATAAGAATGACCTCCCTGAGTTCTTGAAAAATCTTAGTTATGTAAGATTGATGTTTAAAACGTTTCTAGTTTCAGTAATGCAACTTCACCACAATACTTGGAAATTACCTGATCATTGAAGCAAGTTTGAGCACTACCAGACACCAGAAGAGAGATATGGGCTGAACTACAGGTTGACATATCACATCGCATGGTCACAACTCCTCGAGAAAAAGTCGCTGCTTGAAGAGGCGGTGGGGGAGCACTGTGACAGGGAAAAAAGGCCTTAATATATTACCAGATGTCAATGCTCCCCAATGACCTCCATTTTTTGAAAAAAGAAAAACAGAACAAAATTTTTTTAAGGAAAAAAAGACTTACTACTCTTTTGGTCTATCTAGTATCATACATGTTTAATTATATTGCCCTAGTCCTAATCTCCAGTGGTTTTCTAATTGAACAAGTATGATGCCATCTCTACATCAGCAAAATTGGCTGGCAATGACAATAATCTCTTTCTGCTGAAGTGATATGGCATGGCACAATCCACATCAGTAATGACAGTATCACATTAGGGCATACTGGCAGGAGGAACTAATTTTTAGGTAGCTCTAAAACAACAACTCTGATATATTGGAAATCATCCAATGCGTAATTAGTAGGCATATACATGATATTGACGTACCTAAACTTGCCATGGAGTTTGCTCCCCCGTATCTGGAAAAGATATCAATAGAGAATGAAAAAGCTGCCTACTTAAGGAAAAATGTTGACAAAATAAAAAATAGAGGTCACTAGAATGATTTGAGGCAATTGTGAAGGATCTTTAAAATGCCTCTACTGAGAGACTACAATGTTGAATAATAAGAAAAACAGGCAACCCAACTTAGGGTAAGAAATGATTCTCTGCACATAAAAATAATGATCCTAGGGCTTTCACTAAAATGAATGCAATAAGTTATAAAAATTCATGTTCACGTGTGAAAAATAGGAAAATTTGATTAGACTAGACGATAAATAACTAAACATACTTCAATGGTTAAGAGTGCTTTGAGTCCATCCTCCAATGATCTCAATAGTGACTCATCCTGGATAAATAAAAAGAGGAAGGCAAAAACACATGAGTAATTGGGGCAAATCGGGAGCATCTAGCATACAAATCCACATCATGTGAGCATAAACAAGTGAGCTTAAATAAGGCTATATCTTGGGATGAAGTTTTCAACAAAAGCTTACCACAATCGAAGGTGAACCGCAGATAAGAAATCTCAAGTGCACTTCATCATCATGTATCTTTATAGCTGGAAGACTGCCTGAGGAACTTTCCTCATCATCTTCACAAACCTCAGGAGGGTCAATATTGATTTGGAGACAGTCTCCGAGAAGGTGTGGCCCTATATTGTCACTAGAATCATGTTTCTCACCAGGAAGGACTTGATTGTTTTGAACACAATAAAACTCAAAAGAGGCACGGGCGAGGTGAAAGGCGTCCCATGTATGTGTAGAAGAGCTGCAATTAATGTCATTGAAAACATGAAATATAAGTTAGGTCTTATATTTCCCAACACACCCACTCATGTGGGATGAAAAGTGGAATACGCACACACAAACATAAATGCGTGCGTGCGTGCACGCACATATATATGAATCCAACTAGACTTCTTGCATTGTCTTCTCAGACACAGACACATAAGTAATATCGTCACAAGTTCTGACCAATCCATGATACAAAGTTAAAAACAAATGATAAAAATGTACAATTAAATGTCACAAACATAAAATTCAAGAAGTTTACATTTCACAGATTCCAGGGTTAAACATTCTTTTTATTGATGGACAGCTAAATGAAAGCATCATCAAACACATATGCATTCTAAAGTCTGTGCCTATATTTAATCATTGAAAATGGAACCAACCAAATAATTGCCTAATTCTGAATAAATGGTAACATACCTCTGCACCGCTGAAAGAAATGCTTGACGAAAATGGCAAGCAGCATAACAAGAAAAAGTATTTTTCCAATAAATCACATATGAAACTCCCTGCAAGGTCAGATATCCTACATGAATTTTCCTTCCTCGTGAAATTCCCAAAATGCAAGGAATTCCCAATTAGTTTAATCATCAAAAGACATCAGTTTCGGATGCTGTAGCCGTTGTTGCTCAGCAACCTGGAAATAAGTACCTTAAGATGAAGAGTTTCTGCCAAAATTTCCCCATTTGGGATATCCAAGTATACCTGCAGATTTTTTTTTATGGAGGAAAAAGGTACATCAAATTGAACACGAAAGCTTTGCTATAAAAGAATAGATTATATACATTTAAACATTGAGCGAGTAAGGGGTCAACACTAGACCATGACAATGCCATGAACATGAGCAAATATCTTGAGCGACATGTCTAAAGATAAAAATATCCTCTAATCATCATTTCCCTAAATTTATCATCTAAAAAATCATTCAACCACCAACATTTCTTAGTTTCTTCCCTGGTTCAATTTTCACATGGTCACAAATTTCTATGCAGCACAACTGATCAAGGTAATCCAAGGTTTATTTTGATCTTCACATTCCGTGACAATGAAACTTCTATTGTTTCTTCCTTTTGATCACAAACTATGGCAGCTAATACTTCCCATTTGATATAGTAGATTTAGAAGTTCGCAATGGCATGTTGACAATTTGCAGTATAAAAGTAGCAATTTACATGCTACCACTTTTGCTTTTCATAATATGTCCAAAGTCCAAACACATGCCCAGTCAGCCAGAATTATATGAAAAGAACAAAGAATTTACTTGGTTTTGATTTGAGTATACATACAGCTGTTGGCAATGTGGGACCAAAGAGCTCTGATATAGCTTCAGAGGTGGACAATTCTTCGCCTTGCCAGATCAAAGAACCAACTTCGCCATTTGCAAGCTGTTCTCCTTGTAAATATACAAAATTTGGTTGATAAGACTCGAGAACTTTCCGAAACTGTTCTTTTTCTGGATTGTTTAGAGTTTGGACCTGCATTGAAGGCCAACCATATGTTAAAAAAAGAACCAAAACTAAAGTAAAGCATAATCGTGTAACCCATCATTGAAAGGTGGAAGAGAATAGAGCACCTCCAAACGCCCCGAAGAGGTTAACTCGGGAAAAGGATATTTGAGCTGATTCTGAGTAATTTTCTTGTCGAACTCGAGCTCAATGTTTTTGCCACATGTGACAGCAAGTAGACTACAAGTTTGTTTGGGCATTCCTCCAGGATGAAACATCATTCAAGCAGCAGCACCAAAGGAACAAAAACGACAAAGGTCGACAATCTTCGATTTGGCGAATTACCAAAGTATAGGAAATGGAGGTATTTCAAGATTCTAATGTCCCGTCGGACCAAATCAAATACCAGCTAAACAACGGAACATCTCATCATGGGGAACTGATGGTGTGAAGTAGGAACAGTGAGAGTAGAGAACTCAAGAGAAACTGCAAATCTGCAAACCCTAACTAACAGGATGGAAGAAGAACAGGATCGTAGAAAAAGGAAGAACATGAACCAAGCAAAAGCCTCATCTTTCTTCAGTTCTTCTGCACTCCAAAATCTAAATCTAAACGCATTGTCGTAGCATATTTTTTTGTTTTTTTTGTATTGAAGTTTTTCACTAGAAAATTGATGCTTTTCGGGCTCAATTGAGCCCAATGTCGGATGAATCTTTACACTGCCACCACATTCATACCTATTCATCTTTCTCAATGTCTTTTTGTGTTTTTGAATTGTTGGCCAGGCTTTTTGTTAGAATCCTATTTGTTTCCCTAGTTCGATTCTAATATTATTGATTAGGGATCCGTGTAACACAATAACTAGTCGTCCATAACATCTTTTGAAAGGGAGGTTATAAACTATTCATTGAGAGGATTTGATTGGGATCACCTTGTAAGGACATCGTGGATGATGTTAGATTGTTACTTCACATGGATAAGTTGTGGTCAATCATAGTTTCAGAGAGATCATAACTGTTCCCGATCGATTAGCTAAATATTCTCATAAGATAGATGTAAACTATTGTTTTCTTGATTAATCTCTTTCTTTTATCCAGAAGACTGATGTTGATGAAGGTTAGGCGACCTAGTTGGGTTTTGTTATAATTTCTCCATTGAGATAATGAATTCAGTTTCAACCAAAAAAAAAGAGGGAGGAGTCGAGGGTTCGTTAGAGATAAATCATAAATATGAGTATCTTTTAAAACAAGGATTTCATATTAAGAATTAAATTTACCTTACTATTGTTGATTGGACAAGTTAAATGGAAAAATTACTAGAAAGTCTCCATTGAATTTTTCCCAACTTTTTCTTAAATTATATTCCATTAAAATTAAATTTTTAAATTACTTTCTAAATTTTTGTTGATAATTTTCAAGATACATATCAACTGTGATTGGTAAATTTTGTTTTACCCTCAGTAATTGGTAAAATCTGAAACATTGAGTAGCCCATAGATTAATTTAAGGGTTAATACTATCTTTTGGTCCTTATAGTTTATAATAATATTTGTTTTAGTCCCTAAAATTTGAAGAAGGTAGTTTTGATCCTTAAGTTTATTCTATTTCAAATTGAATCCTTGAAATTGTAGAACGACTTTGAGCCAAAGTTGACATTGAATCAAGCATCTGCTGACTGAACAAAAAAGGGACCAGTTAACATTCTCTAGATTTTGGTTATGCATCACATTATCCTTGTACAGATTTTCTCTCATGGAATATTATATTAACTATGAAAGCCACTCTGATTTGGGTTTAATTTCCCTCCAGAATTTTTGTTGGTTCATGGAATGCTGGAGGCACTGCACTACCCAAGAAATTGGACATGAAAGATTGGCTTGAAACCCAGAATAATTTTGCACACACATATATTTATATATATATATATATATATATATATGTTTTTGGGTAATTTAGGCTCTTCATGTATTTTGAGAGAAACTGTGAACTTTGAAAAATGATGCTATTGTTTTAGAATTTTGTGGTGATTATTAGTATGAGTAAATTCTTTGGTTAATGTCTTTTGATGTCTACTACGTATGTATTTTACCATCTACCTGTTAGGTGGGTAGATAATGTAGATAAAACTTGGCGGATTTAAAATGGGTTTTCAAAAGCTCATGATCAGCTTCCTTCAGAAATGCCAGTAAATGGTGTTTTCCCATATTGCCGTACCTATATTACTTTTTTAAAAAAATATTATTATCCGGAACCGGTTCAGGGTTTATGGCTGCCTCTCCCAACACAATTGTTTCCTCTGAGACTCGAACTTGAAATCTAAAAGGATCTAATAGAGCTTTATACCACTAGATCAACTTTATATTAGTCATATGCTACTTTATTAATTATGTGTACTGCAGATGGGGTAATATAGAAGAAGCATTTTGTTTGTCTAGATAAATAAGGATCTAAAGCCTCATAGGCTTGCATTTTTTAGTGTTCGTTTGGATTAACGGTAGAAGTTACTTTTTCAACATGATTTATAGCTTATGAGATAAATATGTAAGAGGAGTTTTATATCGGCTTGCGTGAACGTGCTTTCCAAACGCTAACTCAAAAAAACACCTAAAGTGCACATTTACTTGTCCTTACTCTTGGTGTGTGTAAGATCTAACATAGTAAAAATGTAAGTATAGGAATTGGCAACTCAAGTATAGAAATTGACAACTTGAATTTTCTAAGTTATCACTGTGTATACCCAAATTGCTAATTGTTATTCTAAAGTTTTCATTGCCCATACTCGAGTTATTAACACCTAAACTTCAAAATCCTAAATTCTTACTGTCAAACTCCTCTTTAATTAATATGTACGTAATAGTTATTACTTAATTCACTTATATATACTAATAAAATACCAATATCGGTACTATCGTCGTGGTTGCACTCTCTGATACCACCACTCTCTGATAATGCTGATACCAAATTCAGGTATTGATAACCTTATTTTAGGTATTGATCTTACCTTTATGTGGGTCACTATTACCAAATATATAAATATTTCGAGAAAATAAGCAAGTATTCTGATACCGCTTTACACTACTATTATTACTTGTGTCTACATGATTGTAGTGGTGGAACGAAGGTTGGAAGATGTTTCTATTTCACTGGGACGGGTTTAGACACCCACGTAGTGCTGCGAGGCTACATTAATTGTAATTATCAAGTACAAACCACTATGGGAAATTTTCATAATCGTGAACCTAATATCATTATATTTATGCTATTCATGTGTTGCCTACCGAACTGTGTATCGTTTTCTGTAAATGCTCTGAAATAGATGAAAATAAGATGAGGGTGTGACAATATTTTCCACAACATTTAGGCTTTCCTAATCAAGGGTTAAAGCCTTTCTTTCCAAACAATGAATAAGCTGTTGATTATCTGATTCCAGAATCACATCATCAAGATCATTATCTCGGATATAACATAATGCAAACCACATAGTCAAACTTTCAGCCATAAATAGTAACGTGACTTTTATCACAGATGCATTACCATCCAGAACATAACCATTGGAATCTCGTATAACAAAAGCCACTGCAGCCATAATTTCAGCCTTAGAAAAAGCACAATAAATATTTACCTTTAAAGAATTACCTTTCGGTAATCTCCATTTCTTCTCCTGTTCTACCTTTTCCACATCAATTGGATTTTGCACAAGTGAGGTAGAGCTCCAATTGTTAGCCTGTCAAAACTCCCCAAGAAAAAGTCCTGCTTGGTTTAAAGTATGCACTGGGTCAGAATGTTGGTGTTGATAGATGAAATTGCACCTTGCTTTCCATATGTGCCACAGAATAATTGCAATAAGAGCTTTATCATAATCATTCATGGAAGGAAAAGCAAAAAGATAATTCAACCAACTTTTCAGATCACCACTGTGAGACCCTTGAGTATACAAAGCAAAAGGGCTACCAAACCAGACTCCTTATGCCCCTTCACATGATAACAATACATGAGAGACTTATTCACTTTCAACCTCACAGATTGTATAGATATCATAATCTACACAGTTTCTTTTCCTCAAATTCAACATGGTTGGAAGTGCATTTGATAGACATCTCCACATGAAAGATCTAACTTTATACAGCACCTTTAGTTTCCACACATGTTTCCAAATATTAAAATTGTTACAATTTATTATAGTTCCATTCAAGCCACAAGTACTCGGGTTAGAAGATTTAATCCATTTATATCCTTCCTTGACAGAATATTCTATCTTAGGACCTCATATCCAAATCCATTTATCAGCCCTATGACTTAAACCCGAGGCATACTTCCTATTGCATTAGCCTCCTCATCAGAGATGAAATCCCTTATCAAAGATAAATTCCACCCATAATTACTCATAATTTCAGAAACTTTAATAGTACAAAGGATGGGAAAGGGCATTGAGCAGACAATTTATTACCCGGTATCTTATAAGTCCAAGAATCATTCCATATTGTAGTGGATAGGCCATTCCCTACACTAACAGCCATATTGCCTTCAAGTATTTGTCTTCCTGCCAAGATACAGTTCCATAACCATAAAGATGATCTGCATTGTTTTGCTTCCATAAAATTGTTCTTTGGAAAGTATTTGCTTTTCACGACTCGATCCCATAGCTGATTTGGTTCCTGCAAAATATGCCACCCAATCTTAGCCAACATAGCAAGATTGAAAGATTCAAAATTTTGAAATGCCATTCCTCCTTCCTCCTTTGGTTTCTTTAAAACTTGCTGAGAAACCCAATGAATTTTTCGCTTGTTAACAGCTCCCTTCTAACAAAATCTGCTAATCAAACTATCCAATTTTGCTAAAACAGACTTTGGGAATAGAAAACAGGACATGGAATATACCAGAATAGAATTAGCAATAGCTTTGACAAGTACCTCCCTCCCCGCATCTGATAAGAAACTTCTTTGCCATCCCAGCATCTTCTTTTTGACTCTATCAACCACAAAATTCAGAGCTTGTCTTTTGGATCTTTCCCAGATTACTGGCAGGCCTAAATAACTTCTAGGAGTATCCACTACTGCAATCTAAAAAATATGACCAATTTCCTCCCTTAGTAAGGCCGGGACTTGGTAGGAGAAAAATAAGCATGACTTCCTAATGTTGATTATTTGTCCTGAAGTATAACAGTCTATATTCAATATTTGTTGCATGTTCCTATAATTATCAATATATGCCTTTAGGAAGAAAACAAAATCATCCGCAAACAAGCAATGAGTTAACTCTGGATAGGTACGTGCAATTTTGATCCCTTTAATGAGGCCCCTATTTTGCCAATTGTCGATCATAATTGATAGAGCATTACTCACAAAAATGAAAAGATATGGTGAGAGATGATCTCCTTGGTGAAGACCTCTTCTAGGTACAACTTTAGACATTCTTTTTCCAGACGGCATGACAAAGAAGTGAATAGAAGATATGCACCATAATATCCTTTCAACCCAACCACTGGAAAAGCTCATTTTAATCATTAAGGCAATCAAAAAATCCCATTCCACACGATCATAGGCCTTGTTCATATCAAGCTTGATAGCCATTTTTTAGTGTGTTTTTTTGTTTTTCAAATGGTGGAAAGCTTCATAAACAAGGATGATGTTATCCTGGATTAGTCTCCCAGGTACAAAGTCTCTTTGACACTTAGAAATAAGTTCGTCAAGAAGAGGTTTCATCCTATTTGCCATGATCTTGAAAAAATTTTTGTAGGCAAAATTACATAAGCTAATAGGCCTATACTCATTAACAGATTTTGATCTTTCAATTTTTGGAATCAGAACTAGATCCATTTCATTAATGGAATTTAGCAAGAAACCAGATTCAAAAAAAGTAGTAACTAAGTTACTTACCTAATCGCCAATGATGTGCCAGTGTTTTTTATATAAACTTCTTGTGAAGTCATTTAGCCCTGGTGCTTTGGTGCCCCCGAGACTAAAAACTGCTTTGGCGGCCCGATTAAAAACGGGCTAAACGGGCTCAGCCCGTTTAGCCCGCGGGATGGCCTGCTTAAATTTTTTTTATTTTTTTTTTATTTTTTTCTCAAATATCCTTGGTCTCTTATCTCATTTCCTTTGATGATGTGTTTAATTAATTCCTCATACTTTTTATTTGACACTTATTTTCATATTATATTTATTTATTATACTATTATGAAATTAAAAAGAGATGTATTTATATAGTTTTGTGATGTAAATAGATGAAAAAAAAGGAAAGTAAGAATGAAATTGATTTCTTAACACAAATGTATAAAAGAAAAGAAGTATGATATGAGCGAGTGAAAGAGAAAAAGATTAAAAATTTTAAAAAAAATTGGTGGGCTGGCTAGCCCGCCTAAACGGGCTCTAACTGGCAAAAGCCAACCCGCGAATGGGGCGGGCTGCCGCAACCCGCGGGCCAGCCCGTTTTCCCACTACTAATTCTCATCAACATTTCATTATCCTCACTTGATACTCTAGTTTCAATGAGCTGCAAAATGTTATCAAATTCTCTTGGTCCTGATGTTCCAAATAGATCCGAATAAAACTGATCAAAACATTGCCCAATCGCTTCTTTATCTGCAATCCATTGATCATCCTCACTCTTTAGTTTGACAATCCTGTTCTGACATCTTCTCATTATTGTAGTGAGGTGAAAAAATTTTGTGTTTTGATCACCACACTTTAGCCATTGAATCTGTGACTTCTGTGCCCAATAAAGCTCTTCTTGTTTCTAAGCTTCTCCCAATTGCTTTTTCAGATCCGATAGCTCCTTGATCAAATTGTTATTATTAGCTCTAGACAAACATTGATTAATTTGCTTCATCAGCTTTTTGACCAACTGATGTTGATTTTCAAACTCTTTTTTACTCCAATTTTCTAAGACTGAATTGAAAGATTTCAGATTATCAGCAAAGTCTTCTAGACCTGGATTGACATTTTCTACCTCCCAATTAGATTGCACAAGATTTTCAAACTCTGGATGTTGAAGCCATCTTTGGTCAAACAGAAATAGTCTTGGAGAATGCACATCTTTATACTCAAAGTGTAACAAAAGAAGAGCATGGTTAGAATCAACAGCCTCCAGAACCTGACATAATCCTTTTGGAAATAACCTTCTCCGTATCTCATTCATAACTACTCCATCCAGACATTTCCTTATGAATCCTTCCCCTTCTCTCATATTCATTCAAGTAAACTTGTTTCTTTTTGTTTCCAATTCCAACAATTCACATACCGACATAAATTCTCTAAAATTCTCAAAGTCTCTTTCTGGCACCCGACGTCCTCCTTCGTTATCTGAGTGATACAGTAAAGCATTAAAGTCTCCTAGAATTGTCCAAGGGATGTGAGGGGGAGGTTTGAGATTTGTTAAATTCAACTACCATCTTTTTTCCACAAAGAATCACAAGGACCGTAGATAAAAGTGACAAACCCAAAATTTGTTCCACCAATCAGAGTTTCTTCAATATGTATAATAAATCTGCTCACCACACTTATAGTTAGTTTTACACCCTCCATGCACCATAAAGCTAAACCCCCCGATCTACTAGTGGGGTTATAGTATGTGCCTGAATCAAAGCCCAATTTTCTCCTAATCTTTCAACTTTATCCTTCTGCATTTTAGTTTCTGATAAGAAGACAATCATAGGTTTATACTTCTGGCACTGGAACCTTAGATTCAAAACCGTCGAGGTGGTTCCAAAACCCCAACAGTTCCAGGCGAAAATCATGGTTTCTTGGTGACTAGAGAAGGCTAGTCACCACCCATTTCATTAATTGAAGAAGAACCTTCACTTTGAAATAAAACCTTCTTTGCTTTTCCTCTCGCTCCATTCCTTCACAATTCTTGTCGTTCCACATCCCCATATGAGAAATTTAAAGTATTCACAGATGAATAATTACGTACCTTTTCTTTCGAGTTTGGATTATTTAATTCAGCTGTGAACAAAGCACTACAGCAAGAATTCCTCTCCCTTTCAACGACTTTTTGCAAATAAAGTTTAGCTTGGTACTTCTCCTCTGGGAAACCAGGGGATTCTTGTGAGTGGGATTTTTTCCTTTTCGCTAAAAAGGAAGTCCACCTGTCATCTGCAGCTCTTTTCGGGTTGATGCATTCTACTTGTATAGCCAAAGCACCCACATCTTCACCCTACTGATTCACTACATCAAGTGGTTAGGCTTCCTCCCTTTTGTCATTTATCCCCACTATATTCACACCACTATTGTACAGCCAAAGAAAACTATCTAATTTTAATTTCTGATATTGTAACTTTAGGCCAATTTAGACTAGCCCAACTGTTCGCTTTTTGCCCTGAACGTCTTTCTTTGGTTATTTCAATTTTTCTACATTCAGGTTTTGGTTCAGATTTGCTTCCCACTCTTTCACATCCTATCGGCCTACCAACTGGCACGTTCTCATTTATTAAGGAGTTGAGATTTTCAACTGAGAACGGCTCACTGTTGCCTTGAGAGTATTCCCTAACTACCTCAGTTGACTCAACAACGCCTCCTTCCCCATGCATGCAATTAATATTATCGTGTTCCCTATGCTCCACCTTGCTCTCAGCCATCCAATTACTAGGCATTTGCTTCGGCAAAGTGAAACTTGACTTAGAGAGTGGAGCACACATATTGGCATCAAATTTACCTTTTTCATCACTGCTTCCTCCTGCTTCATTAACATTAACTTCACAACCCTTCTCTTCATGTCCTAAACAGCCACAGACATAACAAAATTAGGATAATCTTTCATATTTAACTTGAATCCACATTGACTTCTTGTTGCAAGAATTTTTCACAGGACGCTCAATATTGAAACCAAGGACTAAAGGTTCATTGATATTAATTTCTACACGCACTCTCCCAATAAACTTAATTTTGATCTTATCCTTCCCCGAATCTTCTATTTCTATGATATTGGCCACCTTATCTACCAGTAAACGATAGTTAGATAGACTTCTACCTTTAAGGGGCATATTATGCAACTGTATCCAGAACAGGCAACTATACAATCACTGACATAAGCTTGTCTTCGCTGGAGCGCCATAACATTATGCCTCACCACCCACTGGTTTTCTGCTAACACCCTTCGTGCATCCTCTATCTTTTTAAAATCAAAAGAAAAATAGTTGGTGCCAATATTTGACACCTCAAGCTGATCTTCTTTTAGTTTCCAAGCTGCAATAACATTTTCTCGCATAGCTCCTAACCCAAGGTTGGTTTTTGAAATCACACGCCCCACTAGGCTTTTTTCGTCATACTCCTCTGTGTCTCCACTAAACCATTCAATACTGAGATCCTTCCCTGCGGACTCAGTCAGTTCCATTGCAACGAACCTCAATGAAGGTCACACTCCACTACTCTATTTCAGTTTCTCTACTACTTTAAACTCACTCAAGTATCCTTCTCAATCGGAAAACTATTTTTGGTTACTAAAGAGACAAATGAGAGAAAAAAGCAGCACAGGGTTGAGACACCTTAGACAAGGAGAGAAAGGAGAACCCTAAAAGACTCTCAGAGAAGAGAGAAAAGCAGCACCAAAGCCGAGTCCTTTGGTTATTTTCCGCTCTATAATTAAAGAAGGTTTTGATACCTACAAGATCATCTACTTATTCTTTTACTAATTTCGTAGACATTTTGAGATTTTTTTAATTTAAATGATATTTTTTCTGTCATTAATTCACCTAACAACCTTCAATTTTCTATCAACAACTTGCTTTTAGCATATTTCCTCTCTCCCACATCAATAAAAGTATTTTAAAGAAACAAACTCATTTTTACATGTTTATTGAACCAAATTAATTGAAAGTAACTTTTCAACAACGCAAATTTAATTAATTTTTTCTTATTAAAAAGGAATAGCGGGAGTATTTTTTTAAAAAAGGATCAATTTTTTAAAAAATTTTCATAGGCTTCTTAAAATTTTCAGCTCTTTTTTCAGTTTGTCCTAAAATTTTTTGGAAATTCCTTTCTGTTCTCCACCTAATTCCAGGGTTCTGGCTCCACCACAGCTCAACTCTAGTCCAACACAGTTCCGGGTTCTTTAATTATTGTTTTGAACTTTCATGCCATGATTAACACGTGTACATATCAGAACCCGATAAAGCGCCCAGGGTGCAGTCCTTTTCACGCGCCCGGGTGGACCAACCCAATTAAAAGACGCTTCACTTCATTACTATATAATTATATATATATATTATTTGCTGTCTTCGATTTCCGTACGCAACCTCTATAGTCTTATTATATTCTTTTGTTTTTTTGACCATGGCTAAATCGGGCACATGCTCTGCAAAAAGTCAAAAACCACAAATTAAATCCCATCAGTATCTCTGGTAGTAAATAAATAATACTTGTTCTTATTTTTTTTATAAATAAATTTTTTTATCATTTTTATAAGAAATTTTCTTCTTATGTTTTAAAATTTAAATTATTTTTTTTTCTTTTTCTCCCTTATTAAATATATATGTATTAATTATCCCTAACTCACTACTAATTCTCTTTCATTTAATCATTTATTACATATTTTTTCTTATATTTTATACTCATACTCTCTTTTATGCTCATTTTATGAATACAAACATATTTAAAAAAATATGACATCATGTTTATTTTTTTAACTAATTTTAATCATTAACTATTTTATTCCATAAACATAAAAGTTACTTATAAAACACGGGATGAGTATAATAAATATAAAACCAAGTAATTGTCGCACGTTGTATTTATAACCAGAGTTTAAAAAAAGAACGAACCCAACGTGACTCCGTGTTGTTTTTAACTTTTTATCTTTTGTCTTCCTTTAAAAGCCCATCACTTCTTCCTTCTCAGACCTCATCAGTTCTCTTTTCTCTCTTCTCTATCTGTGTTGTTTATCTCTTACTAGTTTTTGTTCATGAAGCTTCTTTCAGATTTCAGTAAGTCAAGTTGTGGAGAAAGCTCCATGAATGTTGGTCTGAGGCTTCTTCCTCAGATTACAAGTTCAAGCAACAAATCCAATAATGTCCTTCTCAAGTCTGCTGTCATTAGAACCAGAAACCAGACAAGCAGGCCTACATCAGAGAACTTTTGCTACCTTAAAACTTGTAACCTCTGCAATAAGAAGCTCAGCCCAGACAAAGATATCTACATGTACAGGTACCATTCAACACCAAAAACCCAATTAATAATACCCTCTAAACAACTAGATTATATATCCTCCTCCCTTCTTCAATTTTACATCTAAAATTCTGGGCATACCTTAGTTTCTGATAAAGTTCTGAACTTTTATTCAACTGAAGAGACCTTAAACAGAGAAACTCCATTAAAAACCTTATATTGTACTACTCGTTTAAAAAGTGTCTGACTTTCTGAATCGGCCTTATCAAGACCAGTTTCATAAGACTGAGGATTTGATTTTTTTATGTCTGTGTGCAGAGGAGATCAGGGTTTTTGCAGCATAGAGTGCAGGAACAGGCAGATAATGATGGACGACATGAAAGAGTTAGAGAGGTCAGGGAAGAAGAAAACGGTGTCGTCTAATTACAGACATTGCTGGAATGAGTCTCGCCGCCTTGAGACTCGCCTCATCCTCAGAGACCTTCAAATGCAGAGACTTAAATCTAAGCCTATTCCTTGTCATGATCAAAATCACTGGGCAATTGTTTCCTAATACTGATGATCTTCAGATCACTCTCTGCTTTTTCTTTTTTCTTTTTTTTTTTTAAATTATCATTACCATTGGAGATGTAATTTTTTTGGCCTGAGTAATATATTTTTGTTACAATAAAGTTGTTCTCAAAATTAATAAAACAATAATAATAAATCCATAAATATTTCACATCGGCTGTGATGGAGATAGATGTTTGTCTGGACTTGAAATGTCTCTATTACAGTATTACTCAACCTTCGTGAGGCAGCCCTTTTTGCTTTTGAGGCAACCAACCTGGCAAATATGGATCCGGCTACGGTCCTCTTCCTTCCCATTTACTTATGGTCATTTTCTCAATCTGGACCGTTGGATTAAGATCTCAACGGTCCAGATTTTTTTTATTATAAAAATATTATTATTATAATAATAATATTTTTATATTAAAAAAAATCTGGACCATTCAAATCTTAATCCAATGGTCCAGATTGAGAAGAGGACCGTAAGTGGATGGGAAGGAAGAGGACCGTAGCCAGATCCGGCAAATATAATCCGTCGTATTTTCTTTCAAAATTAGCCGTCAATTTCTTGTTTTTTCCGCCTCTCACTCAAATAATTTTATAAGTGGTATGAAAAATTTTCCTATAAATAAAAAATTATGAATTTTATCATATTTATAATTTTTGCGATTAGTGTCTCCTATTAATATGGGAAAATGATGGAAAAATGTAAAACGGGATAAATAATTCCTAACTTTATCATTTACGAAATCATTCATATGTCATTTTCTAATTTTGAGACCATTTTTCCGTCATTTTCTCTGTTAATATTGGCCAAAAATGGTCTCCATCCTATTTTTTTTTTTAATTTCTTCCAAAATAATAAACAGTAAATGATCAAAATGAATCCGGAGTAAAGGGAGAAACTCCATTAATAAAGAAGCCAAATTGATAATATTCACATTGAAGAATTTTTAAAACTCAAATTATTCTCAAAAATATCGAAATGTTCTACAATTATATTTTAATTTTTTTCCTATAATACCAACAATGGCTAGTTAAGCGCCGAGTTAAACAAATAAGAATTTGAAGTTTTGAACTTTGTAGACACATAAAAAAAAAAAAATCATGTTAGAAGAGCCACTCCATTAGACCTAAACAATAATAGTATTTGAATTTCATTTAGTTGGTTGTAAAAAGGAAATTACTGCAAAGATCAAATTTTAATTATCGGTGTTATGGAATTTCTAGTCTTGAAAGCAGGATGAGTGTGATTGTGATCTCCGCAAATAAAGGATGAAATAATCGACTATTATGGGTACATACAGAAGAAACAAATATAATTGAAACTATATTTATAGTATTTAGTAGTGAAGATATTTATCCATTATATTATCATTAATACATACTATTGACTAGTAAAAATGCACAGCTGGAATGGTCCCTACAGTAAAGTGTGTGAAAGTTATGCACGTACTGATAAGAATGTACTTCCTTCGTTTTTAATTATAAGATAAAATTAATTTTTTTGGAGAAATTAAAGAAGCCAATTAAATTACTTTAGAGTGTTTATATTTTTAGTATCTTTAGATTATATATTAGTTTATTAGTCAAATTAATTAGTTTGAAGAAAAAAATAAAAATATAAATACTCTAAAGTAATTTAATTGACTTCATTAATTTCTCCAAAAAAATTAACTTTATCTTATAATTAGGATGGAGGGAGTATATAAAAGGAATTTATGAGAACTTCTGCTTTTCTTTTATATATTATTGTCGCCATTGAGAAATATATACATATATATATATATATATATATGAGATGATAAGTTTAATGATATTACATTGTCTCTGTGCCCATCACTGTCAGTGTGTCTGTTTGTAAAAACCAACATTATTGTGACCATGTCCTGTGCATTTATTATTCCTTGTTTTTTTTATGGCTTGTCATCAAAAGACCTTTTTAACATCTATCTTCTTGCTTATCCATCCATATGCTAAGTAGCCCACTATGAAAGATGTGAAAGGCTTATGTAATGTCTACTAGGATATACATATATTATCAAGCTAACTCTGTGGGTTTGGCCGTACGAATTGCTTCCTCTCACCGGTCTGGATGTTCGTTTGGGATAGTTTATTTTTGATTTATAAATATTTATAAATCGTGATTTATTGTATATAAAGTAAATATGTGAGAGGATTTTTATCTGGATTTATGTAATAAGCACTTATTTTCTAAAATAAAGCTATTCCAAACATAGCTGAAGACGATTTGATTCCCCGCTGTGGTGCTTGGAATGACACCCCTTACTTGAGTAAAACATGTACTTCCTCCTGTCCTAAGTATAAGATAAATTTGATTTTTTTGAAAGGTTAAGGAAGCTAATTAAATTATTTTAGAGTATTTATATTTATATTTTTTCCTCCATACTAATTAATTTGACTAATAAACTTATTTATAATATAAGAATACACAACATATGATATGATTAAATAACTTATTTAACTTCCTTAATCTCTCTAAAAAAAATCAATTATGTCTTATATTTAAGACCGAAGAAAGTAAATATTATAAAAGTTCATCCCAGTTTAAGATGTGACATTGAATTGTGTGTGACTAGGCAAGCTTCTTATCCTTAACTTGGGGTGAGCTTATTTCTTTAATCCTTTGCTTAATTTTTTTTCTAAAACAACAGGCTGCTGCTGATGAACTAGAATCTGATTAGTTCGAAATACATAGAAAACCAAACTAAAAAGAATAAATAATTAAAATTCAGTGAAACCAGCCTGGAAAAAGAAATATCTTTCCATTACTGTGTCCAACAAGAAAAAAGTGAAAGGCCCCATACCTCCCTTTTCATGTCCTTTATGCTTTTCTAGTAAATTGCACTGACGTGGGACTCTGTACTCTTGTATCACCTTTAACAATGATATATCAAGTGTTGATAGACCTTTTCTATTTTTTTATTTTTTTTATGAAACATCCGGTATTTTAGATCTATCTTTTAGAACCATAAAAGCGGTAAAACTTTTATATCAAATATTTCAACTACTGCATTCTCAGAACTCGAATTTGAAATGTTTAGTTAAGATAGTACAACCCCTCATTATTTGAATCAAGTACTTAGTGGTTAAATGTTGGTAGACTTGACTTCTCCTAGGAAAACGAGAGAAATATCCCATGAAAAAAAGTTGGGCCAAAGAAGAGATACATATAAGTGGAAGAACCCATAAATTTCTTACCTTAAAGTTTTTGTTTAATGCATAACGTCAAGCCTGCTCTTACATGTGACCTTAGTGTTGGAGAGTCCAACCTATATTCATAATTTCATATTCAAAGCATATCGATGTGAGCTTTCTTCATTCATCATTAATGCTGTTGGTGTTAGCATGCCAATTAACTTCTGTTTTTACCAACTGCTTTACTATCAACTCACTAGCTATCAGTATTACGTTTTAAAGTCTTTTGAAGAGGCCTCTGCTGTGAGGTATGAAATTAGCTTGGGACGGAGGATTTAGGCATATTATTGTTAAGAGTGATTGCAGCGAAGTACTGGATCTTATTCAATGAATGGTTCCTGATGAACATCATGATGCTACTTTAATCTTGGAAATCCAATCGATGCTGAAACGTGACTGGGAGGTGTATATTCTATATTGTTGTAGGGAGGCGAATAGGGTGGCGGATTACTTGGCAAACAGAGCATAGAATATGACGGTGGATTTTCTTGTGGTTGACAGAGAACCTGATGAAGTCAGACGACTGATCATGGAAGATGTTGCAAATCATTATATTTGTACTGAGTTAGTAGAATAGAGCCTGTAGGGCTATACCTTCTCTTTTACTATAAAAAAAAAAGTCTTTTGAAGAGGTCTCCACCACATGGTTCTCTTTGAATTTTTCTCCCTTAATGTTTTTTTTTTAATATTGATACTAAATTGCATCAAATCATAGTATAATTAAAGAACTCATGCAAAAAACTTTATTTTCAACTGTGTGCCGCTAAAAATGGAAGAGGGTGTCTCAATTGATTTTTCTCATCATTTACTCTCCATTGAGTGTATTTATTATTAGATTAACTTTCAATAGATAAGATTTAATAATATATAAAAAAATATCATTATAATAAAAACCTATCATGGTAAATCTCAACCATTGAAAGTTGATCTAATGGTAGATACATTCAAGGGAGAATAAATATAGAGGGAAATCAACGGAGACACCTCTTCCTTGCTACCCATTTCTTTTTTTTAAAAAAACTAGCTCCTCAAAAGAACAATATAATTATGCTTGTGGAGGCGGTGGGGAAGGAGCAAGAAAATAAGAAAGATGTTGCCAACAAATGAAGGAAAATTATGCTGAATTAAACACAAACAATCATAAAAAGCCCTATGATATATCAACTAAAAATATCAACATCTAGGGAAGCAAATACAGACTGGATTGCTAAAGTTTCGTTATTCAGTCTTGCCCAATGGATTAGGTAGTGTTACAGCTGCAACAATTATGGAGGATTTTGGATTATGATAGTCGTAGTGATGATTTTGATCTTAGTCGAAAATTATAGTTTAACTTTGTTGCTTCTAGTAGTATATCTTCTGTTATATTGTTTTGCTTGGTTTATGTGGGATTCTTATTTGTTTGGTTGTGCTTTGTTTAATTTGGTTTTATCATACTACTTTAGACATTGTACTGGTTGATTTGCGTAATGAAATGAATTTCCATGGCAAAGAAACATAGAGAGAACGTTGAGTAAGAAGTTCAGCCCATTATAAAAGTTTACTACGGGGTATCAAAGCTTATCAATCTATCATCAATCTATTTATAAAATCTCTTCCCTCAAGCCGTTCCCACCTCGGCCGTTCCCACCTCGGCTTACATATTGCTTCAGACTCTAATTACTGTTCATAAGCCGGTCACCATTTAATCCCCATTTTATATTCCATTCTCGGGCTTCGCTCAAGCCGTTGCAGATTATATTAATTATTAAAGAATAAAAGAACCATGTGGCCCCTGAGAAAAAAGGCTCTCTCATCTCCCTCAATCTTCAATATCCTGACCAGCTCCTAATATCAATTCGTGTCATCTCTCTCCTCTCCCTATCTCTCCAATCTTCATACCTTCACTCTCTCTTGCTATTCATGCCGCAAGTTTACCCTAGCCCATGGCTTGTGGCAAGTTCTGGCCGGTTGAAGCCACCATAAGGATGACTGTTGAAAGAGATCAGGATGCCTAGAAGCAAGGTCGGGACTTTGAGACGGATTCATGCGTGTTCTATCCGGTCATTTTTCTTCCATGCCAACACGTTCCTAAATCATTTGTAAGATAATTATTCACTTCATATATTCATCCTACCTTTCCATCCATCTACAATTATTGATCCTTGATGTTTATGTCATAAGAGGATTTTTGCATCTGGGTATCGTTCACTGGGCCAAGAATATACATATACTCTGTATCCTTCAATATTCTCTTCTACGAAAGAAAGCTCTCATCTTGCTCTTCTTTGCCGGCCATCCTAACGCGTCTCATCTATTCATTCCCAAAGCCCCGCATCGAATTTATTCTTGCAAAGGGTCGCCGGCGTTCCGATTCCAAGACGCTACTGGGCGAAGGAGCCTCAGCATCAATCTTCACAGGTATTCTCAGATCTGCTTCTTCTTAAATCATTTAATAGGTCATTTCCACTCGCGCGTTTAATCTTTCCTTTGGGTTTTCATTTTGCAAAGAGGCATATGCAAAAAGGAAAAATGAATGGAAAGGTAGCCACTCACGCATTAGCTGTCATTCCCTTCCGTCATAAGCCTCGGAATCCTGACTTTGTGCAGCGTCGAATCAGGAGGCCTTCCTCTGTGTCTGAAGTGGAAGCATTGGTTCAGGCAGTTGAAAAATTAGGAACTGGAAGGTAATTGTTGAGACTTTTTCCCTTCATTCAATAAGTAGGGATGATTCGCTCAGAGCACGAAGCACTAAAGCATTTTCTTCTCTGTTTGGCAGATGGCGTGATGTCAAACAGTGTGCCTTTGACAATGCAAAGCACATAACTTATGTGCATTTGAAGGTGAGTTATCCATATATTTTATGACGGCCATATACTTTCATAACTTAAAAATCTTTATCGCTGGCATTATCTCCATCATCCATGAGAGAAAAAAAAAATCCTAACTTGCATGCACTTCTTCCCAAAAATACTTTTCCTTTTCCTTTGAGTCCCTGAAGTTGCTGCAACTGATATTTTCTCCTTTGTGTAGATTATCTTGCAAATTTTTGTTCGAAAGAACTTGATCCAGTTTTTTAGATTGTCTTTTACCACAATATAATAATTCAACATTGGGCTCCACACAAACCGTTTCATTGCTTGGTCCTTATACTATGCCTCAATAGATTAAAAAAATACTTTCCTCACATAGGAAATGATGACTAAGTATAAGGAGAAAAACCAGGGGCTAAAATAATTATGGCCGTGGTTTTGGTGGCTCACAAGCCCATGGTTCCTTATTTTATTGCCTGAGCTTCACAATCAAGTGTGTCCTTCTCAATGGGACCACATGTCCTTATCACAAGTTTGTCACATACAGATACTGCCACTTAGCAAGATTCTCTCGATGCAAGAAGATAATCTAAAAAACTGATACTAAAAAAATCGGTCCCTATCACTTTATTATTTACATTCTTCTTAATTTCCTGTTTAGGGGTTTTATTTTAGCCATATATTGAAAAACTTATAATCTTTCAAACTATTATTTGTTGTTTTATAAATAAGTCCAACAAGGGTAATAAGTAATAGAGAGTATTATTAGTCGACAGTTAGATTATATATGCTGCCACTGATGCCATGACAAATGTTTTGGTGTTGGTCCCTGAAAAATTAAAAGTTTCTTTTTTAGCATCAAACATTTTTGTTGTAATTTATCTTAAATTTTGGTGCTTCAAATTCCTAGAAATTGTTTAGAGTTTTGGTCCACTGATTAATTGACCAATACATTAAGCATTTCTCGTAGAATGATCAAGACTAAGATGGATTTAACAAAATCTTTTAACACAAAACTTAAGGTTAATTATATATTATTAATGGACAAAATAAAATTTTCAGCAACGTCATTCATATTTTTCAGTCAAAAAAATGTCAATCATATTTGGCCAAAAAAAATAAATTCAATCATTTATATTAAGATATGCATTTTCTTATCTGGCATATCAATACTTGGTATGAAAGTGCGCTTAATTAGTACAAAGGTTCCACAAAAAGGGGGGAAAGAAATATCCAACTAATTACAAATTTTATATTTACAGAAAATAACAGAGATTCGAGTTCAAGGAGCCCAAGAAATCCAAAACAAATGCCGGAGCAAATGTTGTCCAAAGAATTGCAAGTCAAGCTACAAGTTAGGAAAGGATGTTGCCAAGATGCTCCATGAAGTAGATGGTCTAAACACCAAGGGAGAAAAGTTTGGCAAGGATTATCAAATTACTCACAAGCTGCCACGTAAGCCGATTGGTCAAATACCTCTTGATGAGATAGTGGGGCAAGGTGAACGTGCCACTCAGTTTTTTGCATTGAATCCTTCACTTTTTTTTAATATATCATATAATGCATTATCTTGACAATGATGTTGTTGTTTCTTACAAGAAATGCTGCTGCCTCATTGTTTTTGAGCTGTATGGCAACATGTTTATGGCAAGTTGGCAACATGCACTTCTTCCCAAAAATACTTTTCCTTTTCCTTTGACTCCCTGAAGTTGCTACAACTGATATTTTCTCCTTTGTGTAGATTGTCTTGCAAATTTTTGTTCGAAAAAACTTGATCCAGTTTTTTAGATTGTCTTTTACCACAGTATAATAATTCAACATTGGGCTCCACACAAACCGTTTCATTGCTTGGTGTATAAAAAAGGTTTTATCTTCAGCAACATGTGTCCTTATACTATGCCTCAATAGATTAAAAAAATACTTTCCTCACATAGGAAATGACTAAGTATAAGGAGAAAAACCATGTGACCATGGTTCCTTATTTTATTGCCTGAGCTTCACAATCAAGTGTGTCCTTCTCAATGGGACCACATGTCCTTATCACAAGTTTGTCACATACAGATACTGCCACTTACCAAGATTCTCTCGATATTCTTCATTTTTTTTAAAAACATTTTCGCCCCTCCAAGAAGTCCTTATCTCTTTTAGTAGATTATTATATCTTGCTTCAAGACAAA
Source organism: Inga oerstediana (assembly GCA_963210345.1). NCBI lineage: Eukaryota > Viridiplantae > Streptophyta > Magnoliopsida > Fabales > Fabaceae > Inga > Inga oerstediana. The sequence continues at coordinate 71,114,625 of OY723404.1, read as the reverse complement.
GCTGTATCTTTTAATAAAGCTTTATTGAGTACTACTTTGCCCAGAATGCCATCTTGGTTGAATAACCAGAAATTACGGAATTAAGCTATGGGTTTTGACCGGTGATAAGGTGGAGACAGCAATCAATATTGGGTAGGTTGAAAAGAACTGTATTGATTCTCTTAAATCATGAATGAATAATATGATCTCATTAATCCTCTTCTACGTCCAGATTTGCTTGCAGTTTACTAAGGTAAGGAATGATGCAAATTATAATTAGCTCAGACACTCCAAAAATCAAATTACTGGTCTGGCCTAATAAACCAAATGTCCTTGGTTTTGATCAATTTCGAAATGGCTTTCAAGATGTCAGGTTTCTTGCTTTTCTGCAATGATTTTCTTATAACCCCATATTTTAAGTCTCTGAATCTTTTTACTTTGTGTTTGCAGAACCATTCAAACAGTTTCTGAGAACAGATGCGGAGCAAGGAAGGAGTATGTAACAAAAAAGATGGTTTCAGGCATGATCCCCCAAGATGCGCTGAGTTCCACAATATGTTTACTTTTTTTTTTCAACATTTTCTGGTCATTTCAATGTCTTTTTTTTTTCACTCATTTGAAGGGTGGGTCTAATTCCCCCCACTGAGAGTTGGTGTGTAAATGCCTTTTTTTTTTTCTGTTCTTCATATGAAGCTTGGGTCTTATTCCACCCACTGAGAGTTGTGTCTCATTCCCTCCATTGAGAGTTGTTTCTTCTTCCATGCCAAATAATAATTCCGTGTAATTGACTCAACCATGTACTCAATATGTATCAATAAGAGTGCTATGTACATAGTTGTTGGTTTGAACCATGATCCCCCAAGATGGTTTTTGATCAAGACTATGTACAGTCTATGTGTGTCAACCTTTTTTGGTAATTTAAATAACCTTTTTTTTTTCTGTTCTTAATTTAAAGCTTGGGTCTTATCCCACCCATTGAAATTTCGGTCTTATTGCATATAAAAATGGGATATGAAATCCCATTCTTTTTTCATGTCAAATAATAAAGCCTTTTCTTATTTGTATAAATAAATGTACACTGCATGCTTTTCAGACTGATTACTTTGCTTTTTTACCACCTATAAACATGTTAATGTCCTTTACATATAGAGACGCGTGCAATTTGGTTTTCAAATGAGTGGAAATATGCTCTGCCACCATGATTATATTTTGTCCAATTCCTTAATCGATATATGCTCTGCCACCATGATCATATTTTCTGTCCTGCTTCAAAATCCATATCTCTTTTACTCACTTTATTATATGCCTTTTTTAGTTGTGGTCTCAACTTGCCTGCTTAATAAAGTTATTATATGTTTTCCATTTGTTTGAAATGCAGGTTATCATGTGCCCTTTTTTGTTTCTCATCACTTCATGTGCATCATTGCAAAATTTTTAACATCATTTCAGCTAAGTTACTTATAATTCTTTGCTATCATTTATTCTGTCAGTATGCTACTCCCAATGGGATTGGGAGTACCAGACACCATTTGAGCTAAGGGTGTTAGACACAAGCATATGGCTTTTCGAAACTGCATAAACTATTTATTGAGAGTAATGATTGATAAACTGTTCTCCATGCTGTCAAATTAGTAAAGTATTAATATATTTTCCAGCTGATTACTTATGTCAGTTTTGTGGTCTACAATATGTAATTGATTTTGTTAAACCATCATTAGTACATAGAAGGCTGTGCTTATTATAAGATTAATGCTTTTCAGAGTGATTACTTTGCTTTTTTACCACCTATAAACATGTTAATGTCCTTTACATATAGAGACGCGTGCAATTTGGTTTTCAAATGAGTGGAAATATGCTCTGCCACCATGATCATATTTTGTCCAATTCCTTAATCGATTTATGCTTTGCCACTATGATCATATTTTCTGTCCTGCTTCAAAAACCATATCTCCACACAGTACCTTTTTACTCACTTTATTATATGCCTTTTTTAGTTGTGGTCTCAACTTGCCTGCTCAATAAAGTTATTATATGTTTTCCATTTGTTTGAAATGCAGGTTATCATTTGAAAAAAAAAATGCAGGTTATCATGTGCCCTTTTTTGTTCCTCATCACTTCATGTGCATCATGCCAAAGTTTTTAACGTCATTTCAGCTAAGTTACTTAAAATTCTTTGCTATCATTTATTCTGTCAGTATGCTACTCCCAATGGGATTCGGAGTACCAGACACCACTTGAGCTAAGGGTGTTAGACACAAGCATATGGCTTTTCGAAACTCTCTAAACTATTTATTGAGAGGAATGATTGATAAACTGTTCTCCATGCTGTCAAATTAGTAAAGTATTAATATATTTTCCAGCTGATTACTTATGTCAGTTTTGTGGTCTACAATATGTAATTGATTTTGTTAAACCATCATTAGTACATAGAAGGCTGTGCTTATTATCAGATTATTGCTTTTCAGACTGATTACTTTGCTTTTTGACCACCTATAAACATGTTAATGTCCTTTACATATAGAGACGTGTGCAATTTGGTTTTCAAATGAGTGGAAATATGCTCTGCCACAATGATCATATTTTGTCCGATTCCTTAATCGATTTATGCTCTGCCACAATGATCATATTTTCTGTCTTGCTTCAAAAACAATATCTCCACACAGTACCTTTTTACTCACTTTATTATATCTTTTTTAGTTGTGGTCTCAACTTGCCTGCTCAATAAAGTTATTATATGTTTTCCATTTGTTTGAAATGCAGGTTATCATGTGCCCTTTTTTTGTTTCTCATCACTTCATGTTCATGATGCCAAAGTTTTTAACATCATTTCAGCTAAGTTACTTAAAATTCTTTGCTATCATTTATTCTGTCAGTATGCATAAAATTTTGCTGATTTGCTTTCTGATTTTTCTGGCTCTCATTACGAGTGAGTTTCTGCTTTAACTCTGAAATGTTGTTCAAATCATAGGAATGAGACCATATAACACGACAAACACCTTAAAGAAATACCGTTTTACATATAATTTGAAATTTAATAGGTATGTCAGATGGTTTTGGATATGGATGGCTTCAATTTAAAACTTTTTATTTTCTGCTGCATATGATAAATTTAAGGACATATATTATTCAGGGACTAGACTGTATAAGGAGAAAAACCAGGGGCTAAAAGAATTATGCTGGTGGTTTTTGTGGCTCACAGGCCCATGGTTCCTTATTTTATTGCCTGAGCTTCACAATCAAGTGTGTCCTTCTCAATGGGACCACATGTCCTTATCACAAGTTTGTCACATACAGATACTGCCACCTAGAAATATTCTCTCGATATTCTTGATATTTTTTTAAAAAATTTTCGCCCCTCCAACAAGTCCTTATCTCTTTCAGTAGATTATTATATCTTGCTTCAAGACAAAGCTGTATCTTTTAAGAAAGATGTATTGAGTACTACTTTGCCCAGAATGCCATCTTGGTTGAATAAAGCTGTATCCTTTGCCCAGAAATTACGGAATTAAGCTATGGGTTTTGACCGGTGATAAGGTGGAGACAGCAATCAATATTGGGTAGGTTGAAAAGAACTGTATTGATTCTTAAATCATGAATGAATAATATGATCTCATTAATCCTCTTCTAGGTCCAGATTTGCTTGCAGTTTACTAAGGCAAGGAATGATGCAAATTATAATTAGCTCAGACACTCCAAAAATCAAATGACTGGACTGGCCTAATAAACCAAATGTCCTTGCGTTCAAATTAATACTCTGCAACTTTCACTCTTTTGTTCTCCATGCTGTCAAATTAGTAAAATATTAATATATTTTCCAGCTGATTACTTATGTGGTCTACAATATGTAATTGATTTTGTTAAACCTTCATTACTACATAGAAGGCTGTGCTTATTATCAGATTAATGGCATTTATGTCAGCGATATATTTTATTTCCCTTCTAGACTTAGCATGTGTTTTGTTTGAGTATGTGAACATACTTAAGTTGCGTAATCAATATCTTCCATTCCATTATGCTTTGACCATGCATTATTTAATTTAATGCCTTCTGTTTAGCACTACTCTAAAAAAAGTACCAATGGTCATCGTAAAGCTTCAAGCCTTTACCATCAAGTCATATACAGACATGAGTCACATAGGTTTTCTGTTGTCAGACCTCTTATATCTCACTTTGTTTTTAAGTTTTCTATTATCGAGTATGCTTTTTGTCCTTTACCTTAATTGTCTCTGAGCTGTGGATGAGTGGTCAGTCACACCCAATATCCTATTTTTTTTCTGATACAACCTGCATCAGCAATCTATTCTGTTTTAACAGCATAACTTCATTAACGATCTCTGTTGTGGTTTGTCTTTCCTGAGTTGTATGCCTTCATCTCACATCATAAATCCTTGCATCCCTTCTGAAGCCACTCATCTCCTCAGTTCATATGTTCTGTATAACACATCATTATGATCACACATCATCAATCCTTGCCTCCCTTTGTTCACCAATACTTTCCTTAGGACGTATGTTGTGTTTTCCTTTTTCTAACATGGAGATGCCACATCATCAATCCCCAACATCTCATCTCCACAAAAAATTGTACTTGTCCACATCTATAAATAGTCATGCATGTTCATGATGCTTCTTCATCTTGCATGCACAACCTGTAATATCCCGAATTTTGGGATTGGAAGCTTTGGAATAAGCCTAAATTGAGTGGACTACTAAGCCCCAATTTAGTAGATGTCCCAAATATATTTCCTAATGATTCTAATATCTTTGGGGTATTAAGAAAGTAAAATGGTGAATTTTGGAGACTATAATTATGTTTTCGATGAAATCACCTATGAGGTAGTGAGCTTGTCATATAATTTTGAATAATCAAATGATGAGTAAAAATTATGAAAGTTTACAGAATGAAAGTAGACATCCTAAGCTTTAATTTGATAGGTCGTATGAATCAATTAGAGCTATACAAAAAAAGATATGAATTTTTGAAGTCAACACAGAAAAACTGTGAAATTTCTGGAACAATATGCAAAGATTGAAATTCTGGGAATTTTGTGATTCCAGAAAGCAAAAGTCTATATTTTTCCTTGAAACTAGACTCAATAAGAGTTCTATAGGCTTTGGAATCACCTCATTTCGATTTTTATAGAATTATTTATGATTTTTCAAAGTTTGGGCAGAAATCTGCCAGAATTTTGTAAAATTCGAATTTTGGAAAAATGGTGTAATAAGTAAATATCATATAATAAATATCATTCTTCTCCTTCCTTCAGCCAAACCGTGCATCACAGCTCTGAAATAGAGAGAGAAGGGTTGAGATTTTTAGAGAGAGAAAAGGGGAGGAAAAATCTTACAAAGGTAAGTGATTTCTTCGGTAAATCGGTTCCTAATGCGTATAACTCCGTTCCTAAGCTATTCTTCTATGTGATTCAAGGGTTGGAAGCTCAAATTTGGTGTTCAAGAGAGCTAGGGTTTCAGCCACTTTGAGAAAAGCTAGTGGGAGCTTGAGGTAACTTCCAAACTCTTGTGTATTGACTATTCTAGCTGCTGTGGGCAATTTAATCGGTGAAATTTCGCCGGATTGCCATTGGTTTTAATTTTTGGAAATGGGTATGTGGGGCTGTTATGCTGCCCAAATTGGTACTAAATGGTAGTTGTAACCTAATGGAATAGTCAATAAAGTGGTTAGAAGTAGAAAGGAACGTGTTTACGGAGCCGAAACCGAAAAACCCCGATTTTCCCCTTAAAACCTATATATTTCGGCCAGCATTGTAAATGGGTCTTAGAGTTGGATTTTCAATGATTTGATGATTCCATTGGATTCAGTGGGCGAAAATAGGTGGGGTTACAGTTGGGCACTTTTTCAGAAAAGGCCGAGAAAGCAAAATTACGGAAACGCCCCTAAAACCCTAAAAGTAGGGCTGCCAAGGGCAATTTCGTAATTTGACATTGAATTTGATAATTTCGAGTCCGGAAATGGATTCCTTGGGCGAAAATATGTCAGGATAGCCCAGGTTAGAATTTCGAGAAAAGTATAGCCGGACCGGGTACGATGGGGCCGGGTCCCCGGGGGTATTTTAGTAATTTTTCAAGATAGACTCATATAACCCCCAGAAACACTATGGAAGTGTCTAAATAGTACATTTGACATTGTAGGATCGAATATGGAGCCCCGAGCTGTTTGCACGTAGATCGAGGCACGCATTTCGAGGCGGAAACGGGTTAAGGTAGGGGACTTACCTTACTTGCATGTATTTGATATCTTTGCTTGTGTAATGATGTATGTGATTGCTTTACTTGATTGTGTAGAGCATATTTGAATAAATGAAGCTCTGTTTCTGTTTTCGCTGTGGCCATAGTTTTGTTACATGAAACATTGAGCATGTAGAAATGTCATTATGGGGCATACATCTAGATAAAGCTAACATGTCATACACATAGCATCAATCATGCATGCATTATGGTATCTGTTTCCTACTGAGATTCTCTCGAATCTCACCCTCCCCTACCAACAATTTAGACAGGAGACGACAGAAGATATGCAAACAACAATGCAGAGTACCGTACGAGGGGATTACAGTAATGGAACGAAGACGGGAAGAAGTCTCCGTTTCACTGGGATGGGTTTAGAAACCCTAGTAGCCTTGTGCGGCTACCTTAATCGTAAGTATTATGTATAAACCCCTATGGGGAATTTATGTAATCATGCACATATTATCAGTATAGTTATGCTAATCCTGTGTTGCCTACCGAACCGCATATCGTTTTCCGCAAATACTCTGGTAAATGTGAAATTAAAATAAGGGCGTGACACAACCTGATATAGCTTAGTAGAACAAAAATTTGTACTTCAGTTGTTTCCTCTGTTGGTAAATATTCCATTTCAATTTCAGTTCCGGATTGCTTAAGTTTTATCACTTCCTCCCCTACTAATTTGTTCTTCTTCCAGATCATATCATGGGCCGCCATTCAATGATTAAGGAAGTGCATGATGGTACGGATCGATGGACCATTGTTGTTCAAGTGTTCCGAAAATGGAATGTTTACCACAAGAAAGCCCCTTCTGAACTTTTTTGCATTTCAATGGTTTTGGTTGATGATGAGGTAAATACTTTCCTATTTGTTGGTCTTTAGTTATTGTCTTAACTTTCATTAAGTTCAATATCTATTACATTATCGTCTTACATTATTCAAATTATTACTAATATGTGTTTGAATGTTTTATAATTGAACTCTGTCAGGGGTGCAAGATACAAGCCAGTGTGCTGAACAAAGATTTGCATGATAAATTCAGAAACTCCATTTGTGAAGGAAAGACTTATAAGTTTGCTAACTTTATAGCCTCTCAAAATGTTGGTCAATATAGAGTAACAACAAATGCTTTTAAACTAATTTTCACTCCAAAAACATATGTTGTGGAGGAACATGCTTCTACACCCTCCTACTCATACTCATTCATGCCTATTGCTGAAATTTTGAAGGCAGATCAGGATCAGCAAGTGAATCATCTAATTGGTTACCTCTTTCTCCCTGATTTTATACCTTAGCGATCTTATCCTTTTCCTGACCTTTATATGCCTAACCTTTTTTTAAACTTCTCAATTGTTACACAGATGTAATTGCATTTGTTAGAAGCATTGGTACATTGGAAGAATTTCGTAGGGATAACGAAACAAAGATGAAACTACGAATGCTGCTAACTGACGATGAGTAATTCTCATAACATTATGATTATGCAATCATACTCCCCACTCTTTTCAAGTTTTCTTATTTGATCTCCCCTTATTGCATTCTGTTTTCCAGGGAGAATGAAGTGGATTGTGTGCTCTTTGATGGTGTTGCTTCCAATGCAATAATGGATCAGATGCAAAACAATGCAACACCTGTTGTTATTGTGCTAAATCTTGCTAGAATTGGCTTTTCAGAGGATGGTAAACTGCTATCCCTATTTATATTTCCAGCATTTCCCAACTGAATGTTACAAGAATTCATGTGTACATATTACATAAATGTGAGAACCGTATGTCTTAATTGCCAGGGATTCCAACAATTTATAGCTCTTTCAATGCAACAACAGCAGCGTTTAATCCAGCAATCAAGGAGGTCAAAGAATTCATAGAAAGGTAATTTCTGTTCCACAACAAACATACTTTACATTCCTTCCTTTCTTCAGTTCTTTGATCAATTTTCTATTAACCTTTTTTGTTGACATTATAATAGCTCAAAGGATGGATTTTCACCAGTGCTAACATCCCTCAGTCAGCCTATGCCATCACAGTCCACACAGATGTCAAGTGCTGGATCATTGCACTCCCAAACAAAAATTACTATATCTCAGATAGCGGAGCAAGAAGTTGTCAGTCTGAAATTATCGCTCTCCTACTTACTACAGATTATTCGTTTATTATTCTCTGATTTTGCTTATATATGGTATTACTTAGTACATATTGTTACATTATAATAGCAATGACAACTTTGTTCCAGGATTCATCTTTTGTTATCGGCTGTGAGATATTCAAACTGGAAACACGTTATGGTTGGACCTATGATGGTTGCTCTAAATGTGGCACAAAAGCCAGATTTGAAAATTCAACTGTTGTGTGTCCCAATTGCACAAGAAAATCTCAATTTAAAATTCAGCCTAAGTATATTTCCTTTTCATAATAAATATTGAATCTTCTCTTCAACATATAAACCTGTAACAAACAGATCAAAAAATCATTTTTCTTGCAGGCTCAAGCTTCATTATGTTGTCAAGGATGCAACAGGTTCTGCATCTGTCATTTTTTGGGATAAGTTAGCTTTTCAGTTAATTCATAAGACTGCTGCTGAATTGAAGCTTATCCTTCAAAAAGTTTGTAGTATAAACTTTACCTTATAATAGTCATATTGTCATTCCTTTATTAATGTTAACTTTACCTTTATGTTAGGAAAACGTGAATATGACTTCCCTGATGAATTGGACAATCCAGTGGGTAAGAGTGTGCTACTTAAAGTTAATATCAACGATTACAACAAAAAACATCCAACTTCTAGCTTGAGTGTTGGTCAATTCACTATATGTGAAAACCTCATGAATCAATTCATGGAAGCAACTGCTGAGGTGATGTTTTAGATGTTTATTACACTTACAAAGTTTTTTACCCTCTTATGCTTACTGTTCTACTTTATTATTTCTTACATTTATTCACTTCATATTTTAATATTCTGCAAACTGATCAATATTTTAACAGCCAGAACCAAATGAAGATCTTCAGCATGAACAGGTTATTATATAACATACCAATTCCTTCTTATGCTACTGGCACTATCTCAATATTATAATGACATAACTCAACAAAACCTTGCTTACTTCATTTACCTTTTTATTATGGATTTTCAGCCTGCTGTCCTGACCATTTCAACTGAAGACAATGCTGAAGGAGACCTTGACCAAACTGTGGTCACACGTTCACCTGTCCAAGAAAAAGCCGTTCCTCAGTCTCAATCACTTGGAGGAAAAAGTCATGATACTGTGTTAGTTGACCTCACCAATCAAGTCACCCCTGCACCTGTCAAAGGAAAGAGAAGGACCAATCTGAAGAGGAATGTTCTTAAGGATGATGCAGCCCCTACTTTTAAACATCCAGCTGTGATATGTTCTGATGAAAGGATGGCTAAAGTTATTAAGCAAGAAAAGTAGAGATAGGTTTTAAAGTTCCAGGCTTTAATATATTGTTTCTATCAGTTTTAATGTTAGTAAAGTATTATATTTCAATGTTAGCAAGTCCTTCATTTCAGCTGTCTTCATTTGCAACGTTGTACTTTGATTTTATCATTTTCCTAATTGAGTCTGTAGCCTGCACTTTCACTTTTAATGAATTCCATTTCCTTTTATCTTCCACTTTGACACTCTTCGTTTTTTCTTATTCATTTGTTGCTGGACATTATTGGATAGATAGTGAGAGTTAAAACCTGTATACAGTATACCACATTGTCCTATGCTATTATTGCTCCATAATTTACTCCCAGATTCACTGTTGCAGATCGAATAACATCATTGTCCTAACAGTAATGATGACCAGCAACTTGTATGCTCCATAAATTAAATACCATGCATGTCCAGCTGTCTCTATCATCACATCATTTTTGAAGCATAAAGTGGTAAAAAAGGAACCATCTTCCCATGATAAGTAGCTATCTCTAAGGTCAGCAAATATCATTTTCAGGCTTCCACAGAGGTTCTACGCGTTTTATTTTTTTTCAACCCCCAATATTCACTCTTCATTATATAACCCCCTAGAATTCATCTCAATCTTTCAACTGGGAAGTTATGTCTGAAAGTCATAAAACCCCTATGACTAACATCAAAATGACCGAACAAACATCAACTCCTTCTCAGAATTGCGTTTATGGTAATATGGTCATCCACTTTTTATTATGTTCACTCATGTTTGATCTATTTTGCATTGCTTTATGATATTGGTTAACATAGTTTTAATTGATTCTGATATTTTTTCCAGCTGTCATTGGACCAGCTCTAGGTGAGGATACACAACCTTCTGCATCTGTCATTAGTCATACCAATATCGCTGTTGAATGTAGCAAGCTAAAGCAATCTGGAATTCTTCAAGACTTAACCAATTTTACTGACACCTGCACAAGTTCTTCCAATAACGGTACACATGAAAAGTGATTTTATTTCCATTCATATGCATGTAATTGTAGTATAAGTTAACTGATGTTGTTCAATATGGAGACAAGTATACTCATTTTGGTCATTGCCTTGCATGTTGATCATTTTTAAAAGCTTGCAGGATGCTGATATGATATGTTTCTCATAATAGACATAAAAATTTTACCTTTCATAACAAAATATGCACAAACATGTAACTTTAAATTTAACGCAACCTGAATCCTGTTGCTTAGTGTCTTGACTTTAATCCATTCATTAACTCTTAGTTATATTTTGATTCAAAATCCAGCAACAACTCTTGGCATTCCTAATACACCTTCATTTGCACAACCATTTCATACATCCTTTGCAAATTATACTCAGCCAGAATCTATCATCAGTGCTCAACGAGGGAAGAAAATGCGCAGACAGCAAAGATTACAAACAACATTGAAAGATATAACTAATATTGCATCAGATTTATCACATCAGTTTGAAAGGAGTGAAGGTATAGACACACACATACACACGTCAGTAGTTAAATTAGAATGCTTCATTTATGATGTTAAGATCTAAATCATATTATACCTAAATATGTATAGTCCTACTAATTTGACACTCTCCTTTGCTTCAACAGGATCAGAACAGCCGTTCAACATACAACCTTTGACCCGCAAAAGTATTAGATGGAGAAGTATAGAAAATAATACTGAAACATCGATCAGGAGAAGGAGAAGGATACAACAAACATCACATGAAGGTGTATATATACTGTATTTTTTCACAATTACATCTACCATCTTATATTATATTCATGTAAATTCTTATGCATGACCTTTTCAGCAAATAATGCAGCACCAGCACATCAATCTCATGTTATTTCAGCAAATATAACAGTGGATAGCAGTCAAGAGATTCCTTCTATGGACTACACCACTCAACCTAATTGTGGTACATATTTTTACCATAGTGACTCAATATCCTACATGTTTTCACTATCAGTGATAGTTTTACTCTAAATATCCTGTCAGTCTGATTTTACTACTACATTTAATTATTTTAGCCATCACTTAATGGATGCAGATAAATAGGCATCTTTATTAGTGTTTATGTAAAAGGTCCATGGCACTTGTATTGTCGCTTCATGTTTTAGATGGTTAATTGCGTTTCTTAGTCGGCACCAACTATTACTTTGCATTGTCCATGTCATTATGAATTGTTGTTATATCTAAAATAGTAACAGATTATCAGCTATTCCTTTGGTATACTGCAATATATATTCCCATCATTCCTGTTATTTGTTATCCAGAAGGTCCGCCTCAAGAAGCGTATTATAGAGATATTGAATTTGATATCGAGATGAATCAGAGTGATGATGAAGACATACATAATGGGGGCCACGATCGGTGTAAGCATCAATTCACATTAAAATTGGTTCTTTTAGTTATTTTTTGCAGACCTCCCACTACATTGGGATATTAATCTCTTTATTTTTTTTAAATAGTAGATGAGGGTACAATGAATCTTGATCTCCAACAAACAAATTCATCATTTCAGTGCTATGACGAGTTTGAAGGTAATACAATTACCATTATTTACTATACTCCATATATTTTTACATCTCATTTTACCTAACTCTCATGTCACAGGGTATATAGATGAAGAAGATCCAATTTATGAATGCAAGTTTTGTAAAGCATTACTCTGGTACAACGAAAGAATTAAGAAGGACAAAAATCAAAGAGAGATCAATTTATTTTCTCTATGTTGTTTGAAGGGCAAAGTTGTCTTACCCCATCTCAGAAATCCGCCTCCCCTCTTTCAAAAGTTATTCTTTGATAAGAAGTCAGCTGAATCAAAGAACTTTTTTGAAAATATCAGACAATACAACATGTTTTCTTTCACATCTATGGGAGGAAAGATTGACCATTCAAAGAATTCCGGTGGAGGGCCTTACTCATTTGTCATGTCTGGAATGAATTACCACAATATTGGCAGCTTATTACCGCCTGAAGGAGCAAGCCCAGTCTACTCACAATTATACATCTTTGATACAGAGAATGAGATCTCTAATAGAATTACAGCGGTTAGGTACGTTCAAATACAATTTGGCATTAAAGTACATTAGTTGTTTACGTAATTATTATTGAAAAAACTTCTTTTCATTAATTGCAGCAAAAACCAAATACAATCTTCTATTGACCCTACCATAGTTGATCAAATAAAGCAACAATTGGACGAAGTAAATCCATTTGTTCAACGATACCGTCTTGCATCATCTATCATTCGTAGTCGCAATCCAATGCCATTGCAATTGTGTTTATTGGGGACAAGACAAACTGATGGTAGAACATATAACATACCCAATGCTTCTGAAGTTGCAGCATTGATTGTTGGTGATATAGATATGTCATATCATGTGCGAGACATCATTGTTCAGAAGCATTCTGGCAAAACAAAGAGGATTAATGAATTGCATGCATCCTACCTACTACTACAATATCCAATTCTTTTTCCATTTGGAGAAGATGGTTATAGGGATGATATTCAACATAGAGAAGAAACACTTGATGTAACGAAGACAAAAAAAAAGGCTTAGCATGCGAGAGTTCTTCATGTACAGGCTCATGACTAGACTTAGTGAAAGGTCAAGTGTTTTGCATGCTTCAAGACTCCTCCAGCAGTTTATGGTGGATGGCTACACAATGATTGAGTCACAGAGATTACTTTGGGTCAGAACACATCAAAAAGAACTTAGAGTTGATTTATACCAGGGGTTATCTGATGCAGTACTAAGGGGAGAAAGAAATGCTGCATCTATAGGCAAGAGGATTGTCCTCCCTTCATCATTCACTGGGGGAGCAAGATATATGATACAGAACTATCAAGATGCTATGGCAATATGCAAATCAGAAGGATACCCTGATCTTTTCTTAACCTTCACTTGCAATCCTGCTTGGCCAGAAATTCAAAGATTCTGTGAAAAACACGCATTAAAGCCTGCTGACCGGCCGGATATATTGTCTAGGATGTTTAAGCTCAAGTTAGACCGCTTGATAAAGGTTTTTAAAGAGAAAATTTTTTTGGAACGATTCGAGCAGGTTAGCAAATATCTCTTTCATTAAATTTTATGTTTGAGTTCAATAATTATTTCACATTACATTTGTATTAATATCTTCCTTTTATGTTGTTTCACAGAGATATATACCATTGAGTTCCAAAAGAGAGGACTTCCACATGCTCACATACTACTATTCCTTGATCCAAAAGACAAGATAAACGATCCTGAGTCAATTGACAAGGCTATTTGTGCTGAAATACCAGACAAGACCAAAGACCCTCTTTTGTATAATTTGGTGAAGAAGTATATGCTTCATGGACCATGTGGTACGAGCAACCTGAAGTCTCCTTGTATGAAAGATAAGAAGTGTAGCAAGTATTTTCCTAAGCAATTCAATAACACTACATCAGTTGACGACGATGGCTATCCCACATACAGACGAAGGGATGATGGAAGAACAATTGAGGTCAGGGGCGTCCCATTGGATAATAGGTATGTTGTTCCGTACAATCCACAATTATTAAAGATGTTTCATGCTCACCTAAATATTGAGAAATGCAACCACTCTACTGCTATTAAGTATCTATTTAAATATATTAGTAAAGGTAATGATAGAGTGGTGGCTGCACTTTTTGATGGGAATAGTGAGCATGATGGCCAATCAGTGCTTGATGAAATACAACAGTATTATAATTGTAGATATGTGTCTGCATGTGAAGCAGCATGGCGCATCTTTGGGTTTCCTATTCATCATAGGACACCTTCTGTTGAAAGGTTAAGTTTCCATCTACCAAACCAACAATATGTGATATATGGAAATGCAGATGATATCTCAGAGCTATTAGATAAGCCAAGAGTCTGTGAATCTCAATTCCTTTCTTGGATGGCAAAAAATGATGATGACGACGATGATTTTGCAAGAACTCTGACTTATATTGAGTTCCCTAAACATTATGTATATGACAGGAGCAAAAGACAATGGAAACGTAGACAAAGAGGAAATTCAGTTGGTAGGATTACTCATGTATCTCCTTCATCGGGCGAATTATATTATTTACGTGTTCTACTCACACAAGTCATGGGACCACGTTCGTTTGATGAGATCAAAACTGTTGATGGTGTTGTCCATGATACCTTCAGAGATGCATGTTTTGCACTTGGCCTATTGGATGATGATAGAGAATTTCTTGCAGCTATCAAAGAAGCTTCATTATGGGCATCTGGTTCTTCACTCAGAAAACTTTTTACTAGTATGATGCTATGTTCATCTCTCCATCGTCCTGAGTATGTTTGGCAACAAACCTCAAAAATACTATCCGAAGATTTGTTATACATTCCTAGAAATGATCCAATGTCATCAAGTAAGTTTATTTTCATGCGGCATTTACATTAAAACCTTTTATATAAGTTATTTCTAAATAATATACAAATCTTCATATATGCCTTTCGAATGCTATATTCTGATTATAATCTACGAACATGCAGGTGTCACTATATCTTCATTTGCTAAGGAACAATTGGCATTAAAGGAAATAGATTCATTGTTACGCAATAATGGAAAGAGTCTAATGGACTTCCCTTCAATGCCTTTACCAGAGGACATCCATACAGTTGATGTTTCAAATCACCTAATTCTCCAGGAGTTGAATTACGACAAAAATGCTTTAATTGTCGAGGCAAATCACCTTGTCAGATCATTAAATGCTGAGCAAAGAAAGATTTTTGATATGATTATCGCATGTTTGGAAAAAGGGAATGGGGGTTTTTTCTTTGTCTATGGATATGGTGGCACTGGGAAGACATTCTTGTGGAATGCATTGTCTTCGAGCCTTAGAGCTACTGGAGATATCGTCCTTACTGTTGCTTCCAGTGGAATTGCAGCAACATTGCTACCATCGGGTAGGACGGCACATTCCAGGTTTGCAATTCCAATTCAAATTACTGAATCCTCTGTTTGTTCAATAAAGCAAAATTCACCTTTAGCAAAACTCTTACAATGCACAAAATTGATTATTTGGGATGAGGCTCCAATGGTTCAACGCTATTGTGTTGAGGCATTTGACACGTCTCTACGGGACATCATGCATTGTGATAAGCCATATGGAGGGAAATGCATAGTTATGGGAGGTGATTTTCGTCAGATATTACCGGTCATCCCAAAAGGAACAAGAGGAACCATTGTTAATGCATGCATTAATTCTTCACACTTATGGGATTATTGCACCATTGTTCGTCTCACAAAGAATATGCGTTTGACTTCTTCAAATTGTGCGACAGACCATGCAAAGTTAGCATGGTTCTCACAATGGTTGCTAAATGTTGGTGATGGAAAATTAGGCAACTCTCAAGATGGCATTGCTGAAATTGAAATCCCAGCTGAGTTGTTGATTTCACAATATGAAGACCCAATTCAAGCCATTGTTGAATCAACTTATCCTAATATCTTTGACCATTTACATTCAAATGAATATTTCAATGACAGGGCAATCTTGGCACCAACAATTGAAATGGTGAATCGCATCAATGACCATTTGTGTTCTATCTTGCCAGGTGAAGCTTATGAATTCTACAGTTGTGACTCTATTTGTAAGTCCGATAAAGATGGTGATGGATTTCACAATTTGTACACCACAGAGTTCCTTAATACAATCAATAGCTCTGGTTTGCCACCACACAAACTTATTCTCAAAGTTGGAACACCAATTATGTTGCTAAGGAACATTGATCAATCATCTGGATTATGCAATGGAACACGTCTCCGCATAACTCAATTGGGTAAGGCTGTTATTCAGGCAATAACTTTAAATGGTTCACATCCAAATAAAAAGGTCCTCATTCATAGAATGGATATGAATCCTTCAGAAAGTCGCTGGCCATTCCGCATGCAACGGAGGCAATTCCCAATTACTATTTCTTTTGCTATGACTATCAATAAAAGTCAAGGGCAATCTCTACGACATGTTGGATTGTATCTATGCAAGCCTGTCTTTACTCATGGACAACTATATGTTGCATTGTCAAGAGTCAAAACCATTGAAGGCTTGAAGATAGTTGTTGGCGATAATAACAGCAAGGACAATAAGACTACAAGGAATGTTGTGTATCAAGAAGTATTCAGAAATTTGAATTAGTACTGATATGACTACTAATAGTGTTATATGTAGTTGTTACATGTATATAATTACTATGTCAGGAACATTACAAGCAGCTAAAGAATGGAAATTGTAGCGGTATTTGATATTATTTGTAATGTAAAATATGCAAAAGCACAAGCTCTCCGTGCAACGCACGGGGGAGTACACGCTAGTTAACCTTAACATATAACATTAGGTGTCATTTTAGACCACCTTTTTCAAACCCCAGAATCAAACAGTAATATATTGTACCTCTCTTGCTTGGGTCTTACCTACAATGAACATCTCATACAACTTTTTCTCTATCAACCCTTTTGTTTTTCAGATTTTCAAATAGATGTATACAACTCGTTTCAAATTTCTTTTTATATTTAATCACATATTGCGCGCTCTAATATGAAATATAAAAGTTTTACTTATTTTTCCAATATTATTTGTTCTTTCCACCTACTTTTTATACTTTATTGTATGAATAATATACAAATAAATTCACGCACGGACTTTCTTCACACACACATTATAGGGAATTGTTTTTTTTTTTTAAAAAAAAAGCGCTCTCGCGCACAACTAGACAAATGCATGCACATCCAATCAAATTAACAGTTCAAATAATGACGAGAATGTAATAATAAGATCATGAGAAAGAAATAAAATTGACAACGTAAAAGACGGAAAGTCGTCAAATTGATTTTCCAAATCCATCCATAATTAAAATAATAGCTATGTTTGAAATAGCATTTTTTTTAAAAATAAATATTTATTACGTAAGTCGAGATAAAATTTCTCTCACATATTTACCTTTTATACCGTAAATCATGATTTATATGTATTTATAAATCAAAAATAAACTATCCGAAACAAACACAACAAACCAACGATAATTTCCTGCAAAAATTCATTAATCAAGAATTGAAACCAAACTAAAGTTAATTCTAAAGTGTTCGTGGTTAGTATTGCCCAAGATCGCTGCTGTACGGAAGAATGGAATCCCAACTGTTACTTGCATTCCAAGACTCCCATGTTTGATCAATCTGCAACATGTCGTCCAACACAGAGAGATACATAGACTCAGCTGTTGACCACGGCCGCGACTGTGTATCGATCAGCCAAGTGCACTTCTCCTCCTCCGCTGTGGTCACTGGCAGCGGCGACTGTGAATCGATCAGCCAAGTGCACTTCTCCTCCTCCGCCGTAGTCACTGGCAGCGACTGTGAATCGATCAGCCAAGTGCACTTCTTCTCCTCCGCCGTGGTCACTGGCAGCGGCGACTGTGAATCGATCAGCCAAGTGCTCTTCTCCTCCTCCGCCGTGGTCACTGGTGGCGACCGTGAATCGATCAGCCAAGTGCACTTCCTCTCCTCCGCCGTGGTCACCGGCAGCGGCGACTGTGAATCGATCAGCCAAGTGCTCTGCTTCTCCTCCACCGTGGTCACCACCGGCGGCGACTGTGAATCGATCAGCCAAGTGCACTTCTCCTCCTCCGCTGTGGTCAACGGCAGCGGCGACTGTGAATCGATCAGCCAAGTGCTCTCCTCCTCCTCCGCCGTGGTCATCGGCTGCGGCAACTGTGAATCGATCAGCCAAGTGCTCTTCTTCTTCTCCTCTGCCGCAGCGGCAACATTCTGCCTCAACTGTTCAACACACTCCTTGAACTGCACGACTTCCTCCAAACCCATCTCCTCAACCGAACGGTTCCACCATAACCCATGCCCGAAACCGGACCCGCCAGCCTCAGCATTCACAAATTTCTTCTCCTCCTCCAACACCTTCAAGGCCTCTTCAAATTCCCGCCTCAGCGGCGCTGATTCTCTTTCCGGATCGTGAACCGGCGTAGGGTCCGAGAACGAGGAGGAGGAGGAGCCGGCGCTGGAGTGGTAGCGTCGGATGACGGCGTCAGGGTCAGGGTAGCCCGAGGAGAAGACCTTGCCGAATTGGGAGAAGACAATGACGGCGATTTGGGAATCACAGAGAAGAGATAGTTCGGCGGCCTTGCGGAAGAGGCCAAGTTTGCGTTTTGAGAATGTGACAAGACGCTTGCTGGTTTCTTCCACTTTCTTCATCTCAATCTTGCGCCTACCTTTCCCGGGCTTTCTGGTTGTTTTAGGTGAAGAAGATGATGAAGCCATTACAAGGAAACAGAGCAATACAGAGAAGGAAAGAGCTAAAGGAAGAAGAAGGAAACCACAAAGGAATAATTGAAGTCTGGGTCCATAAATATGTATTGGTGTCCGAAGAGGGCAAGGATAAGTATCTTTTATACAGAAATATTTATTTCATTTTTTATTTTACTAATATTTATTAATGAAATATTGATGTTTATGTTTGTAATGATGAAAAAAATCTACACACGACATTAGAAACTTCTGAGTTGAGAGGGATATATAATAAAAATTCGTAAGATACCAATCAATCCAATTCCGAAGATTTAGCTTTGATTTAATTTTGACTCTAACTAAAAATTTCAACTTTCCTGGTTTGATTACTTGCCCACAAAGCTTTTGTTTTTTTACCACCGTTCATTTGTAGCAATTTGCTTACAGACTATAGTTAACATTAGCAACAATAATATTTTTTTTTGGCTAGATTAGCGACATTAATTTATGCATTTAAAGAGGGTAAAAAAAAAAATCAAATTAAAGAGAGTAAAAAAAGAAGAAGATCAAATTCATAATAAATGAAAATTATACTATTATGCAATAAAAAAAAGTATCAGGCTTAAAAAGTGCCAAAGCTTTGTTTCTTTTTACATTTTCAGGGTATTGAACCGGTCGGGGTACTGGGTTAAGGGTCAGTGGGTCAAACCGGGACCAAACCGGAGCTAAACCGGGACCAAACCGGTGAATAATTGAAAATTTTAGACTTATAGTATGATTTTCTAAAGGAAAAAGTTAAAAATTTTTTTTTTTTTTTTTAATTTGGGACCCGGACCGGACCGTGAACCGGACCGGTCTAGGGACC